>JACBWW010000002.1:39815567-40035283 GCA_020086605.1 Lanius collurio | reverse complement strand
TTTCTTTCTTTCTTTCTTTCTTTCTTTCTTTCTTTCTTTCTTTCTTTCATTTGTGTGCTTGTTTAAAACAGGATTTTATAATAAGAAATTGCTAATCAGACTTAATCTAAAAGGCAACAAAAAAAGCAGTTCAAACTAAGAACAACTTTCCGGTTCAAAGTAATTGTGGAATATGTTCCTAAGGGAGTGGAGAATATTCCACTGTATGATCTGGAATGTGTTTTACCGGCAGAGATCCCTTCAAATGAATACAGATGTTGTTCTCCTAAATCCATTTCATAATCCAGACTAGTCTAATCATTGCAATTAAAGCAAAAGAAAGGATGCTGGAGAATATGTTCTATATTTTCTCTTTAAAGGCAGCCACTGATTATTTGATAGACTGAATTCAGGATATGGGAGGAGGGAGGAAATCCATATTGGATCTCAAAAGGACCACACCTTACCTTACGGATCATTTTGCATTTTGCTTCTGCAAAAAATTATTACCTGTGCAGAAAGAGTTAAAAAATCTCAGAAAGAATTTTTTTTGCCCACATTTGAATTTAAAAGTGCTGAAGCAGTGAATACTGTCAGATAAGTAAAAATCGTTTGTGCTTTGTTGTTTTTCTTTTTGTGTCTCCTTAATGCTTTATTGTGGTCTTAAGTCCCTTTTAGCATTTGCATAAAGTTCACGATAGATCCCTCTTTAATGACGTGCCGATCATTAGATACCTGTGTGTCAATAACATGCTCTGATGCTATGTTCCATTGACAGTCACACCGTGCCCCTCCATCTGCTTTTGTTTTGACCCTATCTTTGAACTTTATCTTGGTTGCTGGCCAGTAGTTTTCCCTTTAATTACAAGAAGGAAACTGTCAATAAAATCTGTTAAATGGGATGCAATGAGTGGCTTGAATGGGCGGACGGCTATTTGTTCAAATTCTGCAGCATTCAAGGTATTGACAGTTTGTTTTCTGGGGCCATATGTGACGATCAATCTCAGGCTGGGCTCAGCCGCGCTGAAAAATGAAAAACCAGATTGCTTTTGCTTACTTGTGGATGACGACTTGTGATTTGGCGCGGTCCTAGTGAGATGAGACCTTCTGCCCAAATTGCCCCCCTGAGAGCCAGGACGCGTGACTGTTTTTAGAAATAATTTTTTAATTGATTTTGTAATTAACAGTTCATCTACAATATTGATGCATGAATCCTCAGATTGATAGGAGGGAAATTGTTTTCAACAATGAAGTTGTACTTTCCTATTTATCTTTGTAATGTGATTTAGCACTCTGCATTTTTAATTGGAAATATAATTCAAAAACATGCAAAGCCAAAATGCTTATTAGTTTCTTTGTAAAATATTCTCCACCCCACTAACTCTGCCCTTAATTTTAGAATATTATCTTATTCCAGATTAAACAAAATGCTGAAATGCCTTTCAAAGATCAAAATTATTCTTAATTGAAGATTTATTTATAATTTTTGACCATTGTAAATAGACACTTGAGGATGCTTTGCAGCTCCAGGAAGGTTATTTCTCAAAATTGGTCATGCTTAATGATCAGAGCAAGGAAGTTATCTGCAATTAGGAGTCTAAATGGAGAAGGGTTTTTGTATTTATTTAAATTCTGTAATTCAAAGACTGAATTAGAAATATTTCTGCAGTTTACTTGACAAAAAGGTTGAGGGCTAGAATATAGGGAAATGACTCACACCTTCCCCCTGCCCCCCCCCAAAAAAAAAAAAAAACAAAAAAAGACATGCACTGTTTAAGTAATAATAAAAAATAACTGCTGCCAAAAAAAAGTTTAGTCATACACTGTGCATAGAGTGTATCAAAATCATCTGTAGCTTCATTAACTTCGCTGGAAATTACAACCAGGATAATGTCAGAGATAAATACAGTTCAGCATACTAAAATTCAGGGCACATTGAAGTGAAAACATTTCCTTCCCTCATTCTAAAAGAAATAAAATTGCTGTCTTAAAATGAAACTGTTGGAAGGAGGAGTTAAAAAGTAGCCCAGCCATTCCACTTCCCTTTCAACAGAGTGTTTTGGCTGCTGACATTTAGTATTTCAGCTTCAGGTTGTGCATGCAGCAGATACCAAACTTCTATCAGCTGCAGCAATGCTAACCTGTAGGTGTAAAATAGCACCTGCAGAATTACAGCCCTCCAGTGGCTATGAGACCCTTAGTGTTTTCTTTGCAAATGCTGCTAAAATTAAAATAAAATTTTAGTTGGATTAATTTTTTCTCTTTTTTTTAGTAGACAAGAGCAGAATAGCTTATTTTCATATAACTAGAAACTTGGTTAATATAAATGCAGCTATATTAAAAAGACCAAAATGCCATTAGAAAATCAACCAGTAGTAATTCACATTTTAATATATTTTGTTGCTGCTTCTGCTTTGTTCCATTGTTTGTTCTTCCAGTTTAAAATATATTTTAAAGCTTTTTATAGCTGTGGAGAGTATAATAAGAAATCCTGGGTGTTTCAGACATTTTTGCCATATACACACTCTCTAGAAAGATTCCCAGGTTGACTCTACTGTAAACAGTAGACAAAGATGGTTTTATAGCTGTGTATCTGTGTTAGTGATTTATGATACAGTGTCATACTACTTTCCCTGCTGGTGTTTGGAAGCAGGAAAAAGAAATTGTAGATTGTCTTCATATCGATTGTATTTTGTTTGAATAAATACCACAAGCTTTGTTTTGGCCAACAAATCTCAGTAGCGTGAGCATTAAAACACACTCTTTTCTTTAGGCCTGCAGAGCCCATTTGTGCAGTGCTGGATCTTAGATAATCCAGCCATTTGGTCCCTAAAAGGTGGGGAGGAGTAGCAGTTTTTCAGGGAGATTCTCTGACAGCCACTATCAAATGTTCCCTGTGCAGGGCTGGCAATGCCACACCACTTCCATAAATTTCCAGAAATGCAGGATGTGGCAATATTGTAGATTGTCACTGATTTCACACTGAGTGCATATAGACTCTGAGAAGTTTAAATACACATGTGAGAGCACAATACTGAAATGTATAGACATTTCAGTCCTGCGTGCATTAAGTCTGTACAGGCATGATTTCAGCAGTTACATTTAATATGTAAATACGGAATTTATCAGGTTAGATTTAAGCATCTGCATTGATTTGATAGTAATTAACACAGCCTTTATACTTCAGCTCCAGAGAAGTCACTCTTTCCTTGGCATTGTCCTTGTCCTGCCGGTATCACGAGTTCCTCCCTTCTTTCCCTGCCTTCTGTACACAAAAGCCAGGAGGTACCTGGAAGCTGCGGGATGCGGCTGCCCCGCGTTCCGCCTCACACCGCCCAAATGAGGCAAGCTGGCACCAATGAGCACTTTGTTTACCCACGCAGAAAATCAACTTTGAATGGTTTCCAAAACATGCATGTACCAATTACTTCCTCGTGTGTAAGGGAAGGTGAAATATTTACAAAATATGTTTGAAGTGTACACAAGTGCAGGCACGCTCACGGGAACATTCCGGCATGGAAAAGAGGAGTTGCTCATCTCTTCTGTGCTAGGATGTGCTCCCATGTATTGATTAGGGAAATACTAAACAGGAAGTTGCAGGTGAGCAGTTTTTTGAAATTGCCTAATCAGTGAGGACTAAATTGGGCCTCCAGGCCAAATGTTGCAGAAGACCTTAGGAGTCACAACTGAGACCAGAGTTTAAGAGAAGCTGAATTCCCATCTAAGACCTAATGTAAGAAACTGGAGTGTCATACATCAGCACCTTTAAACATCTGTGCATCTGCTTCATAGGCTGCTGGCCTCTTGAAAAATCTAATCCAAATGTAGATGCTAGGCATTTAAAAGTACAGCCCTATGCGCTGTTGAAAATTTAATCTTAAATGCCAAATTACTGGCTGTGTAGCCTGTACCAAAAGAAGGAGAAAGGGACTTCTGCTCACCACCACATTATCACACTTCTGGTCTTTGATATTAAATCTCCTAAAAAAAAATAGAAATTTGCCCTTTCAGTACTGAAGGAGTGTGAACCAAAAAGTATCTTGTGCATTTTAGCATAATAAAGTGCTGATCAATATTGGTGCCAGTAATGTCACACTGTCATCTCATCCTGTTAAAAAATTAGTAAGTTCTTATAAGTTTTTTAGCTTTCCAGACACAGTGTACTCAGAGCACTAGGCTTATCACCATTATATGATATTATCATAATAGAAATTAATTGGTGGAGCCCAGTAAATCACTTACTCCACGGGACATCGTCTTTATTCCCAGTGCATGTCACTATGTGCTATATTTCATTTCTAATAGTGTCCATTTTTTCATTTTGTTTTATATAGTCATCTTGTTAATGTTAGAATTCATGATTAAGACATATCTATCTTGACTGGGCATATCTGTATCTGTATATATCTATATCTGTATCTATATCCACACAGCTGTGTGTTAAGGGCTTATTTTGACAAATATAAATAGCAAGGTCTTAACTCTTTCATCTAGTTTTGTATAGAGTAGTACAGCATAGAAACAAATTTTTAGAAAAGGAAGTCACCACTATAGTCAGTTTTCATGTTGCTTGAAGACAGTTTATTCCTCATATTCCATTTTCATGTAATCAAATAGATCACACCCAAATGGTAACCAAAACTGTTACCATTTGCTTAATGTTAGAATTAGGAAATGGCAGCTGAGTTAATCAGTGGTTAATTAATGGTTAATCAATGGTTAATATTTTTTTTTCCTGGAAGCTACTCTAGTAACTGAGTAACTTGGAGCTATTCCTCACTTAGGGAATAAGCAGGTACTATTTACATGTTGGTATCCTGAGACAAAGAGCAAGAAGCAAGACCAAGCTTAGTTGTTCTCAATGGTAATTTTAATTTCTTGTATCTTATAGTGAATAAAAAGTACTTTGAAGCCTTCATTCTTTTAGTTGGTGTCTCAAACCCCAGCTCTATCATTTGAGTTCCCTTTCTCCAGGCTTTTGTTCGCCTTATGGTGTAGGGTCTTGAACCAGTTCATAGTGTGCTGTTTGTTCTGCTTTGCAGGAAATACTCCTGTATTTATTGTCCTCGCTACTTCTCCTAGTGGAAAGTAAGCCATTTCAGGCTTAAAAAAGAAAATGCTGGTTTTACTGTGTTTTAACTTCCTTTCGCCAGCCGTTTTAGTTCACTGCTGATCCAGTTAGTCCCTAAAATAAAGTCTCCATTCTGTGAAGTAATTTCTCTTCTTACTATGCCTTCATTTCCTACTGTGTTTTAAAAACTGTTTTGAGGCTTCTGTTTTTATCTCTTCTGAAAAGTAGGCCAAACCAAGGCAGTCCAGACTAAGGCCTCATTCACTAAAATCGATCACACAAGCCTTTGTTTTGTGTTTTCGGTTTTCACTGCCTACAATTCCCATGGACAAGGAATGCTGAATTTATTCCCCTTTCATTTTCAGCATCTATTCTGATTTAAATGTCTGTTTCCAATAGAGTACTCCAAATATCAGACCATTTTTTCCATATTCTTTTGTAAGGAAAAATATTCTGTTTGCCTCTGTGCTTGTGTCTTAGCCGAACCATGCAGATGCCAGCAAACAGTTCTGCTCAGGGAAGACAGGCAGGTGGTCAAAATAAAGTATATTTGTTTACCCAACACAGAGAAGACCAAAGTAAGTATCTGGGGCAATTTCAGCTCTAGGTGAAATAAGGGCAGGAATTCTTGCTGGGTGAGGGAACTGAGAACCTAGTTTCATTTGCTGTTGGCAATTTCCATGGGTTACTACTATCTTAAGTAGTATACTTTTCAAAATGTCACTGTGCTGTGTTTCTCACAAAAATACATAGAAACACAGTGTGGGCAAGCACTTTGTGTCCTTGTGCAAACCTGGCACATGTTTCAGGGGGAGAGGAAGGGGTTCTGTAGTTCTGAGAACAGTTCCCCCATTGATAAACCCTGCAGTGTGTTTTGTGTGGTTTTTGAATTGGCAGTACAATCTAGATAAAAAATCTGTTTTACTTGAGACATAACCCAGATTAGGATTTTTTTCATCCTTACATAAAGCAAAAAACATGTTGTTTTTTGTTCTTAATCTTGATCCCATCCAGTTCTTCCAGGCTCCTGCAGCTTTCTAAAGGGGTTTCTCCAGACTGAGTTTGTGAACTGCTCAGCTGTCTGGAATCAGAAACATCACAGCAGTTGCTGTATTTCAAGTACTTATTGGTATCTACCTTTCCAATGTGTTTTACCAGCATCTTAATGTGTGTATTCACTGCTACATGCTCCCTGCTGTTTGATTCACTGTCCTATTTTCTTTTTGCTGTCTGAATTTTCTGACATGAAGAAACACTTCATTTAAGACCCCTGACTTTCTTCCACTTCCTAGTGATGTTATATACAAAATACATAGGTACCAGCCTTTCACTTTCCTCAAAGTGGGGTTTTGAGAGGTTTTCTTGCCCTCAGTTCAGGTGTTTTCCAATTTTTAGCTAGTTGTTGCCCTTTGTGATGTGTTCTAAATGATTCCTGTGTGGCTGGATGTTTGTTTGCTGCATTTGAGATGAAGCTTGAATTTTAAATGAGGTAGATTGTAATCTGAGTTTCTGTCTGGACCTTGAGGTGTTTTTCTTGAATGAGAACTCCAGTTTTCTCCTATTTCTGTGCAATGATCTGATCAATCAACTGATCAGAGGAAGTACAATTCTATTTTCCCATCCTATGATGGTGAAAGAAAGCATTTGCAAGGATAGAATGAGATTCTCCAAGCAGAGTTCAATGAGTCCACGTCCTCATTTGTTGATCTCGCTCTCTCCCATGGCAGCTTTCATCAGGAATAATGTTTTCCCTGCCAGTGAAATCCCATGTTCTCAGCAGTTGTATCAACAAGTCTTGTGTTTGTCTGTTTTCAGTTTCACCGGCCTGGGATCATGTTTTCATAGGGCATTTACCATCAAATTCTTTTATCTTTTGAATGACACTTTGAAATTACCTTGTTTAATTTCATTGTTTAGACAGGTGCTGATTTTTAAGTGTATTACATCTAGGTGTAGGTTTCCTCTGGATATTACCTGTGTAGGATGTAGTTGTAAATTATTCAGACTGCCTGCAAAGCTACTTATAAAAAAAAACCCAAACCAGCCCATAAACAAAAGAAAAGGGTTTTTAGTGGTATAAGAAGAACATTCAAACTCGCATATAATTCAGTTTCATATTTCTGTGGAATTCTTGCTTTATTTCTAGATTGTCACACAAATTGTGTGTGTTTCCTTAAATTACAGTGGTTCTTGATGACATTGCTGAGGATTTGGTTTATCCCAATACATGAACAATATTTAGCAATGAGTTAGCCTGCTCTGAATTCACTTCTACATCTGCCAGTCTGTAGTTACTGAAAAGATTTCTCTCTTTTATTTTTCCTCCTCTTTTCCCCTTGGCTAGTTCAGCATCTTCAACCATTTTCCTTATTTTCAAAGGCTTACACCTGAGGGACTAAGATCTACATTCGTTTAATATCAGGAATAAAGTGGAAGTTCCAGACTGCAAGGCTAAAACTTGAAGAAGGATTTTTGTAGAGATTAATATTGTCCTGAGCAATCTGCAAGCTGAATCGTGGTCTAATTAAATAGCACAGATTTATTGAGTTTGCGTTTAAACATTGGCAGACCCTAGAATGAGTAAAGCTGAAATGAGTTTGAATCTTTTCTGTAAATGGGGAGTTAAATTATCATAGTAATTTGATTACATAATTTTTAAATCTTTCAAGCTAAATCACCATTTTAAAAGAACAGTTTGAAGTCTTAATCACCACTGAAAGTACCCCTCTCCCTGCTGTTTTTTCTTACCCCATTCCTTGTAACCAAATCTGTTCCCCAAGGCACAGCTTCCTGCCCTGATCCATGAACCACCATTTGGCAGTGGAGAGCTGGCTGGGCACGTTCTTACCAGCTACTAAATTAATTTCAAAGACAGCAACAAAATACATTAAATGCTTTACTTCGTTTATCTTCCACGTAAGTAACTACACTGTTTACCAGAGGGATGCTACACAATCACCCCTGCAAGGAGAGAGTAAGAGCCCTTGGTTTTGGATGTTGTCCACACAGTGGAAGAGTTTGAGAGTAATTTGGAATGTAATAGCTGTTTCAGAGGGCAGGTTTTGATACTTTTCTGGGGCATGGTCTCTTCTTTTCCCTCCTCACTCACTTTCATTGTAAGTAAAATGTAGAGTGCAGAGATTCCTAATGTTGCAGGCCAAATTATTCTCCAAACTGCGGCGTTAAATGTCTTAGACAAGTTTCACCTCTGTGTGAAAAATACATTTAGTCTGGTCACCATACATCTATTTTCAAACTTAGGGTCACTGTTACAAATACTGATTCTGGGAAGAATCAGACCAGTT
The DNA here is from genome assembly GCA_020086605.1 of Lanius collurio. Lineage (NCBI taxonomy): Eukaryota > Metazoa > Chordata > Aves > Passeriformes > Laniidae > Lanius > Lanius collurio. The sequence goes on along the minus strand of JACBWW010000002.1, from coordinate 40,026,928 downwards.
CCCTAAAGGGTTAAAAACTAAACCTCTGTAGTCACATTCTCCAGAAAGACCTGTCTTTTCATGCAGTATGGTGTAAGATAAAAAAAAGTCATGAGAACAGTCAGTCTTGACTCATCAAGGATTTGTTGCAGATAAAATGCTCCTATTTGCTTCCCCAGCAAATCTGGCCTTGGCAATGTGGATCTGGGAAGAGGAGGAAAAGATGTGTAATTTCTGCACAAACAGCACGTGGTTTATGGAAAAATTATTTGGAGTAGCAGATCATGTGTTCTGTAGCACAGCAGTGAATATCCCAGGACTTGGTAAAGAGTTAGGGAGTAAAGACAGCAATTTTTTTGGAGACTGCATTCCAAATTAAGCCTGGTGGCTGGACACTGTGCTTAAGACATCAGTCACGTCTGTATGTGTGTATTAGCATGTCTGTATCGATTACATCTGTTTGTAGGACACAGAATTCAGGGGGTTTCTCTTATTGACACGGAATTACTAAATAGAAATACCCTATTAGAAAACTATCAAAAATGCATGGATTTGGGGAATGGTCTCACATTAATTAGAACTAAATTTTGCTAGAGGTAGTATTTGCCTGTCATCTTTTTCAAAATGTTGTAGCCTCCTTTATCCCTAGGAGAGAGATTTCTGTGTCTGTGCTTTCAGCACAGTGCACCTTGATGTGCAGTATCACATCCCAGCAGCGTATGTCTTAGCTGCATGCTTCTTAGAGCATGTATTCACTAAGACTCAGAATTATTAAACATGTAAAATTCCCATAGGACTCCATTATGTGTAATTAACAGATAAACTGTCATCAGAATCAATAAAACGTGCTAAATGATCCAAACTTGTATATAATTAAGTGTCTGTTTTAGAGCGGGAGCTGTAACTTTTATTTTTTTTTTCTTTTCAATTTGCACATTTGTTGTGACAATAAGAGCTGGAACGTTTTTGTTAACCTGTTACTTACTGGTTTGTGTTTCAGTTTACATGTTTGTATTTGAAAGGAGACAGGTATTTACTATCTGGCCTAATTATCTGAGGAAATAGTTGCATGTCAGCTTTTAGGAAATGAATCTTAGATGCATGTTAATTCTCTGAATGTAATTCAGATATTTGAAGCACGTGCAAAATTTGATGTTTAATCAACAGGGTAAAACATGAGGCTCTGTCAAATACTGATTCAGAGCATCAGACTGCTGCTTACAGGGCATGGAAACATTGATGGAAGTGCGTTTTTCACCATCCAGACCCTCAGCTGTTATTGTGTCCGGGAACAGGAGCTTTATTCCAAACCCAAAAATTAGGATGCAAAGCAGTGTTATACTAAATAGAGTTTCCAAGGATGAACTTCAATCGTGCCATGTCCCATTTTCATCCTGAGAAAGCTTGCACAGTGTGGCCTGCCCCTGGGGCTGGTACCCCCTCGCAGCACTTGTATTTTCATGTGGTGTTTTATTGGCTCTGTAAGTCTGTTGACCATCCCAGTTTTGGTAGCTGTTAGGGGCTGTTTGGTGGCCTCTTTCACCTATGACTGTTTTTCCTTACTTGTATTCACCTCACTTTGGACCACATCAGGGTTTCTTTGGCATTTATGACTACATAAAAGTCAGAGAATTAGGGCTGCTCATCCAAAGTAATCTCAGCATGGTCCAGTAACTGCGTGTTCTCAGGGACATCTTCACTTTCTGTATCTATCCAGCTGAGGGGTTTACAGTTATTTCAGTTAGATATTTTCTCTTTATTTCACACTTCCATTGCTTTAATCTTTTCGGGTCATGTAGCAGTTTAGTTTAGTTCCTGGTGTGTGTTGCGTCTGGGCCTGTCACTCAATACTTACACTGCCAAGGCATCTCACCTGCAAAGGTGCAGGGCATGGTGTTTGCTTTGAGTCTTTTATAAAAGATGCAAAACCCCAGCACTAACAAGATAAACCACTGTCTGAGGGGGTGGGAGAGAAGGATTACACCTTGTAGGAAATGTTAGCTTCACCAAACAAAAACTGTTCAGGAACATGCTAAGTGTTGCCTGTCTGTCTGAATATGCTTGAGGGAGAAAAAATTGGCTAACCTATCAGGAAATCTCATCGAACCAGCATTTCCCTTGTGTTGGTGCAGTGGTCCTAATCCCACAGTCAGTGTCTCTTAGCAGTGGTGACATCCATGGCTTCCAAGTCGGCAGCCTTGGAACCTGACATAGAATTTTGTTGAGCTTTTCCACAGCAGGGCATCCTTGCTTCATCCTTGCTTCCCTGACAGACTGCAGCCCTCCATTCCTTCATCCCCTTGGCACTGTCATTCCTTCAAAGCAGTAACCATACAGATGGTTTGGGGAGCACCGAGGGTGACTGTTCTACTTGTTGGAGGAGGACGAGGAGAAGAATTACGTAGCCAAGAGTTAGTTGTACGTTTGTAGTTCCACGGCGTTTTAATACACTTTCCCAAAGGTCAATACAGAAATTAATGGGTAATTATGTTCTTTCTTTGTCAAAGGGGATGGGCAGAAGCAGTGAAAATGTCGTGCAGCCACAGCGTTATCAAACTCCTGGCACACCAGACTGAAACCTCCTGTTGCTCCTTTGTTTTGCAGACTCAATGCACATAGAGGATGTTGAGGCAGTGCAGAAACTTCAGGATGTCTTACACGAGGCTCTGCAGGATTACGAGGCCGGGCAGCACATGGAAGACCCTCGTCGTGCAGGCAAGATGTTGATGACTCTCCCGCTTCTGAGGCAAACTTCCACCAAGGCTGTGCAGCATTTCTACAACATCAAACTGGAAGGCAAAGTCCCCATGCACAAACTTTTTTTGGAAATGCTGGAGGCCAAGGTCTGACTAAAGCATCATGGGCTTCCCCATCATGCACGTTTTAAAAAAAAAAAAAAAAAAAGAAAAAAAAAAAGGGAAAATAAACAGGATAATAATGGCAAAGAAACTTAGTGTTTAATTAAGGAAAAAAATGACTAAATGACTGCACTGATATTTAGCAGCAAGACTGTGAAGCAGCTTTCAACTTTTTCTTCTGTGTCTTTCTGATGCAGTTTTTTCTTTTCCTTTTCCTTTTCTCTCTTTTCCTTTCTGTTCTTTCCTTTCGTTTTTTCCTTTTTCTCTTTTTTTTTCCTTTGCTGCTGAACTTTTTAAAAGAGGTCTCTAATTGAAGAGAGATGGAAGCCAGGCCTGCCAAAGGATGGAAATCCATAATATGGATGCCAGTGAACTTATTATGAACCATAATGTCCCCAATGACAAAGGAATCAAAGAGAGAACCACCGTACCTAGCAGTACAGTACAACACGATGAACTGACTGAATGCAGTATTAGATTTCATAGGAGCAGTCTCTAATTAGACGACTAAGCGACGATGCATCGGCTGCTTCTTACCATTGCATTTTCCATCTAGATCAGTTACAGCCATTTGATTCCTTAATTGTTTTATCAAGTCTTCCAGATATTTCTTAGGTTAGCTACGATGTAACTTTTTCAGGGAATAGTTTAAGCTTTATTCATTCATGCAATACTAAAGAGAAAGAAATACTGCATTTTTGTGCTGGCTTGAACAATGATGAACAATAATGAAGGACAAATGAATCCTGAAGGAAGATTTTTTTAAATGTTTCGTTTCTTCTTACTAATGGAGATTTTTTTGTACCAGCTTTACCAGTTTTCAGCCATTTATTAATGTGGGAATTTATCTTACTAAAGCAATAGTCGAAGGGAAGGTGCATATTATCACGGATGCAATTTATGTTGTGTGCCAGTCTGGTCCAAAACATCCAGTTTCTTAACATGAGCTCCAGTTTATAACTAAATGTTCACTGACTCAAAGGATTAGATTACACCTGCAGTATATCCGAGTAGTCTGACATATAAATACTCCATGTCAAGTACCAATCCGTAACGGTGTTAGGAGACAGCGACTGTGCAGGGGCGCGGCCGCCGAGTGATTTCTAACTGCTTCAGTTGCAAATGAACGAGATACTACTGCCTGTTTGCAAAATTGTAACCTCACACGCAGGAAAACCCTATCAACCAATAGTAGCTTAGAGGCAATGAGGCAAATGCCGCCATTTGCAAAATTAAGAAATCAGAGTAGTAGATTCTGACCAAATTGAAGAATTTAACACTTCTGTACCTTATTTATTGATTTAGATTTTCGTTTGTAAATGGCGATCCTTAACAAGTAGCTAAACCAGTATATGTGCTTTTCAACCAGTATTGTCACAGCATGAAAGTCAGTCAGTTTCAAGACTGTTACGAGGTGTAATCTAATGTATAAACCGATTAGATGCCCCCAGAAAACTACAGTCGCTAAATAACCAATAAACAATAACCTCCATCAAATGCTATACCAATGTACCAGTGTTAGTAGCTGCTCCCTGTACTATGTGAACATCCTTATTCTATGTACACAGATGTAATTAAAATTGTAATCCTAACAAACAAAAGAAATGTAGTTCAGCTTTTCAATGTTTCATGTTTGCTGTGCTTTTCTGAATTTTTATGTTGCATTCAAAGACTGTTGTCTTGTTCTTCTTGTGGTGTTTGGATTCTTGTGGTGTGTGCTTATAGACACAGGGTAGAATTAGAGACAATATTGGATGTACAATTCCTCAGGAGATTACAGTAGTATATTCTATTCCTTACCGGTAATAAAGTTCTTCCTAGTAATAATTAAGAGATTGAAACTCCAAACAAATACTCGTTATGAACAGATACACACTGAAATCATAATATTTTCAAAACAAGGGATAATTTCTGTAACAGTTTATTATAGAATACCAATGTATAGCTTAGAAATAAAACTTTGAATATTTCAAGATTATAGATAAGTCTAATTTTTAAATGCTGTAAATATAGCTTTTATTCAATCATCTCTCAGATGTTGTTATTAACTCGCTCTGTGTTGTTGCAAAACTTTTTTGGTGCGGACAAGTTTCCAAAACTATTGCTACGTTGTGTGCTTTAAACAAAATAACAATGGGCCGATGCTCCCTCGGCCTCGTGCTAGGAAAAAAAAAAACTGTGTATCTATCATTAGCTATATGGGACTATATTGTAGATTGTGTTTTCTCAGTAGAGAAGTGACTGTAGTGTGATTCTAGGTAAATCATCATTAGCAATTCATTCAGATGGTCAATAACTTGAAATTTATAGCTGTGATAGGAGTTCAGAAATTGGCACATCCCTTTTGAAAAATGTCAAAAAAAAAAATACAACTCCTGGGAAAAAGGTGCTGATTCTATAAGATTATTTATATATGTAAGAGTGCAAAAAAAAAGTTTATTTTCCAGAAAGTTTGTGCAGGGTTTAAGTTGCTACTGTTCAAGTACACTATATATATATAAATATATAATATAAATATTGTTTTTGCTGTATCACATTAAAGAACTTGGGCTTCAGGGTCAAAAGCCAATCAACTAGAAGTATACAAAATACACACAAAAATGGAGATGTGTTAAAGGCACACGGTGCAAACTTTAGTTTTCATTTTCCGTAATTTTTTGGAGCTGCAAAAGAACAAGTATCTCAAGACTGTAAAACCATTACCTGAAACTTAGCTAAAAAAACTGCACGGGCTTTATAATGTTGTTCATCTTAAACCTTGCTGGAGAAGAGTTCTTTCAAGACCACTTGCTTAATGTGAAGTGTTGGGAAAATTTCAAAGGGTGTATGTTTTAGCCATAACAATTTAATTTCTATTTTTGCTTCATTTTTTAATTTTTTTCTTATTTAAAGCAATATGATTGTGTGACTCCCAGAAGTTACACATTTGTTTCAATCAGATCAGATTGTTGTATTTATTCCACTATTTTGCATTTAAATGATAACATAAAAAGATATAAAAAATTAAAACTGCTATTTTTCTTATAGAAGAGAAAATGGGTGTTGGTGATTGTATTTTAATTATTTAAGCGTCTCTGTTTACCTGCCTAGGAAAACATTTTATGGCAGTCTTATTGTGCAAAGATCGCAAAAGGACAAAAAAAATTAAACTGCTTATAATAATCCAGGAGTTGCATAATAGCCAGTAGTTAAAAACCGAAACGAAACAACAAATGAAAACAAACATGTCTATAGCTGTAGATGGGCTTCACATCTGTATAGCAATCAACTGTATATTTTTGTGATGTGTATCATACCGTGTGCTCCAACCAATGTCCATTTGTGTAAATGTATTTATTTTATATTGTATATATTGTTAAATGCAAAAAGGAGATATGATTCTGTAACTCCAATCAGTTCAGATGTGTAACTCAAATTATTATGCCTTTCAGGATGATGGTAGAGCAATATTAAACAAGCTTCCACTTTTGATTGCTTTTATTTTATTTTTTGTGTTGTGGGGTTTTTTTGGTTTTATTTTCTTTTTTGGAGGAGGAAACAGAGCAATTAGTGTTGCCTTTTGTTACTTCCATTCAAAACAGAGCTAGCATTTGCACTTCTCCCTTAAAGTACGATGTGAGTGTAAATAAATGCTATATAAAGCCTTGTCAGAATGAATTCCAGTGTGGTACAAGACATTTTGCATACTCTTAAATATGCAAAATGTCTCATAGCGCATTAGAATTCAGGCTGGCAGGCCTTTATATAGCACTTATTTAATCTTAAAGCATCTTCACATCAACCTGCATTACTCAAAATCATTGCCTCTCTGTCAATGTCATAAAAGAAAACTTTCCCACTATTTTAAGATCACATTAATATCATATAGAAGTAGTTTTTTTGCTTTCTCCATCAACAACCGAGTCTATCATTCATTTCCTACTGCAGGAGACTCCTTTAATGTGTTCTGATTAAAAATAAAAATAAATTAAGAAAGAACCCTGTATTATTTGATGCAGTGTTGCTGAATGGAAGTAAGCAGCCCCCAGAGCAGCGATACAGATGGGTGTTAGTGAAGAGCACCGAAAGCTGTCGGGATCCAGGCAGGTTAAGCAGCGTGGGGGCAAAGTGGCCATAAATGGGCTCTGGGCCTCGTCCCTCTGAGGGGCTGCAGCCCCCCTCGCTCAGGCTCAGCCCCTCTGTCTTGTGGACCCTTCTGGAGCCATCACAGAAGTGCTAATGTGTGCTTTTCTTGCTTTTTAGCCTATCTTGATAGTGTTTTGTCGTTGTACTCACCAACATGTTTCTCACCTTCGCTCCTGGCCGTCCTCTGGAGGTTCTGGTGACGGCCCAGGGGCCGCTGAGCACAGCGGTGATGCTCGGGGACAGGAGCTGTGTCAGCCAAGGGACCGGGGCAGCACCAAGGGCTCCTTGTGCTTCGCAGCCTCCAAGTGCCAACACAGCGAGAGGCACCCCTGCCCTGCTACCAGCACTGCCTGTGTTTTAGCTCTCCCGGGAAATAAGGGGGAGTTTTTCTGGGTAAAAGGAGCAGCAGAGCAATAGGAAGATGAATCCTGCATGGACTCTTTAAAGATGATCAGAACTGGGCTTTAGTGTTGATACATGCACACACAGTATGCGTGCACAGAGCTGGCTTTCCCCCCTTTTTTACTATCTCCCCTCCCCCCCCTTTTTATTAGTTTCTTGTTTTTTCATTATTGCAAAGTACCTTTTTAAAGGAAAACATAATAATGCACTTTAAAAGTGAAAAAAGTGCTACAAATTTTCACATACGAAGGGAAAATAATCTGTAAAATGAGGCACTCCTAGACTTCCTCAACATGTGATTGACCCTAATCATTGACTGAAGTTTTCACATGCAATTAAAAAATTATACTTTCTGTACCATTTTTCATGAGAGGATCATGAAGCACCATACAACAGCAAATGAGCATCACAGAAGAAAAAATACCCAGAACTCTCAGATGAAGCCACTTCTAGGGCTCTGTCTCTGCAGAGTTTCTCTGTTTTTTTTTTTTTTCTTTCTTCTCCCTATGCTGTCTCTGCAGTCAAGCCAGGATGGGCACAGAAATCCATTGGAAATGTTTCAGTAGGAATCTGTGGGGAATTTGGCTAGGACCTCAAACCTTTCTAAACTCTGGAAATAGCTACTTAGTCTTCAATGAAAATTTAAAAAGGGCTTGGGGCACTGGCATTCACTCTGCCAGAGTTCTCCACTGCTGCCGCCCCAACCTGTGGCTACCACACCACTTGGCTTAAGTATGGAGATGGCAAACCAAGAGTCTTCCCACTGGGGGTACAGCTCAGTGACAGCAGGCTTTGACTGACACACTTTGCATCGCCCTTCCCCTCCCCTACTGTGCCTGCCCCCCAGATGAAAGAAGCCATCCCAGTCCAGGAGTGGGGTTTTGCCTCTGGAGGTGTTTGTTTGGCAGCTCCACTGCCCCTCATTGCCTCACTGGCACCCGTGCCCTCGGCCAGAGGCATCGGTGTTGATCTGAAAGGAAAACACCACTCCCTGAGCTGGCTCCTATGGGGCATGGGATTTGTGATGGGCTACAAATTTTCTCTGGAGCTTTGCAGTCATGTCCTAACCTGATGTCATTTGGGCTCTTTGGTTGGTTGGTGGGAATTTTTTGACCTTGTAAGTTGGCAGCATGAGAAGGTCTGGCAAACACCAATAGAAGTGTCCTGGTGTAGGCCCTGCAGCCGATCCTTTCTCAGTGAAAGAAACGGCAGGAAAATCACATGCCAGTCAATTATTGCATGTGCAGTTATGTGTGTTTCTTAATAATGCCAGTGCTGAAAGACTAAATATGGATAAAAAAACAAACCACCCAAAATAAAAGGAAGATTTTGAAAGATAACAGAAATGAAAATATTGTCCTCAGACAAGCCCTCACGTTGTACATTTTTAAGTGACCTCCTGCAGCATTGCTCAGTCATACCCTAATGGGAAAAAGCCCTACCCTAAGCACAAAATACCTGAGAATTTTTTGTGTACAGGCTTCTGCAGGAGAAAATGCCTCTTTTTATTATTTTTAACATTACCTGTCCTGGATCTTGCACCAAACTCAAGAATGGGGCAGCTTCCATCTGTTTCTTACATTTTCTTCTATAGCCTTTGTTAATTTTCCTTAACAGCTTTCTTCACTTGCACCTTTCCTTTCCTTTGCATTTCCTCTCTCTTGTGTGATGTAGGTCTCTGATTTCACATGGCACTTTGCTAATTACTCTACCCTTCGTTATGCAGCCTGGCTGCCATAGCTGCATCACAAGGAGTGTGTTTTCTCGTGTGATGAAAAGCTGGTTCTGTGCGTCCATAGGTTGCCTTTAACATACAGATCACAAACTTCCTCCTTGTTGTTGCTATTAGAGAAGGGGAAAAAACCCCACGTAGCTGTGGAGAAGGATATGGATGCATTTATTTGCTTTTACCATTTTTATCCCAAAGTGTTTGTGCTGCCACATCCCTGCCATACTAATCATTAGTGTTTCGTTAAGATTAAGGGTCGCTGACTCCTGGTGTTCTCATTCCCGAGTTGGCTCCTTACAATCTCCCTTAATATAGAGGAGCAAGTGGCGCTAGATTGATTACACGCAGGCTCTTATTATTAAGCAGAACAGAAAAGAAAGGAATTTCAAAATATAATCCTCTGCTCCCAGGAGTATTTGTCTTGTTCTCCATGAAGTTAAAGGTCTGAAATAATGTGCCCATCAGGAGCTCAATGTTGCATGTCCATGCCAGTTGGTCCAAGGGCTTGTTATGATGGTAATGACCTGCTGAAACGTGAGCTTTGATGGCAACAATACAATTGCTACCAGCTCACCCGCTGGGAGAAATATTTTATTATTGTCAAATGCCCTCCACAGAGATTTGTTTTGCCTGTTCCTGTTTAAATTAAATTCAGAGCAGAACTGCATTATTATTTCTCTAGAGTATATTTGAAATAAACAACTAGTCTCCAAATTTAGGATTCCTGGTTAGTTTAAATTTTCTTATTAGCAGAAAAATTACAATAGGTGACAACATAGCTGCAGGAATATTATTATGGCAGACATATGAGAGATTTACACACTGAGAGCATGGCCTAAAAGCACAAGAACTCCCTTCTACTTTACAAATGCCAGCCAAATTAATAATTAACTGTGCCATAAATTCTCCAGCCTTCAAAAATGATGTCAGTGCTCTTCTGTGTCACACTAGAGGAATTTTGTCATAAGACTAAGTGGTGTTCTTTATGAAGAGCGTTACTTATATGTAGAAAGCAGCACAGGAAAACAGCCCTTGCCACTCCGTATTACAGCAGCTGAGTGAACAAGTGACAGCAGGACTTCAGAGTCATTTACTGCTGCTTTCTCAAGGCAAAACTATCTCCTTACTCCTGTGAAACAGAGCAAATTTTGTTCCACATTAAATGGGCCAGATTATCTCTTCCACAAGCTAAAGAGACAACACTAAATCCCAGCTCGTGTAATTTCCTTCAAAATTGTTCTGCTCGGGCTGGGTGTTCCCAGGAGCGCCACCAGCAGAATTATCCAGCAATTCAGCTGTACTTAAATTGGCAGATGTTGGAGATTTAAGACAGTCCTGGAGCTTTAGCACAAATCCTCCACTTCTCTGCTGCCTTGTGGCCTCTCCTCCCTCTCCAGCCGATGCCACAGTGGCTGCCCGCTGCCAGCAGCTGATCCCATGGACTGCCAAGCTGCTGGGCTGTGCCATCCCTGCCTTGTCCAGTCCAGCACCCAGAGCCAGCAGGGCAGCAGGAAATGTGCTGTGGGTTTGTAGCTCTGTCTGCTTGCAAAGAGGCTCTAACCCTGCATTTGCCATTCCTAGGGCCTGGCTGTGTGTTTGTTGTTTGCCTTTTCCCTGTCTCCCTGTTCGTGCTGGTGAATAGCTGCTCCACCTAAAGGCTGGGTGATTTTTGTGCCCTGCTTTGTTGGCAGAAGCTTGTCCCAGAGAAGCACTTGAGCAGTGCCATGCAGGCATCTGAGCAAGGGCCGGGGACAGCTGTGAGGCAGAAGGGTGGCAGGGCAGATCACCTGCCCCACGTCAGGACATCCATTAGAGGAGCTACCACACACCTGCACAGGGAGGAGCACTCACAGGGGAGGGGAGGGCTGCTGGGCACACTTCCCCTGCAGCACCTGCCCTTCCCAGCTCCTTGGCAAGCTGCCACCCACTCACACCAGCCGTGGGCTGACTGTTGGAGCCAGACCCACGAGCTGGTGTGGCTGAGGATGGAAGCGCAAAGTACAAAAGTTTGCCCAGCTGGGATTGTGGGGAACCTACTGCAGCAGCCCCTCAAAAGAGAGAGCTTTTTAGAGAGAGAGTGTTAGAGGTAAATGGCAAGTGAAAGGGGTTAAAAGAAAAAATATTTTTAAATCACAAGTGCTTTATGAATCACACTCCTAACACTCTCTAGTTCAATCTACCATGCTCTGTCTAATTTCACAGCTTCATTGGGAATGGCCACAAGGTGAGGGACTGGCAGTAAGAGGAAGTCAATAAGGGCAGAATTCTCATACCAGGCTGTGAAGGAGTCACAGAAGTGCCAGTGCTACTAGCCAGAGGTTAACTTGGGGTCTACAGGGCTCCTGGGTAGTACTGAATGGAAAAGCTCCATATCAGCTTCAGTAGTTTCCTTCTTCACCACTACCCTGATTTAAATTTAGAAATAAATACCTGAGTCTGAATCCCAGGGAGTATCTCTACATTCTGACAGAAGTGTTTCAGTCTTCCCTGGTGTCTGCAGGCCTTGCACCCCTTACAGGTGTCTCTCCTCAGCCACAGCTGACCCTTCACTGAATATTCTGTCCTTTCCTGTGTAAAAAAACCCACCTTAATGAATGAGGTGTCTATAGCCCATTTAGGCTGAGCTGTAGGGATTAGTCACAGGCATGGAATAACCTCCTCTAGCAGGGGCTGGATCCCAGGTCATGCCTGTGGTTTCCACCTCAGTTAACTCCCAGCAGGTTGTTCCCACTCCACTGTGATGAAACCTCAGCATAATCACACAGCCACTTTCTGTGATCGCAAAAGAAGTGATAAGTAAGAAAATCCTCCCCCAGCCCAGCCTTTTCACTCCTTCTTCCCCTCCAGGCTCTTCATTCTCCTCCTCTCTGCAGGACCATCTCTGTGTTACCGATGCTGGGCCAAAAGATTGAATGTGGGGCGGAAGCAGGGAGTGATATTTTCCTTCCAGAAGAGTGCTTTCCCCATCCTGTGGCTCCCAGCTCTGGGCTCAGGGCTCCAGCCCACACTGTTATTTCTGTCAAGAAGAAGTAGTAGCATAAAATTTATTTGGGCTGGCCCTGGGGATGGCATGGAATAGAAGTTACTCGTGTCCCAAAGATTCATGTGAGTGGTCCTTAAGCATCCTTAAGGTCCTTAAGTGGTCCTTAAGCATCCTGCAGATGCTTAAGTTCAGGCTTGAGCCCAGGCCTTATGAAGAATATTGTAATATAGTCTCAGTTGACACAAGTTGTTAGTTTTTGCCCTTTCTCTCTGTTTGTCCATGCAGCCTTCATGAGGCTTCCTAGCAATCAGCTTTCTCTGAACGGGCTCTTTCCCAAAAAGTGACACTCTCCCACCTCCCCACGCTGTGCTGTTGCACTTTTGGTTCTCCCCCACTCCCAGGTGACTGGCTCAGGGTCAGCCTGCCCCAGCAGTCATATATTGCTCCAGATGAGGATGAGATCAGCCCTATTCTGGAGCACCCAGGGTTGATTCTGTTGCTCTGCTCAAGGTACACTAAAAGCCACAGCATGATCCGTGAACAAGAGGGGCTGCTTCTGCAGAGTTTAAATGTGCAAAGTGCAACACAGAGCTTGCAGCAGTGCCAGTGACCTGGTCATCTGTGTTTTCTGAGGTGCAGCAATTGGGAGAAGGAATACAAATCCATATTAGTAAGTTTCTCTCTTGCTCTGGTTAGTGTGAACTTGAACATCCATTTACTGGCTCCTTTCTGTCTCTAGGGTGAAGATATACTCCCACGTGCCACTAAGAGTGTGGGAAATAATGAATCAATCCATGTATATAAGCAAGGACTGATATTGTCCATGTATTCCACTCCTTATATATGGGTAAAAACAATCTATGGTGGGAGGGAATAGGTCATTCCTTGAGCCCAGTTCCAGATGCTGTAAGGATGCAACGAGTGATGCAGACAACTACAGGGATTCACTGCTTTGGCTTTGCATGTCAAAGGAGTGAAATGAACAAGTTCTTCAATTTCTTTCCATGACTCTTCATCCTCTCCCATTATTATATCTTATCCTCTGACTATAGCAACAACAAAAAAATTGTCTTTGATATATCTGAGATTGTGGTACGTTGATGGATTTTGGGGAAATTGTGAAGATGGGCCTTGATAAGATGTAAACGTGCCTACACTTGCAATATATGAGGTTTTACATAGTTCCAACATTGATTCCCTTGCTCCTTTGTCACCTTGACAGAGACCCACTCACAAGGTGACCATGACAAAAGTGTACAATGGAGAGGGGGGATCCCTTCCCCCTCCTTCCTGTGCTCCTTTACATTGACCAAATGTCTTTCTAAATGACTTGCTGAGCCAGGCTATTCTTATATCTTACATATAAATGGACTCTGTCTTACAACCAGAAGATTCAGGGGAAAAAAATTTCAGCTCCCAATGTGAAAAGATTAAGGTCAGTCACTTTACACTACAAAACCCTTTCACTAGAGCAGCATAACAAAAGGATCCATGAGCCTATCCACAACATGGTTTATAGCACTAAGAAAAACAAGAGAGTCTGTGACATCCTTTTAGGACTGTACCACTTCTTTATAGACTCACAACAGAACTCCTCAGCTGGGCAGAGGAAGGTGATATTAAATAGGAAGAAAAGCTGACTTGTCTCCTTACTTTCATTAACTTACTGGTATTTTTTTAATGGGGAGAACATGCAACCTTGTTCAGTGAGAGTCACAGAAAACGTATCACATTTTGGATCCCACTGGGTCACACTGCAGCAAATGCAGTGCTACCTGGGATCCAAATCCCCACAACTGGTGGCTCTGAGCCTTTATGCCTCTTTGTTTCCTGCATCAATGTCTAAAAGCAGGCAACAGAAGCTCTGTGGCTCAATACCTGTGCAGCACAACACGCTCCTTGGACTGCTGCAGTTTGGAAATGCCATTCATGAAGTCAAATGCTCTTAACAGATGTTTCAGCTTAAAGATAAATTAATTTTATTTGGCACAGTGGCCCAGCCAAATTGCACTTCTTTCAGTAGACTTCATTTTGGCAAAGCAAAGAGTATCAGAAAGGACTTACCTAATGCATAAAAAAATCTATTTACATTTATAGGCCATGCCAACAGCAATGGGGATCTGGAGCGGAGTTTGGTTAATATAGATAAACTAATGGTGGCCAGAAGGGGTAGCATACAGCAGTCATCAAGCATGCCCATGGATTTGGAAGAATTTGAAGATGAGAAGGTCATGTCCATGTTAGAAGAGGGAGGCAAAATCTGCAGAAAGGAAAAGAGACCTATATGAAACAAAATGCAGCTGTGGTAGGGGAGGGAGAGAAATATGGACAGAAGAGATACAGAATATATGTAGGAATGGAATATGTATCAGGGAATAAATGCTCACGTGTGATTTTTTATTATGTTTATAACAGCCTACCACTCTTGCAGTCAATACAGTTATGTCAGTGCAGAGTATTAATTGCACCAACAAGGCTAAGAAGGTAGGAGCAGATACTGGGATAAAGTAAAAACAAAAAATCAGAACATTTCTCTTTGATTTTGTGATACAGAACAAAAGGTGGCCTGAGCTGGGGTCTGCTCTGGAACTGATGGGGCTGTTGGGGTCTTTGTTACACCTGTGAGAGCAGGAGGCTTCCAGGTGCTTTTGCCTAATTTTCCCTCACCTGGCATGAGTTTCAGTGATGCCCTGGGGCAATAAAGTCTGAGGAACAGGAGGTCCTACCCCCCTGCATTTAAGGCAGCAAGGGAGAAACTGTTTTATTTGCTGGGTTGAGTCCGACATAGTTTAGTCCTTGGGTAGAACATGTGTGGTGAAACAACTTTTTCTCTGACCTACCAGGCACTCTCAGAGATGAATGCTGATATTATACAGGAGCTGCTTAAAATCCAGCAGGTTGGTTATTTTATCTACAGTTAAAAGCCTGGGCAGATCACTACTGTTTGGACTGAGTGGGCAATGGAGCACTTTGTCAGCATGTTCAGTGGAAGTACTTCTGAACTGAAGGGCTTAGACAAAGGATTGCATGAAAAAAATGGTGGGTGGGCACAAATAACAGCAACCAGGTTATAAGGTATGGAGTGCTTAATTAAGTGCAAGGGCTGTCCCATGAAGCCAAGAGAGTAAAGCCCCTCCTGGTCAGGGTGCAAACTGTTCTGTGTGCTTTGGCAGCTGGTGTTGAACTATGGTAAGGCAGGATGTGTGTCCATGTCTGCCTTCTATACAGGCAGCTATTTTTGGAAGCTAATTAGCCCTGTTTAGGAGTGGTGTTAATGTATATTTGTGGGACACAGGATTAGAAAGCAGAAGGACTCAGCTTGTTGGAAATCAATTTTAATATCCCGATGGCTCTGGTAGTGTGTCAATACACCATATACATGTCTTACAGAGGCTTCTCTTTTGCAATTAAGTCCCCCTGATTTACTGCAGACATGACACTTGGACTGAAAGAGCTAGGGAGGAGTTTTATTCTCAAGGAAAAGGGGAAAACCAAGGATAGTGTTCATAAGTTCCTAACCTTAACTGTTTATTTCACTTATTTTATGAGTTATTATCAGATTTTAAGTACATATTTGCTATTGAGAGATTGTCATTTGGCAGGGAGAGTATTTTTTGCTGGTTTGGACTTTTCTCTGTATTTTATACTTGTAGTGTTACTGCAGCTTCTTGGCTTCTCTTCTGAACCTCAGCTCTCCAGCTGAAGGGATGAGTCTCTGTACTGGGATGAGGTATGGATATTGAGGTGGACATGGAAGCCTTCAAAGGAATAATGAATTATCTCTATATCTGCCTTTTGCATAAAGCTGCCTCCTATTTGCCAAACAGATGGAAAGAATAAAATTGCCATGCTTTATCCAGTGGCCCACAAATTGTCTTGGATTGAATTATGGCTGCATCTTAAGAGAGAAGAGGAAGAGAAACCCATGTGCAGGCAGAGTGGCTTTGGCAGCACCTGGCAGGAATTCTGCCACTGTTAGGGATCAGTTTGTGGGGACAATGTTTCACTCTAGGTCTTCCAGGAACCATGTTCACTCTTCTCTCCTTCAGTCTCCAGCTTTCTCTGGAGACTGCAGCATGGGTATTCACTCCTTTTCTTTTAATTTCTTCCAAACTGATTTGCACTAGCTCCTGGCCAGAACACAGGATTTTCTTCACAAGAACATATGCCATTTTTACACTGGTTAAATGAGGAAAAATCTTGTGTAAAACATGTTCTACTTAGTGCACATTTAATGTGTTTTTGTAAGTATTTTATACTGAAGTAATTTTGCAACAGTCTTAAGAAACAAACCAAACTAGTTACAACTAATCTGCACAGATTAATTTTGTTCTCCAGCCCATGTCTGTGGGGTGGCAATCTTGCCACACTTATTGATTATCAGACAAGACTACTAATCCCCTTAAGGTCATTAAGTGTACTTAATTAAAGAGCAGTTAGCAAGCTTCTCTTTACCAAGTTAATAGTGGCTGTTAAAAGTGATTTGTACATTACCAATATGCTAGCCATTAATCTAAAAGTCAATTTGTCATTTATATTTTCCCAAACAAATATATTCAGCAGGCTTTGAAGGTGGCTAGAAAGTGTTCAGCATCTGTTCTTGCAGTTTGTGCAAGGAATAAACTTTGCTTTCTTAAACTCTATGGCTTAGGCTACAGCAATTTCTACTTAATTTTTTCTATAGGTCAGTGACTTGTCCCACCCTAAATTGGCAGGGAGAGGAGAACCTAAAGATCTTGGGAATATTCAGTTCTGGCAAGTTATACCAAAGGTAAGCAAAATGGGAAAGGTCAAAATCTTCTCTGACAGAAATCCTGAAGCTCTTTGGGTTTTTTTTGACTGGTAATTGACACAGGAGAAGTTTCAGAGAAGCTTCTCATAAAAGAAGGGACAGGCACAGATCCGGTGATCACCACTGATCCTTCTCTGTGGTGACCAGCGACAGGACCAGAGGGAATGGCATGAAACTGTGTTAGGAGGTTTAGGTTGGATACTGGGAAAAAATTTTCCCCCAGAGGGTGTCTGGGCACTGGAACAGGCTCTCAGGGCAGTGGTCACAGCACCAGCCTGACAGAGTTTGAGAAGTGTTGGACAATGCTCTCAGGCCCATGGGGTGACCCTTGGGCTGCCCTGTGCAGGGACGGGAGTTGGACTCGATGATCCTTGTGTGACCTTCCAATTCAGGATAGTCTGTGATCCTGTGAAAGTCAAGGAAGGAGGCTGAGGGATCAGTCAGGGTGAGTTAAAAGATAAGGAAGGAAAATCAGGGACACTGATGATGAGATGGGAGGGTAAGGGAATGCAGTGCTGTAGAAATCTGAATTTCATTGATCTGTGAATATAAAACTTAATTTTTTTCATTACTGTATGCAAACATAAACACATACAAGTTTCAATTTGATACATTTCCAGATTAAATGTATAATGAAATACATAATCTTTTCTGATTCTTAAAGTATACATAATTTGTTTTGAGAGACATATATAGACTGAACCTTGAATATGGATTTTGCTTCACTGCCAGAAACCTCTTGCTACAATTAAAGCAAGCATTCCTTAGCAAAACACAATACATCTGTCATTTTCACTCTCCTACAAATTTAAATATGTAATTTAAGACCAAAAACAAATGTATCTAGAAAATTATGACTCCTCAGCTGAGCTCCTTTTAGGGTGCAGGGTAGGATGAGCAACACCCTGGGGCTGGGGCCATAGAGGTGGGGTCATTTATAACAGAACAGTTGCTTCTGAGCTCACCCATCCCTGCCTCAGGTACCTCTGAACAGTGCTTTGTGAGGCTCTTCTAGACACGTTGTCAGCCAGTGAGGAAAGCAGTTGCTTTCTCTGTTTGACCTGAATATGTCACTTTGCAAGAGTGGGAAGTTAAGTTCATGGGACTGGAGGAAGTCTCAGGGTAGACAATTCACCTGTAGAATATTTTTGACTTCAGAAACTTGCAAGGATAAAATGTCAGTCACAGAAGTATTGTTTTAACCCATATTAAGGCTCATTTATTTGCCTACAATATTTTATTTTTCTGCTCTATCTGAGATATATATGTATATAAGTCTTTGACAAAGATAGACCCCATGTTGTAACCTTCTTTTCCCATTAAAAAATGGATTCTATACTTGCCAATGGGATAAAATTCTCATTTTGATCTCTAGATGCAAATATATCCATAAGCCAGGATAAAACATTATCTGTCCTGATCATACAACCTGAGTCATTCTGTGATAACACCTGCACTTGAGAATTTCTTTATAATTTATTATTTTTGCTTTACTAATCAAGCCTGTTTAGAAAGTTACCAGGCACCTTGACTTATGGTGAAGGTCTGTCTTTGGCAGAGGTACTGCTAGAAATGTTTTGCCTGCTCCACTGTATCAGCAGGGCTTCCTGTGATGATGTTGGAAATTAGACCTTGTTTAAAAAAAAAACAAACCAAAACAACAAAAAAAGTGAAACACACAACAAAAAAAAACACCATCAAATAAACACCAAATGTGCCAAAAGAATTTTGGTCTAAGTGAATCAGTTCTAATATTAAATTGAAGGCTTGGCAGCATGAAAAGATAAGGAAATAAGGTTTGGGGAGAAAAATGTGGTGGAAGGGAGGAACTGTGATTTTATTATTAGTTTTTTTATTATTTCATGCTGCTGCTGAGAAAATATATGTGGGTCTGTTCAGGCAAGGTGGAAAAAATTGTGTGAAGCGGTGCCCACCTGGGAACAGAAGTTTATTTTCTGTGCTTAATAGAAACTTAAGAGCATAACCTAGATTTTACATTTTTGTTAATTCTTTAGGTCATCACATTAGAAAACTATATGTAATTATTATTTGTGTGTAAAAAAGGAGAGAGAGTACTTCTTAGTTGTGAGGCTGCCTTTTCTTTTTTTTTTTTTTTTTTTTTTGGCCAAACCAGCATCTCTCCTGAAAAATCGTTTGATTCCCACTAGGGTGCCAAGGAGAGGTTTTTCACAGCAATGGGCAGGGACAGCAACAGACTTGAGGCTCAGCTGGAGCACCTGTGCAGTCATCTTAATTTTGAAAATGTATATACTGGTAAATGACAGAGCTCCCTCCCCCAAATACATTTAATCTGGAAATTTCCAAGCAGCTTATCTGCTAACAATCTTTTAATATTCTATTTATTTATTTAATATTGTTGCTTGGGCTGCTCATATAATCAGATAAAGGTCATTAAGCCAAATTTATGATTAAATAGGATAAAACTATTTATTCTCTTTACTCAGCCTATTAATGTTATAGCTTATGCTGACTAGATGTCGATATTTCAAATGAAGTTACTACATTTTTCAAATATCATAATTATATGAAAAAGCTATATTATCTCATTGTGAGGATTACTTTCCACTACCTTATCTGCCATAATGTCTGCACATATTGGCCTTCAGATTTCCTCGTGCTGCTAACTGCAGACATTCCTCTAAGTCTCCCATCTGGTATCTGCATTAACCTCCACATAGCTTCATTTTGCTGTTTTATTCCTTAAGTCATTGTTAAGGATTTAAGGGACTGTTTGTCAGGCTTTTTCATGTTTGCTTGCAAAACAAAGTATCTGGTGTTTTCTCTTTTAATTGCAGCCAAATTGTTTGTGGTATGAGACTGTCACAGCATAAAGCAATTGCTTCATGATTTCAGAATACATTAAGGGAAAAGTATTCTTTCAAAACGATGTTCACTAAAATGTAATTGACTTCAGCACCTACCTCAAAACTGTGGATCCTTGTAGGCTTCCTGGTTTGAGCAGAACAGACCTTAAGGTCACCCTAAGGCAGAGCGCACCTTGCATCTCCTTCCCTCCTAAGAACTCCATGGTATTTGAGTGTTTTCAAGAGCAAAGCTCCTGTAGTTTGGGCTCTTACTTTTTTTGCCAACCTTTTTTTCCTCCTTTTAATTGTCTATGACCTTGTCTTGAGAGTGGCCTAATTAGAAGCTCATAACGGCCACAGCTAATTTGATGAGGTTTGTGTAAATGCAGACTGCAAAAGGTAAGCTGGGCTCCTCAGCCAGTCCCTGTTGTCACAGGTAACTGGCCAGTTAAGTCCAGTTTCTAAGGTGCCTGACAGACATCTGAACCCATCCACACGTGGTAGAGTCCTAGAAAAGAAGTGATGATGTGACCAGCCTAATGCAAATGACACTCTCCTAGAGAGGGTGCTGAGGCTGAGCCTCATAATGACAGACTAATGACCACATGGCAGTAGGAAATTTAAAAACATGGCAGAAAAAAGATAAATTTTACTCAGAAAATATTTTGTGGTAGTCTATTTGAAGGGTTCCCAAGTAGCTACAAAGCACAAGCATAAACTAGATTTCAAAAAATAATTTATTCACTGTTTATATCCTGAAATTTTCTTATAACTAAATTTCCAATTCTTTGTAAGAATTACTGTCTAATTCACCTCCAGATTGTCTGCTGTCTTGACTCCCTTCCTATGGAAATTGGACGGTTTTCTCCTCATTGCTGACTTCTGCCTTCCCCTTCATTCTCCAGGTTTTTGAGTTTCCTGTTCTCTCAACAGCTGGTCTCAATTTCATCATCCAAAACTTCATTTCTCTAGGCAGTCAGGCAAATGAATTGTCTTCATCCATGTTTAAAACAAATTCATTCTAAATTAGTCTGTGCCCCTTCAGCGTTAATTTTCCATGACTATTATAGTCATTGAGCTTTATGGCATGAACACAAGCAAATATTAAGTTTGAAGGCTTAAATGTTTTTCAGTGAATTTTAAATTGTGGGCTACATCTTCAGCTGTGATCTGAGTCAGTAGGAGTCTTCAAAGCCAAGTGCTGGGGTTTGTATGATGTGGTGAGAACAGAAGCATTGTGTCCTCTTCGTGCCAGTTGAAGAGCTGGCCTGTAACTAGTCAAAATAAGTTGCTTCAAGTTATTATTATGAACAGCTTGTTTTAAATAAAATTACTTAAATTACTCAGCTATGGAACAAAAAATATTAAATCTAGCGAAGTATCATCTCACTGTAGTCTGAGGTTGGCATAAATGATCTATTTGCTCTTTTGTTCTGGGATAGTTATGTGAAAATTATTTAATATTCCTTACAGTAGTAAACATTTAAATGTGACATGCACTGAAAAATTTTGTAGTTGGTTTGGAAAACCTGGGAATCTCATGCATCTATTAGGCTTGGGAATGCTTCTGAGATACCAGCAAGATGTATCTCTGACATATGACTCTTCATCTGAGGAAGTCAAGATATGAATCCTAGGGAGGCAGTCAGGACCAGAAGCAGTGTCTTGGCTCCTCCTCCAAACCATTCTCCAAAGGAACCTAATTTAGGTGGACTAAATTATCCTTTAGAAAAGCCTCACTATCTGCACTCAGTACAAAAGGCATATAAACCTATTCATCATGTATTTAAAACCCTTATAACCTTATTCTACCTGCAGTCGCTTAGCTGAAGCTTATTTCACAGTTCTTAACATTCTCCCCTGAACAATTAGGGTACTGGTAAATACTGTCAATCTTTTCCTTAATCTTTGAAGCAAAATGCAAAAGAAATGTATGAAGTATTACTTCACTCTTGTGTGTGTATTTTGGGAATGTAGTATTAGATGATGGAAATATTAATTCCTCGTCAACTTGATCCAGTTTGATTCGGTGATGAGGAAGTTATCCTTGTGTGGTGCTTCTATGAGGGTAAATTTGACTCGGGGTATGTCAGGAGACAGTGTAAGTATCCAAATAAAACAGTTCCACTGAACAGATGTCCTCGTCACAGAACTTGATCCCCTGTTGGCTTTTTAGAGAGAAGTAAAATGCTCAGAAAACATGGACTGAGTTACTTCTACGGAGATCAGTACTCCACATCCAGGCTAAAGCATGTTGGCAACCAGTCCATGGATATTTTATTTCTATTTTCATCTGCAATACAGTCAAACAAGCACTCAGTATTTACACAGGGTGGGGTGGGAGGGAGTTTCTATAATAAAAAGCTGTTGTTAAGTCTGACAGCTTCAAAAGGAAGGATTTCAGCATCTTTCAAGTTCCCTGTCACTTGCTATTCAGCTGTTACTGTGGACTAATATATCAAACAGGTTTCAGATGGTTTCAGTGATACTCAGTGTTTCATTTAAATTTGTAAAAACATGTCCTATTTATCAGACCAGTAGTGTTCTGCATATGCTTTTTATGGCCAGGAGTGTTTGGCTTTGTGGCATCGTGTGAAACAAACACCCTTGAGTCCTGCTCCTCGTGCCATTTCAGCTCTCTTCTTATGTGTTGCTATTGGTGCTTTAGTTCAAGCTTCCCTGATGTATCAGTGGATGCACCCTCAGGAGCTTTACGTGGCAGGGAGAAGTATCCCAGCTCTTGATGATAAGAGACTGACAGATTGGTCACGAATGCCAACGACTAGCAGGCACTTTCTACACTCAGCCTTTATAGAAAATGCTCAAAATAATAAAGACTTGGAGTTGGGCTATGAAGCAGGGGGAAAGCAAGACACTTGTCTTGTCAGCTCCTTTTTTTATTCTGTTTGCCTACAAGCAGTTTTCATCTCATTTGAATAGAAAAGAGCACTGGCAAGTGGAGGAGACCAAGACTGCTACTGGAAGATGTGTGTGACAATGCATGGGTTATGGGGAGTAAACATTGCATCCCAGTTCAGTTGTAGTTATCCTTTCTTTAAACAGATGCTCAGGGAAGATGTGAATCAGCTTTATGGAAGCAAGCTCCACATTAACATTACAGAGCAGGAAAAAGTTTGAAATTGCAGATGTCTGTTTTCTTCCTCTTGTTAATTTCTGGATTTATTTGTGGTTAATATTATCCTAGAAGTAAAGCCTTGGAAAGCTCTATTTGTTCCACAGATTGAGTGTGATCCTTGGATAGGGTAGAGCATCACAAAACCAACTTAAAAGCAAGGAAGAGAAGAACCATCTAAAATATCCTAAGAGGGACCCTGTCTCCTATGAGTTAGCACACCGTAGGTGGAAATAATTCTACATTTTGACTCTGGTTTTTGTCACCTGTCATTTGACCAGGAGCTGAGTCACAGTAATTTGAGAATCTGTCAAAAGATAAAGTATTCATCTCCCAGTTAGACACATGATTTTACTTTGACACTGAACACTTCAGTTAGGCAGTTGAAATGATAAAACAATACAGAGAAACAAATCTTAAGCTGAGTAACCTGAGCTATCTCATTTTGAGTCATGCTGGAGGTCCTGAGTCAATACCCTGGGCTACCTCCAAATACCTCTAAAGGCTTGAGCTGGCTTCAGGGTTTTCCAGACTCCCACTTCTGTTGTAAGACTGCTCCAAGTTTAACCATGTCTTCCTGGATCACGACTTCCAAATGAAAATGTCTTCAGAGCTGTTCCCCTACAGATACTGATGCCAAATTTATGCTCCCCAGACTTCTGAGTAAATTTTCTTGCAGATTTCTGTCAGGTTATTCAAATGAGGCTGAAAGATGGGAGGTAGCTCTGTAATATTGAGTTGTGGAGAGGAAAAAAAATAAAGTGATAGAGCTCTTTGTCTCAAATTTTGTTGTTCTTGATACCTAGGCAAAAAATGCCTTATACTGTATGTAAGTTGAGAAGGATGGATCTTAACACTGAACTTTCTTTTAATATGCTAAACTATCATATACTGACAGGATATCTCCTTCAACCTCTGCAGCAGATTAAGGGCACATTTCATGATGGAGAACTGTGATTTCAAAGGGCACTTGCCATAACTACAAACAGGGAGGCCTAGGTCTGTCCCTTGGAGATCAAATATCATTAGAAATGCAATCTAATGTTCTGCTTATGATGATAGTGAGGTCCCAGGTTTGCTGGGCCTCAGAAATACTACAGCAGTTTCCAGTACTTCTACCAATATGACTAAATATCAATATTTTCCTAGCTGCAAAATATGTTAGTCCTTTGAGAAAAAAAAAAAAAAAAGAGGAAAAAAACCCTTCAGTTTACTTTACAGCCTGATTTTACTCAGATTGGGAAATTGTGCTTAGACCCCAAGTGGCGTAAGAGAATTAAAAGCTGGCAACAAATTTTGATGGCATTAGAACTTTAAACAGCATTTTCTTTAAGTGGGCAAGGAATTTGGTCGCAAGAATAATCATGAAAGCTTGCGTCTATTCTGAAATCAGTTAGGTATGTTTCTTTTTATTTGGAGAGAAAAAATTCCCAGCAGAATGGGAATTATGTGATATAAGAGATCCACTCTCTGCCCACAAATAATGAACCACCAGATTGTCATCTCTTCATCTGAACATTATGATGTCATTATTAACTCTCGTGAAAAGTTAATAAGCCTCAGCAAAAGACCAGAGTTCAGTCCTCACAGGATTGTTGGGAAGATCAGAGCTATAGCTGGAATGGATATTAGTGAACAAGTTTATAAGCTGAAACATAGCTGAGAAAGTTTACAGAATACAAAATTCTGTTCTTTGAAGAGCCTATTATCTCTAATGGAAACTAGGAAGGAGTATCACGTCATTTGTAATTAGTAACAGATCTATTTCTAGGCTGGAGTACTGAAGTCAGTTGTTTTTGCCTTCTTCTAAATACAGTGCCTTATGCATGGAACTTTCAAACACTTGTTAATTTTCCCAGTTGTGCATGCACTAGATTAGTATGGAGACAGCTGGATAAATAAACTAAAAATTAAATAATTCAGAAACTGAAAGCAATTTCAAATGCTCAAAGATTCTAAAGTAGATAGCAAATATCAAAAGGTTAGATGTACAGTGGAATGCTTAAAAAACAAACCATGAAGTACATATCAGTGATTTATATAACTGAGTTAATTTTGACTAAGTTCCAAAAAAGTTTAAGGGAAATTTTTAAGGTTTGGGTTTTTTTGGTAAACAACTCCTTCTCTATTAATAAGTAGAGAGTAATGGAAAAATAATTGTGTTCTTTTGGAAATTAATTTCAAGAAAAGCATTATGTATTCAAAGGACTTCTGGAATCTATTTTAATGACTGGGAAGTAAATTGCACCTTTAAAATATGCAAATAAGGTGTTTCATTAATAGTCACCTCAGCCCTGAAAACTGGACTGTAACATGAGCCCACTTTCTCATTTACACTGTTATCCTCATGTTATGCTGATATGCTGGTATCTTTCGTGTTACCTGGCAAAATTTGTATTAAAAATTAACATCAAGTGTGTGCATGATGACAGTAATTACTTTTCTCTATCCCAAACATCCAAAGGCTCGAAAGGCATAAATATAGATGTTTGCGTGATTTTTGTCAAGGTGTCCTTGAATGAGAGGATTTAAACCTCGACAGTGTTGCTTGGGCCTAAGCCAAGTCATGTGTCCTCATTGGTCTTGAGGCTTTTCCTGTGAATGCAGCTGTCACTCTCCTTTGCAGAGTATCCTAATGGAATGAGACTTCTCTGTCCAGTCCCTGTCTAAGCCTATGGATGTGTGGCTGAGGCTCTGGGAACCCCCAGCTATATAGCACCCCTCACTTGAACTTGATAGTTTTTCATTGCTCTGAGACCAACACTGCAAAAAAAAAAAAAAAAACCAAAAAAAACCCCAACCCCAAAAAACCCTCTTAATTATGAGATTTATAAAATTAATGTGTTAAGGAAATTAGCTTGATTAAAAATATATGCAGATATCAGACTTAAGTGATGTGTAAAGTGCAGGGGGATCATTGCCTGCTATATGTGAACCTTCTCTGCATGCACAGGCTTCATTCTTGTGGCAATATTGATAAAGCTAAAGCAGTGCATTCCCCAGTTTTCAGCTGTATCAGTAGAAGCATATTGGTGCACATACAGTTTGTTTCCCTTCCCTTAGGAAAACTGGGATATTAGGATTTACATTTCCTCAGAGATTTTACTATTGGACTGTGGCTGTACCAAATTCCTTGCATTTTTTGCATATTCCTGATGAAAATTGCACTGACATTTGAGTATATTCATTAGGATGGTCATGAAAATTGAATGTTAATGGTGCAAAGTAGTTCTGCCTCTCACAAAACAAATGGAACACATTTTCCTAGGGTTTTGCCTATTTACTGATGTCCTATTTATCTTTACACATTCTTTACCTTTTCCTCTGTTTTCTGATGTAGCTGTTAAGACCCTGGTCATCAGGTGCTGTGCCTTGTCAAGGAAATATGTGTAATTACAGGTGGGCTGAGTACAGCTAAGGAGAATGTATCATGACTGAGTTCTGCCTCCTTTTCCATCAATGGTATAATTAATTTAGGTATCTTCCTTTGCCTTTCCTAGTAGTTTTTGAATTCTCTGGGCCTCTTCCCCTCTAAGGTTTCTGGAAAGGAGAAAGATACCAGGAAGCATGATATCCTGGAAAGTCATGCCTCACTCTCCATAACTGGCTCAAAACTGCCATGAGCCCTGGCCTCAGAAGGAGACTTTAATGATCAAATAAATATAGAACTTGGGATATGTTTTCTCAAAGCAGACTGAGACCATCTAAAAGCTTGCCACATTTAGCATGGATGATCCTGTTCTTGCCAATACCCTTGTACCCAATTTTGGCACTCGCTTGACTCCTTGGTGAGTGGATTCAATCTGCTAAATCCTCTGGGCGGAGTGGGACTGCCCATTTGGGCAGCAGTCAGCTCTTAGATTTGTTCTGCTGCATCCTCTACCATCACCCTTTCCCTCTGATTATCCTGACATGCTTCCTATGCTGTGTCCTTGTCTCCCACTGGACTTGCTTATCAAGCTTTCTAGATCTACATTTATTCAACTAGAATGCAGTTAAATCAACCTTTCCTCACAGAGCTGCTCCACTGGGAGTTTTGTGGACAAAAACAAAAGGTCTCATCTGTAGTCACTTTTCTTACTGCTGGGGGCTTCTCTGATTCCCTGTGCTGTCACCCAGCACTTGGAAAGAATTTCCAGTCATTCTCTTTAGAGCATCTTCAGCAGTAGAGTTGTAAATCCATAATTCCTTGCTATAACTAATAGTGTGTATTTTCATGTTGTTAATCCTATTTCTATTTTAGTTGATCATATAGGAATGACTTAAAAAGTGCATAGTCCTACTATCAATTTTCTTTTGCCATGGAATATTAATTACTGACTGCCCTCTAACATTTCACAGGATCGGTCCATTGGAGCATTTGGCCATCATATAATACTTCCAATTTTTGGCTTTTAATAGTAGACCTTTTTGTTCATAGCTGAAACTAGATTTACTGCTAAGTTAAGCAGTTTCCTGAACTTCAGAAAAAGGCTTGGTTTTGACATTTGACAGCTAAACTCAGAAATTTTACTGCACTTGATAATTCTTTAGCAATTTGCTCCTATCTGTACATGTCGTGGTGCTTTGCTAAATTCAGCATCAACCTTCTTGATCTGTAGATAAGGAAACTAAGATACAGACATGCAGTTACTAATTTCTTAGCTCTGATTAGAACTTGGATTTTCTGACTGCTTTGTTTCTTCTTTGAGTATCGTTCCTTAATCTAGAATCTGAATTTTATTTTTTTTTTTTTAAACTAGCCTATAGTTATCCTACAATTCTAGAGAAGTAAGAAATCCCACGGTGCATGCCAATGCTCCTCAGAATGTATGGTATAGACTAAGGTGCACAAAATGTCTTAATGTAGTTACAGAAGATGGACTTGTTAAAGATAACTGGGAATAATGAACACATCAAAGTTAGGCTGGTGAATAATGTTAATGTGTTTCACAGGCAGAAGTTTAATAAGCTTAACTCAGTGGTTCTGGGGAGACCTCTGTCTCTTTGAATGTAACACAGTTTTTAAATTATTCTTGAAATAAGGTGGTGCCAGGAGCAGAGGAATCACTACTTTAAAGAAAAGAATGAGGCGTCTACAGGCATTGCATGCCTCTGAAAGATGGCACATAATAGAGCAGGGGAAACTTTGGAGAGAAACAGTAGGGATGGTGCAGTTCTTCCTCTGTATCGGTCTGAAGTGGCGAGAGGACCTAAATACAGCTGCATGATGTTCTGAGGCAGCCACATCCATCCAGGGATGAGGGAATAAACAGGTCCTGGTGGCTGGAAATTATTTGAAGGGCTGTTACTTGAGAGGGCAATCTGCACTGTGATCCCACAGGGGAGCTGTAAAGGGGTAGGAGGAAGGGAAGAAGACAGGCCTACACCCAGCTTGCTTTCTTCTTAGTTCCTTGTTGGGGGGAGCAGATGGGGAGACAGCAGCAGCTCTTCCCTTATCTTGCTCTTGCTGCTCATCAGGGATGTCACTGGTGCAGCAGGAAGGGTTTGTTTGCTCCTCTGGCATGGGGAGCCCTTCAGTGTGTCTTTCCTAAACAGGAAAGGAGGGCTTTGTGATTCTGCTCTGGAGATGATGAAGCTCTTGATTCATCATTCCTGGGTCAGCTAACCCAGCAGCTAAGCAAAGCACAGCAATAACCAGTTTATGGCTTTGGAGTGCTTCCTTCAGGTTTCTCCCTCATGACATATAGAAGAGAGAGAGCCTGTGAGAAGAAAAAGATTTACCACAAACTTTGGAGAACTTTGGACTGAGGAAAGTTCAGGCAGAAGCTTTCAGAGGAAAGGGGAAGTGCATAAGAAGAGAGAGGGAAAACTAAAGGTCACAGTATTCATGAGATGTCTGTGCTGTGATGGAGAGGGATACATTGAAAAGTAGAAGAAATGGGTGGGAAGTAAGTATTCTGAGGGCAGAGGATGATAAAGGTTTGAGGGACCTTAGGCTTGTTGAAGAGTTGTTCTGAAAAGAAAGTGATCGGATCCTTACAGGAGCAAGTAGGAGGAGATGTTTGGGGAAGGAACATGTCCTGGGGAATGATAAACATGACTTAATTTGCTGCAGAGATTTGCAAGAAGCAACAGGAGGGGCTATGAAATAGATGTGAATTTAGAATTCTTCTCTAGAAAGAGAAGGACATAAATTCAGGGGCTTTGACAAAAAGATATTATAAAGATAGGTATTTTGAGAATTGTGAAATAATAATTTTCAAGAAGAAAAAGCAGAAGTTGAACATTTATAGGAGGAAATTATTGTGCTCGTGTTGTATGATGCAGTATTCAATCAAAAGCCGGACTCATCTGTCTTTAGAAAATTGCCTAGTTATTTGGTACTTGAACAAATCCTAATTTAACTTTCTGACATGTGGGAGAGGTTTGGGGGGGTCTCTTTTTGTTTGGTTGGTTTTTTGTTTGTTTGTTTTTGTTTGCTTGCTTTTTTTTTTTTTTTTTTACAAAGCATAGGACACCTTTGAAAATAAGGGCAAGATCTGTAGAAGAAATGTTACCTTTGGTGAATCTGTCTGCAATGTCTCAAGTGTAAGTCTCTTCACAGAATTTTTGGTTGCTGACTGTTCTTCTTAGCAGTCATGAAATAGGGGAGTATAGCAGGTCTAAAGGAAAATGAGGAGCAGAGGGAGGGATTTTATAGAGAGTCTGGAGAAGGTGTTGATTGTTGATGAAAACAGGGAATTAATTAATTGGGTACAGATAACATACCAAAAGGGTTGAAGGCCAGAGGATGGATTGAAGAGTGAGTTTGTTTGGGGATTTTTAAGAATGGGCTAATAAAAGAGAAATTGTCACCTGGACATGTCTTGTGCTTGTAACTGCCAGGAAAATGTATGATGGAGTGTGAGGAGGTGTGGAGGAAGTAACAGGAGAGAAAATGTCGATTATCAGAGCCCAAGGTGCTCCAGCTGTACAGGACAGCCTTTCCTGCTTGGACAGGCCATTATTACAGCCTATCATGGTCACTGAAAAGAAACTGTGCAAAAAAGTCCTTGCAGAGGTTTCCCTTCTCTGGATTTACCATGTGGAGATGTACACTGCATCTCTGTATTTTCATGTGAAGGAAGCCTGTAAAGCTCGTTGCCTAAAAGTCTTTTGTTTCTGCATTTCTAGTAACAAAGAAAGTTTTTGGTGCTAAAATAAGTGGTGTGATGTACTGTACTTCTAAAGCTGTTAAAAGGCTCTTAACAGCTCTATAAAATACTTGCCGCCTCCTCCTGTGCTTTTAGATAATTTTACTCTAATATTTATTTCACTGGCTTATACAGAATTTCCTCCCTTTTAAAATGTAAGCTGTTAATTATTTCTGGGTTGTCATGATCAACTCCCCCCCAGCTACTAAAATGTACTTGTATTGTACTTTTATTATTGCTTGCAAAATATTGGAAAGAAAAATTTTGCTAGAGAGTTGAATTTGAAATATACATATTGACTTGGCAATGCAAATGGATCTTTCATGTTAATTTCCTGCAAATATTCAAATAGTGGAGTTTTACGGGAAAAAGCACTCATAAAAGCAAGTCTTTATGAATATTCACTGGGAGTGAATTTTGAATGGTACACTTGAGCCTAATCTTTGAAAGTCATGCTGTGTAGGCTAGTTTACATAGATCACTTCACACTATAGCAAAAACTGTAGCATTCAACTAGTCAGCACTGCACAAATAGGAGCTAATATTGGTTTTAAGGGGTTTGCAGAAAATGATAAAAAAGCAAGCTTACAATACACTGCAAAATTCTGCATTTTTTCAGAACTCTTTATGAACAGAAGACGAGGCAAAACTGATGGATAAATTAGGTGTCAAGACTTCACCCACCACTAATGAAAACATTTAAAAGCAATTGTGATGGTGCAGAACACCCATGGTGTTTGGGGAGAGAAATGTATTGCCTGAAATTCTACTTCAAGCATCCCAGGAATTCTAGGAAATTAAGTTAGCACTGTATAAGTAGAAAACATATACATGCAACTGCACACCATTTGTGCACACCACTTTTGTAAAATTGCAGTTTTGATTAAGTGTATTGCTGTATTCCCTTCATTCTTTTACTTTTTCACCCTACTAGAGGATCATTGTTACCAAGTCAAACTCACTGAAATTTGGCAATGGTCATGTTAAGCTTGCCTTTTATGCAAACTTAGTTAGTCCCTGTGGTTTTATCATCTTCAATAAGATGTTCTGCTGAGCATTTGCAAATAGGTATTTTTGAGGGCTTACAACTTAATTTTAGATAGATGCCTTCTCATATAAAAGTTTGCTTCAGAGCGTTTCAATTTTAGACATATGGTCTTCTAAATTTTCTAGTCAAGGCACAGACTGCTTTAAAACAAACCAGGCTTTATGGTTTCTTTTCCTCAGCAACCTGCCCTGACCTCCTAGAGCCTCTGTGTGTCCTGAGACACTCTGCTAGCCATGGGTTAAGAAAACAACTGCTATGGAAAGGGTTTTTTTTGATAATGCTATCTACCTTGGATAGGGTGTTGAATCATTAGGATCAGGCCCCCATTTATATCACAACTTTCTGGTGCAGATCAGATTCTCCAGTGACAGTAGGGTTGCTTAGAGCACCCCAGGGGCTAATGAGGGCTTTCTTTCCTGATGAAATGAACAGTTATAACTAAAAGCTTGAAGCACTCAAATTATGTCAATTTACTTGTCTCACAATTCTTATTCTGTTAAATGGGCATAAGGTATTCTTCCTGAGAATTCATTGCATAATACTAGCACACTTTTTTTTTTTTCTTTTTGCCTGGTAGGATTCCCTGTTTTCATATGTGTATGTTAAAAAGCTGTCAAAACATTCCTGTGAATAGGATCTGTATTTCCTACAAAATTACTCTCAGGTTTTTTGTTTGTGGTACAGTTTATATTGCATGCCTGTTCCTGGTTGCAAAGGTCTTTGGATGCTTTCTCAACTTTTAACCTCCTGCAGGTAGTTTATTGATTATACCCCTGATGAACAAAAATGTTGTGATCCTTGACCTGGGTAACTGTTGGCCTGCAAAGAGGTCTTGCAGGGTTTGTACTGCTGTCTTGTGTATCTGGATGAAATATGCAAAGGGAAAATTGTAATTTCTGCTTGTTATTTTGGGAAATAGAGGGTGTATGGGTCAGGGCCATTTTCCCAAACTGAGCACTACTGAAATATGCTACAGTCTGCCTAGGAGGTGGTGAGGCTCTCAAGTATGTGCAGAATATAACAGAAAGTGTATTTTGTGGTGAATGTACCCTGACTTTCCTGTCAGACATCTGTTAGATCTGCAAGAATTCTTGGAGCAAGCCTCGCTGGTTGCTAGAAAGTGGTGGGAGTGAGCAAAACATGATTCTTTTCTTTTTTTTTTTTTTTTTTTTAATATTTCAGGACTGCCAAGAAATACTCAGAAGCCAGTTGAGTGGTTTTGACCACTTAATATGTTTCCACCTTTGTGAGGCGCATGCTCCATGCTTAATAGTTGTTCCCATTGTTTGATGTCCTGAGATGGTAGCTAATAACTAGGATTTTATTACCATATTGTCTGTCTGTTCTCTCTCCCTGTGTTCTGTAAGATCTGGTTTGTTCCTGATGTGCAAAATCTCTGGCCATTGCAGTACTGTGGTAGCACGTGGTCTGAGTGCATTTATCTAGAAATGCTTTATGGGCCGAGTTCTTGCACTGTGCCTCAGACAAATGTTTTCCCCCCAGCCCTTCTGTGGTAAACAAAGTTCTTTACATTTGAATACTTTAGGGCATGTAATTCTGACAACAGAGCTAGGATGCTGAATGACTACCAGAACATGAAAACACTGCCAAGTGACTGATAACACTTCAGCAGGAACTACTATTTATCTTTTATGACCTTAGGAAAAAGATCTGTATTAAAGCAGAGATGTTCCAGGAATGGTCAAGGAGCTTGTTTGATATGGGATGAAGGGCTTGTTAAAATGCATTAAGAGTTATGACAGAGGATGATTTCCTAGCAGTTGTATACGCTGCCGAAGAATTTTGTCACTATGTAGCAAGTAAAAGTCCAAATATGCTAAGGTGACAAGTTACTGGAGGCAATATCAACAAAATTGTAGGGAAAGATACCAGCCAGGTTGCAGCTCATGCAACTTCCATAATAAAGATAAAATTTATAGATGCTTCATATACCCTCAGGGGACGTATTAATTGGTGCAGCTCTATCCAGAAACACACGTAAACAACCCGCTGTAGCTCATGCTCAGCTCACCGACGACAGCTTTGCAGCTTGCCTGTGCGCGCTCCGCAGAGCGCTGCCGAAGGGAGAAACGCGATTCGAGGAAAGAAAAAAAAAAACCAAACAAACTCCTGAGGGTGTTTCTTCGCCGCACAATTTTGCCGTGGGCAGCAAGGCGCTGCGTGGGCGCAGGGTGTCCCAGCGCCCCGGCCCGGCGCCGCCGCTGTAACGCGGGGGCGGGGAAAGGCCGCGGCGTTGCCGGGCGACGGCGGCGCCGCCGCGGGGAGCGCCGGGTTCCGCTGGCCCCGCTCGCTGCGCGCCGCTGCCGGCCGGGCAATAGCGCTAAATCAGCCCTTGCACCGCTGCCCCGGCCCGCTGCG
The DNA here is from genome assembly GCA_020086605.1 of Lanius collurio. NCBI lineage: Eukaryota > Metazoa > Chordata > Aves > Passeriformes > Laniidae > Lanius > Lanius collurio. Next base: position 39,993,539 of record JACBWW010000002.1, on the reverse strand, counting down.
CCCCGGCACAGGGGCTCGCTGTTAGAAAAAGCTCCACATGGGACAGATGGGGAACGTGGTTTTAATCAGCTTTGCCGAGCGCTGAGAGGAGCAGCCGGCGTGAGGTGGGCGGCGGGGTAAGGCATGAGGGGAGGGTAGGAACAGCGCTCCCGGCTCCCTGGGGAACGGGGGTGTCCCTCGGCGTGCTCGGGAACGGCGCGGTGGGGATGGCAGCTCCCAGGGTGCGAGGCTGAGGTAAGCGCCGGGGGGCTGTAGGCGTGAGGTCCGAGCACCTCGTCTGAAACCCTCGGCAGAGACTTTCTGCCCAAGTTGCATGGCCCGGTTTGCTGCCGTGTCCCGTATTCCTTGCTGTGACACACAGAGCCAGGTGACGCGACAAATCCGGGATAAACTCCTTTCGGCCATGAGCCTGTGCGCCCTCGAGTCGGCCTAATCCCATGGCCATGCTCGGAGAAATGTCTCGGCCCTAACCGGCAAGGGTGTGCTGGTGGGCTTGCTGGCTGGAATCTGGACGAAGAATTCAAACCCTTGAAATCCCTAGCTGGGCATCACCCCTGTTGGTGCAAAAGAGCAGGTTCCTCCTATGGACTGTGTCTGTTTTCTGTGGTTTGCAGATCCCGGCTGTCACCCACATGCGTTTTGCTGGCCAGAAGATGTAGATGTCCCTTGCGACTGAGTCCTTGCATGGGCGTTATGAGGATGAAATGCTACATAAACTCTTAAAGCACAGCACCTGAGGACATTGCTACCGACATGGACATCATTATTTATTTATGTTTGCTTTAATCAGGAGGAGCTTTTCTGTAAACATGAATTGCCGGGCTCTTTCCTTGAGATGTCGTTTCTTGTTTCATGCTATTGAAACATTAATCTTAACTTATTATGACTCCTTTGTGTTGGTCAGCTCTCAGGGACATTTCCCTAGGCTTGAAAATGTGGGAGCTTTCAAGAACGTGTCAATCGTGCCAACTCAAGCCACTTGTGGGCTGCCAGACCGAAGTACTTTTTGTCATAGTTCAGTAGCTGTTCAAAGTATTATATCCTGCACTCAGAGGTTTTGTGTTCAGGAATGTCCATATAGGTCTTTGCCTTCGTCCTACCAACAGCTTCTTTCAGAAGGCCTTGGTACCTGTATCACAGAGGATAAAAGGGACTTGCATCCAGGGTCCTCCAGCAACGCTTCCAGTTTTATTTTTCATAATCACAAGGATTGCTTCTCTACTCCCCGTTCTCCAAGGCTTGGAGCTTCATTTACGTTAACTGTATGGTTGAAACCTGAGCAAGAAGGTGTAATGTAAGTAGTATTGAAGGTGTTTACTTTCCTGGTGCTCTTAAAAAAATTGATTGTTGTAGTCATGGGCTTTATTAGCAAGCTCTTTAAACTTTTAAAAGGTGTGGTGGGAAACTCTGACGTTTATAGAGCCGTATTTATGTTGGGGTCTTCCCAGATGTCAAGACAAGCGGCTTCAGTTTCAGCAGCATTGACTCGGATGGTAGTTCAATTGCTTTTAGTGTTTGGAACTGTTCACACCTAAGGTGCATGTCTATTCTTAAAAAGAGAAATTTGTGTTTCCAATTCACATTCCTCCTGGAAGCTGCTAGAAGATTATGTTGTCGGGTGGTTGTGCTGTTGCTGCTTTCATGATGGAAAAAAAAAAATATCTAAGACTTTTTCAACACAAGTTTGTCTTAAACAAGGAAAGCCACCAAAATGTATATTTTGGAGCCATAGAAGAGAGGTCATAGTGTTCCTGGAAGATGTGGGAAATGTTGCCTGACTGGCAGACTGTATTGCTGCTTTAATAAACAATTCCACTATTTAAACTGCTACTGAAGTTTCACTAGGTGCTCACAAAATAGAGGTGGCTAAGCATGCTCCCTCTCCTATTTGCCCACATGTTGCATTTTCAGGAAATACTGCTGTTAGAAGTGACCTTTCAGCTTGACTGGGCCTTACTATAATGAAAAACCTGCTTTTTGAAAAACACATCACAGATCCTACAAAAAAAGTTCCTGTCATCTATCACAAAATGCAGAGCCTCCTACTCTTTCTTACCTTTGTTGTGCAGATCTCTTTAAAATAGAGCACACAAAGAGTATAGTTTGTTCCTTCGCACTACATGCCACAAATGATTTTATACTTGTGTTCATAACTTACAATATAGCTAATGATCTGCTTTGTTGAGGCATTCTTGATACTTGTTTTGCATGCTGCTGTGAAATAGTAACTTGTCTAAGGGTATTAAAATCATCAGAAAAACGGAAATATCTAAAATCATAATGCAAAATTATGGTATGTTTTATGCAGTGATAATTACCTCAAAAAACTCAACCTAACTGTAGAATTCGTGGTTGTGGATGGGAAATAAATGAGATCTGCAGAGCAAAAGGGACTTTTGTTTGTGTTGAAGTTAAATCATTTCAGCTGGTGGTATGTGTAAAGGCATCTCTGGAGCTTTGGCCTATTTTTTTTTGGTAGACAGCATTTTCTATACAATGGTTGAATCTTGAATGTCAGCGAGTCCATTTCTGTTGTTGTCCCATGCCATGAGTCCATGAGTTCATGTCCACACACGGGCACATCAGAGTCTCCTCAGCAGAGGAGACAGAGCACATGCCTACCTTGGAGCAGAAGCATCCTGCTAATTTCCAAGCAAGCTGTTGCAGTGATGTGTTGAGTGAGATCTGTGAAAGTCTTTTGTCAGTGGGATAGGCTTTGATGCATGGAGCCTAAAACAATGAAATGTTATGTCCATAGTTTCAAATGATTAAGTGCTGTGAAGAAACCAGACTCTACTGATGACTGATAAGCCACGGACTAGTGTAAAAGATTAGCTTCCAATTGCTACTGTGTTAATAACTACACAGTGTATGTATTCCTGTTCAGTGGGTTTTATAGATCACTTTAAAATTTTAATGTTTTTATTCAATTTTTGTAATAGATCACTTAGTTCTTATGCCTTGTGAGATTTACTGCTACTCAACATGTAGAAGAGACAATGGTAAAGCCCAGTCCTGAAAACTGAAGATGGACAGCAGTTATTCCAATGGTCAGGATGATATGCCACTGTCCAGGTGCTTTTGTATCACTCCTCACAGAAAGATCTGTGTTAATTTTTCTTTTTTCATAAAAGGAATACTGAACTCCAGTTCTGGTAGAACAGTTGTTGTGCATGAATAGCCTTTGAAGCTTGACTCAGAAGGCATCTTCCAAAAGAGAAATAATTTACCAGCAAACTAAGATGCTTTCTATTTTATTATATTGGTTTAGTGCGTTCTTCAGGTTGGCAGATGGAGTTTGACTTACTGGATGTCCTACATTTTGCGGTCCCTAATGGGGAATTGTCACTGTTTCATGTCATTTGTAAGACCTTTTAAACCCCATTATCACAGCAGAGGAGCGTCACAGAACTGGGATGCATTCTAACAAAGTCTTTGTGTTCCCACCAAAGCATTAGAAAGATAAGCCAGAAAGATCTGCTCGTTTTGCTAGCAGAGTGATTGAAAGTTTACCAAGGTATTTTTTTTTTTTTTACTTGCAAAGTGCTCTTACATCAAGTACATCAGGCCCTTGTGTTTTGGACATGCCATACTAATGTGTTTTTGTGCTGAATTTTATATTGTCTGCCTATGAGAGTGTGTGCTTAGGAAAGAAGCTAGGAGTGCTGCTGCACAGTATCCCATTACATCCTGGGACTTTCTGATACACATGTACCCATGTAAGAGAATACCAGGATTTTTGTTAGAAGTTACTGTGCTAGCTGAAATGAGAGAGAGTGGTGTGAGGATCCAAGTCTGAAGGCCCTTTAAAGATTGCAGATAAGCAGAGACACCAAGAATTTTTTTCATCAGTTTCATGTGTCAGGTTTTCTCATGTGAATCTGGGACACAATACAATTTGACACAGAGAGGAGTCCAGTCGTGTTACAGATTTATTTGAAGCCCTGATGTTCTCCTAAGATGTCTAGGAGATATATGTAGGCATGCTTTTAAGTCCCTGCCTATTGGAAATATTGAAGAAAAGCAGGAGAAGAGTGACAAAGCATTGACATTTGTACTCCAGTCTTTAAATTTACTTTAGGCAGTAAGTGAGCAGAGTTCTTGGCCCTGAATTTCATTCTTGCCTCATGCTTCCTTCTTGCTGCATGTACTCATCAGTTAATATAATTGCCCTTAGTAAGCCTGTGTGTAGCCTGTGTGTAAGCTTTAGCACAATATAGGAAACTGTGTATGATGATAACCCTTCATAATGGAATAGAATTAGAATATGGTACAAGTGTAGAATGTGTGAGTGACCATTACAAGCTGCTTGTATCAATGTAGTGTGAACTGGAGGAAGTTCAGATGCCCAGAAGATACTGGTGGTGGCAAGAAGTGAGCTGAGACCCTTTATACGCAAAAGGATCAGCAGGAATGGCCTGCCATGAAGTGGATAGCACATATATTTTGTAACTTTATTTATCTAAGGGGCTAAAATCATATGGTATTACTTAATATCCATTCAGATGTTTTACATTAGGAATTAGACTGAAAGGGGTATTTGCGTGAGATACCGTGCATCTGATTTTGAAGCAGTGCAGATGTTCCCATTTGCTCCAGTTAATGTGTGGGAAACACCAGTGCAGCCACATTAGATTCTCTACAATCTTTTTCTCTTTGAAAGCTGACCGAGTGGTTTGGTGTTACTTGCTTTTCCCCCCTCCAACCCCACCCCTGAGATACACATAGTCAGGTATTGGCTCCGTGGGACTGCAGGTTACCAGAAGTCGAAGACTTCACAAAGAACAGTGGCTTCTCTCTGTAATCATGGCTGGAATGGAAAATCAAGCTGAGAGGCAGAAGTAATGCTTCCTCCCGTTTCACCTGTGTTAGAACTAGTTTGGATTTTTTCTTTTTTCTTTTTCCTTCCCTATCTTCTCTTTTCTTTCTTGATTTTCCTCTTTTACTAGTAAGTCACAATTCACATTTGTTCTTTCCAGTTTTCAAAGTGATGTACATCAAGGTCGCTTCCCTTCTTAAAGTCATGACACCTTTGGGGATAAAAACAATGTGGGGATGTTTGTTTTAGATAACTAAAATAAACAAAACCCTGGATTATCCAATTATTGTTTATCCAGGAACTGGGTAAATCCAGTTCCTAAATATTTTGCTACTTAGCTGAGCCTTCCTTCACATTTATTATCTAACAAAACTAGCATGTTTACAAGCAAACAAAATATTGAAAAGACCAATGGACAATTTATTAAGAAGTGTGGTTTTAGTAAGGTTGGGAAAACAGAAGTCTTCATTTTGCGTGGCATTTCATTGACAGCATTCCAGTGGGCTAAAATAGGAACAATTAGAAGGAATTAATTTTTCTCTTGAATTTAAAGGTGAATTAGTGAATAATGGCAGTATCAAAGAACAACCTTTTTGATACTTTTCTTTTATAAATAGTTGAGTAGTTGAAGACATCAGTAGATAGGGGTTTTTTGTTTTTATTTTTTTTTGCCTCTGAAATATGTGTAAGTAAATACTAATCTCATATAAATTTTATATGCTTCCCTCTTGTGACTTAGTGCACTGATTTAGTCTGGTGTAACTGTTAAAATATTTGACTTTTTGTGGGTAAGCACGTTGGGAACTGTATTTCTTGAGCAGCTTGAATGGGAAGAGTAGAACTTTATAATTTTTTCTTGTATTTATGGTTAATAAAATACATCATTTTTTCACAAGCTTATGGAACCTGTTCTTTCTCAGAACTCTTGACATCATGGTGATTGGATTGGCAAAAATATTTCAGCAGCTTGGAATGAAAAATGGGTTGCTGTGGATGGTATTCTTTGTACCTTATATGTCATTGTTGCATTTGCTGTTGATGTGACGTTTGTGGGGAAAAGAATCCTAATAGGTGTCTGAATATCCTTCTTGCCTTGCTTTAGTTTCTTAGATTAAAGAAAAACACTGCAAAGGGGAGAGTGTAGGGTAAGCTGATGTTAGGGCTGCCTTACCTGAACAGATTGGGTGGAAAGATGGAAGACTTATTACCAAAGCATGTGATTTATGCTGCTTTTTGTGATTATATTCCATTTGCCTTGTTAGACTAAGGAAAATTAAAGTGCCTCCACAGGATGTACTGAGTTGCACAGCTTTATATGAGAAGTGTGGTAGAGACCTGCACAGTCACTGTGGTTTCTGTCATGGAACCTTCAAAGGGGAGGCAAATGAGACCTCTCTTCCACCCCCAAATGAACTGGGGTTGCAAGCACTCAGTAAAAAAAACAAAACACAAAAACCATCCAACCAAAACAACTGAAAAACCTCACAGATCAAGACAGAAAATATATTTTCTAAAGTTCTTTTACACTTAGTGCATCCTGTGACTTTCACTGTCACTGAGCATCTTCTCAAGAGCTGTATTTTTAATGTTTATTTTAATACATTCTGGTTAGCATCACTTTACAGGATAGCACCTTGGCAAGAATGTGTATATGTGTGTGCCTCTGACCTTATGTTGTTTTTCTTGGTTATTTCCAAAGGTGTGTGATAGAAAAGGCTATTGATGGGCAGACTGTGTTCAAACTCACAATCTCTGAGAAAGAGACCATGTTTTATTATCGCACAGTAAATGGTTTGCAGCCACCAATAAAAGTAATGACACTGGGGAGAATTCTTGTGAAGAAATGGATTCATCTTAGTGTGCAGGTGAGTAAAATAAAAACCATTTAATATTTGTTGAAATACAACATTTGTGTGCGAGTGGTATAACTGTATAAATATAAAAGAATAAATTGGGGGACGTAAATGGTAACTCTTGAGTCTTGTTGGCAAGGATCTTAATTTGGGAGCTTATTTTGAGTAAATTGCTAATTTAGCACTGGAAAGAAATGCTGTGCTCATTCTTCTGAACAAACAGACTATAAAACTGAAAATTCTCACCTTTAAGAACATGAGTATATGAGGTGAAGAAAAGCTTGTACTAATATCTTAGGTACTTATATCTGGCATTATCAATTAGTCTTGGGTCTCAGTTTATTTCCTGTAGATGTGAATGCCATTCTCATCTATACATGCTAGTGTACTTCCTTATGGAGGTGTGTCTCATTTAATTTTAAAAACTCCTTACAGTGCACGTAAGTAAATGTTTGAGTTTCTGCAGGATCAGTCAAGCTAGTAAGTTACAGAGTTTACCTCTTATTTTAAAAATATGATTCAGAGTTGTTAGAGCACAATTCTAGTGTTCTAAAAGTCTTCTGTTGACATAACTTTTTAATAAGTGTACAAATATCCACTGAGGATAAAGCAAATTTGAGTTTGTTAAAATTTAAACTGTATGTAGAAAAATCAGTAAACAAACATGGAAGAAATTAAAATTCAGTTATTTGCATGTCTTGTAATTCCCAACGGACACCATAGTAAATTCTATTTGTAAGACAAGTTCAACTAACAATTATAAAACACAGTTATCAGGTATTGAAATGTTTGTTTTCTCCTTCCTTCATTTCCTGTATCCGTTCTATTAAATTTCATTTGGTCTACAGCACAATCAAGAATAGTTTTGCTGCTTTCTTGAAACTTGCTAAAAGGTATTGACTGTGATTTGGATTTTTAGTGCTGATCTTGTCACTTGTAAGGAGTATCTAAGCCGATGTCTTGATTTTTTTTGCAGTTTTCTTTTTTCCAGGGTAACAGCATGGTAGTGTGAATAAGATTTTGGCTGTTGGATTAAAAGAGTGACCTTAAGGTAGAACTAATGAACTTTACACTTCAAGCACTCCGAGGGTGCTATATTACTGCTGTTGCTGTCAGCTGCATTTTGTACCTCAGAAACTGCTAAAGCCTGGCATAGCCAAGTGAAAGTGAAAGGGCTGGTTAAATACACACACAGATGCTGAACTGCATTTCAAAGGAACATGAAGCACCCTGTGGAATTTGCTCCTTTGTTTCTCTGCAGAAGATTGTTCAATTCATAGCAGGAGTAAAAGAGTGTAGCTTCTAGACCCTTAAAGGAACTGCAGGCTTAATGCCTTTTCCAAGTTTCTGAGCTCAGAACTTTCCTGTGCTTGGTGCCATTGTAGGATTCAACTTGCCATTAAAAATGATAGTGGCCGCAGTGTGATCCATTTAGCCCTTGGCCTGGCTATCAAATTTTAGGCAAAGGTTTGGCGTTTTGTTTGTTTGTTTTTTAGCAGGTGTCCAAAAGCATTGTTTTTCCATGAATGGAGAAATAAATGGAAAATGAGAATACAAGAGAGACCATACAAAAATATGCAAAAGTAACTTGCATCTGGAAGTGTCTGTGTATCATACACATAGATGCTAGGCAACAGGCACAATGACAGAGGAGTGTGAAGTATTGGTTACAGATGTGAAACTGAATTTAGAGAGAAAAAAAATACGGTGGGATGGCAGATATGTTTGGAATTCAGGTGTAAGAGCATATGCCTATTCAGGAATGATAAAAATGAAAGCTAAATGGTGAAATAGCACCAAATAGTAATTAAATGATAAGAGGGAAGGAAAGAAGAAAGGTTAGTACAGACTGAAAATAATTTCTTTGGAATAAAATAATTCTAGGGGAAGAGAAGGCTAGTAAATTAGTTCTGCTGAGGTAATCTAGGAATTTAAATCCTTGGGATTGTATTTAGATGTGTTATTTGTTAGAGGGAACTACTACTAAGAACTGTGTCATTACAGAGACTTATTTTCCAGTTTATAGCTGGGAAATATAAGTTCTACTAACACGAGCAGGGACCAAACATTCCTGTGTGTTCTGCATGAAGGGTTTCTTCATTGAGTAGTTGCTGAAGCAGAAAGTCTGGGTATACCAGCTTTGTTAAGTGATGAGGGTGTTATCAGAAATGTAGGTCTCAAGAATAATGTTGAGCATTCATAACTAGAGTCAGATGAAATAGAAGAGTAAACAGGTCTTTGGTTCTCTAAGTACACTTTTGGGTTTCAAAGAGAACAAACAAATGCAACTATTTTAATGAAACAAGGTAAACTTTGGAGTCCAGAGATTGAATGGAAAAAAAGCCTGGAGGTTTAAAAAAAATAATATAATAGAATTAAGAGAAATTTCTCTGCTTAAAGGAAATAATATGGATATGTACTGCCTAGGCTTATCTGTGTGAATAAGCACCTTTGCAGTTAGAGAGGGCAGAGTGTGTGAGCATTGAGGAATGGGGAAGAAAATTCACAGAGAATACTATGTAGGATAGAAATAAAACTATAAAGTGATTGATATGAATTAGACTGTCAAATGGTAAAAAATTCTTACGATTTTTTTGTGTAAGAAGACAAGACCTGAGTATAGTGAAAGTGTTTTTAAGATTAAGGATGATTTGAGTAAAGTCCCCAGAATAAATAAATATTTTGCTTCTGTTTTCAAGAGTCACAGAGCAAAACCAATCAGGGCAACAGAAATTAATGTATGGAGACAAAAGTGATCTAAAGAGTAAAAACATGAATTTGCAAGCTTATTGTAAACATACTGCTGCAATCAGATGACCTTTGTCCAAAAATTCTGACATAACTGGCATGTAATGATCCTGTGACCAGGAGATACTGTATGCAAAGTTACCAGCAGAGATGGAGCTATAATGCTTATATTTAGGAAGGGTGCCATGTTTTTGCCAGCCAGCAGCCAAGCACCTGGGCCCTCCTCACCCCTGCCAGTGGAACAGGGGAGACACCAGAAATAGCAAAAGTGAGAAAAACTCAGGAAGGAAAGGGGCTGAGAGGGGAGCAAATGATGGAAAGGCAATCGCTCACCACCTCCCACAAGCAGACCACTGCCCGGCCAATTTCTTAGCAGCAGGCCACCTTGGAAATAAACCCCCTATCTTCTCAAATTCCTTCTTCTACCCTGGTTTTTATTGCTGAGCATGAGGCTTTTGAATAAGGAATATCTTTGTCCCAGCTGTCTCCCTTCCCAGTTTCTTGGCCTGACCCTGGCTTACTGCTGAGGTGGGATGGGGAGTTCAGCTGGGAAAAGAGGGAGGCTGCCACTGGCCAAGCTCTCTTCAGAAATGACTAAGATACTAATGTGTTATCCATGCTATTTTAGCCACAAATTTGAAACATGGCACCCTACAGGGTGTTGTGAAAAAATTTACTTCCACCCCAGTCAAAGCCTGTACCAAGAGGAAGGAAAAAGGATCTTGGCAATGCAGAACTATTTGTCTTGATGCAGTGGCATATGAGGATTTAGAAAAGATCTTTGAAGAAATAGATAAAGATGTGGAGCTAAATGAAAAAGGGGATAAAATGCAGCATGGATTTACCATAGATAGCTCATCACTGTCTAACCTCTTAGCTTTATTTTGATGAGAAAGCTGATTTTCAGGCAAAGTAAATGTGTCAGATTTCCTCTATCTGGAGTTGAGTTTAGCATTAATGTGACAACCTATGAGAAGTTGTAGGGTCAAAGGGAATGCTCATGGGAAAGGTTGGCAATAGATACTGCTCGAAGAAACTTGCTTATAGTCTGGGGAGGGAGGAGGCAAAAACCCAACTGAATTTTTTGAGAATTAGCCTTTGGGCCAGCCTTGTGTTTTATTTTTGTTAATGATCTTGGCACAAATATTAAGAGTGTACTTACCATAATAGCTGGTAACAGACATAATCAGAAAGGGGAACAGTAAGATGTACAGGAAGAATGGCATGACCAAAAAGACTAGGGGAACTGGCATGAAATGAAATTGGTATTACAAAATGCAAAGTAGTGAACTTGAAATTCCTCACAACTTTTTTTTACTGTTCTAGTTGTTTCCATTTGGTGAGGATCAAGTCTTTCTGAAAGTTTTAGGGCTCTTCTGGGTGTTTGATCTTGATTGAATAGTATTTTTCACTGTATATATTAACAAAAACTGAAGGTACACACTGGAGTTAAAGATATATAGCCTTAACTTAAAAGAATCTGTAATGCACTTAAGTGAAACCTCAGAAAAATCTATGTCTTAAAATCTTAACTTTTAAAGAAATAAAAGAACTGAGCATAGCAATGCGTAAATAAGGCCAATTGTCTACCATGTTATCTCTGCAAAGTGAAACAGAGATCAGATTTATGCCACTTAATAACAGCAGCACGATTGGGTATTTTCTTTTTCAGTTTCACTGTTAAGAGTCTTCCACTTTCCCTTTGATACTTCAGAATTTATTTAACCAATTAAGAAGAGTAGAATTTAAACATGAATTTGCAGATATAGACGAGGCTGCTGAAACAGGAGATTCTTTGAGAACATGTCAGATTGATGTTTTGGTTTCATATTTAGTGTCTGTAATTATAAAAATAGTCTTTTTGCTAGACTTTATTTTGCCTGATCATATCTATGTTACTCTGCCATGTTTTGGCAGACTATAGCACATTAAAAGCTTTGGAAAGTAAGTTTAAAATCTAAATGCAGAGAGGTAACCGTGACTGAATTACTCTCCTGGGAGGAAAATGCTCTTAGAGTGCCTATTGAAATCAGCATTATCATTTCAATACATGTCAAATATGAGTCATTTCCTAGTTTAGGCAAAATTTCTTTATAAATCTTTAAATCTTCCACTTCTTTCAAGAAAAGGTTAAAGTACTTATGATTTAATGAGACCGCTTTACCTCATAACTGTTTGACTATCAAGAGAAAACTTGTCCTTTCCAATTTGTGAAATCCTTTTATTTTCTGAACAAGTTTTTGAATACTTTACAATTTATTTTATAAGCAAAGAACCTGAGACTTAAAAGCAGGGAGGCAAACATTTATTCTATACATTCTGTGTATATATTACTAAACCAGGGTGATCTAAACTGTGTAGTCCTTAAGTTTAATAAGGACATGAGAAAGCAAGAAAGGATTTTGATATAACAAACCACTTTGATCTCCTCTTTGAAGTCATCCCTTACTATCTGTTAAGAGTAGTTTGTCACGTCCAAGAAAGGAGCAGCGAGTTTGTATTAATACCACATTTTGGAGCTTCTTGTCTATTAGTTGCAATTGTGTGTTGAAAATATTTGGGAGGATGCAGTCTATCCATATGGCTGGTGCTCTGCTCCCACCAGACAGTGGTAATAAAATCTGTGGTAGTCCGTCATGTATTTGAGTGTGCATTTGGAGAGCTGTTCACAGACACAATGAGCATAGAGCTGCTTCATTATCTGCTCTGCTACCTTTGCAGGCCATTCAGGTACTGCTGCTGGACCTGCAGCCTCCGCATTCTTTTACATTAGTAAAACTTTTGTGTTTTTCCTGCATCCAGAGGTCCTACTATGGTTCTTGCCTCTTCTCCTCCCGTTCTATGGGTATTAGGATGCTGACTGTAAATTTGGAAGTTCTGTTGTCATAACTTCAGCTTCTTGAGAAAAAGGGGTATTTCCTACATGATTCTTTCTACTCACACTGTCTCTTAAACTAGTTCTTTCCTTGCCTGAGTATGAGTTTGAATATATTTACATATTTAAATTTGCAGCCTAACAGCTGCCTCAGAACACAAGACAAGGAACTTCGCCTGGGCTAAGATTTTAATTTCAGAGAATGCCAAAAATACAGGTTTTGTCAATGCCATCTTGGTTCCACTTCTGGAAATTGCAAATGCTTTTTGTAATTGCAGTCACAAATCCCAATGAAGTCTGCCCAGACTCTGTTGTATATGGTAGGAATGGAATTAAGCCTGTGTGGCCAGTGCTGAGAGGAGGTGTTGAATATATTGCAGATGCTATGCCTGTTTTGTCTGGAGAGTTTCAAGGTTTGAAAACCATCAATTTTCAATTTGCTTTGCAAACGGTTTGTTTCCTTATACAAAAATAAGTAGCAGCCAATTAAATTGTATTCTTAATAATGAAAACACAATGTTAAGAATTATTTGCCTTCTTTTATTTCCCTCAGTCTCAAAACTTTAAATATCCTGCAGTTCTCAGGTACTTTTGCATGCCCTTGAGTTGTGTGGGGAGAAACCTGGAGAGTTGGGAAGTGTCTCCTTGTACTTGTTATAGCTGGTTGGTATACTACACTAAGATGAGACTTGCAGTGTGCATCTACATTGTCACTTTTGTGTATGGGAAGAGATCTCGATACGGGGTTGCCTTCTGTCTATTTTGAGTCTTGGTTTACAACTGGTGTGCTTCGATTTGATTCCTTTTCGGGGAGACCAAGCTTGTAGAGTGGAGTATCACCATTAAGAGCACACTATTTGCAGTGTGGGCAGAAGGTCTTCCAGCAGGTAGTTCTTGGCACTCACAGTGTGTGAGTAGAAAACTGGCAACTGATTCCAACATCTTTGCTGGTAAAGATGGATCACAAATACTGAGCAACTGTCCTTTCCTGTTTATGCTATGCAAGTCACTAAGTAAATGTCTTCACAAGATACTTGAAACTTTTTTTGATGAGTCTAAAAACTTCATAAATACAGTGAAAGAGCAGCTTTTGTCTTCCTGTTTGTTTGTTTTGGGGGTTTTATTTATTTTTTTAAAGTGATTTTACATTTGGTTCAGGTTTTTGTAGCTTAAAGACAGACTTAAATCAGAAGTCTGATCAAAGAAATGGATGATTGAAATTTCAGGTTGTCCTTTGTGCAACCTCTATTATTTATGTGTGAGCTCTGCCTTACATCTTGCGTTAACATCTATGCATGCAGCAAATGGAGGGTGACATAAATTACATGTGTAGGACTTGTACAATGCAAAATCAGTGTGTGCTGGTGACAGTCCAGAGAGGGAATCTTCTTGTAAGGCTTCACATGTATCCTTTTCTCATAGAAGCAAAGAATATTTCCTGACTCTGAACAACTTATCAGCTTGTCTGGAAAGTAGAATGTTCTAGGATGGGAGAGGGGGAGGAACACCTCCTGTCCATGTATCTCATTCCAGTGCCTTGGCTCAATAAAGTTGTAATTTTTGTATCTTTTAAGGACTGCTCTGTTTGATAGCTGTCTAGATAGCCTGTCTTGGAGTATGAAAGAAGAGTACATGAATAGGAACAACTTTCTTTTAGATGTATCACTGACTTTTCTGACAATCAGTGGTTTTTGAAGCTTCTTAAGCTAGACTGCCTTGAATAGTCACTAATTGACCTGTTTTTAGTTTAATAGTATAATTTTTCTTATCATTTATATATTAGCATATATATAATTTATATTTTGGCATTGGACTCTTGTGACAATGAGTTCCTCATATGGAATTATGGCTATATGAAATTGTTCTTTATTTTAAATCCTCCATCTGTATTACAAAACTTACTTTTGCCAATTTCTTTTGCCAGTTTCTTTCTCTTTATCATTCTCATGCTACTTGATATTTTGGTTATAGAATGGGATTGTATGTTAAAATTGTTTATAAATGAGATTTCTCCTTATATTGAAGCCATTCTGCAGTTTTTTCATCCTTATCAAACTTTTCTCAAACTTTTGGGGCTATTTGAAGAGGCAAGGGACAACTCCACTTTTTATCCCAGACACATTGCACCATAAATTTCTAAGAGATAAAGTTTTGTGGGCTTATTTTTAATTTCTTTCCCAATAAGGAATGTTTCTCTTTACTCATTAGAGAGGGACTCTGTAGTAAGTCCAAGACCACTTGGAGCAGGGACTATTCAGAATTTAGTGTTGTGTTTACATGGATAAGAATATTTTTCTCTTGTCAGCTACCTTGTGGTTAACAAATTTAGTCTGTTACTTTACTGCCTGTTCCTTAAAAATTTTGAGATCCTTTCTCACTTTGAAGTAAGCTTTGACTTTTATTGTCTGCATATATTCAGTCCTTTTTTTCCACCTCACTAACCACTGTTTTCAAGCCTGCACAAAATGTTAAATAGCAGAAATTGTTGGAGCTACTTAGTGATAAGGTATTGTCTGTGTGAAATGGGACCATTTAATCTTTCCCAAGTTTGAAACCTTTCTGGAAAGCCAGTATATAATGTTGGTCAGTTCTTTTTATCTACATGCATCTTTTCTTGAAAGAATTCAAGTTGGATCTTGATTTCCTTCCACAAAAGTCATGTTGCCTTTTCTAGTGTACAGTATTAATCCATGTGCTTTTCCAACTAATTTGTCCAGTAAAGGCTTGATTTGATAGATTCTCAGAAGAAATGGTCCAAGACCTGGTCATGCATCGTATCTATAATTTTAATTTCTGCATTGTTCTTTGCTCTTTGCAGGGTTAATTGAAATTAGGTCAGAGGGTTTGTTTTTTTTTTTTTTTCCTTCTTTTCAGATCTTCTATTGAATCTGAAGGTGCTCTTTTTATTTAAAAAAAAAAAAGCTGGAATACTGGCTTCTGTAATTTGTTTTAATACAGTTAGCTCATTTACTTTATCAAAATTTGAGCTTTCTTTAAGGCATAGCAACACTTTTCAGTGGTATGATCTATGTAATTCCTGACATTCATGTTGAAACATCTTGGGCTTTAGATTTCAAAGACAGATATATTGTCATAATTCACAGTTTATGTGCATGCTTAGTTAGGACATTTCTGGTGTAGATACTTAATTTTTCTCCTCCAGCTTTTTATTTCTTTCCCAATTTGATACACAAATAAACTGGCTCTATTTGCGTATAGGAGCAGCTGACACTCCTTTGAGTCTGTCTGTTCTAGAAAAGGGTTTCAATTTGGAATTGACCTAAATCCCTTCCTCCAAGCACTGTTTGTGTGCAGAGTCATGCAGCCTTGCTTGTCTGACCCTTTGTGATACTGGCAGCATTTCAAAGAAAGGCACTGGCTTTTTATCTTCTGCCTCTTGAATAAAAGCCAAAATATTTTCCTCTCGAACCTCTCTTCTTTACAGTGGTGTTCAGGTGTATCCTTGCTATTGACTGATTGTAGATGGCCTATCTATCTTGAGGTTCATCCTCATTGCACCTCTAAGCAAATCATCATGTGATACTCAGTGGCAGCATAGACTAAACCATCAACATTGCTCCTAATGTGATGTTTTAGAACTTCACACTTCTGTTTCCTTCCATTGAAATGCTTACCCTTGAAGAGTTATCCTCAGTACTCCGAGATACGTGACTGTCTCTTTCCAGCTTGATGACCGTGTCCCGTAAAACTTTTGTAGTTCTTGGAATCAGGACTGGTCAAAAGAAAAAGCCTGTCATCTTTCTGAGATTCTCTGGTTACTACTTACTTGTGCCTTATGTATGTACCTCTTGTCTGTAAGTCAGGTAATTTTGCATGTAACAGGTTACATTTCCACTCTTCTGCTGGACTGCTGAATGCATTTAATTATGTTTGAAGGGCCTTTATCCTTTTCCTTAAATTGTGTTTGTTGATATCCTCATATATGTTGTTCAGTAATCTCCGTGGCTTTTTTGTGCTTTAACTCGAGGCCTGTACTCTAAAGTGTGCAGGACACCACTTTATAAGCAGCCTCCCCAGGTCTAGCAAGATGGGGTAGAGGGAGCTGCTGCATAAACTATTTCATTTAGCTTTTTCCAGAAATAAATTACCAAAAATAAGCTACCAAAACACTGTCCTCCAAAGTCCATTTTTGGTCTGTGTTCAGTTAACAACACAGTTTGAATCTGTGGCAAAGCTTGGCTGCTAAGATGCTTGGTAACTCTGCATAGAAGCAGTTATTATAAAAAAATGAGAATTGAAGCTTACAGTGAACTGCCATCAAAAAGAGTGTTGGGGAGCTACAGTACAAAGGAGTAGTTGAATGACCATTTCTAAAGGACTTTGTGATGGAGGGAAGAAAGCAGGGCACAGAGGAGAAGGGAAAGGCCTGAAGTAAGGTTGTGGGGAGAAATATGAAAAGAATCAAAGACAGAATTTTGTGGCTCCTTGACCATGAAAAGAAGCTAAGCCCTCAAAGAAGAGATGAGACTTTATTTGCAAAAATCCCTTAACTGGATATGTGGAACTTTCTGTGGCAAGGCATTCAGAGGGCAAGAATAATTGCTTTCTTCTTATGTAAATCATCCCCAAAAAAGACAGAAGAATGGATTTTCTAGTTTTCAGTCCCAGCAGAGCTGTTCAGCTTTGTTTGGTAGAGCCAGTGTGTTCTTGCATTAAATTTGGGAATGACTGAGAAGTCACAGTACTGAGTGGTGCAAAATGGTGCAAAATCATCGAATAGAATCAATTTAAAAGACTAGAATTTAATATGCTGCTGATAGTGTAATACAGGGTTAATAATTGTATATTAGTAAGAGCTCCCCTCATTTGTGTAGGTTTGTGCTTGTTCTTTGACTAGTGAAGCCCAGAGACTTTATTCAGAAGGGACATTCCATTTGACATCCACATCTGTAATTTACATGATTACAAGTAGTTTGTGAAAATTCTGAATCAGTGGTTTTGCTGTATTTTAAATGGAGGGGACAGAGAGGAAATGTGCATTGTTATGAGATTATCTAAAATGTACTTTCTGACCTTTTGTTTCAATTAATTGTGGCAAGTCTGTGTAACTGTTTAAGCTACTAAAAAGCAGCTTGTTGAATCCTTAATACTTGTCTCCTTTCATGTTACTGTAGTGATCACTGAATGTTGGATCTGATTTGTTCTGTGACTTGGGGAAAATAGAGTGATTATGCAGCAAGAAAGCAATTGTTCTCCATGAATTTATAGATCTGATGGCTAGGATCCTCTCATGGTTTTTTGGTTGGAGCTCATTTACAGCATAAGTGTCACTTGTTAAAGCTTTCCAGGTGAAAAGAATAGAGTTTGCTCGATGATTAAAGTAGTGGTTTAATAGCAAAGCTTATTTGTTAATTACTTTAGTTCCTAACAGAATCTTTGCAGTATTTGCAGTTTTGCACTCTTGGCTTCTCTGTGCCACTCCCCTGCCCCAATATGTTAGTTCTGTCCAGAGGCAATCAGTAATAGATTGGTACAGCTCTACTGACGCTGGCAATACAGAATAGTTTTCATTGGTGCAGTGCTGGCTGGGGTAGAAAGTGGCATAGCTATAATTAACCATTTTAATACTACTTCATACTACTGAATACTTTCACAGTACTGGTCAACAAAGATTAAGTGCAAGTTGCCTATCTAAAATTGGAATGATTACTATGTTCAAAATGATTACTAATCACTGATTCAATATTTATTTTAAAGCAATGTTTACTTTTAAAAAATACCGATTCTTTAAAAATACAAACAATTTCAAAAGTTGTCTCCTTTCACATTGATCTTTCTTTGTCTCTAGCTTGATTTATCAGATAATTGAGTATGGGTTACATCACTCAGTTTTTATACAGTACTAGAATCACCCCATATAAAAAATGAACAACATGCATATTTCTTATTTTGGATCTTTCTGTTTACTGTCACTTGCATTTTTGCATCTTGAAGATATTGTTCATGAAATAGCTATTAGTTTTTCTTAAGCTTGTAAACTGCCTTATGGATCAGTCTGGTTGCTTTTTGATTTTGCTGTTTGGGGTCAAATTTATATTAATACATGGCTTATTCTTTCCTTCCCCCCCCCGCCCCCCCCTTTAAAAAAAAATTCTGTTGTTCTTCAGGGAATTTGAGCTGAACTAGTGGATCTATGCACGAAAAGAAAGACTTGGATTGAAGGAAAACCGTTTCCCACTGAGAAGGGATTAACATTGTAGGAGATAGTGAAAAAGAAAAGTAAAGGAGGGCAAAGAGAAAAGCTAAATATCTTTTATACAAATGCTAGGAGCATATGTAATAAGACTGCTGAATGGGAGTGACATGTTTTCAAGGATAAGAAAGATATTATTGGAATAAGAGAGACAACCAGGAAAATGAAGGGGGATTTAAAATGCCAAGATACACAGTTTTAGTGAAGGGAGACCAATATTAAGCTGAAAGAGATGTAACAATATTGCTGAGGGATGATACTCCATCTGCAGTAAGAAACACTCCTGCTCTCACCCTCTCCATTTTAATTTCTTTTTTTTTTTTTAACTACATTTTAAAACTAAGTTCAGTGGTTTTTATGTTCAGGTGTATCCTTGCATGGCATGTTAATGTGGTTGGGATTCTTGACTGTTGTACCAGACTTGCTGGTGGTCAGAAACAAAGCCCCAGCAATAGTAGTATTTAAGACATACAATGGTCCCTAAGAAAACAAAAACTTTGATTTGAAGAATGATGGTGCATTGAAGAGTAGGGAGAGAGAGATTGTTAGAGATCACTTATGATATATGGACTGTATTAAAACTACAAATGAGAGCATGTTTCTGCTGTCACTGTAAGGTTGTTGCCTTTATGCTGTTAATGAAGCAGTGTAGAATATCGTCACAGTTTTGGAAAGACTGTAAATATAAATCTGTATGTGGAGACAAGAAGCAAAATGAAATGATCAAAAATCATGAAATTTGAAATGGTTGTGGGGTGGGGGTTTGGGCTAGATGGAGAAGCAGCCCTAAAGTTATTGATTTTAGCAAAGCTAACTTTGAAGGAAAGCAAAATGCTCCTGGGGTTTTTGCCTGCAATCCTGTGATGAATGGGAAATCCACTCCACACAAGTAGAGAGTACATAGTGTATAAAACACGTAGAGAGGCTGCAATTAAAATTCATCCCAGTTAAGTCAAGAAAAGGAGAGGCCGATATGGGCCTGAGGCAAAAGAAGGAAAGGCAAAGAGACAACTTGCCCCTCCCGACCTTATGCTTTTTCCTTCCCCTTCGCTGTTCTTTACCATTTCTTCTACTGTCCCTTTATCCTCTCCAGCCCTTCTGTTTTAAGATAGTTCTGTCACTGTGGTCCCCTGATGAGGTTTCTTCCTCAAGCCTCTTGTTTTTTTCACATTGGGTTTCTCAGAGTGTGGGCATAACTGTTCAGAGTGCTCATAACATGGCCACGAGTATTTCTCCCTTTTTCTCCCCAAAAACAATTACACTGTGCATCCCCTTAAACATGATCTCAAGCTGTATATTAGCAGACGTATTTTTTCTTTCCCAGCTTCTTTTATCTGTTTGTGAATCTGGAATGATTTCATTTCACTGTGTGGCAAGGGAATCTGTAGCTGAGGAGGGCAAGCAAAGGGGATATGTAACAACTCATGTAGATGGTGTGTATATATGAAAATTTTATAAAAAGAAATAGAAAACTGTACTGTGCTGGAACATCTACTGCTGAAATGGCAGAATTTCTCTGAGAGCTGAGAGTGAAACAAGCACATACATGGTGGTATTCCTTTCTTTTGTGCAGAGTTAGGATGCAAATTATGCCTTCTTTTTGGCCCGTCTGTACAAGTTGCTTTATTGTTGAACCTCCCACATACACATGTTATCAGACACCTTGTTTCAAGGTGTAAAGAACATGTGAGGAAGAAAGTTAATTTAACATGTTTAAAGTCTGAATCTGGGCAGGTGTAAAATAACATTGCTGAAGCTGTAGGCAGTTTATAGTAGCTGAAGATCTGGCCCTTAACTGATGCAAACAGTTCGAACAAATTTTGATCTGGCATTATATTTTTAAAGGTGAACAAAGATTATAATGGCAGAAGTGGATTTTGGAGAGATATTTAATGGGACATTGGTGGAAGATCAAATGGTCTTTTTCCGTCAATCTGTATTCTCTCTTTTTCTTTTTTAAATAGCAGTGATTTGTTAACTGCAGAAACTGGCAACAGGCAGAGAGGATGACCATGTGGTCTTATGGCATTCAGCTGATGACCTGTTTCTGACGATGGTATGAGGGATCATAAAGTTTAGTTCCATGTGTATTGTGATGATAGTTGCATCTATATTTAAAGCTTTCTGTCACTGAAGCACTCTTGGTGTTGTCAGATGTCTATTGGACTGGATGAGCTGCAACTTCTTGCAATTGAATGTCAATAAGACCAAAGCAATTTTGGTTGATTCATAGCACCAGCTTAAGCATATTCACTTGCACAGATTACATTTGACAGATAGTTACCTTCAGCTGAACTCTGTGGTTAGAAGCCTTGGTATATTCTTGACAGTGAGCTTAGAGCTGATGCCTTATGTTTATTTCATATCCTGTTTTTGCCTTCCTAATACTGCATGTGTATGTCTACATTTAAATAAATTCACAGCTGAAGTACTAGTCACTCCACTTGTTATCTCTGGACAGAATGTTGTGATGAGTCAATTTCAGTATTTAAAAAATGGTGGTTTTTTCCCATTTAGGCAGTTTTAATTTCAAAAGCTATCTAATCAAGGATTTTTTTCTTATCAGGAACTTCTGGAAAAGTGTCTGTCAAAGTCTAACAAGAAGAGGATAAGAAAAAAAAAGAGTTAGAGGATATAAGCAAAGATGAAAAAGTATTATTCTTTTTGGAATGTTTTTCTGGCATTCTATCAGTTTTCTGGCCTACAGGGAAATACAGTCAACACAGGTGTTCTTGCCCTATTATGTTAGTGAAAGTTAAAATCTTTTGGATTCTGGAACAAGATTGTGCGCAATGTCATCAAATACTGATATGTGTTAGCATCCCTTATAAATTTTGTAAAGAAAGGCATCTTTCCTTGTCATTTCTCATAATAGTTCTAAAATAGTGTAGGTTAAAATAGTTCCAATCCTTGATTCAGGTAGTTGATCCTGTTTATGGTGAACTTGCGTACATTGAAACTTCATTTGGGATATACTGAAGAATCATGCTATTAGATTATTTTAAACCATTTCCCTCTGTGGGTTCCTAGTCAGCTTAAAGCAACATCCTGATTTTGAAGAAAAAATGACTGATTTAACACCAAATACCTTGTACATACACTGTTTCCACTCACTCACAAGTTCAGTTTCTGTTCTTAAAGGCAAAGGTGATTTTCCTGTAAAGCTTAAGGAGGTCCTAAAAGGGAGATTTTTTTGCTTCCTTGTCTTAGTGAAGAATAGGTTTGCAGCATCCTTGGATTTTGGTATGAATGAACCCGATGTAAAATACTTGAATTAAGAGACTTGTAATTGCATATTTCAGCTAGACTGACGTGTTCTGGTGAGTGGACAGAGTTGACTCTGCAGTTTTGCCGAGAGTTACATAATGAGTCTCAGCCTAGAACTAGGTTGGCAGGTCTTCCTTCTAAAAATGACAGCATGGTTGAAAGTAAGGGAATATTCCCTAACCATCGCTGGTAACTTAAGCAACTTCTTTTTGAAAATCATCATAATAAATTCCCTGGCCATGCTGTTACTTGTGTTAGTGGTGGCAATGAAAAGCCTTGAACCCTCTTTCTTTTCTTCCTGTTAAGTGCTGTTTGTCCTGAGAGCCAAAGAAGTGTGAAAAGCATCACATTGAAACCTCCACAGTAGCCAGGGTTGCACCTTGCCTCTGCCATCTTCTGTTCTTTTCCTTCAGACTTGCAGCTAAGTTGCTTAAAAGATTTGAAATAGAGAGGGATGAATTTGGTTTTGCTTGGGGGCACGGAGTTCCTACAGCCTGAAAACGATGGTTTCGCCATGTGACGGTAGTTTAGGATTTGAATATGGAAACAGGAATTTAGAAATTTTAACCAATCATTTCATAATAGCAGATAAAATTGATTTTATTATGTAAGTAGCTTTTGTATTTGCTATGAGATGTTGGGCATACAAACTAAAAACAGCACTGAAGATTTGAAATTGTGACAGAGTTGTAGCTGGAGCAGCACCAGCCTCACTGGCAAACTCATCAGGCAGTTCTTTTGCTGGTACAGAAGGTGCCATTTTTCTGTCAAGTGTTATGCAGATAGATTATCTGAGCTGGCTTGTCCTCTTGGATATTATTCTTTAGTTTCCACAGCCCTCCCTCCCACAAACCCCCTGTCCCTATTAACGTGGTTATTAGTGTCTTTTTTGGTCTGAGAAAAAGTTCATAGACAAATTCCTTCTGACATATCCTTGTTCTCATATGTTTGCTACATAAATTCATTATGTCTTGCCAAGCTTTAGATCTGCCAAGTTCCCTCTGTGTTGTCTCAATTTTCATTCCAGAGAAAAAAAATTAAAATGCAAAGCACAAAACACTAAAAAGAGCTTTGTCTCTGAGAGAGGGAAAAGCAAACAAAAAAAGACCACAGGAGACTTTGATATATGTAAGACATCTGCCCAAACATCTCTAGCGATAATGTCATCACAGCAATAGTTTTCATTCTTGAATTATTTGTTCAGCTAATGTTTTAAATTTGGGTTAGGCTGCATTTGGTGCTTTGTAAGGAGAGCTAGGCAGTATGGGTCTGTAGGAGCAGGCTCTGTGCTAGTGCTGGTGAGTCATATGTGGAGTAGAGGGTGGTTGAGTGAGATGTGGAATCCTGACTCTCTGCAGAGGTTAAACTGTGGGAACCTCTTTACTTTCTAAAGAAGTCATAAGGTGGCTGATGGTCTGAAGGGTTGGGAGAAGTAGAGGAGTTTTGGGGTCTTGTGGTTCTATAATCATAGAATATTCTGAGTTGGAAGGGACCCACGCAGATGATAGAAGTCCAACTCCTGGTCCTGCACAGCACCAGCCCCAAGAGTGCCTGAGAGCATTATCCAAATGCTTCTTGAACTCTGTCATGCTTGGGCTGTGACTGCTTCCCTGGGGATCCTGTTCCAGAGCCCAACCATCCTCTGGATGATGAACCTTTTCCCTGTGTCTGGCCTAAATCTCCCCCAACACAGCTTCATGCCGTTCTCTTGGGCCCTGGCACTGATCACCAGAGAGAAGAGATCAATGCCTGCCCTTCTCCTTCCTGGGTTAAACTATCTTGTTCCCTTTTTGTATTAATGTTTGAGAAAAATAGTACTTGGGGGTAAGAATCTGCTCCCACCTACATTCACTGCATTTGTCATATTGTTTAGGTTTTTCGTTGCCTTTTTTTTTTTTTTCTCTATTTTTTTTGTTCTTTTTTTAGGTTAAATGTAAATGTAGTAGATAAAAAAGAGGTAATAAAAATTAGTAGAATAATGCAAAATGAGAATAAGGCATAAATGGGGGCTAGGTAAGGGGCTTTTAAAATGAATGTTCAAGGTGTGCAAATTCTGCTATTTATTCAGTGAGGAAAGGTGTTGAATTGTGGCAGAAAGTTGTCTGCCATTTCTGATTTGACAATTTAGGGACACGTAGATGCTCAGATTTAAAAAAAAAAAAAGTAAAATGCTGCATTGTGGTTTTTGGTCACTAGCTCTGCTTAAATGACAGCTGAAAGTAAGCTTGGATTCATGCTAGTGGTTTCATCCTGGTTTTTCTCCCCAAATTATTTTGCTGAAGTCCATATCACTGACCTTTCCTCTTTACAGAAAATCATTTATGAAATATTAAAGCTGTGTGGAAGCCTTTGTAATTGCAGCTTCAGCAAGATTTGCAATTATGCAAGAAAATACTGAAATACATACCTGCATCTCATTTCTTTGATGTGCAAAAGGCCTTTACTCTTGCTTTTATTAACTGTTACACTTCTGTTTCTCACCTGCTTTTGCAGAGGAAATAGCTGAACCTGCATGTCCCCCAGTGGTAGAATATGCTGCAAATCTTTATATGAGGAGGCAAAAAGAGCATATTTAGACAGGTTGAAAGGGAAAAACATTTTTATGCTCAAGTTTCTGATTAGACCATTATAGCAGCATCACTAATTCCCCTCCTTCCATCTATTTTCTTCTTTCCTCTGTTGTCATCAGTGACCACTGTTGATTTGTTGACTCTATTAAGGTATTCAAGGAAGCCACAGGCCTGTCATTTTGGTCATAACCTTAATCTGTTTTCTCACCTTGGGAGAAAATGTGCTAATATACTGTCTGTTTCTATAGAATGAACTCATTGAGAAAGTTCCTGATGCAACAAATATGCAATACATTTAGAAGGTAAAAAGGTTTTCTGAATCTTGATTGTTTTAACAGATAGCAAGCTATGTTTAGGTGGCAATTTTTATAAGTACCATACCAAATTAAATGACAGTAAGCAATTTTAACAGTATATTGTGTAGTAATTTTTGAGCTGGATGAGTTGCAGCTCCTCCTGGTTTCTCATAGTCTCTGATTCTGTGTTATTTCTGAATGATTAAGCAGATGATTTATGCTAACTTCTGCTTTAATTTACATCTCTGTAAAGACTGTATAACTTTATGGATTCTGGAGTTGCTTTACTTTCTAAGACAAGTAAGGGGAGAGGCCATTTCTGCTGGCTTGCAGGAAATAAATTAATAAACTGAACTTTTTTTTTTTTTTTTTCCTTACAGGTAAATTGTATAGCTGCCTTATTGCTTGTCATAAAACACATTAAAATTCTTCTTATTGTGTATCACCTTCTTTAGAATGATTATTTCTAATTCTGTGTAACCACTTGCTGTGCAAATAGAGCTTATTTTAAGGAAAATGAAAACACGTGTTTGAGTTTTCTTACAGTTTATTTTTTGTTCTCTTATTTGGGGTAGAATTTGCTTCTTGTGTCTGGGAAACTGATGTGTTTTAGTTTGTTTATTTTTTTTAAATTTAACTTGCATTTGCAAGCTAGCTAAATTTGCATTTTTAATGTAAAAATTAGCTTCTCTCTTTTTTTTTATCCTTCTTTTAATTTTAGTACGCAGCTGTCTGATTTCTGGAATAATCTTGTTCACTGTCAGGTATATATCATAGATATCTGAGCTGCCCCTTTATCATCGTATTTGAAAACAGTGATGTCCATTATGTGTACTGGAATGTAACCATTTCTGTGTCTTGGCAGGTGCATTTTTGGTCCTTGTTTTATCTGTGTCAGTCAGTCCTGCCCCTGCCATCTGATACTTTGTGTGATGGTCTGAATAGCTGTAAGAGCAGAAGTTGCAGTTGAAGTGCTTGCCATCCCTAAGTTGGCTGCAAAATTAAGTAGGCCAGGGTTGGTATCATTTGGCTTAAATGACTGGAAAATATTTTTTCCCCTTCGTTTTTGATGCCAGAGTTCTCTCTGTTGTGGAACTCCTCATTTATGGCCTACAAATCTGGGAAGAAATCCTTGTGGTTTATTAATTTGTCTTGCCAGACACTGAGATCTGCTTATTAGAACAAAAGATGATGAAAGGAAATGTTAAGATTGAATTGTGTTTTATGGTTACTAGAAGCTATGATGAATAAGACTAAAAAGAATGTATATTCAACCAGTGGAAGAGATGAATGTTGTCTTGAAAAAACTCCCTTTAATTTATCTGTAATATTTTAATAAATCTTTCCAGTGTCAATAAATATTGGAATAGGAAAGATAACATAAAGGGAAAGGTTGTACCAACTGAAAAACAGATATCTCTGAAGTATATACTAATTACAAATTAAAATATTTGGGGATGAGACTACTGCATTTGTTGGTTGTGTATCATTTAGTGCAGTGAAGCTTTGATCCCTGGTTAGTGATCTTTAGCTCTGCTGTGATACATTTAGGGATTCTTAAGGATTTTTTTTTTTTTAATGGAACATAAAGAATTCTTTTCTGTGTTTCTCCTTCCTATCTTATTAGAAATAATTTTCCATGAGGTATATGGGTGGTATTAATATTAGGACTGACTTCTAATGGAAAAATCTTACTAATGCAAAAAGATCGTAGTGTTCACTGAACAAAGGTTCAGCTAACTTCATTTATTTTGGCTGAAATGGTGCAATTCAATTCCACATGCAAGAGACTAAAATTGTCTCAGTTGCCTTTATATTATATGTAAGAGGACATTTTGATGACAGGATGATTAATGTGTGTGAAGAAAAAGCGTGTGTTGCTTAAGTGGGCCAGATATCACACATGCACATTACAAGGGAATAAATGTGAGTGTTATTATGTGACAGCCAAAACTTTGTAGATTTTGATCTCAGAACTCCCCCAAACTGGCTTTGGCTTCGAAAGGGTCATTGTAGTTCAAAAAAGTGGAGTCTGTGTAACTGTGTCTTGTACTTGATATCAAAATCTCTTCTGTCCCTGTGTTAATGATGAGGAATATTAGGCTATTTGTTTGGTTGGGGTTTTTTTTGTTTTTTTTTTTTTTTAAAGCATATTGTTATATTTTATTGTACTACTGTAAATTTTTACAATACCTATTACACTCTTTACTTTTAACTGTTATACTATTCATTTATTTATACATTGTTATACCAGTAGGCATTATACCTATAGATATCAGTAGAACAAACACCTTATAAAAAAAAAGAGAAAGAAATAACCCATGGTATTCTTCAGTCAAGGAGCTTCTGCTTTTTGCCATAATCCCTTTGATGCCATCACCTTAGCCAGTGCAACTGCTCTGAAGTGGAATATTTGGTTGTGATGTTTCTTTTTTGCCACACAGATTACTGCAATATAATGGAAGTTATCAGTTCTGTTAGCACTTAACACATGAAAATAGTGGCTTTTGTTTACATGACAGTTCTATCTGATCCAAACTGAGTGGCAAAATTCATGTTAAATTTCATTGTTGTGTTTTCAGGGGTAGGATCTGAAGAGCACAGATCTTTAGGTGAGAAAATAAAGTTGTAATATGTTTCCTATATCTATATTTTTTTATTAACAATAATATGGATGCAATCCTGTGCCATGTTCTCTGGAATGACTCTGTTTGAACAGGGAGCTTGGACCATGTGATCCACTGTGGTCCCTCCTAATTTGTAATTTTTTGATTCTGCAGTACCGTGACCCATAGGGCAAGAAAGTTTTCCTAGGCAGGAAGGGGTTTTATTTGATATTGCAGTCTCTGATACACAATTTGCTTGTGCTAGAGGACTAACTGTAAGCTTAATTTGGGATGCACTGAAGGAATTTACCTCTCAGCTCTTTGGCCCACTACCTCTCATCTTTGAAATTCCTTTGGATCATACCAAGAATGCTATTAGAGGAAAGATTATTGGTATCTTTCACCACCTCAGTTCACCATCAAATGGATTTTCCATTGCTTGGAATTGGTGTTAGTTTCTATGTTGGCAGAGGCTGATGTAGTTTCAGAGCAAATGTATCTTAGTAACTAATCCTTGCCACCTCCTTGAGAGGTGATTTGCTGTATCTGACAGATGGGGAAGCACAGGAGCGTGAGGTGGTTTCAGGGCTAGGATTAGAATGCTGATGTCCCGGGCTTCTGGTTCTGTGGTCCGCACAACAAAGCCAACCTTTCCTACCCGTCTCTGTTACTCTTTTGTGGCAAATTCCGATCAAATGTTATTAATAAGGACAACAGGGGAATAATCCTGTTGTCCTAGTCAGGAGGGAAACTGTTCTTTAGTTCTGTGCTATTGTATGGAATTTAATGCTAACAGTCAGGAGACCTTAAGTAACTACATCAAACAGCCCATCCGGTACCAGCCTTTCTTCTTATTTAGCTTAGTCTAAACTGACACCAAACTTTGAGACTTCCTCTCCTCCCACAGTGGAGAGCCGCTGGGATTTTTTATACCACACATGGTTTCCCTCCTACATTTTCCTCCCATGTCAGATATTCATACCCCCTTTAATAACCAGCAGGGGGATCATTACATTGAGCTACTGCCAAATGCATAATGACTGCTGCCTTTGCCTTACACAGTCACTGCACTACTGATATCCAATTCAGCATTGTAAAGTGCTTAGGGCTACCTTGGGGATGTGCTATATTAAACCCAACTATTCTAAATCCTATTTAATACAAAGAGATTGGTGGTGGGGGAGGGGAGAGGGAGATTTAAAATTGTCGCTAGTCACCTATTTTCAGCAAGTAAAAATACCTGGTCACTCAGGGCCCAATTCTGTTGCTCTTAAGTCATAAATAGACACCCTGATTTTAGCATGGGGTGCATGGAGGTGAACACTCTGCTTGCCACAGGGGGAGGCAGAATTGGGTCCTATAGACTAGCTGTGCCTGAGAGAGTAAGTTTGCAAGAAGCTGGTGGGGGTGAGTGTGCCCATTTCGGGTTTCCCCTTACAAATGTTTTACAGTGGAAACAGGAAAGCAGAAACATGCTTCATATCTGACTAAAAATAAAGGTACTCTTAAACTTGTAAAAGGCAACATTTTTATTTGAATGATATGACAGAGCTGCCACAGGAGTGTTACCTGCTATAAAGAAAGCTTAAGAATTATTACCTTTATTAGACCAGTGACACTGAGCTTTAGCCATACATTTCTAACTTCTGTCCCTCTACAGAGACAATTTTCTTTTCTTAAATAAACTGTCATGCTAGTGTTAATATATTGTTGGCTCCCTCATACTCTGAGAATACTGCTGATATAAAACATGTATATGTTAGATTGGTAATAGTATCTTTAGTGTAGCTGACTAGAACAAATGTGTTTCCCTCATGGCTGTGCTAATGTGATAAAGGAAAATTGGCTGTTCATCAGCTTTTGGCTGGGTAAAGACAGTAGAGATGGAACCACATTCTTTTTTATGCATTAATACCACTGAGAACTTTTCACTAGTTATATTTCATGTGCAGGCATGTTGTGCAAAGATGTTGTAAAACATGAGATAATGCTACAAATAACAAAGTAGAAAAGCCTGTATCTTTTATGATGATAACAGTCAAACACCAAATGACAGTAACAGGCTGTAAAAAATGTGATGCAGAAAAAAATGCAGTGTAACCACAATATATACGTATACTTAGGCTCTTGCAAATAGGGCATCAGATGTTTTGAGGGCTTTGAATTAAAATTAAATAAAAAACTGTTGTATTTAGGTCATCGATGTGTCAACACAAAAGATAATTTAAAATGGAGAGATGTATTTTGAGCAGTGGAACTCATAAGCAATAACTTTTTGAACAAATCTCAAGGCTTAGTAATTATGATAATAGCCTTCAAATTTCCATCAGTGGAAGGGCAATAAATACTCCTGTCTAAATTTGGGAAATATTGAGTGAATTTGGAAATGGCAATAAAGCTCAGCATGCATGTGTATGTTTAAAAGTACATTTTAAGGAGAAAAAATTCATTTGTACAATTTTGTGTGAAGCCAAAAAAAAAAAAAAGCCAAACAAACCCCTCCATCTTATTTCATGTTTTCTTTCTTAAAATGCTGATAGACTCATGTTGCCCAAGGCACTGATGCTGATCATCTGAGCTCAGATTTATAGATAATGGTGTCTGTTTATCTCAGTCTGAAATTTGAAAGACTTTATTGTCAGAGTAGTATTGTCTGTGCTTATATTGTGGTTTTCAAGCCAGTATTTTGTTAACTGGTAAATAAGTTCTGTCTTTCCTTTTTTTACTACAAATTTTTATGGTTTGTAAACCTTCTATGTCCTCACATAGGTATTGTTCTTATGGAAGCAATAATTCCAGGTTTATTTTGTTTTGATTAGCGTGACTATCAAGGTGGGATAAAGTGCTCTAATTTTTATTGGCTTTGATAGACATGATTCACCAGGCATCTGCAAAATTTAAAAAATGCTCTGTAAATTGGCAGCAACAAAATGGTGTTTCAAAATTTGAAAGCTACTGAGTTCATATGTGAAAACAGCTTTATGCAAGCTAAACATTGCTAAAACCTAAATAATTTCATTTTTTTGGTTAAATTAATCGCTTCCTGAAATAAAAGTTTTAGATAAGTCCAACTTAGTTTCTATAATTAATATCATTAATGGGAGCTTGACTATAGCCACAGTACTTCTGGTTTTCACTTGTGAGGGCCTGGAGTTTTTAAATGAGACTATTGAATTTCCTAAAATGTAAGGCTGAAAGACACTCCCATATTATTAAATTTTTCCTAATTTTAGGTAACCTAAATCTAAGGATTTCTAATGCAAACCATCACCCCCTCCAGCTTTGTAAAGCTCAGCATCTTGTGACTTTGTGGAGCTGGGAAAATGCCATAAAGTATTTCTATGAACGTTAGCTCAGATTTAAAATGAATTGGCAGGGAAGGGAGCACTTGCAGGAAACAGTACCCTGGGGTGCTGGCTGAGTTCATATTCCTAGCCAAGGGTTCCCTTGATGTAAGGGAATTACCCAGTGGGTGTACAGCAGATGTAGGCACTTTCTATACCATTCCCTTCAACCCCTGTAGAACGAAGCATGCTGGGGTTAGGGAGGCATTTTGGGGGGTGTCACGCCTGTGTTTGGTTATCCTGAGCATGGTGTACAGCCCCTTGAGGCCTGTTTGAAGTGATGAATGAGAAGAGCTGTGACAGCTGGAACATGTGCCCATGGCCCAAAGTGGTGATGGAGCTCTCACCAGCCTTGTACCTTGTGAAACACACCCACCCTTCTTTTCTGCTCTTCCCCTCCAACAGATCCCTGTACTGTAGTTCCTTCTTTGATTTAACCCATGTAGAAATTTAATATTCTCTGCATCTGGGTGATGATCTAGTAATGAAAAAGAGGCAACTGCTTTCAGTAGGCACCAAAAATAAAGAGACACAGCAAACAGCCTGAGGTAATGTTATCATGTAATCAGTGATAGACAAAAAAATGTAGAGAAATAAGTGATTGCATGATAAAGCATGTGTTTGCCCCTTTACATTGATTCTATAGGTTCATCACAGCCGAATTAGTTTCTTCTTGAATGGCTGGGAAGATGATAACACACCTTTTGACTCGAGGACTCTTATGGGAACAGTTGTAGATACTGATGCTGATGGTATTCTGCAAATTGGACAAAGCTTCACAGGTAAAACTTGTAGTACTTCAATGGAATGCACTGAAATGGTCAAAATAAAATATGCACGATGCAGTTAAAAGAAGTGTGTGAGTAATTTTAAGTTATCTATATGCTGAGAAGTAATACCTTACTGCAGGAGAAAATTCTTATTGTACAATTAACTTTCTCAAATAATTGGCTGGAAGATAGAATAAATTATGATCATCTACCAAATATCTATGTGTTCTTGCATATAGGTAAGTTTTCCTGCATTCTCTAAAACATGTATGTAAAGTGACTTATTTCACTAATTTCTGGTCATGGTTTCTCTGAGTAAATGTAGGGCACGGTTTCAGAATGAAATTGTGCGTGGCTAGAGTCAGGAACAGAGCTGAAGGTTTCTGGCTGTGTTCTTCAGTTCTATCAATAATCATGTAAACCATGTCAGAATGAGAATGTTTCAGCCTCCGAGAGTTTTACTCTTCATCTGCATCTGGAGTTTTATATGGGCTATATCATGACATGGTCATTGAAGAACAGTGGGGAATGTTTTGTTGCTTTTTGCTAATTCTTGACTCTGAGGGTATAAGAACACTGACTATTGCTCTTCAGGAACATGCACAATTTGAAGTTAACTCCTAAATGTATGTCATGTAAACAGCTTTATTGTGACGTTGGGCAAGGAAGTATTCTGTGCTCCATTTCTTGAAGCATATATTTGAGAAAGTACTTTGTTGTGGTTTTGATTTTGAATACTGGATAGCTAATAATCATGTAAAAGAAAGGAAAAATTTAAAATGCTTTTTATCTTTATTGTATGAATTGATAGGTACAGTTGTACCTACTGTATCTCTTCTCTAATTAGAGGTGGCACACGGACTGGCTCATTACTTCTGTCTAATGAGCCGATCCCTGTGCCACCTCTCTAATCAGAAAAGAGATAGGTACAAAATGTTCTTATAAAGTTATTATAAATCATTCTTTTTTATAAAAAAAATTAAGTCACTGCCCTCTATAGTTTTGTCCAGGTCCAAGATGGTTTCATTCAAGAGGGGTAATTGCACAAGAGAGATTTCTGAGTGCTGAATTAAAGGTGCTCTCATGCAGTGCAAAGCTGCCTTCTGCTCAATAGATTATTTACAGTATATTTTCTTAGGTTTAGAGCAATTTGTTGGAAGAATGCAAGATTTCCGATTTTACCCAGTGGCACTTACAAACAGGTAAAGAACTTTTATTTTTGTAACAAAATAAGAGTGTGCTGAAAAGAGAGTGTAGATAACAATATGCTTATTTCCTGAAGTATAGTGTTTTTCAGATGTTCCCTTTAGATAATTGCTTATGATGATGTAGTTTCCTGACCCTCATTTCAAAGATTATCTTTAATATAAAAAAATCTTGAGTTAAAATAAATTCAACAGATTAATATGTTTTGCTTTTGAACTGTTGCTTAAATAGGCTTGATGTGTGTAGTGGTGTATGTAGTACATATGTAGTGAAACAAAACACTGTAATAAATATGTGCTCTCCTTGTTGTTGTCCTTGCTACAAGCTGACTTAGTATGTATTCTGCAGAAGAGTAGATCCAATTGCTTGATTTCAATGCTTATAAACTGTCTAGGTGTTATCTACTCATCATAATTCTGACATAATAGTGTGTGCTGATAAGCTTAGTCCTGGTGGATAAGACTTGCTAAACTTCCTCTGAGCTCCGTGTAAACTGTAGGGCAAAGAAGGGAGCCCAGCAGACTTAGTCCAGTTTTGACCACTCAGATACTTGTGATGCAGATGAGGAGGACAGGAACTCCAACTGATTAGCACACTGGCTTTGTGGCTGGAAGTTTGGCTCCCTGTGTTTAGCTGTTGCTTTCCTCTGGTTTCCATGTCAGGTATTCTTGGTGTCCCCCTGCCCCGATGTGCCATTGTCCCTTGCTCTCTAGATGAGGTTGTCACCATAAGGCACCAAGAACTTTGCTACCTCAGCCCACAGAGCCCTGGGCAATTGCTTTGACTTCCTCTGTTCCTGAGGCCAAACTACTGTTGCCACTGCAATTTCTGTTGCCCTCCAGCCTCCCTTCCTAGCACATTACAAAGAAATGTTACCTTTGTTATCCAGCTGGTGCTGGATTAATCCAGTCAATTCAGGCTGGCCAGAAGCAGTCAGGTCCTATTTGTCTGCCTGATGCTTCTGGGGAGGCTGCTCACAGTGACATTCGGGACTGCAGACCTTCAGGCTACTTAATGATAGTCTTTCAGTAAGATGTAGAGCAGTTTCCTCAGAGCTCAGCTGTCTGCAGGACATTATGATGAACTGAGCTTCCGTGAATTTGAAGTATTAATGTGAATCCGAATTCCAAGTTTTATGAAAATCATGTTGGTTGTATTTCTCAGAGCAATGCTTGTCAAATCTTTTGAACTACAGTTTAAGTCAGTGAAATGAATAAAGCTTAACAATTGTAAATGAAGGTATTTTACAGACTGTTTTGACCTACTGATGTCTTTGTAGATTTGGTTTTATATCCACAAATAACTTGGTCCAAAGTTTGTTTGGGATAAACTGGGAAGGAAAGTCTTGCCTACATACCAATCTGTGGCTGTGGCTATGTAAAAGGTCCTGTAACTCTGGGTTCTGTGGAAGTTGTAGTGGCAGCTAGCAAGTATTTATTTGCTTAATAAGCACACAAAATTATGTTCCTACTGATAATGTAGGAAAATGGGATAAGTAAAAAGATTTAAATATAAAAATTCAGTATCTTCTACACTCACAAAATCCTTCCTTTACACCAGAGGTGTGCACATAAAGAACCATCCATGTCATTCATATCTACTTGCTTGCCTGCCTATGTACCTTTGTATCTGTTTTAGTTGCTGATGTCAGAGGGAACTGAAGTATCTCAGTGATGTGGCATGACTATGTTGATTGCAGTTTAAAAAGTGGGCATTTTTATTAAAATTAGTTAAAAGTGAAAATATTTCTATCCAGGTTTTCTAAGGTACAATATGATATTGTTCAAGCTGGTCGTTTTGGAGGATTTGGGTGCAAACATTGAACTTTATTGTGGGTATAGGCAGTATATAGATACTATGGTGTGTTTAAGAACAGGATCCAGACTGCTGACTGGAGTCAGACATAAAAAGTTAAGGGTTTTTCTCCTTGCATCAATGGCTGGATTCATGCTATCTAACTTTAGACACCCCACCAAAGAACTTATTTCCCTCAATGCCCTGTGTCTGAAGTACTTCTTGTGTGTGGAACAATGAAAGAAGAGCCTGAGAGGTTCTTCACAGATGTTTTCTGAAGGTGCCTGCTGCTCTGCCATTGATAATGTGGAGACTTTGAGGGGGCTTCATTCTTAGCTGATTGCCCCATTTTTGTGAGCTTAAATCAGGAGTTTAGGGCTTCTAAACTGAATGTTGTTTAATCTATGAGCCCTAGATGAACAAAGTGACATTTGTCCTTTTTGTCATGTATGTAATTACTATTCTTTGTGCTGTGACAGAGACATTTTGGAAGTATTCTCTGGAAAATTCCCTCATCTTCATACCCAGTCTGAGTGCCGCTGTCCTGGAAGTCATCCCCGAGTACACCCTTTGATACAGAGGTACTGCATCCCTAATGGTGCAGATGATACAACTAATGACAGGGTGCTGAGGCTGGATGCAGAAGCCCATCCTCTCTACTACATCAATGATAATGACATTGGGACCACCTGGATTTCATCTGTGTTTGCTAATAGTGCAAGCCTGGATCGTGGTGTTTCAATCACAGTAGATTTACAAAATGGACAGTATCAGGTAATGAGAAGATGATGTTTTTCATTTATTAAATCAAAACTAAGTAAAGATTTTTGTAGACATTACATTGCAATTTTGAGGAAATTCAACCCTTACGCTTTAAAATGTTATCCTTAGAGGGCCAGGAAGAAAGTTGCCTTTATTGGCATATAACAGTGCAAAAGGCAACAGGATGCATTATGGTTCTTGGCATTCTCTTTCAATGTGTCTGTTGTAATGAGCAGTGACCTAAAACAGATATACAAGGGTAGTTAACCTGGGTGAAGGCACCAATATTTAGAAACTGATTTTTGTCTTTTAACTCCACTTCTGTAAATTTCAACTTTAATTTTAATTTCTTTTAAAACTTGAGGATCTTGTTTCGTACATGCTGGTAGGAAACTGACGGCAGACAAATGAAATTTAATGCATCGAAAGCACACTGACATATTAGAGGGTGCTTCTGTTTGTAGATGTTCTGGAGGTGGTCAGTTAGCCTCCAAAGGATTATGGAAGGAGACAATGATAGGCAGGCATGGTTACTGAAGAGGCTGCATTCCATCTAGCACTCCACTAGGCTGTTGAAGAGTGTCAGGATGTCTAGGAAGGAGGGATGTACCAGCAGTGGGACTGCATTTACAATAGGGAATTCACCAAATTTCTGTGTATTCTTGCTGGCTTTTTTTTTTTTTTTTTATTAATGGAGAGAAGGGAAAGAATATGGTGACAGGCTTTGGCTACATATGTAAAAATTAATCCTTTAGTTAAAAAAAATGTTTCAATTGTATGTGAAATTCTTGGCTTTTGCTTATTTAATTCACACACTTTCCTTAAGCAGTATACTGAGGGAAGTGCTCTTTGAAACAACAGAGGTGTTTGATGAAATTCTGAGCTGGAAATATGGAGAATTCTAAAAAAAAATATCAGACGAACAACTTGTCAAATGTTTGGCAACACAAAGTTACAACTTTAATTTTTACCTAAATGATGTTGCTGTAACAAATCACAGACCTGACTGTGTAGTGCACTTTCAAACCATCTTCGAGAAAAAGTGAAGTTCAGTAGCTGTGTGATAGCATCTGAGAGATCAAAGAGCTTGTTCAACAAAAAAGGCTCTCTTTGGTTTTAGTTGAGAATATGTGGGGTGAAATATGGCTGCTTCTGTCTGTGAGTGGTAAAGCAGACTGTTACATTAAAAAGTTGATATTCTCCTTGTTTTCCAACTTAATGATTAATATCACTTCATAAATTTTTTATCTTCTTGTAGGTATTCTATATTATACTGCAGTTCTACAGCCCACACCCTGAAGCAATAAGAATAGAAAGAAAAAAAAGAGATGATCTAAAATGGGAAGACTGGCAGTATTTTGCTAGAAATTGCAGTATTTTTGGAATGGAGAACAATGGATCTCTGGAAAAACCAGACTCTGTCAACTGTCTTCAGTTGCATAGGTATGAGTGGGTATTATCTGCATAATACAGATGCTTTGAACAGGTAACATCCTGATACAATTCATTTCTATGTCCCAATGAGATAGAATCTTTTAATTTGGTACACTCATTTTCTATGGACTGCTGAATATATAAAAGATCCTAAACATGGCCTTTTGACTCAAGCTTGCCAAAAAGTCTTCTGTCATTTTTATCAGATTTTACTCATTTATCAGTGTGACACAATTGATTCCTCTGTTATTTTTGAGGTAGAGTTTTGAAATTTTATATGTTAGTGTTTTGATGGCTATTGTCAGTAGAATTACAGAACATTGAGAGAATGAGTGGAGGAAGGTACTGATACAACATTGTTTTAAACTGCCTAGTGAATGTGAAAGTCTGCCTTCTGATCTCTGGGAGTGCAACTGGTTCTGAAGATTAGGAATGGGCCAAACTGAAGTACAAAAGCCAGTCATTCAAGCCTGATACTGTTCATGCAATACATGTACGAAATGGGTTGAAAATAGTATCTTGAAGCTTTCTCATCTTTCTAAGCAAGAACCAATATAAAACTATAGAAGGGGAGCAAGAAGGATTGCTGCCTTTTAGAAGTGTGTTGCAATCCTGTTTACTCTCAATTAATCAGGCAGAAATTTAAAGCTATATAATATATAAACATCTCCTAAATAGAGTGTGTAATGTGTATGATAGATAGTCAGTATGATATAATCTTAGACACGCATGCATTTACGTACTCACGCACCTATATAGAATTGAATCTATACCACTACAGATATTTAAATGCATTGTCTCTTGCCTGAGTTGAGATGCTGCTCAGTATTAGGCTTGTTTAGTACTTGGCTGGAAATCAGTGAGAAGATACATTACCAAGTGCTGTAGGCATTTTGCTTTTTTTGTTTGGTTTTTTTTTTTTCCCAATTTGCTACCTTTCTAAGACTTTTCAAGTGTCAGCAGCTTTGTCTGTTCTCCAGGAGTTCAGAATTCTGAGGAGAGGAGCCTAAGGTCATTTGAGTTACACCACTTTTAAGCAACAGACTATGAGCTTTATTGCTGATACTTGGACCAGAGGGTAGAGGAGATGGGAAATATCTTAGGCAAGAAAAATATTTTTGGATAAATAACCCAACTGAGGTGTAATCCCACTTTGAGCTCAAAAATATGTATTTGTATAATTTTTGAAAAGAACTGAAGAGGGAAATATGAACTGTTTCCATGAATGTTTTCTAAGCAGCACAGTTTCTCACCTTCAGTTAAAATGTAAATGATGATAGGAAGTGATACAAATGAATAATTTTTGGGTACAGCTGATGCTCAGAAAGCTTTAAATGATAAGACATATATTGGTGAATATTCTGTGTGCTCAAAGAGGAGTTACTGTGGAAACAATGCTCCAAATTTGTGTCAGCAGTGTAACAGAGTTCCCTGGAGGATTTTATTGTAAAACAAACTTGTTTCTCTCTCTCTCTTACCCACAAACTTGTAACTGCCAAGACATGTCCAGATTGTCTGTCCAGGATTTAGACATCAGTGCCCTTGTGTCCTGGTGGCCTATCCAGGATTCCCTGGGTTTACAATGGAAGGCAAATGACCTTGGCTTTGAAATCCTCACCGTAACTTGATGGTTCTTGTTTTGGTGATCAGATGCTAGTACTGAATGGACTCTTTTTTGTGTCCTTTAGGAAATGAGAGTGATTAAGGTTTTTGTTTCTCCATCCTCTACCACCTATGTAAGTTAGGAGTTGCTCACTGTCTTTTATACCCCTGTCAGAGGCTTGAAACTTTGCTTAGTCTGAATATTGGCTGACCCTTATTTTAGAATCTCCTTTGTTTTCCTGGTTTCCTGAGAGACTGCATGTAGATGCCCTAAAATCTTGATGACCTGCTTATCTAGTTGCCATCAGCTTTACAGTGTTTCTGCTGTTCCTTCTGATGCTTCCATACCAACATGGTGTTGTTTATCTCCCATTTGTACCTGTCTAAACGTTTGCATTACAGTTCTATATGCCATGGAAGAAAAATACTTTATTTAGTTTTCTGTGGCGGGGAAGTGAAGACATAATCACCCAGAGAAACATACAGATATATTCCACTGAGATTTTTGTGAAGCACTGACCTGGATTAGGAGCACAGGAAAATTCAAAGATCCTTCATGAAGACAGAAGAGCATGTCTCAGCAGACCTAGCCTAACTAGAAATCTCATCTTTCAAAAACTGACGTATTTTGAAGTGACATTTTTTGAATGTTGCATGTCAGGTGCCAGGTAATAATGTGGGATACCTATTTTTAATGATCCCATGTAGGTGTGCAAATAAGCAGACATTCCTCTCTCTTCCAGAGGCTAAACTCTGCCTAGCACGTAGACCAACATGACGTGATTCATATCAAATTGTGCAAATGTGAAGTTTATATTTACTTGTTTGCTCAGCTTTACTTGAATTCTCAGGACTGTCCTTCCCCTTCCTGGGCTTAAATATGCAGCTTTACTCTCAGTCTTTCTGCTTTCTGTTAAATTACCTTGCACTTCACTTGCTGGAAGGTGGTATGTGTTTCTAACTCTGCTCACTCATCAAGTGAGATAATACGGTCCTGTGACTCTGGAATTCAGAATATAGCAATTGTTTCTGTATGTTTTTTATGCGTGTTTAGCCGGTATATTACTAACTATGTGAGCCTATTAATTATTGTGTTATTGTGAATGAATGATTTCCTTATGTGATTCAAGCCTAGTTCATGTTTCTCAAGGACAGTGGGCTAAACTTTTTGAAAATGTGTGCAGATGACACTGTATCAGTCACACTTCAATCATATTTTGAAGTTGCCTGCTAAAAGCTTTACTTTTTTAATTGGGAACTTTAGGTTTGTAGAGGAGCGTGGTAGTTTAGTGCAAACCAGACAGATATAGGACATTTCTTTTCCCCTTCTTGAACTCCAGTGACTGGGAATCCACTGACATAAGAATTTTTACCCAGAAAGCACAAAACCACTATGTACACTTGAGACCCTCTCTGAGAAACAGAGTTTTAAAGACAGAGTCTGTAAAACATGTAGTATTTTGATTTTAATTTGTTTTCCTCTCTATTTAAACAGCTTTACACCCTATTCTCGTGGTAATCTAACTTTCAGTGTTCTTACCCCGGAACCGAATCACCGACCTGGTTACAATGATTTTTATAATACTCCATCTCTCCAAGAATTTGTAAAAGCTACACAAGTGAGGATTAATCTCCACGGCCAGTATCACACAACTGAATCTTGGGTAAATTTTAGGCATAGGTACTATGGAGTTAATGAAGTTACAGTCAGTGGAAGGTAAGTGTTACATGACTCTTCCCATACCTAGCACTGCCTCTGGCTATTACAGCTCTGCCCAGCATATAAGGACCTGCCTAAAATTTGATCAACTTTTGCTTTTACATGTATGATTGAGAAAGGAAGTTGGTCTGAAGTAGTGTATCCTGTTGGAAATGACTGGTGTACTGTTTTTTAAAAGCATTTGCTCACATATTACTTTACAATTAATTATACTTATTGCAGAAATCTGTCAAAAACAATCCTTTCCTTGGAATTAAGCAATGCCTCTAAGCAAAGGTTTATGATTGAAGTGATGGCTTCTGCTTTACTTCAGTAACTCTTCCTAGCTATAGATTCCCAGACATGGCAATTTTAACAGTCAATGCAGAGTTCTTTCTTTGTTTTAGTTGGAGTTTTCCTTTCAAAATTGGGTAGCTGTCAGTAAAACTGTTGTATTATCTGTGACTGACAACTTTATTGTATATGATAAGTGTGCTGTCTTGTGAAAGGACTAATTACGCCCTGTAGATAATATGCAAATTTGGCAATGAAATAGTTTCTAAGAGGCATATGGTACAGATTTGTAAGTATTATTATTCCTGAAATTATTTTGTTAGCTCTCATTTTGAGAGAAAGCACCCTGTTAGAAGTCATGTTTACTGTAAAATTTTCTGTGTTATTAGTATATTTTGATTATTGTTTTAGATGTATTACGATAATGCATTTGCTAAAAGAGCTTTATCTCGGTGACAATATAACAGTAAAATAATTTCAGCTGTAGTTTGCAAAGCTATGCCATGCCTCCAGAAGAGCAGCCTTTCAGGCAGAGTGATATGGTGATTGACTATTAATTAAGACTCAATACAGATTTGATTTTATTAAGAAATGGACATTTTAACTGAGATAAAATGGGTTAAACTGCAGAATTATTCCTGATATGGCTAAGATTTCTTGAAAAACTAGACATGCACTGGAAGTCTTAATATTGATGGATAATTTAAATTTATCTAATAAAATTTTACATATTAATGTTACATACTGAAATACAGTTTTCATTACATATGTAAGGCAGGAGTAGCTCTACTACATGCTCATTTTAATTTTTTTGAAAAGTAATTGTTGTTGCTTAAAAATACATTGAGTGAAGTAGTCTTTTGTGGTTTACTTCACCTAAGAACATTCTCTTTGGTGACATTTATTTATTCTTAATAAAGAACCAGACTATGTAATACACAAAATTGACTTTTTGACTGTGTAATCTATTGTTGGACAGATGTGTTTTCATGGTTTAACTTTTGGCACTACCTATTGTTCTTTCAGGTGTAATTGCCATGGCCATGCTGATGATTGTGACACAGCTATGAAACCATACAGGTGCCTGTGCATCAAGGAAAGCTATACAGAAGGAAATAATGTGAGTATCTCCTTTATCTATGCCACCTATGAACAGCCTCAATACTGGGGTTTTAGTCCTGGGAAGGAGTGTGTATATGTGTGTGTAGTCCAGCCTTTTATAGGGAAAATTTCTGTAGCAAATTTGCATCAGTTAAGAAAACTGATATATTCCACTCTCCATCCTCACCAAAAGCCATTCCCCCACAGGTCATTAGGAGTGGTGTGTTCAGGGATTTGATTTCTTGTTAGAGATTATGCCGCTTTCAAACTTTAGATGCAAACCTGAGATTAGACTCTGAGTGTCTAGTAAAGATTGCCTCTGCCTGCTGTAGCAACTAGTGAGAGTCCTGTAGAATGCAGGTACTACTCCATGGTAGTTTTAGTCTGCTCCCACGGACTCCAGACACATTCAGTAGTTAGAATGGAGTAGGCAAGGTCGTGCAGTTCAGCTTCTAATTTAGTGTCATTTGAAAGGAGACAGTTCAAGTGGTCCATAATGCAATCCAAAGCAGCATAAATGCCAAATCATAATTTTCCCTTTTTTCTAACAGTTTAATGATTCTTGGCCATGGAAGAACCAAAATGAGGTTGATTACTATAAGTCATGATATTCTAGATAAATATGTAGAGGAAAGCTCAGAATAATGGTACCACTTTGCACTTATTTCATGCAGGCTTTGGTTGTCTTGGAAGCTGTTCACATAAAAGTTAACAAAAGCAGAACCATGATGTGTGAGTAGAAAGAACTTGCTCAAAGAAAAGATTCCCTAGATTAATTATTTATCTAAGAAAAAAAAATGGAAAAGAACTTGAGGTTAAGAAAGAATGAAGTACATTAAAGGAATGAATCCCTC
The DNA here is from genome assembly GCA_020086605.1 of Lanius collurio. Lineage (NCBI taxonomy): Eukaryota > Metazoa > Chordata > Aves > Passeriformes > Laniidae > Lanius > Lanius collurio. Next base: position 39,951,431 of record JACBWW010000002.1, on the reverse strand, counting down.
AGTCTCACTGAATGTTAGGTTTCTATTGTGAGTACAAGTTATATTCCTTGCTACATTTATGCCTTTTGGAAAAAAGCCTTTCTAAAAATTAAGTAGATGTTATGTGGAATAGCAACAGCAAGTAGCAAAGGAGAGACTAATCACACATCAAAAAAAAACCATGCAGTCTGTTACTGGAACAGAGTGAGAAGTAACCTCAGAGCATTTGATATAGTGCTTATGATCATGTGAAAGATCTTTGTAAAATTTCATAGGGGATGTAAGTTTACTCACTTCTTAAGAAGTGTAGGTTCTACAGTGTAAATGGGACATGAACAGAAATTTTGAGTTTTTAGATGGGTCAAATTAGAAAAAAAAATTCAAGCTGACAGTGTCCCTTTAATTAGAACACACATTGTGAAATGTTACTTTGTAAGGATTAATTATAAATATTTAATAAGATCTGGAAGTTCACCAAGCACTCTTGCAAGACTTATGCTACCTTGTGAAAACAAACCAAATACATTTTAATGATGTATCTGCCTTATCAGATATTTCCTGTTAATGTTAATGGGTTGTTCCACTGAGTGTCACATCTTTGATTTGGCATATGTGCATTGTAACTATAATTGAAGTGCTTGAATTAACTCTATTAATTTGGAGTACAATAAGGATGCTGTTTAATTTTTTTTACTCATTCTTTAATAACCATGTCAGTATATATTCAATATGAAATAAAATAGCAGTAGTAATAAAATAGAATTAGTATTTGGAAATATATAACTAAATACTTTGAATTTTATCAAAGATTTACATGGAATCCGAGCAGCTTAAAGATTTAGATTTTTTTTTTTGTAAGGCTATCACTTAAAAGGAAAACCAAAATCTGTCCTGATTTTTGAATACCATTGGCAATGATAAAACTGTCTTACAGATTTGCACCTGTTTGTTTGGCTCGCACCTCAGTGAATTAGGAATTGTAAAAATAAATTGTTTTTTTTGTTTGGTTGGTTTTTTTTTGTTTGTTTGTTTTAAGTAAGTATTTGATGAAGCAAAGTTCCAAATATAACTTTTTTTTGGTAGAGAAAAGGAAAAGATTTTTGAGAAGAAGTTGCAGTATCAGCAATCAGCCTTTTTTTAATGTCAATTCTGTGCTAGCAGTGAGTAAGTCACCAGAACCGAGGAACTATGAGAAAGTTTTTGACTTTAGGGTAGCCTTTTTTAGTATCTTGGACCAGAAATCAGAGATGCTTGGAAAGCTTTTTAATATGGCAGAGTATGTTTTTGTTGCATTTACACTTAATATAGCTAAAATTACTGTCTTGAATTTACCTGGCATATACATCTGGCTTGCTGTTGTGCAGTAAAGCAAAACCAGAAATGAAAAGTTTATGTAACTGTTACAAATAGAAACCTTGGTTTAGGTATTTGCATTCCTGTGTTATGAAATTTGACATACCAAATGGAAATTATTTTTTTCCTGAGTTCCATTTTGGTGAAGAATGATGATGAAGTATGTTGCTGTGAAATATGAGATGATGGGAAGAAGGAGTTGCTTAAGAATTGTTTGCAGACGTTGAGGGGCCAGATTATGAAAAAAGAGGAAATTAATCCTCAGAAAGCTTGTCTTTCATTTCATGAAAAAATTGTTCAGCTTCTTCATTTACAAATTGTTCTGTAAATACCTTGGGTCAAACTTTGGCGAAATAGCTCTGCCTTTTACAAATGGAAACTGGGGGACCGAGAGTGGAGTCCAGATTTTGGTAACATTTATATGCACAGATTAATTTGTAGATTTGAGTAAAAATATGTTCAAAAACTTTCCAAGCTGTCACATGAAAAGCTGGAATCAGCACATAAAAGAACAAGGCAGTCGAGTAAGCTTAGCCTTACATTGCAACCTCAGAGCCTTTTTTAAATCAAGCATATAGAAATTAATTGAGAGAGGTAATGGCAAAATGTACAGGAATAATTATAGAAATCATAATAGAAAATAGAATTTTAAGTAAATAAACCAACTCTGATTAATGCTTGAGAAGATGTGAATGGAAGTGAGAGATTGGATGCAGTAAAGGCTTCAGGTCTTCAGAGTTTTCTGTGCAAATAATGGTCTAAAACATTTGAAGTCTGGAAACTGGGTATGGCATAGGTTGATTTATCAAGAATTGAATAAATAAGACTTTTTATGTTATTACAGAAGGAATCTATGTAAACCTTAGTTAAAGGTCAATCTGTATCATGTTAGATGTTGGAATTAATCATGAATAGTACATGAAGAGCTGTAAATATTAACCACATTATACTAAAAAAAAAAGAGTTCTTGCTTTCAGAAACAAGCAAGCCAGCAAAAATTCACTTTTTGGTACATGGAGCCATTGGGATGGAGTCCCATAAGATACCTTTCTTTTCTATTCTGTCTTCCTTGGTCCCTTGGAGTTACTTAGTGTTCTAATTTTTTGAGTTTTTTTTCTTTCCCTAGTAAAACCTGGCTTTTAAGTTTAAAAGCTCTTTGATCTTTGGGGAGTTCTCAAGAGACAGAGGTAGTTCATATGTAGTCTTGATAGATATTCAAATGCTGTAGTGAGGGTGCTGGTGAAAGCCATGAGGAAATTAGGACTGTCTTTAGATCAGTCTGTGCCAAAATAGATATACCATAGAATCCATATTTATTTGGCTGAGGAAATGAAATGGAATAAAAGCATAGTGGTTGGATACAGAAGAGGATCTGGTAGGGAGGAGAAAATTGTATTTGATTAGCTACCCCATTACAGTCAACACGTATAGGGCAGCGTAGATGTGGGTGCTAAATATAATGGAGCTTTTCAAAGACAAGTCAGCATTTCAAATTGCCTGAAAAGGTGGCATTCACCTTGGTGTCACTTCATCAGATTTTAAAGTGTGTACTTTTGATAATTTATTGCAGAATATGTATTACAGAAGCATATTTATAGTAAAAGTATTGTAGGCGTGTATGTGCACTATTTATTGCAGCTGAGCTTTGATGAGTGTGGGCTGCAAACTTTTTGTAACATAGGTTACAAAAAGAAAAAAAGAAAATTAATTCCACGTAATATAGATATAGAAAAAGGATGCCACTGATAGGCAAGCAGCAGGATATTTAAAAAGTGTCGTACTGTAAGGTTCTAGTTAATCGTGACTTATTGCGAGATTTAAAGTATTGTTACTGTTGCTTTCTGAAGAATTTCTCTGGATATTTGTTAACTATTTCTTCAGAGACACTATTCTCAGAATTCTTAGGGCCTAAAAATGAACTTGATGTGTAAAGGCTTAGGCTGAAGGCACTGGTGATCTTTCCGTAAGTATGCTGGGTTCAGGGATCTTGAAATTAAATTTCTAATAATAATTTTAGTGAAAAAAACTTAAATTTTGGAAATCAGTTTGTAATTGTAATTTTAGACTAATGAATGGGGCCAGGTTAAGCTTGGTATTTTGGCCACCTGGCTCCATGTGATGTTTTCTCAGGAAACTTTTCACAAAAGGTGAGTAGTTCAGATAAAGTGTATCAAGAAGCCATGTTTGTTATTGGCCATAGGGAAAACCACATATATAACATGTTTTCTGAAGGGCCTAGATGTAACTGAGAATAATGACATCTGCATGTTTCTGGGTTCTACAGTTACAGAGAAAGGTTTTGTTAAGCATTAACATCCTTTGTAAATCTACTGCTAGACCTTGTCAAGTGCTTTTTGGAAGTGTCCCTATCCATTTTACATGTGGTAGCCAAGAACAAGACCCCAAATCTCCCGATTTGCAGATTGCAGTTGCTATGCTTTGGACAAATGCAGAGTTTAGAGATGATGAATGAAGGTCTGAAGATGGCCTCAGGCCATGTACATCATCGTGCTACCAAAAGTGAAACTTCAGCCCTGGAGGTCTAGAAGTTAAATGCAATTCTTAACCTAATAAAGATGTGACAAACAGCAGGGTGAGGTGGGGGTCCAGTGCCCATTTCTATTGTATGAAATTGTGACAACTGCTCGAAAAACAAATGTTTCACACTCATTGCCAACTTCTGAATGACTGCTTTTTTTTTTGCCAAGACTTTCAGAAGGAGGTTGTAGATGGGAGGAGTCAATAGCTTCTCCCAGGTAACAAGCGATAGAACAAGAGGAAATAACCTCAAGTTGCAGTAGAGAACCTTTAGATGGATATTAGGAAAAATTTCTTCTCTGAAAGGGTTGTCAGTGATTCGAACAGGCTACCCAGGGTAAGTGATGGAACACCTGTCCTTGGAAGTGTTTAAAAGTGTGTAGATGTGGCTTTCAGGGATGTGGTTTAGTGGTGAACCTGCCAGTGTTAGGTTTATAGTTGAACTTGATGATCTTAAAGGTCTTTTCCGAACTTAGTAATTTTATGATTCTTAACAGTTTTGTCTAAGTTTTAAAAGTCACAGAACAAGAGATGTTTCATAGAGGCTCCTTGCTATGTAATCAGATGCCGTCTTTTTCTCTCTTACTCCTTCATGTTTGTGTGTCACTTAACAATAGGTGCAAGCACAGGTGTGCATAAGTAACTGAGCTAAGATTAAATCTAAAATGAGATGATAAATGCTTTCAGCTGCTGTGTGGCTGGCCATGCACGGATAGAAACTCAGGGCTGGCAGGGTGGGAGCTATTCCTGTGCTGTTTTCCTTTCAAGGAGGACATATTTCCATAGACGTGCTGGGAGCAGGGAGCTGCATAAGTTGGATAGCTTGGCTGGTAGCTTATTTCTTTGTTGTGCTTCCCAAGTTGTGCCATGTGAACCCTCCTGTCTCATGTTGTTGGATGCTGTGGGATGCTGATTTTTCTCAATGAGAGAGAGAGGAGATGGATGTAAACAAGGGAAGGACTTGAAAAAGTTTGAGCTTTGTGACTCTTGAAGAGTTATAGTCAAGGTGCTGCCCTTAGTGCACTTGAAGTGAGATAATCACAATTAGGTAGCAATTGCTCTGATAAACAAAGGCCAGGTTTCAAGATCTCAAATGAAACCCTGCTAACTTTTATCCTGAAAGCTCCTTTCTTCTATCACTGTGGTGATGTTGTGTGTTTCTGTTGCTTTGAACAGATTAGAAAAGTGTCCAGTGGTTATTGCTGTCTTATTGCTTACTTTTTATTTTGTGTATTAAAACTAAGTTTCAACAGATAAATTCTTCTGCTTTCATTTTCTCTCTCAAGGGGCTTCTATTTTAATTTGTGACTGGTCTGCAATTCTTGGAGTGTATTAAGCTTATGGTTTATAATTACATTTATTTTGCATATAGTTGATGCTTTCCCAGCACCAGCTGTGAACGAAACAGTTTAGAAACTTCAATACAGTTTCCTAGTTTTCAGTGTATAGGTGATATAGACACAATAATAAATAATTATAACTGTGCTTGGAATGACAGCCATGAAGAAAGATGAGCATGTTTCTCGAACTGAAGAAGGAAGTTACCCAAAAAAAGTTACTCAAATACTTAACAGAAGCAACTTATTTTGAAGCATTTGAATTCCTTCTGAAAGAGAGAAATTATGATTGCAGTATATTTTGTTTCTTTTGTTTCACTCTCAAGGTCAAATGCTAATAGTACAAACTACAGTTATTACAATGTTAGAAATTACAAGAACAGACATTGTTTAAAATGCATCCAAATGGATGGATTAGGTGAATGTCTTCTGTGCCATAAACACAGCAAGCACCACTTTGCATCTTTAAAGGTTTGAGTAAATGTGAATCTCTTGATGTTGAATATCTAAATTCTTAAAACTTTGATCTTCTGCCCACTTTCCTTGGTTTTACTCTGTTTTTAAAGTTACTTAAAAAGGTTAAAATAATGAAAATGTTGAGCTTATTTCCCTTTGTGCTTCCTCACTTTTCGTCTAAACTCTAAAAGTATTATTAATATTTAAATTGAGGAAAACACATAGAAAGAAATATGAACATAGAGTATAATAGTAAACTTGTGAGATGAAGAAATAATTATGTCTAAGAAGCAGCTTTTTGTTTTATTTCTGATTTATTTCAGTGTGATCGCTGTTTGCCATTGTACAATGACAAGCCTTTTCGTCCAGGTGACCAAGTTCATGCCTATAATTGCAAACCATGTCAGTGTTACAGCCATGCAGAAAGCTGCCACTATGACTTAGCAATGGATCCTTTTCCTCAGGAACACCACCGAGGTGGTGGCGGAGTGTGTGATAACTGTCAGCACAACACAGCTGGTAAGTCAAAGAGAATGGACTGTTTATTTTACAGTTCCTTTTTGACTAAGTCTTGTGTCAGCTGAAATTAGTAATGCTCCATGGCTGACAGTCCAATGAATTCTCATGTATATGTATTTTTAAACTATTCAGGTAGTCAAGTAACAACAGTGGTGTCAGTTCTTAAGCCATGGGAAAATACTGTAAAATTTAATCCAATCTTGTATAAAAACTTGCATGCGAAACACATTCTTATAAATAATTAAAACATACAGTTTCAAAGCTATTCCCGTTACATGTGCTAGGGCATTTAAATCCAAATTATAATCTCATTGGCCCAATTTTACAGACAACATCTAAAAGGGTTGACAAAGTTTGCTCTAATATCAGTTTCTTGTTTATTGAATAAAGGCAAGTAGTATATTTGAATACTTTAAAAAAATTTTTTTACTATTTCCGGTTTTTTTTTTGGCTTTATCTAGTAAAGAGAAGAAAGAAAAGTTTCATGTTCAATTTTTCCAAAAAAAATGTATAGGCATTTGCATGGCACAGCTTTTATATAAGTGTGGTATTATATAACAGATGGAAGTTTAATGGAGTAAAACATAGTTTGTAACAGGTTCATTGTTTCATATGCTCTGGATCACTAAATTGGCAGGTAGAGATGAAAGGTGCATTAAAATGGACGTCCTGAAAATTATAGAATTCTCTCAAAGGAATAGTCTTTAATTTTGAATTATACAGCTAATTTTAATGAATTGGAAGCCATAATGCATAACCTTTCTTTCATGCAGGAAGGAACTGTGAGCTGTGCAAGGATTTCCATTACAGACAAGCAGGTGCAGATCTTTCAGCCGTTGATGTTTGCAAACCCTGCGACTGTTACGCAACAGGCACCAAAAATAAGAGCCTCCTGTGTGATAATGTAAGTAGCCTCAATAGAGAAAAAGGAGAAACATTTCAATCAGCTGGGTAGACAGCCATAAGATTTTACAAAGTGTATTCAGATGGTAACTAGTCTATAAAAAAATGTTTAAGTTCAGCCTTTTCAAAATGATAATTGACTTACATCAGACATTTGAAAGCTGAGAAAACAGAGAGGAATTTGAAATGTACTGCTGAAGAGTTACTCATCTAGATCATCAACAGACATAAAAGGTGCTGTATGAATAGTAGTTTTGGGATGCTACCTTTGCACTCAGTAATGTTAAAACATCTAGGTTTTGAGTGTTTTTGAAGGTCTTGATATTGTCTTGAAGTTACTAAAAGGTTTTGAAAATTCAGGCAATAAGCTGATCCTGAAATTGAACTAAAATTAAGCTACTTTTCCCTATAATAAGACAAGGATTGATCTTCCTTTTAATTTATAAAGTTCATTAAAAATAAAGGAAACCCACAGAGTGATGCTGGAAAGAGAACACCATCAGCTGTGCTTTTTAGGCCAATGAACCTCATTGACATGCAAGCGGTCTAGTCCAATAAAAAAATCTCTAACTTTTAGAGCATGCATGTTGGAAAAAAAGCAGGAAAAGTGATTAAGATCTGGAACACATACTAGAGATATATTGTGGTTTGTGTTCTATTCACATATGTCCTTTCCATTGCCAAAATCTCAATTTTGTTAGGAATAGGGAAGAAATAATTGCTTTGAAATTTATTTTAAAGGTAGAACTTATTCTACAGGTAAATGTGATAGAACTTTTTCAGTTTTTTGCCACTTTTCCTATCTCTTCTTTTTTCAAGACTTCTATTTGTAAAGTAATCTCTAGCTTTTTTTGTTGTACGTCTCATCCCTGCATTTTATTTACCAGTGAACTCTTGTGGATCCTGTTGTATTTTCATCCCCAGTTCTACAGTGGTACAGGTACATGACCAGTTTGACCCACTGCACCTCACAGGACTCATGCATCGGTACATATTCTGTGTGACATGCAAATTTATCACAATATGTTTTTTTTAAATAGTCAACTGTATTACAAAGAGAAACTATTTTATAATTTTCAGTCTTCTGAAATAACACCCTGCCAGTAACACAGAAGTGGAAAAAAAAAAGCTTGCAAAACACATGTATCAATGTTAGGACTATTTTTCAAGACATAGGAGGAATGAAAACAAGTGTTAATTTATGTATCCAGGGTTTGTGGTGAAATGTTAACCTAAATCAGCTTTAACTGTGATTAATAATCAGAGGAACAGTAGTTTACAGAAATCAGTGCTTTAAAGTTAAATATACAAGAATGTTGGTAGTGGTTGACTATGAAAGTATGGATGGGGAGATAAAATGGGGGAGATTGTATTGCTCAATAAAGCATCAATTGCTGCAGAAGCAGAGCAGGGAGAAATGATTGAGAGGCATTAAAGAATAGATTAATAAGGCTGGGGACTAAAGGCTGAAATGAATTACGTGAAATAGGAAGGCATCATTGGAGGAAGTGTTTCCAAATTTGACCTGTGGAAGATGGAATCATAAGGAATAAGGACCCTACTCATGAAAATTAATTGTCACATCACATTGATAATTTTCAAGGAAATTTGCCAAAAATGGGGCGGAATACACTTTTGCTGCATAACTCATCACTTTATTCAGATCATAAATTTTTTTTTTCTTTTTTCAAAGTGCCACTTTAGTCACTAAGTTCCAAGAGGTACAGAGTTCCATAATTAATCCATGGAATCACAAAATAATCTGTTGAATCACACAGAAAGAGCCTTTACTCGTCAAATGAAGTCTTATTCATGCTCATAGTTTTGCAAGATGTGTGGAAGAGCTGACTGTAACACAGTTGCTTCCATCTCAATTTTTTGGACTTAAAACTTTATGCCTCTTCTGTTTACCTCTTGCACTCTTCCCTTGGTGAAGAATGCATGTAGGTATAGAGCATTTCTCCTTGCAGCATTTCTCAGTTCTCATACATCTGAAGATCACATCCACCTACATATCACTGTGTAACTTCAATTATATTTTAAAGTTCAAACACAGTAAAACTTCAACATTTTGACTTTATAGCTTACAGTAACAAGTGGGATTTTAGGAGAGTGGTGTAGCAGTGCATCCATGAGGTGTTTTTGCATTAGGTGTTTTGCATTTTTCATTAGGTGTTTTTGCAGTGTGAGGTTTTCCTTTGAGACTGATTAGTACAAGAGAGAATTGCTACAGCCTGATGAAATTTGTCCACTTCTTTGCTGGTTATTGATGTTTAATCATTCTAGAAAAGATAGTTGCATCCTCTTTGTGAGCATTTGTCACAAAATATTCCAAACAATCAGGAAGTCCAGATGAACTATTTGAAGTTCTTGAGTTTTATGAGAGTGAAAGAAGAATTGGCTGCCTTCTTCCTTTCTTCCTAACCATTCACACATGAGAAAGGTCTACCGGAATACTGTTGATGTGATCATTCTTGCTCTAGGTGGAGATTAATTTCTTCTGGCCCTCATACCAAAGTCCTTTACTCATTATCCTGTGCTGCTTTTTACCCAGACTGCTCTACAAATGCTTACATATTCTATCAGGCATGGCAGTTGATAGTCCTATCATGATTCTATTATAGTAAGCCCTATATAATGCTGGGGAAAAAGCACTCTTTTCCCGGGCATTTGTTTTTAGGCAAACCTGAAAGTGCTGTTATTGCCTTTATCTAGTTTTTGGAAGTAACATCTTGGTCTCAGTGAATTTAGTCATCTTTATTTACTCAGCTTTTGCTGATTTTTAAAAATTTATTCTTAACATCCAAATAAATATGTGTCATGTACTTCTTGTTGTGAGGAAGCTGTATTTTACTGCAGAGTATATTGTTCAGAGTTGCAAAGACTTAATTGCCTTCTGTCAAGGTGGAAGCTGTGTTGTCACATCTTGTAAGGAAACTCTTTCTAAGGCAAGAAAATGAGCAAAATGTTTGTTGCTGTTTTCTCTGAAGAGTCACATGAAAGCAGATTCCAATGCTACCTGGTATTTATCTGAATAGACGTCAGATTTCACCTTTCTGCACACTTGCTAAATACTGTTTTTTAAAGATTATATATAGATATATAGATGCAAAACAAAAATAGTATCTCTATTTCTTTTTTCATTTCTGATTTAATTCTTTTATCTAAAATTAGAATGAGAATTCCCATTTTCATTTTTCTACCTACAGTTTCCAACCCATTTGTTGTGATTGACAATAAATAAATAAATGGAATGTGTGTTGTGAGGGGAAGAACATAGGTTAAAGCAGTTAATAAAGGGGATTTCATTCAACAGATATACCAAAGAGAATAAGGAATGTAAAGGGTGCAAATGTGTCAATGAAAATTATTGTGCATAGTGTAGTCCATAAAAAAATCAAGTTATCAAACACTGTCTGTATTCTGAATCCTGGATTTCCCTTAATGGAAGGCCTTTATCCTTATTGCTACAATTAGGGGAAAATGTGCTTTTTTTCTGTTTGAGAATCCTATGGCTTTATTTCTGATGGATTTTTTAAAGTGGAAATGGTGGTTTTCTGTGAGAGTTAATTTGTGGGATTTGGTCCATCCCACCCCTTGGAGTGTTGTGGGCAGAGGGTAAGTGCCTCATTTTACATTTTGAGCAAAAGTAGTAGAAAGCCTACTGACTTTTGAAAGTCATCATACGTGATGACAAGAAAAGATACCAGGGGAGTGCAAAGGAACTTCATTATTGCTGCTTATTCAATTTTCAGTTCCCAAAGCTGACATCCCGGGAATACTCTCCGGTATTTGGTGTCAGACCATTAACCTATGTGTGTGAGCCAGCACACCATACCGTTCTCATTTCCTAAACTGAAGAAAAGGAAAAGAAAATAAAAGTCCTCAACCTCCTTGCTCCCCCTTCCTGAGGCTGCAGAAAACTGGATGCTGGGGTCCTTGCCAGATTTGTATCAAATAAGAAGATAGTGAGAAATACATGATTAGCATTTATATCAAAAAGGCAGAACATTGAGACCGGTATCAATCAATTGCAAAACTGGTGATGGCAGGATGAACAGAAAGAATTTCATGCCAGACCTAAATATACCCCTGAGTCTTGCAATGCCCTAAAACTTGCATTGAGTCAAGGGAAGATGCTTCTGAGCTGCTAGAGAGTAAATAATTAGTAATGACTTGGCCAATTATAAAAAAGTTTTTTTTTTGTGAGCTGTTTTGGGCTTTAAACCCAGAAGTTAACTTTGGAAAAAGAAACTTCAAGCTCATATCACATTTATTGTCCAGAATTGGAGAGACTTTCTGATTACGTTTTTGACAGTATGTTGCTTCTATTACAGACCCCATTATAGACACCAAATAATAGCAGTTTGAAATTACAGGCATATTTAAGGAGAAGCTGATTTTAACTTTCAGAAAGGCTTAAGCAAATGATTTTTTTCAGCAAATTGCATTTTATGCTGTGAGAATACATATGTCCAACAAGAGTTTAAGTAGTCAGAAGTTATATTTCGGATACTATGGTATGTACATGTTGAATATCTACTAGGTGAGTGCTATGGCTAAACAGTTTGCTGTGCTCCAAGCAACAGTGAAGACAATTCTTTGGAATATGTCACCCCTTGTCCTGGGTGCTTAAATCTCTTGTTAAGTTCTCATATCAGTTTAGTAACTGGACATTGAAAGAGTTTCTGAATAGGCTTCAGCTTGAATTTATCATTCTAGATGTGATGTGTTAGGTTAAACTGTCCCCCAATTAATGAGTGGTATCACTAGGGTACAAAGCAGGTGACCTGCTCAGTAGATCTAAAATTCAGAAGCCTTAAGGAGTTGGATTCATGATTAAGGGCAATGAGGCTGCTGGAGTGGTTTGTGCAGGAGAAGGTTGCTGACATACCTTTTGTAAGTGTTTACATTCAAGGATATAGGAATAATGTGTATTTCATATGTAAATTATAAATGACAGAAGAGATACATGTGAACTGAGCATCAGTGATTTTCTGTATCAAGTAACAATAATAATTATTATTATTATTATATAGGTCCCAAGACACACCACCACTTGGTAGTAATGCTTGGCCATGTTCATTTTCAGAGTGAACAGTATAGACAGACATTTTCCATCAGTGATTTAGTACCAAGATGGTCCTGTTAATACACAGGCTATTTCTGTCTGCTGACTGTTTGGGTCAGAACCAGACCTCTCAGGCATAAGTAATTGGAGCACAGATTGCTTTCTGCTCTTCTATAACCAGTACTGGTAATAGAAAATTGAAGTATTTTTCTTTAAATGGTTGATAACACTTGAATCAGGGAGAGGGGGAAGGTTCAACTGTATCTCCAGTGTACAGCTGGTGAAATTCTGGTTAACAAAACCTTTAAATATTCATTGCTACAAGTATTTTCAATGATACCGTAGTTTCCAGAATATGCTAGATTTACAGATAATAATAATAATAACAAAAACAGCCTATTTCCTTCGTAATTCACTTGGATTTTTATGTAGCTATTGAAGTGGTTTGTTCTCCCCAGTTTTTTAGGTTTCCACATTATAACCTCTGGACCACCTATTTCTGCAGTGTTGTAAATGTTTATCAGCCTGTACAACTTCTTTGAAACAGTATTCATTGCCAAGCATTTCACAGATTATTTTGATGCTTCCGTGTTTGTAAAGAGAAATTAAAAATACTATTTTTCTATATTTCTCATTTTTAAGTAAATTTTTCCCCAGATTAAGCTCAACTATTCTTTTTACAGAGAGATCTGCAAATGGTTTTGGTGGCTGGTTCCTGGATAAAATTTTATTCTTTTAGTCAGCCAGACATTTCTCCCTCGTTTGAAGAGCCATATTTGTTCTTCAAGCATATTATTTTTTTTACCCTGTTAACATTAAATTTGGGGACGTACATTTTCTGCAAGTGCATGTGATGAAAATTGCTTCTTTTAATAGCTTGACACAAAATTATGCTGAAGATACTGCTATTCTTCACTTGTTTTAGCACTTAGTAATCTACGTTTTTCCCTTGTTGCATCTGGAAATACCTACCCTTTGCTCTCAGTTAGCCATGGGTTTGCTCATATTCAGGATCAGAGCAGCTATGCTGAGACTCATCTAGCACAGTATCCTCTCTGATAGTTACCGGAAGCACCATCCTGCTGCAATGTGCTTTTCTAGATTTCAGTTATTTACTTGAGCTAAAATCAGGATTTTTATCTGAGTAGCCACGTTTGATGTCCACGTCTGGAATTAATCTAACTAAATCTTTAAAGCAATTAATTCCTTTAAGTTTACTTTCTTAGAATTTCCTAGGTGTTCTATCTTACAACTTGAGAAAAAAAAGAATAGTAATTCTATAAGACATTTATGATTTTGTAGCCATGTATTCCCTTCATTTCAGTCCTTTACTTCCAAACTGTAAAGTCTTTAATCTCTTTTCATTTGTATCATTGCTTACTCTACTCACTCTGTGGCCTCTTTTATTTTAGAGAGGGTAACCAGATACAAATTATGTAAAGAGTTGATAAAACCCAGATTTTTATGACAGACTGAGACTTGTGTAATTTTTGATTCTTTTCTTGATAATCCCAGTATTCCTATTGCCTTTTTAACAGCCTCAGAGCTTCCAAATGATTTGTAGGGGAAATGGAGCAGCTTTAACAACTTCTTCCTTGAGTGGTAGCAGCTAATTTTGGATTTATCACTGTCTATCTATAGTCAGTGTTGATTTTCCCTAGGCATCCAGTTTGTACTTCTTGATGTAGAAATTAATTTCACTTTTTGATAATCGATTTGGTTCAGTATATGTGATATATTAAGATGTTGCTGACTTAAAGAAATGCAGTAGTATCATGTAGCATGATTTTCCTTTGGGGAAAAAGTACCAGTCTTTTCCAATATATCATTTAATTTCTAATCGAATGCAGAATAATAATACAAAACAGCCTACTAGAGTGTAGATCTCAGAAACTTCCTTACAGCCTTTTTAGGAGATTGATGTGATTTTACTCCTCTTTTATGGTGCTGATTTAAGTAATTATTTCAATAATTATGTATTTTGGTTCATCTAGAACTTTAGTCTCAGGTGTAGTCACTTTTCAACAGATGAGATTTTGCTAAAATATTTTTCTTCTGATGTTTTTGCTTTTAAATCAGTCTTAAAAAACATTCCCTAAATAGAAAGGTAGCACCTTTTTCTTAGTGAAGAGCTGTGGAAGACTTTCTTTGTGACCTCTGTTGTGGTTCTCTTTCCTGAATGCTACACATAATCATAAAAGCTTTAGTAGGTCATCTGTTCTCCACAAAGCAGCATTGTTGTCAGTGCTATATCCAGTCAGTCATGATTTTGTCTGGATAAATCTTGATCTCTCTGGGAATAGAGTCTTTTCTGGATAGCCTGTTACTGATGCTGCACTTGTCTTTTAGTGAAAAGTTCCAGTGTCCGCTCTGAATCTGCTAATCATACCACTTAATTATTAATTGCCCCCACTGATTCTCTGGTATTCTTCCTTTGTTTCTGACATTAATTTTTTTTTTCCTTTGTGCTGTAGGCATGTTGCTTGTTAAATGCTCGTTTTTGTGTTGCCTTACTCTAGTATTAAAATTTGGTGGTGGTTATCCTCTCGTATTTAGCTTCCTATTTTGATCCTATTTTCACTTATTGAAGATGACATTTTGTGTGTAATGTTTTCCTTCCTTTGGTAGCTTTTGGAGTAACAGCAAAGTTTTTTTGGGTGTAAGTTGAGTGCTATTGTGTAACCTTTGTATGCTGCAATTGCTAACACAAAAATGTTTATTTTACATTATGCATTAAACTGGGTATTTTTCTTCATTTAGGATTAAACTCAGAGTTGCTTTTCACATGTGAGTTCTCTGATGAATGGCTATGATGCATGACTGGGTCTCTTATAATACACTAAATATCTAGATCAAATCCAGTCTAAAAGGGAATTAACTTGAAAATCCTTGTTGCTGTGTTTTCTGCTATTGTCTTTTAACTCTTCTCGTACTTGCTGTTGTCCTGCCTTTTTAATATCTACATCTTCCTGAAAAATAAGAAATGCATCAGTAATATATCTCTATCAAGAAGTAATATAAAGAAATTTTATGGAATACAGAATCCTTTTATGGGGAAGGGGTAGGAGTACATGCTTCTCTAACTTTTATTCAGTATTTTCTGCAATGAGAATTTACTGTTAGATGTTGAAATACTCTATTTTGTATTAATACAGCTTTGAGCTTCATTGAAGATTTGAGGGTGTGATAATATTTACTTTAAGTGGAACTTCCAAGTAGCTTTGTCTCTACTGGTTTCAGCTTTGCTTGGCTCATGGATTAAAGATGAAAAAGGCAACTGTTAAGAGAAGTTTTTGTTCCAGTAATTAAAAGCAAAGTACATTGAACTCTATCTCTTGATGTCATAGATGAATACTGGTTTTGAATTACTGTACCTTTTCATAATTTGTAAATATTTGCACAGAAAAAAAAATAGTGACCCAAAGAAAATTCCTTTTAACACAGTTTCTCTATTTGCTTCCATCTCTGCATTTCCCAGAACACTTACGTTATAGAAGTTATTTTTTGTTCCTTGATTGAGTCCTAAACCTTTTGCTAATCCCATCTCTGTGTTGCTTTGACCCCCCTGGTATTATTTTTATGTTGTGCATTGACCGGTGTCTTTGTTTCTTCATCCCTGTGCTGTTGCTCTTTCCCTGTCGTTTGTTTCCCCACCATATTGGAAAGTGATGAATGTAGAGGTTGGAGTTTTGCCATGGCTTTCGGAGGTCTGAAGCTGAGGTAGCTTTTCAGGAGCCCTTAGATCTTGCACAAGATGTGAGACTTGTACTCCCAGATCATGGTCCAGGCATGACAGAAGATGTGTCAGCTCCTTTTGAATAGCAATGCTACACATGTAGGGAGAAGGTGAGGACCTTTACATACTCCTACTGAAGTGTAGTGTTTGGGATCCCAGCTGAACCAAGAAAAGAGGGAGAGGGTTTCAGTTGCTGAGCTGTTGGATCACATCCTTCAGTAAAGGGAGAGGAAATGTGCCTTGGATGAGTAATCAGAAAGGAAACCCTTCAATTTTGCTTCATTAACTAACATTTTCACTAAAATAAATAAGCGTATGGGCAGAACAAAAAATGCAGAACTTAGCTTTTGAAGATGGCAATTCTTTATGGTAACTGTGATTCAAAAAAGTATTTGTTTTAATAGAAGTCACTATGTATACAATGCTGTTTGGTAAATATTCTTTGCAGATTCTCTGTCCAGATGGTAAATATGGCTGCATTGTTTAATCATTTCTTTTTCTCTTCTCTTTTGAAAGAATAGGACTTTTAAACTCTATTTAAAAGTCGAATAGTTGCACTCATTCAATATTTCTCTTTTTTCCTCTCAACGAATTGAAAAAATGCTCACAAGCTTATTGGGTTTTTTTCTGTTCCATTTAAAATTTTCTCCTCCCCACCTCACACTCCCATTCTTGTAGCTAATGAATGTATCATCTAAAAATAGATCTGTTCATCATTCTATAATATTTTGTATCTTTCTAGATTGGAGGCCAGTGTAATTGTAAGAGACATGTGTCTGGCAGACAATGCAATCAGTGCCAGGAAGGATTCTACAATCTGCAACAGTCAAACCCTGATGGCTGCAGTCCCTGTAACTGTAATACCTCTGGGACAGTCAATGGAGATATTACCTGTCACCAAAATTCAGGACAGTGCAAGTGCAAAGCAAATGTTATTGGTATGTGTAATGTAAGAGTTCGGAGCCATTTTTCTTGTTTTCTCTGGAACTAAAACACACTTGGTTTCTAAATGAAACATATAGAAAGCTTCTTTGCTGAAGGCAGATTGCAAAAATGAATGAAATTAACTGTTGGAAAATTATTAATTTAATAATTCTATCAAACTGCAGCTTGAAGCTTAGTTTAATCAACCCTTTAGAAGTTTCTTTATGGCATAGCTACGTTAGCTTACATAGCTCCATACTAATAAGTCACAGAAATAATGTAATTTGCTTACTGTGTAGATGTTTCTTTTAGGAAATTAACACTTTTTCAACGTGTTTTATACTTAATGAGTTCTAAGCAAATTGTTTCCATGCTAGTTTTCTTAATAGACCAAAATAAATGGATTTTTTTCTCAAAATATTCTGTGCTACAGGGTCCTTTGTGATAAATCTATCAATTTTTTTCTATTATATTTCTTTGAACTGTTCCTATGAAATGCAAAATAAGTCAACATAATTCCACAGATCATGTACATAGCTAGGGTTAGTTATCAAGGGCCACATAATTTTAATTTTGTAATTCAGTGCCAAGCTGATTATAATAAACTGCTACCTTCTGTGTTATTTATCATTTTTTTTACAAGACGTGCTTTTTTGTTTGTTACTCCCACAGGTATTTTTCAGAAATTAGATTTGATTATAGCAATTTATTACTTCCAGCATATTTGAGGGGAGCCACAGCCACATAAGGACAAAATTTATCAAGTGCCCAAAATACACAGTATATATAATACACTTTGAAATGTTGATGTATGGGAATATTATGCAAGGAGAATTTCCTGATAAAGTGAGCCTTGCATGGTAACTGTACATGTCTCAGACTATACATATGTCTCAAAAAGAAAAATTCCTTTTCTGCTTTGTTATTAGCAGAATTAGTAATCTATTTTTTCTTCACCCTAACCAGCTTCTGGGTTGCATTAATAATGTTCAAGTACGTGTTAATATATTTGATATTGTATATACCCTCACTTGTGAACGTTAACTCATTTGTAATGTTGTACATCTTTGTTGCTTTAGGAAATTAGAAGGAAGAAAATGCAGAATAACAACAAATAAAGAAAATAGCTCTAAAGAGATTGAAGCCTGAACAGTTTCAGTCCTTTTTCCTGTGGAATGCCTTATTTTTCATACAATAAAAAGGGTGCTAAGAATGGAAAAATAACCTCCGTGCATCTTAAACCCTTTCTCTACCTTCAAGAAAAAGGACTTCAGAGCATTCTTAATTATATATTCTTTGCCCACATTTTACGTTTGAACCTGGGAAAACATTTCTTAACTCACTGGCTGACAAGATATGCACAGTCTGGTTCTCACATACTTGGTTGTCTATATTTAGATTTAATCCCCCTGATGAAAACATTAGGAATTGTTTTTATTTTCACTGGAATAGTTATTATAAAAAAAGTGTAGATCTATGTTTTCTGTACTTATCTGTAGCTATGATGGGAGTCTATAGTTATGCAAGTGTTTTTTGCAGAATAAAGACCTAATTCTTTCCAGAAGAGAAAGATTCTCTTCTTTATTTTCTGAACTAATTGTAAATAAGCTTCTGTACACTGAAACATGTACAGCAAACTTTACCAGAGAGCTTTCCTCTTTGGATTTCTAAATTGGTTTTTAGAGCAATCTGTCTGTTGCCATTTTGTCTATTTAAGCAAACACGATAACAGAAAAATGCAACTATGGACTGCAATGTTATGAAACATGAACTGTTAGAGTTAACACAACTGTTAAATCTTACTAATGATTCTATCACCAGTAAAATACATTAGCACCAATAATTTTATTAAAGTAGGTCATTCATCTAGAATAAAAAGGTAGAAGAATGTGAATTAAATGCCAAGCGTGCTAACTCCCCTGTACTTGTTAACATTGAATGTGATGCCCTGTAGGCCTTCCTCAGTATCGTTAGGAATAGATTACCTGTCAGGAATATGTATGGCATATTCAAATAAGCACTGCGCATATTTTTAAAACTGATATGATATGAATCCATGTAGACCAATTTTAATAGTTCAAAATGAGTCATAATTCTTGTTAACAATACAGTTATTTTTAAAATTTGCAGCAATAGTGGTCCTTTTTTATTTTCCTTATTGAAATTAAATGATATGCCTTAGGTGAGTCATTCATCACTGTTAAAGGAACTTGCCTTCTGTTGGAGTTTTTGAGTTTTTATCCATATATATAATGCATTCCCTACCATTTTTAGTTTTATTTTTCTACATGTAAGTTGCTAGATGTATTTTTGTATGCTTTTTTTTTTTTTAAATGATGACAATGTTTTGCTAGAAGATTGTATTTATATTTTCTGATATGAAACAATTAAGTCATAGCTTCATAGTGAAGGATTTTCCTACAGCAAGGGAAAAATGCATAACTGAATTTGCATTTTTCGTATAATAATCTAGTTTGCTTTCTTGTAATGTACGTTTTGTAAACTAACATATAAATGCCATCCCTTGGGGCAGGGATAAAGCAAGTGTTGACTTTGAAAACATGGCTAATAAAACTACAGGATGAAGCATGAAGAAAACAGTTTCTATTTTAATGTACTGCGGTGTTAACTAAATCATTTAGGTAAAAATATTTCAGTTTGGATTATGGAAAACATTTTCTGCTTTCAGTAAGGGCTGATAATAAAGACTAACATAAATGCAATCAATGCTTAAACTGAACTATGGTGTTAAACAAATAATTTGTTATAATTAGTCTAACTTGTGCTGTCCTAGTGTATATTTAATGATTTTAATATAATATATGAATCTATTATCAGAACAGATTGTGAGCCCAGTGCAATTCTCTGTGTATTGCATTTCTACAATATAGGGTGAAGAGTTCACGTAGGCATTGATTGTGCAACAAGTGCTGTTCTGGGAGACAAAGAGATTAATTCTGCTTTGTCTTAGAAATGTTACAAAGAATCTCTTGCAGAAGTATCTTAAATTGTATTGAGAGGCCAGCAGAAATGCATTGCTTCTGAAACAAATTGGAAAAGTAAACAGATTTTTGGGATGCCACAGTTATTCAATTGATTTGTGCAGCCTTGTCACTCCTGTTAATTACGCTGGTGAAGAATATTAGTCCTCCCTTTCTTTTTAGTTTAAGTGTAGTATACTTACCCTTTTTAAAAATGAAATTAATAGCTTTTAAGGTTTGGGTTTTTTTTAATTAATTCCTTTTCTCTTTCCAGGTCTTAGGTGTGATAGTTGCAATTTTGGATTTAAAGCTCTCAGATATTCTAATGAAGATGGATGTGAGCCTTGTTGGTGCAACAGCCACGGCTCAGTGAGCCAATTCTGCAACCCTCTCTCCGGGCAGTGCAATTGTAAAGAGCAAGTGAAAGGGCTTCTCTGTGACACCTGCATGGACAACTTTTATGGGCTGGATGTAACTGGTTGTAAGGCTTGTGAATGTGATGCTGCAGGGTCAATTTCGGGAACCGTGTGCGACGCGAGGACGGGGCAATGTGCGTGTAAACCAAATATCGGGGGAAGGCGCTGCGACGAGTGCCTGGATGGGTACCACAGAGTGCAGAAAAGTCACTCCTTTGTTTGTCTGCCATGTAACTGTGAGAAGGCAGGCACAGTAAATGGCTCTCTGCTTTGTGACAAATCGACAGGACAGTGTCCTTGCAAAGCTGGTGTCACTGGCCTTCGGTGCAGTCAGTGCGTGCTGCATGCGTACAACCTCAGCATGAGCAACGTCCGCGGCTGCCAGCCCTGTGACTGTGACACTCTGGGCACGTTGGCAGGAACAGTTTGTGACCATGTTTCTGGGCAGTGTGTCTGTCTGCCTCAGCGCCAGGGGAGAAGGTGCGACGAGTGTAAACCAGGTAAGGAAATTGGAAGACAATCGATTTGATGCAGTGAGTTTTGCTTTGTTTGTTGTAATTTCCTACAGTTTTTAGTGTGTGTTTAGACAGCTTCATGTCTGACATGTCTCTGACATATGTTATTATTTTTTCTGTTTCTTCCTGTGTGAGAAAGAAGCATTATTATCCTAATCGCCATCAAATATTTATTCTATTTCCAGATGTTGTATAATTTGTATTATTACTGCAGTTTCAACACGTCCAAAATAAGATTAGGTTGCTTCTAGATATTGAGAAAATACACAAATAATCATGTCCCAATCCCTGAATAAGAGGTAAATTGGCATAATTTAATGAACAGCAGCTATCCTCATAATGAGAAATGTGGATTTGGAAGGCAGAGTGCATGCTCTTCAGGAAGGGCACTTCATGCATAAAGCTGAGCATGGCAGGAGGCACAGAAATAGTTGCTTAAACTTCGATGAGGCTGGCAAACATGCCACTTAGAAAGCATTCACCTGCCTTGCTGTGTTGGGGTTGTGCTGGCTTGCACAAGGACTGTGTACAGTTTGGCCCTACAAGTAGATGATATTTGCAGTTGCTACATATTTGTTCAAGATTTTGTGCCATATTCGTAAGCAGAGTTTGGAAGTTCGTTATAAGTGTGGAGCTCTGTAGTTACATTTTGATGTTTTTGTTTTAAAAAGGAGGTGGGTAAAGTGAAACCATAGGTAATATTAACCTACCCTTCATCATAATATTAAGCAGATAGATTTTGTTCAAGTTAAATACATATGCAATTTATTCAAGTAGCAGGTCACATTAAAAGGTACATTACAGTTCCATTGGTTTTAATATGCCATTCAATAATTTGAACAGAGGTTAAAAAAGCTGCTTAACCTCCATTAAGTATTTTTTAAAATGCTTTCATTTAAATTATTTTAGGTACATATACTAATAAATAAGGCAACATTCTGTTTTTCTTAGTTCCTCCTCCAGTGCTATTTGACCTGCTAACCCTCGGTAGCAGCCACTTAATCAGAGATCGGCAGAGGAGTGATGTCAAGGCTCCCTGAGTCAGTGACCGCCCTTGTCCTTGGAAAAGAAAGGCCAGGGTTTATGCAGAACTAAATGGTTTAAAAAGGTTTAATTGATAGTGTGAACAGGCTGGTTTGTAGAAAAGCTTATATGGTGCTCAGAGGAATAGTCCCACAATAGTTCATGTTAAAAAGAGAAATAATTTAAAAAAGTATTTGTGTAAGTATTATTTTTAAATTTTCTGACAGTGAAAAGCATGTATGTGCTGATCACTGAGCTCTGTGCTGCAGGTGAAAGTGTAAATTCTTATCTTTGTAAAAGCCCTATATTGCTCTTAGGAGAGCATCGTGAGCTGTGCTATTTTCACTGTTTTAGTGAGAGCTTATTTAGATGTTTAACATTTCTAACTTTTATATAAATATTCTTTGTCACTATGTTCTAGAAAAGACTTTTCTCCAAAATAGGAAGAGTATAAAAAGTCTTCCATATAGACATATACATTTTAATTGGTTTCAAGTGCTGTAAACATGTCCTATGGCTTTGTCCTGGGACAAAGATAAGAAAACTTACTCCAAATGTGTAAGCAAAGTGTATATGTAGCCAACATAGCCTAATTAAAGCACACACAAATGAGTTAATACTGGCAGCCCTGAAAACATACTGAGGATTTCTGGGTCTGTTGGGACATTTTAAGTCTATGACACAAGTTCAGTGACATTTCAAATAACATCTCACTGTAGTATATCTTTTATGTGCTTTGATAAAATCCAAGAAGTTTCCAAAAGTTACCACAATCTTAATGCAGGAAGAGTTGTCAATTGAGAAAAGGTCAAACTGGTTGTAGCTTTTGGAAATTGTTTTATAAGGAGTAAAGCTCTTTTTGGAGGATTCAGCCATGTGTTTCATCTATTGGGCTGTATCCATGACCTCTTGCTTTCCAGTTTGTTCTCATACAAGTAACATTTTGGTAGATTGGTGTACATTTTATCTTTTGTTTAAACTAATGGTGTATGCAAAGAGAGGAACACTTGATTCTAACATGAAACAAAGTGAAAGAGCAGTTTTACCTTGCACAAAAACTTGCTTTTTGAGATGTCCTGGGTTGCAGTGGTTGAAACACAGGTTCTCTTCAGCCCCCAGATGGTTGTGAACGTTTTGTCCTTGCCTCATTCTGGAACTGTATTACTGACTGGGATTTATGCCTCACAAATGCTATGCAGCACAGGTCTTGGGTCTTGTTAGGAGACCAGCAAAGCTGTAAAAAAGGAGTTTTTTAAGTTCTTTACTCCATAACCACAGGTTTGCATAGAATGCTACGTAGTATGGCAAAGATGTAAAGTAGCATGTAGGATGTGTGTCTGGGCACCAATACTGAGGGTTTGTGTACATACTGCCTCTGTTGGCCAGAAGAATGTGAATTATCTTGTGACAACGTTGCTAGTGTGGTTAACTGTGCATTTTGAAAGCCAGCCTGTGGGTAAGAAATGAGCATTGCTGCCATAGATGGTAAGCATGTAAAAGATCTACGGATTTGGTAATGTGTTCCTTCTCTATACAGAGGGAGAAATGCTAAGAGGATGATTAAAAAGAAGCTGAATACTTTTCTATGACTTTCATTCTTCCTTTTGAAGAGTATGTTAGACTGACAAATGTGATCAGTTATGGTTGAATTGAAAAAAAAATCTGAAGAATAAGCATAATACTAGTTATATACATAGATCTCACAGAGATTTGCAGTGGCTGTCTTAAAATTGGAAATTGTCTCTATTATACAACAGTGGATCCTTTATAAAGCAACTTTTATGAGCCCTTCTAACCTTGATGTAAATTAAGCTTGCATTAAGTTGTTACTCTTTCCTAGGTGGAGTAAAATTCTAGATGGTGGAAGTCAATAATAATAGTAATAGTAATAATAATGATTATGAAAAGCAGTATGAATTTGTAATCTGGTGTATCTTCTTTTTCCTCTACATTTAATCATGTTAATTCACTTACAAATTAGTTGGAGGAAGAAATTTTTTGCTTTTTCCTATCCCTCACTTTTAAAAATAATTTTGCCTTTACCTGCTACTTCAGGGGGAAAAAAGTAATTACGGTAGTGTCCAGAAACTTTTAAAGCATTTCTAAAAGATTATTATAAAAAATATCCTACCAAATCCTTCACTGCTCTACAGTGGTTTAGGAAGTATGGCTGTAGGAGAGCCAGGGTATTTAACACTAAGGTATAGATTATAATTAGTAATTTCACTGCTACAATAATAGCAGTGTATGCTGTAATAATTGATCTTGCTCAGGGAAAATGAATTTATTTTCTAGAGATGTGCTTATTTGCCCATTATGTCATAAGACTTCTCTCAGATGTTATTTTATACAAAAGAATCATAAAATCATAGTTCCATGCAAAATTTCAGATGGACAAGGATCTGATTTAGCCTGAGTCCTTATCATTTACTGCAGCTATAAAATGGGTCCTGAAGAAATGCTTTGACCTTCTGCACGAATCCAAGACTTAAACTTGTTTCCAGCCCTCCTGTTAGGTTCTGTGCGTGGAGTCGTTCATTGTGCTCAGGAGTGACATTGCTGGGAAATGGTCTCCTCTGTTTATGCACAGGATGGGCACTGTGCAGTGCAGAGAAGTGCAGCAGGAGATAATACATGCTGCCTCACTAATAACTTCAGGCTATTTGCTCTCTGTGGTGCCTCAGTTCGGGGCCTCTCTGGAATAAAGTGCCAACAGCGTGGTTTTTTATGATGTGAATGTATGTTAACTGGAGACTGATATCACTTCACTGTCCACTTGAGATTTATCTCACTGAGGACCAGAGGCTAAACTTGAACAAAGATTTGAGCAGTAAAATTCTAATGTTTTCAATTTGTTTAGTTCCTCTGCTATTTGGATATGAGCTCACAGTGCAACACTGCTGCAAAGACAGAGAATACCACCCTAGGGGTGTATATACAGAGCTATCTCTTGTAAGACAAATAATAAGGCCTCGGGCAATATGACATGTTACAATATAATTTTGGGCTCCTTATTATAAAGCAGGACATCGGGAAGTTATTGGACAGCAAAAAATATTCAGTAGCTGAGAACATGAGTAAGAAACTACTGATTGAACTTGATCTGGAGAGAGGGCAAGTGTCTGAGAATGCTGCATGTCTCAGTAGCAGCTGAAATCTTTCTATTGAGGTTGTAAAATAATAACTAATAGCCACCAGCTAAGGGAGGTAGAAACTCATATCAATGGCCCTATTTTAGGATTTGTATTCCAGGATAGGTATTTGTTGTTGTCTAGTGTCTCTTAATACTGTGTCATCAGGATTGGTTGCAGAGCTCTTGTGCATTGCTACATTTTTAATAAACTGTACCAATCCAAAGAGGGGAGGAGGAAAAATAAAGAGAACAACTTGTGTGAAAAAAAGAGTTAAATGTTTATTAATGATCAGGTAAAAATAGAAAATATTTTGGAAACTTACCTAATTATATTTTTTACTGGTGTGCCATTACTTAAATTGTCTTCTGATCAGAACGAAATTATTAAGAATGGAGTAAGTCCATACATAGTGAAATAGATTATGCGAGTGGAACACTATAATTAAGAGAATGTTTGTAAACGCTCTTTCACTAGGAACTTCTGGTGAGCTTGTGAATTATGGCTAAATTCTTCAATGACCAGATTAGAGGTGTATAAACTGTATCTAACTGTATTTATCAGTAATGTGTTAAAAGCATAAATAAAGATTGCTGGTGAGGGCAATAGGATGAAAGATGGCATAGTGGAAGCATACCAAATATACTGTGGGGAATGTGAAGTGAATGCTCAAGTTCATAATTGGAAATGATACAGAAAGAGAAGGAGTTCAGTGTGAAAGCATTTTAATAGCAGATAAGTAACTTTCTTTTATCAGTTTATTAGTTTCTGTGAAAGTATTTGTATAGGATACAAGCTCTGTGTTAAGGAGTAAAATATAAATTTTACCTAGAACCTGTGAATGCTCATCAAATGTGGTTTTTCCCAAGAAACACTATAATGTTATAAGGATTAAGTCAACCACTGGTTGAGAAAAAATGAGACATTCTTAAGAAGTTATGTGCATTTTTTATAGTTTGCAGTTGGCCGTTTTCAGAGCTGAGATCTCAGACTGGAATGGACAAATGTCTCTTCCCTTTTTTGTTTTTACTGCTTGTGGTGCATTCAGGAGTACTACTAAAGTCCTTGGGTCTTTACTTTTCTCCACAGACATGTTAATGTACTCCCCCTTATTTTGCATTTTCTCTGGCTAAGAGTCTGAAGAGAGATGATAAAAAGATTCTCAAAATGCCTTTTTTTCCCCCCAGGTTTTTATGTTTCTCCATCCAACATCACTGGCTGTCTGCCATGTCTGTGCCACATAGCTGGTTCTGTGAATCAGATCTGTGATAAACTCACTGGCCAATGTAGTTGCCAAGATGCCTCTGTAACAGGACAGACATGTGAACAGTGCAAAGAACTTTATTTTGGATTTGACTCTGTCACAGGGAGGTGAGTGTTTCTTTTTTTACAGGTCACTTATAACCTCCTTGTTATGTGTTTTCTCATGGCTCAGTCAAGGGTGTAGTGACAATGAAAAGATGTGTTATAGTTATGTTAATCCTTCTAGGAGTTCATGTGTACACTCTGATTTACATGTGATACATTACACAATCCCCAGTGCTCCCATGAGCTGAAGGAAATAGAATTTTTGCCACGGATTTAGAAGCAGCATGAAAGGTGTATAAGGCTAAATTATAGCAATTTGTTAATTGATTGCCTACGTTGTCTCTGTATCTTCAGTAAGGTGTGCTGATTTCTGAGGTGTTAAATATTGACTCTTGAAAATGCAGGGAATTTGCCATTCTTATAACTAATGAATGCTTTTGAAGATTTTGGGAAGATTTAGTGGAGGATGGTGGGGAGGGAAAGGGAGAACTACAGATATCCCTGACTTTCCAAATATCTTTTGGTAACAGCACTACAAATATTCACTGTACCCTTATTCTTAAAGTTGTTTGGTTTTTTTTTCTGAAGCAATGTATTCTTTTTCAACATTTTGTTGTGTGCCACAGGGTAAATTGTATTTCTAATGTAGCCTGGGGTCTTTAGGTACGTTGGAATTATATGGATTCCCTGGATTATAAGGGGAAAACATATTTCAACTTTTTCTTTTTTTTTTTCAGGATTATCTTTCTTGCCTAGTCCTCACAATCTCAATTTGCTTTTTAAATGTTTTCCAAAAAGATTGCACAGCTCTTTTGCCATCATCTTTTCATGCAGACTGTTGATGTTAAATTGTTTTGTTATATTTGGTATTTTTGCCTTTATAAAAACCCAAACCACATACCACAGGCAGAAGCAAAATCTGTACAATGTTCCCCTCCCTCTGCTCCTCTCCCTTAGCGAGGGTGGGGTAGACATGCTTTTAGGCAGTGATTATCAGTGTCATCTTGCATATATTTGACATTATTCCACAGATTTTTCACTTTAACTTTTATGTTACTGTCACTCATTAGGAGATTTTTAAAATTATTTTTTACTGTTTCGGGTCACAGAGGCATCTGTTAATGGCCATAAAGTAATCTGTAGGAATAAGGACTTCCTATTTTCACTTCCTGTCATTTCTAATGGTGAGAAATAAAGTCTGTGTAATATTAAAGTTCCCTTTGAAATGTATTTTCCTTATTATTAATGGTACCTTTTTTAGTTACTTGAAATAGATTCTCCTTCCACCCCTCAGTTTTAGCACATTTGTGCTAAGCAGTGGGTTTTCTGAGCTAGATATTAAGTTTCAAATACCTGCATTTTAACCTGTCTTTTGAAATTCAAAATGTGAAAATAAAAATTACCTTGTTGTAAAGACAGAAAGTTTTTAGAGTTCTGGAATTTGAGTTGTCTTTAATGCCTTAATACTAGTTAACCCTCATGGCAGTATTGAAGACTATTCTGGTAGTACATTAACATGATTAACCTGTGTTGCATTTTCTTGGCTTCCTTTTCATTGCTGTCTTTTTGGGCAATGTACCTCTGTTCCTCAGGCAGAAACTGTTATCCACTGAAAATGATAATGCAGGTCTTTATTTGTTAATCTATTTTATTCCATTTCTTTAACTGTTAATATCTTTATAAAAAAAGTAATATGCTTTATCTTTCTCCATAAAGTTGCCAGGTCATTTAACCATCCTTGCTCCAAGTGTCTTTTAAGGACAGAAAAGGTCCTATTCAGAGCTGTGTGCAATGGAAAAGACATATCTGTCTTTGCACAATAGCACAAAAGAAGCAAAAGTTGTGATACACAGAGATTGTGAGGCTTTAAATTTCTTCCGCTCTGAGGAATATGTGAGCTGATTTATTTTGTGGTGCTTTCCAGGTACAGCAGGAACTCCATATTCTTTAATGCGTTTCAGGTTATGAAGCAGGAAAATTTTCTTGGCAATTAAAGAATTAGAAATACTGGGTGTGTGCAGCAGTCTGAGCAGATCTGTAATGGTTGTGGGCATCTGTACACATTTGAAATGCTTTACCTCTGTATTGTTTTCTATAATGAACTGGTCAATGAACATTGCAAATTGTTTATCTATTTATATATATATCTTGACAGATTACTGTTTATGAAATCCATTTAGCAAGTGAGGTTTTCCCATAAGGATGAAAAATGAAGATTTTAAACAGATTGCTGGAGAGGCTCTAACTGCACCTAGAGAGTCAATGTAATAAAGGTTTCTCTATATTAATATTACAAAAACCATTTATCCTCAGAAAATCAATATCACAATTCATCTTGGCATGACATTTCTCTTTCCATGTTTTAAAAGTCTGTTTTCCTTGATTATATACAATTCTGTTTTAATAAAACTCAATTATATTTGACTCAGAGTACCTTGAAAAGGCAACATTTAGCAAGAATGCTGAAAATATTTCTCACATGATTAAAAATTACTTATCTTTTTAAAGAATTGGATATTTTTTTAAAAATCCTTAATTGACCGAATCTTTAATCCTGACTGAAAATCATGAACTATGCCTAACAACAAATCTAGTTCTAGTTTTCTCCAGGTTAAAAAAATGGTGTACATGATTACACAAAAATAATATGTAATCCCATGGAGCAGAATATGATGAAATATATGCTGTTATTTGCAGGATCAGGAGCCTCATTCAGTATAGGTGAACTTTTCCTAGAAGAAAAATGCAACAAGCAGGAAGGAACAGCCCCACCCTGCCAGTCTGAGAACTATCACTGTGACTGTATGGGTATTGAGTTTGATTGTCATGTGTGAATGATAATCAAAACTAGAATAATCAGGAGACTCTTATTCATAAGAGGTGCAATAATATACAGGAACAATAAGAGAAGCTTGTCTTTCTCTGTTTATCTATCGAGAAACTTTTGTTAACACCCTCCACACTAAATAAACATCATGTAATACTAAGCAAGTAATTATTTTTTATTTTTTTGTAACTAAACTGGGTTTTTAGTCATGATGTTAAAGGACTCTAAACACAACCTCTATTTAAAGGGGGATTTTGATGCACTGTCTATAGATGAAAAGACAATTGAAAAAATTGCCCTTTTTTCTTGACTGTAAAAGAGAACAAAATACAGCATAGTGGTTTCCAAGAGAGAATGTATTTTATTTATTCTCAAAAGGATATTAGTCCATAAAACAAATTTGCAGCTTATTTTGCAGCTTCAGCTTTTATCAGCCTTTTTAAGGGTGTTGAATGATTCCCCAGGAGATCACACAGCACGAGCTGCTGTGGAGTAAAGGAACTCTAATACAGACAGCTCTGAGATAGGCAGAAAATGTATGTGAAGAGTTTTCTTAAGCTTGTTTAAAAAATCTGTCACATTTAATGCCTATTTCACTGATTATTGACCTGAATTTTAGTGTCCTAATGTGAAAACAGTTTCCACCTTCCCCTCCTCTCTCCCTTGCCTTAAAAAGCCGACACTTAAAACATAATTGAGCTCACTTTTCTGCTTTCATATAGATAGAAAGAGGTATAGACTACAGTATGATGGTGGTGACTGGGAAAATGGCAAAGTTACTTGTGTAAAGGCACCACCACATATTTCCTTGCATCTGGTGAAACTGGCCAAGGAAAGATCAGCCAAATATAAGTTGATTCTTGTGTAGTCTTATGGTTAACAGACTAAAGGGGACACAGCAGGACTGTCTTGGATTTCTTTGGTTTCTTTTTGCTGTTTCATCACCTTGGGACCTGGTATCTGGAGTAATTTAAAATTCCTTTGGTACTGATGTTGCTTATGCCTGAGAGTTGGAGTTTCCCAGTTTAGGGCAAGGGGAGGGAAGTGTAGACTTCCTTGGATGCTTTAGCTGCAATGTACCTTCCCACATTTCTCTCAGATGATGTTTTTTCAGAACTATTTTAGTCTGTGGCAATTAAAATATAGTGAAATTAGAATCTAAAGTATGAAGTTTTCTTTGCTGTAGTTGACTTTGTTGTGAGTAATAATGACAGTATTTGTAGTCATTTGCTTTGCCTAATTTCTGACATGTTCCAACTCTTTGAGTATTTGCACAATCTGACATCGGTATCTGTGCTATAAATGAGTGTCAGTGGAGAAATTGTGTATCAAGTGGAGAACAAGTCGATCACAAGAGGTTTCACATGCAAAAGCCAAAGCATAAATTAATCCTGAAAGTATTCTACTGCTGCCAGAGAGATTTTCAGTATTGAAGTGTGGCATTTGTATGATACTAGTGCTTTTAAAATTTTAGTTCTTTTTAATTTAAAAATAACTTGCTTGCAGATTTAATTAATTATTTGCTGTAGTTATTTAATTTTTTGTCCTTCAGGCTGCAAAGAAATCATGTTTCTTGTTATAATACTAGTATTTCTGCTGTTTTGTTTCCTGTCACTGTTTTAATCTGAGGGTTTTTTCTCCCCATTTTGGCCACCGTTTGTTCTCCTTTATTTACAGCATGTTATTTTTTTCAACCTTAAGTTGCCTTTGTGGACAGGAAATTATTAATTGATTTATTTTTTCCAACTAAAGCCTAGTTTCCCCTGAGGTGGAAGGTTGCATATTTTGTGCAGAAAGCTCTTCATCTGGTTACATATGTATCACTGAACTCTGCAGCTCTCAAGAAAGGTTGTGTGAGTAAGGATGCAGGACTGAGTGCATAATGTGTTTAATACCAAACATTAGTATCCAGTTTGTGTATGGATCAATATATGTAAAAGCTCTCTAATTCTAAGCCATTTTTATATAAATTAGAATATTCTGGCAGTGAAATATTTATTTTTATAGTGGGTGCCTTTTTTGTAAGTTTATTTTAATCAGACTAATAGATTTTCTGCTCTGTTTCAGGCTACTGAACTGTTTATGATGTTTTAATTATGTTGCCCAAGAATCTTTTAAACAAAACCCTACTGTGCTTAACTGAAGTGTTGATGTGTGTTGATCACTTCCTTGATTTGTTTTTGTTTATAGATGTCAGCACTGTAATTGTCATCCTGCAGGAGCCATTAGTGGGACTTGTCATCTTGTTACTGGACAGTGTGTTTGTAAACAATTTGTAACTGGCTTGAAATGTGACAACTGTGTTCCCGATGCCAGTAATTTGGATGTCCACAACCTCTTTGGCTGCAGTAAAAGTAAGTGGATGTTACATCTTAAAAGCATGTCTTTCAAATTAAAGTTTTTAATTGATTTAGTGAGTATTGAATTTACCAGTACTAAAACTGGAGTTTATTCCCTCCCCACCTCCCAAGTATAGGGCCACTGAAGTTTGGGTGATTTTCACTGTATCTTAGGACTGTTTTTTAGAGATATGTACAGAATCCTTTGTGTCATACACACCTTAGGCTTGCTGTCTGACCCGGGGAGAAGTGACAGCCCGTAGCTCCCTTGCAAATATTCTTTGTAGTGACCAATCCAGAGTTCATCTTTTAGTCACATAAATGCAACAGCATTTGTACAAGTTACAGCTTAGCCCCCTTTGCTGCCACAGACAGGAGGCAGGACACCTGCCTTCAGAAGGTCTGAAGAACAGAAGGTCTGTTGAAAACCTGCTCTTGGTGATTAATTTCAAATCTCAGTGCAACGAAACTTTGCCTTTCTCCTCCTGGGGTGCTTTTTCAGACAGTTTGGGAAAATATGTGATGTGATGTAACAGAGCATCATAAATTGGTGTGTGTGAGTAGGGGCCAATGCTGTGTTGAGGGTCAGAGCATGAATTGTAATGAAACAAGTTGCAATGGAATGTCTGGATATGACGATCCCCAGCACCCAATCTTAGAGCTGGCAGGGCTTTTAAAGAAGAAAAGGCAAAAGTGTATGTCGTAAGAAAACTGAGTACTTAAATTGTTTTAGATCAATGTTCAGACATGGGTTTTGAGGACATCATGCTGGGCAATGCCAAACCAGGTGGGAAGGACCTCAGCTCACTCTGAAAGAGCTGGGTTCCATTTTGGTGGCACACCTTACTGCCACACCCTGTTAACAGCCCAGTCTTGCAAGTCCTGTAAGTAGTGAGTGAGGAACTCTGCAGATGCTAATTGGGTGTTTCTGTCAGCAGGCCTGATTAATAATGGCCATGCTGGTCATGCTGTGACAGCTCAGGTAGCCATGTGTAATTGAACAACAGGGTCACACATTCTCAGGTTATCTCTGGAATATGTTTCTGGATCCTCCTTCAACAAAATAGTTCATTTTGTGTTTTGCATGGGTATTTATAAGATATTCATAACTGTGGTATGTGAAAACCAGATTTGCAAGCAGAAGTGTAAATGCATAAAGTATTTACAGGTAGAAACAGCTCTCACTTTTGATACAAGTTTGTATTTCATTGTAAAACAGTTTAAATTTTAAATAATATGCCTTGTAGAATGCATAGCATTATAGATATCATAAAGAGACTGTTTTGTTTCCAAAGATGATTTTTTTTTAGCTTTCTTCAAAGTTTGGAAGTGTTTAAATAGTTTTTCTTTGTTTGTCCCTGTACTCTTCTGTAGGAGGCACAGTATCTATTGTTTGGACTGTTGATTAGCTCGTTGTTTTTTTAAAAAATGTAAGATGTTTCATACATTTGAATGTGTAATAATAATAATAATAATACATGGCACTTTTATGATGCTGTTCATCTTCAGAATGCTTTACAAACATAAGCCAACCTACTTATTTGTGTTGGGATACACATTGGATAAAGGTCAATAGCAATTCAGCTACAGAATTGATTAATATTAGTATGACATAGAGAAATAATACAATAGATTTTAGTTAGAAGTACATCAGGCAGTATTCTAAATGACAAGCGGAGTCCTCTTCTGGACATAAAGGATACAGCAATTGAAGTATTTTGGTTATTCATACCAAAATATTTGAACTAGTTGCATACATGTGGAGCTTTGCCTGGCTTGGCATTTGTGGTTATTTTCATTGCAGAGCAGTATTTTGTTGACACATTCATTACCGCTTGTAAGTCTTTGCCAGGGGAAGCAAATGTATGTTGCTGTCACTGTCCAACTAGTGTTCTTTAAGGAATAATTTAGCAATTTTTCTACTTACCAATATCTCATGTGCTGCACAAAAATGTGCAATACAGTACTTTGCTTACATATTTAAAATTCAAACCAGCAAACATATGGAAGCAATATGCAGTAGTGTGAGATTGCCAGTGGAGAAGGAAGGTGATACTGGTAAATTTCTGTGGTTGCTCAGGTCTTGTAAGTATATGCTACATGGAGAGAATATTTCTTAAATGCTGAAGGGATTTAGGAGCCCTTGTTTCCTCTGATTCTCAAACTTTACTCTTGTAGACACTTTAGCATACATTCACTTCCTAAGTGAGATGAACTCAAAAGCTCCAGACTGGCAGCAGAACAACACACTATGCTTTTTAAGGGGAAATGATGATTATGTTCTGTTCAGTCCAATGAATCCTAGAAATATTTTGTGCTATTTCTTGGCTGAAATACTTCAGTAGAAGCAGGGCTTTTCATTATCTTACTTGAAATAGTTTTACCTCACTTTCTAGATTTTATTGAAAACCTGTATATAGTGTGGCCCACTGATTTTAGCATAAGTCTCTACATCTACCACTTGTGTGGCTTGAGGTCTTCATGACATTTTCTGTCTACAACTTCATTCTTTGCTTCTTGTGTCCTGATAGCTTGGCTGAACAGATTTTAGTGATTAATTTTTGGTGGTATTTAAAAAAAATCCACATAATGGAGAAGATGATAGTTTATAAAAAGAAGAAAAAAATTCCATGCTTCTAGTCTTGAAGTTCTCCTATAATATTTAACGTAGGGGAGGAAAGATATTTGGGTAGTTCTGAATCCAGCTCCTGGTAGCTAACTCCATTGTGCTGATTTCTGTACTACCTTGGGCTGTTCTCATTTCCTCTAGATCCACACTCCCTTGATGAAGAAGATGGGGAAATGGCACAATCTGCCTTTCCTGGCAGTTTCCATCTGCCCAAACAGACCCGTCTTGTTCTGTTCTAATGCATGGTGTAAGGAAGGACAGAGGGTGGGGCTGTCCTCAGTGTAACTGGATTACTGGAGATCCTACAGCAAGCTGTGGACTCATGCTCTGACCTGAATAATAACATAAATATAGAATCATGGAATCATCTAGATTGGAAAGGACCTTTGAGATAATTGAGTCCATCCATAAAAATGTATGTTTATGTCAACATGTGTGTATCTATGTATGTAAAGTTTAATTACTGAGTATTAGCTATTATCTTAGGAAGGACCATGATCATGCATTTGGATTACAAAAGAGACATGGGGGGGGACTTTGAATGCTCTTTCTTAAAATGTGAGGTACTTGGCTTTTGAACTTAAAGTTTATTTTTCTCTTTTTTGATACTAGTGCAATCAAGTAGCACATTTTTCAAAGTTAATGGAGGTGGTGGAGTTGTATTTCGAATAAATAAGTATGTCAAGCTGATTTTTTAAAATGTTAGATACTTTGCTCTCATGAGTTTCAATTTCATTGGAAACAAATGGAAGTCAATCACCTACATAAACTTCAAAATCTTGGCCTTCATGTTTTTGTGAATTTCTTATATTAAGTAAGCTTATTTTAACACTTCAGTAAAATCTAGACTTAGTTGGACTTTCCATTTGTATACTGCTAGAGGAAATTATGCCTGGTCTATGCTAAAATGGAATGAACCCTCTGAAAAAATAAATCCTACTTGAACTAGAAACTTCAGTGTGACCAGATAAATATGTTCTTGTTTTGTAGATGTCTTGAAATACATTGAAAAAAAAAAAAAGTGTTTGGGAAACACTTGCTTTATTTTGGAGTGGAAAGGAGGATTGTTTATTCATCACTTGTTTAAATATATACACTTGTTTCATAGATAAAAAGCTTTGTTGGAGAGCATTTGGATGGATTAATTTAGTCTATTAGTGTCTTCCCCTGGTGACTGTGCAGTTACTCAACAGGTTTTTTTTGGTGAAGAAAGCTTAGCAGTTTCTTAGCATTTTTCTTCAAATTTGTGTGATTATTGATTACCTTCAGTTTTACATCCTCCTTTTTTTTTGTGTATGCTTTAGCTCCTTTTCAGCAACCTCCTCCTACAGGAGAAGTTCTCAATTCTTCTGTTATCAATCTTTCATGGAGTTCCCCTGACTCTCCAAATTCTAACAGACTTATTTACCAGCTGTATAGGGATGAGGAAGAAATTTATGCAACTGAAGACTACCATCCTTATAGTAAGTAAGGTGACATCAAAAATTTTGTATTTGTGTGTGTATGTATCTATATCTGTGTGTGGTGTTTCTTAGCTATTTCTCATTTCTGTCATTATCATTCTCTGTGGTTTTCAATACATTATTCTGTTGTCCTTTAATGAGTTAATGTTCTGTGTTATTAATTCCGCTTGAAAGAAATTAATACCCTAGTCTAAAATCTAGCAAATTGAATCACCTAAAATGGCTGATAATTATTTTACTTTTTAATCTGAAAAACTTTAAAATTGACTTACCAAAAGTATTTATTGAAAATTTACACAGATGCCAAAACCTAAGAGTCAAAGATAAAGAATTAGGGTGAACAGAAGAGACCATAATGTGCTTAAACTTCTTTTTTCATCTTCCTGGTTTTAAACTGTTAACAGATAGCAAAGCTTTTTGTGGCCTCTAACTTTTAGCACCTTCTGTTAAGCTATCAGTGCAGCTCCTGATTTGTCTTTAGCAGCACTACTTCTCTAATGTTGAGGCTTGCCAAGGGATCCTCAGAAGGCAATCCTAAAGGATTCAACACTCTGTCCAAGCTGGAAAGGCCATTTTGTGCTAATATTGATCCACTTATCAAAGAAAAGGGAGAGGGGTTTGGATACTGTTTCTGTGTATACATGGCACACAAGTGGTTTTTTTTAAGAGGACAAACATGGTTTAATGCCACTAAGGCTTGACCTCTGTTCTAGGAGCTTCTTTAGTTTGTTGCAGTTTCTTACCAATGCAGCATTAATGTTTTGCAGAAGTTGAGTGTCTCTAATTGTTGATGTGTACTCTGGAGGGAAGAAAAAAAAAGCTAATTTTCAATGGAAGTACAGATCCTTTGGAATACCCCTCACATTTCTATGTTTTGGTTCATGCTGCAGTGTTACAGTTCATTACTATGTGGCTTATGTTGTGAATTTGGGCACTCTGCAGTACATATGGTGAGGAAAGGTATGTGACCCCCGTGTAAGCATGGAATTAAGTGACTGAGAGAAAGAAACATTAAAAAAATTCAGTGAACAAACAGAGAACATTCCAACTCCTTAATTTTGTTTAAAGGCCTAACTTTAGTAAAAAAGCAAATTAATTTAAAAGGAGAAGCTTTGATACTTCATTGTTATAAATCTGGTTAGTAATGTACTTAAACTGGTGCATTGTTGAGGATGTTATTTCATGATACTACCTACACACTTTGTAAAGCAAAAAAGTTCTGTATTTAGCTGGATAATGAGACATTAGCATATTTCTATTTAACAAAACATTATCTTCTTAAAAACCTAGATTTGGTTTCAAAAGACATTTTGGACATTTCCTGGAAATCCCCCTACTTAGGGATATGAAATCAACTGCTGGTGTTTGAATATCAAAAATACATTGTTAATGCGGACAGAGCTTTTCATAATGTTATTTTTTCTTAGTGTAGTATGGAATTTGTGATGCATATGAGCTGAGAGTACAACTGAATCAACATTATCTTATGGCTAAATGAGAGTTTTATAGAAACACTGAACATCCCAAGGAAAACTAAGAATAATCTTCTAAATCAGCATGGTGATGTGGATGATAGTATTGCAGAATGCCCAATTAAAACAATGTTTTGTTAGCTGCTCTGGAAAATCTAAGCCTCAGATTTCCCAGAGCAGTATTTGTCTTGAGGATAAAATTAACTGCTTGCTCTAAAATGTGAAAAAACATGCAAAGTTACTAACAATTCTAAGTCCAAATTGAGTTTGTCCTGATTACTTATAAATATAACTAAGTACAAAGTCATCAACTCGTTAAGGACTGAAAAGACCTCTAAGATCATTGAGTCAAATGATTAACCCAGCACTGTCATAGCACCACTAAGCCATGTCCCCAAGTGCTACATCCACCCTTTTTTGAACACTTCCACACATCTTGCTTTCACCACTCTGACAGGCAGTTTATTCCAAAGCCTGACCACCCTTTCCATGAAGAAATTTTTCCTAATATCTAATCGCCTAATACCCAATATCCAACCTCCTCTAGCACAATTTGAGGTAATTTCCTTTCATCCTGTTACTTGAGAGAAGACTCTGACCCTCACATGGCTACATCCTCCTGTCAGGCAGCTGCAGAGAGTGATAAGGTCTCTCCTGAGCCTCCCTTTCTCCACAACAACCCCAACTCCCTCAGGAGCTCCTCACAGGACTTGTGCTCCAGACTCTTCCCCAGCTCTGTTGCCCTTCTCTGGACTCACTCCAGCACCTCAATGTCTTTCTTGTAGTGAGGAGCTCAGAACTGGGTGCAGGATTTGAGGTGGGGCCTCCCCAGTGCCAAGTGCAGGGGGAGACCCTGCTGCATCTTCTCCTTGCTCACTACTAACACACAAGGAAGTCTCGGTAGCAGCTGTTGAGCTGGCAGAGTTGTTCCCCGGCCCTGCCTGAAGTACCATGGTTTGCAAGGCCTGAAGATGACATGACCTGGTCTTGCTGTTGCTGGACTCCAGCCATAATGTTGTGATTGCTATAGGGGGTTCAAGTGCTGGAAGCAATTACTGGGCTGACTCTGCTGCTTTTGTGCTGTGATGTCAAAGGTTGAATATCTAGCAATACTCAGAATTTTGTGGTCCTCTTCTTTAAGTTCTATTCGGGGCTGGCTTGCTAGTGTGGGTGTACAGAGAGGATGTAGAAATAGCTTCATGCTCTTCATTTGCTTTGAAAAAGTTTGAGTATCTGTTCTTTGACATATAATATATTGCTCAATGTTTGCTATTTCTTAAGGCAAAATAATATGTTTCTTTTGTGGTATGATTGTACATAAATTCATACTGTGCTGTGATGACTGAGATGTATAACTGCTTCTGGGATATGCACAGGAGCTGTTAATAGCCATTGGTACTAAAAGGATGCTAAAAAACCTACTAAGAATAATGGAAAGTAGGGGTGAGAAGGGTAAATATAAGCTTTGTATATAGCTTTTTATTAATTATTTGCAGTTTTGTTTCACTTCTTATCCAAGATCAAATGCTTTTCAAATGAGATATTGAGCATTGTTGTAAAAGGGAGGAAGTGAAAGCACACAAAGCTGAAATATTTGGTCTTATACCATCAAATTAATAAAAAAAAAAGGGTCTGAAAATTTACACAGTGGTTTGGGTTTTTTTTTTTCTAAATTATATTCTCTAATATTGATGCTGATTTACATTTGAAATAATTATTTTGAAGAAAAAGAGGAATGAGAAGATAAATGTATTAATCTTCTCCATGTTTAAAGCAGGAACTAGGAGAAGTTCAGTGGAAAATAATTTCTCTAATGATGCTAATGTGCAGTGGAAGGTAATAAGGGGTAAAGGGGAGTTTTTTTCCTGTGCTGAAAAAAGTTGAGAAGTTACAATGTTTATAATCTCAAGAAGAGCATGTGAGCAGGTATAAATATGTTTTGGATTAGAGCTAGAAAGACTTCAGGTATAGAAATGGAGGTTATTTTTAAGGTCGTAGACTGATACAGCTTTCTTCTCAACTGTTTATTTCAGGTGTTCAGACCTTCACCGATACCATGTTAGCTCCATATACCTTCTATTCCTATTATATCCAAGCCAGCAACGTTCATGGTTTTACAAGAAGTGACTCAGTGACATACAGAACAAAATCTGGGACACCTATAGGAAGCTTGGATTTAAATCCTGTCTTTCCTGTTAGTCACCACTCTGTTTTGCTTTACTGGACAAGCATCTCCAATGACTCTGGGCCCATAGAGAAATACATTTTGACTTGTACTGGCTCAGTTGATCTTCAGCCTTGTGGTCAGTATGAAGGCTTAAAGACTTCAGCAATTATTTGGAATCTCGTTCCATTTACCAAGTACGTTTTTTCTGTGCAAGCTTGCACTAGTGGAGGCTGCTTGAAGAGCCAGCCAGTAACTGTAGTTACTGCACAAGCTCCTCCGGAAGGGCTACACACACCGACTGTAGAAACCATCAGCTCGACAGAACTGGCTGTGGAGTGGTCACCACCTGAGAAACCAAA
Source organism: Lanius collurio (assembly GCA_020086605.1). Lineage (NCBI taxonomy): Eukaryota > Metazoa > Chordata > Aves > Passeriformes > Laniidae > Lanius > Lanius collurio. Next base: position 39,911,985 of record JACBWW010000002.1, on the reverse strand, counting down.
TGGTAGGATATTGTGTTTACTCTTGTCACTCAAAGTCTTTGCAAGGGAAAACCAGCGTTTCCTCAAAGCTCATTAAAATATCCTTATCCGTATGCCATGCACTGAGAAATGAAGTAAGGCATTTTCCTCATTTGCCTGTTTGCCATTAAATGTATCCTCAGAGTCTGTGTTTTGTTCTTCTGGAGTCCAGGAATCCACTGACTGTTGGGTCCAGGATTTAGCACTCAGTGGCATCTGCTGCAGCAAAAATCACATTTAAAATCAAACATTTACAGTAAAATTAATTTTTTTCCTAATTTGCCAGATTGCTTAGTTCAGACAGATGTGGTGATATTGCTTGACAAAAAATAAATAAGCAGATAACAGTTATGGAAAAAAAATCTAAGAATTAACAGAGAAGTTGGTTTTTGAAACCATCCGTCATGTGCAGTAGCCAATTCTATTACCAGTATAACTTCGTTAGGGATTAGGTGATTGCCAAGAGTTGCTGGTCTAACTTGTGTAATAATATTTTCGGTTTTTGAAACTGAGATCACAGCTGTTGTAGGCTACTTCTGTGATACCACAGATTTTATTGGTAAAACTGTCTTTTAATATATGAGCAGTGGAGTTTTTGAACTTGCACTTACATGCACAAGTGTTTGTGCATGTGAAAACAATCATTTTAATCTGTTCACAAAATGAGCATCTGTCTATCGGGAGCTCAACTTTCACTTTGAGCATCTCATTTTCCAGCTATTTCCAGATTAGACAGGAAGAATGCCCACACAATAACCATAACAAATAACAATAATAATAAATATATATTTAGAGGGGCGATTTCTGCAATGCAGGTCATGATATTTGCTGTTGGCATCTCAACCTGTGTCATAGACTCCTCACAGCCATGATGTGCATCTAATGGCCAGCGCAGACAGATTTAAACAATATTCTCATATTTTTGATATCTAGTTTTGATATCTAGTCAGATTTCCTGGTCTCTCCAAAGACAAAGAGAAAAGCTGTTTCTCCCAAGCAACCTCTCCAATTTAGTGCATGAATACAGACCCAAATATATACATTTCGTGGCAATTATCTCCTGGCTTTACAAGAAGTCTCTGGTCAGATTTCTTATGATTTTATAGTTAAACTACTTTCACAATCCAACCTAGATCACGTATTGCTTTATACCACAACGCTGATTGTTTTGGATTTTTTTCCCCCAAAGTAGTGAGGCCTTTCTGTGTATATAATAAGTTTGCACTGGTGTAAAACTGACACACACATATCTCCTATCCAGTAATATGTTCTAAAATGCTGACATTAAAATGTCACTCAGAAGTTCCCTTCTCATTGTCTTAAAAGGAAAAAAAAAAAGACAAAAAAAAAAGAAAAGAAGAAAAGAATCATTGGTATTTTAGTAGAACTCCAGACATCTCTTAAATTCACTAATTTTTCTGACCTTTTTCTCTAGGTATTATTATAAGATATGAACTTTACATGAGAAAAAAATTAAAGTCAGCTGGGAACTTTCTTCCTCCTGAAGTTCGTATTTTCCAAAGCAGTGGATGGCTCAGTCCTCAGCCAGTTGTGGAATCTCAGAATGAAAATGCCTTGGCTCCACCACAGACCAGTACCACAGTCATTGATCTGGAGCCATTCACAGAGTATGAATTTTATGTGCTAGCAGTAAACATGGCAGGTAGCGTATCTTCAGATTGGAAATCAGGACGAACAGGAGAGGCTGGTAAGTACTGGTTTGAATTTATTTGATAGAAGTGAAAGGAAAAATAGATGAGCATGTATTCTTAATGGTGGTTAACTAAGGATAAATTAACATTTTTAACTAATTAAAGATCAATCAGATTATCTCAGAATTTAGCATGTAAAGCAAATCATTTTTTCACCATAAAATGAGGTTCTTGAGGAAAATAATCCATGTCAATTAACCCTAAATTTAAACTACAAGATTGCAAAATATACCAAGTAGTGTTTTAAATTGAAGAACTTGAGAGTGTTATGTTTTCAGGAGTATAGTGCTTGAAACTTCTGCTGAGACTCCATTAGTGAGAGAAGCCTATGCCCAACTTAAGGTACAAATGAGTCCATATGCCAAAGTCAGGCAGGGATTTTATTTAGTGATAAATGTGAGGGGAAGAGATAGAAAGAAATAGAAAAGAAAGGGGTAAGAGATCAAGAGAGTGATCAAGCAGAAGATAGTTGCCTCCCATGGATCCAGCAGCATCCTGTTGGTCCTTCTTCACCCTGGACTTCTCAGTGGGGTTTCTGTGGTCATTCAAACTTTTTCGCTATTTATATACATTTTAGCAAATAAAAGAGCTAATGCTCATTGGCTATGCAGTTCTCTTATTCTGTTGGTTAGATGATTCCCTTGCTTCCAATGCTGATTAGTCCACATGCTCAGTCTGGTGGTTTTTTTGAGTTGGTATGTTTCTTGGGTTGGGTTTCATGGATTTCTCTTGTGAGTCACTGGTCAGGATCTCCCCTGATGGAATTTCCTTTTACCCAGTCAGAGCTGATTTCACAGCCCAGAGTACAGTTGCCAAGTTGGCTTTCATTGTGGCCCATAAATTTTGCATTCTTTGTGTCTATTTTCAATGATACATTCTTCTCCTCAAGGTTTGTTAACCTCCAGCTAGGTGTGAGTTAACAGTTGGACAATAGTACCATCTTTATCTTATCTCAAGTTCTTGCTATGGTGTCTTATCTTACAGTCCAGGTTACAGGTATTCAGAGAGGCATATTCAGGGGAGCTTCAGTGGTGGTTGTGTTTTTGCAGATGCCACCTGTCCCATGATCTTTGTTTGACCAGTGATACGTGTCTGAGCGGTTCCTTCTTTACACAGGTTACCAAAGAGGGAATTTTTGTCTGGGTGTGTTTAACCAGGGTGAGCAAAGCAGATCTGTCATGCACGGGGCCTGGAGTTAACATTATGCTGTCTCTCCCTTCTGTGCTTATCTCATGGCAAAGTTCTTGTGGCCTTAACAATGTTTGAGACAGGCAACTGTGCTCTTTAACTCCTTACAGCTCTTCATGTGCATTTATAGAGGCCAAGTGTCACAATATGGCCCCTTTTTCTCAAAGTGTAACCAGTTCGCAGCCTCTCTTATTGTGACCCTTGTGTTCAGATTTTCAAAAGGGCTTTGCCATTTGACATATTATTTGAAATATGAGCAATTTATTTCAATGCTTTCAGTAGAAATCTATGGTTTTTGGACTGATAGGGCTCATGATTGGCAATTAAACATCTCTGTTACATTACTTATGCTTTTGTTTGGTGTTAGATTGAAAATCATGTCCTCAGTCATTTGCTCCAGCAAAACAGCAGGCTAACTAATTCCTCCTTCAAAACGAGTCTTTGTGCTTATCTGTTCCTAAATACTTCGTTACAAATGTGTTAAATTGTATTTGGGAAGAGGTCCATTAGTGTGGTTGTTTGTACGTGGCAGAAGTGCTGTGAGTTGGTATCCTATTATTACAGAGGAATCAGGTGGGGATTTAACTGCAGTGCAAACAATCCTTTAACAGATTTACTATGGAAGACAGGGGAACTGTTTTGTAAAAAGTGAGAGACATGTTAATTTCAAACTGGCCTAGCAAACAGAATCGCTTTTAAGATGCTGAAGTATTGAACACTTTTTGCTTTTATCAGTTTTTTCCCCTGTTGCATGAAGTTTTTCTTCAAGGCTTTTTCATTCGTATGTACTTTCCTACCTGCTACAGGGGATAAGACTGTGGTGTTGATTGGTATTTCTTTGAAGGCATAGGCAGAGTTTTATTCTGCATTCATAGCCAGAGTAAAAACCAGGAGAATGATGAGTGAGGTACTTACCAAAATAAGGTGAAAGTTCCAGCTAGACTTGAAAATAAGGTTAGAAAGGGAAAAGAAATGATTGTCTGAAATGGTGTTTTACAAGTACAATGAGGAAGCTTGCATTATACATATCGCTCATTTATTTTATTAGTATTATTAATTTAACTTTATTTCAGCCCCAGCATTCATGCCATCTCCATCAGTATTTCCTCTTTCACCATATTCCCTTAATGTGTCATGGGAAAAACCTGAAGATAATTTAGCAAGAGGAGAAGTGATGGGGTATAGCATCAGTTTGATGACTGAACAAAGTACCTTGCCACCGCTTTCCCAGGTATTATTGTCAGTTACAGTAAGTTTTTCCTAACTGGTAATTATAAAATTGATAAAACCTGATGTCCTCTGAGGTGTTGTGATGAATTTTTTCCCTGATTTGTTGTATATTCTCTGATATAACTTTTCGACCTACCGGTTTGATGTAATGTTATACCCTACATCTATGTTTTAAGTTGTATTTCTGATCTGACTTGTTTTCAGTAGCTGGTGAAATTCAAAATTAGCAGGGATGAGATTGTGGAGCAACATTTAAATTACCTTAATATTTGTTTGTACCATTTGTGTATTGTTACTATAGCTGTCTTTGCTAATATGCTTAAAGCCATGCTGTGTTGTAGGAATCTACATTTTTCTTAAGAAGGTACTTGTCTGGATGAATTTTTGAAGTGGGAAAACCTAAAATATCAGAAAAAAAACAGTTCTAAGAAGTCAAAATATGGGACTTAAATAATGTTGTAATGTTTGAGTGACTGGGTGTGGCAAACAAATATCATGGCATTAGTGGTAAGCTGAAAGCTTAGGAATGAGCAGAAACGTGATGCATAATCAGAATGTGAGAGTGGATCTGGTGCTCTCATATTTTTTTTCTCATTCAGAGCTGATTTTGTCTTTTGGTATTACCACAGATGGGCCTCAGTTTATTTGCCTATCAAGGGGAGGGGGGGTACTGCTGTTCCTGGGGCTGTTGTAACAATACATAAATGCCAATTGCTTCTGGTCACTGGCTTGCAAGATTCTTCCTCCAAAAAAACATCTGATAACAAAGTTATCTAAAATGCCACAGTTTATTCAGTTTCCCTCCCACTGATAGCTCATACTGATGTTAAAGTAAAGCAGATGCAAGTGTTTGTAGGTATTAGTTATTCCCCTCCCTTCTAATGCCTGCTAAATCATGTCACTCCTTCAATGGTGGTCAGATTTCACAACTTAATAGTGTCATTTTCGTCATCTCAATTGTAGCTGCACTGTTTGTAGTGATAACTGCGCCACCACACAGTTTTATGAGGCAATAACTTTGTTTCCTCATTTATCCACTCAGGAACTGGCTTATTACCTCATAAAACAGTGTGATGGGAAGTATTATCACCTAAATCCCAGCTTGTTCAGACTCTCCAAAATAATCCTCTCCCTCAGTTGGTCTATTCAGGCTTTCTCATATCTGAGTGAAGGAATCTGCAAGTTCAGAGACAAGTTTCTTATTAGTGAACATGTCGTCAAATGACAGGAATGAAAATATTATTAACCAACTGTTGTCTTCCAATCTGTTTGCTTTGCAGGTTTTGCATATAGCTGAGGCTCATGAGCTCTCCTATGTAGCAACAGGATTAAAACCTTACAGGATGTACAACTTTACTGTTACTCTCTGCAATCAAATTGGTTGTGTGACCAGTGAGCCAGGCATGGGGCAAACCTTGGCAGCTGGTAAGGAAAAAATCTGTAGCAAAGTACAAAGCTGACACACAGTTTACTAATGAATACCATTATGATGGTCCTAGTTTGATGCACAGTGGCAGGGGTAGATGCTGTATTAATACAAAATAACTTGGTTTATTATTATTTGTTTGTTTTGACAGATTAAACCCAAAATGTTTTCAGTGGAGGTTTAAGGTACGCTGCTGTGGCAGTAGGATTTGTGTACTGCTCTCTCAGTTGATACATATAGTTCTTGTTCCTGTTTGTTTAAACGGTGAATGTACATAAATGTGGCGGCATCCACTCATTCATTTATGGTGCTAAGAAGTTGTTAATTTGTTGTTGGAGGTTTTCAGTCTGTATCATGTTGGCATAAGAAATAGAAAATGCTCCAGCTGTGCCAAAGCCTTGCTTAACACATGCAGGAGGAGTTGCATGGCTTTAGGAGTAACGTAAGTACGTAGTGTATTTGTGTGTCTAAATCAGAAGCAACACACATGGGGAGGTGCCTCTCCACACACATGCTTTGGATCTGCTTTTTTGAAAATGTTTGCTTATTTAGCCCCTGAGATTTGAGATTTTGCTTTGTAGATATGTATCTACATATCTATGGAAACAATGCTAAAGAAACTGCATATGTGTTTCTGTGCACCTTAATATGTTTTCAGTCTTTGAGTTAATTTCAATACCATTGTCATGGATTTCAAAGGCACTGTCTACAAATTTAGGGGGAAATACACATCAATCCAGAACATAGATAGAGAAAGTCTGTATTTACTTTGAAGAAAGGACTGACATAAATTCACTTCTTGGATGTCGGTGGTTCAAGAGAATTTTAAGAGAGAAATTGTTAGGAATATAAGCTTTACAAGTCTTTTTATTCATGCAATGAGGTAGTCAATCTGGTTCTTTAATACTATAAATACAAGCTCAAAACTATGCTATGTGACATACTGGTGGTCATCTGAAGAGAGCTGACCACTTAACATTGTGTTTCCCTTTTCTATAGGCATTTAAAACACATTTATTAATTTAACAATATTAGCTAAAATGCTTAACAAAAAATGTTAAGCAATTAGTGGTGTTTTCATATGGATGTTGTGATGATGATCTTTGCAATTACCTATCTCATGTAATTTAGTCTCTTGTAGGAAAAATATCTAAAATTTTCTGCTGAAGTGAAATTTAAGGTGTTGGGATTTTGCCTCTAGTCTGTCCTATTTATTTCATTGCCTTTCCTTTTGTTTTTAAGTGAAAGGCTGGCCATACACAGAGCCTCCTACTTATATGACTTTATCCCATTCCACACAGCCATGAGAAACTGTGTTCCAGTCTGTTCTGATAACCATGGAAACAAATGTTGCCTAAACAGCACACCTTATTACTACAAATGATCCAACTTTGCATTTACACATTTATTAAAAGATTCTGAAACAATAGCTTAGTTATGCTTGACAGCTTGTTTATGGCCATCTCCTCCCTGGTTGTGTTAATACTGAGAGACCTATCACATTAGAGAAGACAGGAGAATACAAAATAGCATAGCAGGCATGTCCCCATTTATTAGTTGTTTTGCAGTGAAGCTTTTTCCTACTTACTGTTGTAAGCCTTGAAAGAAAAGAATCAGTCCTGTGTTATGTTCCTTTTATGTTTTTAACACGTTATGGCAATGTCTTAAATTTTGGCAAACTGAAAAATGAAAAACTTGCATTTTGCATGCAATTTTATTTTCCACCATTGACATTTTTGGTTTCTGGAGAAATTAGTTTCATCGTATACATCCAGGCTTTTTGTTTGTTTGTCTTTTTTGTTTGTTTGTTTGTTTTTTGTTTTTTTTTTTTTGGTTGGTTGGCTGGTTGGTTAGGGTTTTATTGTTGGTTTTTGTTTGTTAGTTTTTGTGAGTTTTAGTTTTTTTTCTTTTTGTGTGTGTGCACATGTTTCATTCTGTGAGGTTCTGTAAAACTGTTTTCAAAGGCAATTTAAAAGAAGCACTACTTACGTAATGACAATCAAAGAGAATCAAAACAAAGTTGGGGAAACCAATTCTTGGCATTTGTGAAAATAGATAATCAAGCCTTAGTGCATTCCTATCCTTTTTTTTTGTTGTTGTTGTTGAAAAGGGAAAAATAAAATTAAAATTGTCTTTCTAGGACTGTTGGGGAGTTCTTTATGAAGGAATGCCTCCCTGAAAAGAGACAGCTTTCCTGGCTGGATGCCAGTCCCTCTCCATGCCCTGGCAAAGGCAGATTTTTGGAGGAAGTCTTTACTGAAATGTGTTCCAACATGATGATCTTATTGCATCATAACACAATCCAGGAGCTTTGAATTGTGTTTCAAGTTGGGTTAGAAGTTATACTAAATTAGACTTGTTCTTCTCCTCTGATCCTCAGGAGGAGAAGGAGAGCCATAATGGAAAACCATGTCCACTCTCCCTCTATGTATGGACTATATTAGTTTATCACATGGACCATTTAAATTAATGGGTGTCTTGATGACTGTGATTTTGGCATGTCCAACAGATGTGTATTAGCAAGGGGCTTCTTTTAGAAATTGCCAATGGCTTCTAAAATTTGCCACCAGAAGTCTCAGGTAATCTTTAAGCTTTGTTCAGATCTAGTAGGTTAATTTTAAGCCTAGTTATAAAAAAGATACACTTTAAAACCTAACATTTTTCTCTGGCAAATGGTGGGCTTTTTTTGGTTTGTTGTTTTTTTTTTTTTTAAGTACTTTTTTAAGACAGAAAATTAAAACAGAGGCGGAAAAAAGGGCATGAAATAACTAGAAATAAAACTGTTGAGGAAGTGGTTTTGAGATAAGATTGAAAACAACAAAGACAAGAGACTACTTCATGCAGGAGCAGAATTTAAGGATAACACCCAAGGGGGCAGAAGCATCAGGGAGAGTCTTCTGATCCTTCGAAGAGAAGTCTCTATGGCTGGTTAAAATCCAGAAGCAAACTTAATGAGTGTATTCTTTCTAACTTGGTTCAATATAGGCATCTGTACTGAGAATATCTCATGAGTTGCTTTGCAGTAGAGAGAATGATAACTCAAAATTGGCCATACATCCTCGTGTCTGTCAGACTGGCAAAAAAATTCCTCGCCAGTACATACACCCACAATGTTTGTTAAAGGTAATAAAAGAATGAGAGTAGAGAGAGTGAGAAAACAAAGTAAAATTATTAAGAATGGAGTTATTTTATAAAAGGCTAGGTGGAAGCTGTTACAAATGCATATGAAGCCAGGAGGATGAGGTAATAAAAGAACAGTTATGCCTGATGCTCCAAGAATGGTAAGAGGTGTTGGAAGATCAATGTCACATATAAATGTAATATTGGGATGAAAGATCAAAACAAGCATAGGAAGGGAAAAGAGGAGAATTACCCATCACTATTACTCAAAGAGAAGGTGACTGCACAAAAGAGAATCTCAGTTTGGTGTGTTCAGGTACAAATACATAAATAGTAGACTTTTAAATATGCAATTCTTTAAGATGGGTTTCATACTTTTTAATCAGTCTTTTAAATGGTAAATTAAGGTGCTGCATCTTCCACAATCCTTTTGGTATTTGAAATACTTCTTATATGCCGCAATATTGTGCTCATGCTACTGAAATCCTTGGCTGATAGGTGAGGCAAAAATTCCTTCTTGATACTTTATTTGAAAATTTGGAATCCAATTTGAGCTTTGTTTTTGTCTTTGCTTTTGTCTTGTTTTTGTCAAGATCAAGTGGATCTGCATGTATGTAGCTGGAAGCAATATTGGACAATAATTAAACATTTTTCATCCTGATACATGGAGCAAATTTTTACTTTATTCTTCTCTCTGGGCTCTGCCATGTTCAAATTCCTGTTTATTTCTGAGTGGCATTCAGCCTGTTTTTAGTAGGTCTTGGCAATTTTTTTATATATTTTTTTTAATTTCAAAAGCACTTTTTGTTGAATGGTCTTCTCTCATGTAGGTTTCTGAGCTGATACCTGTAGAACTCTACTAGCTGGTACCTTTGAAAGTTTCTTTTTGTGACAGATGTGTTTGCATGAAATTATAAAGTACCAATACAAAACATGCACGTTTTCAAAATTTTTCAGTGAGGCCGAGAAACACCATTTTATTCCCATAATTTTCTGTCATTTCAGCAGGATGAAATTAGCCATGTGCTTGGACCAGTACAATTGCTTATGTACTGATCTCAAATCATATAGTCAAAGGTTGCCTTAAACAATCTATACAACTAAGTTTCATTAGCTACTGTGTGACTAAGCTTATTTCTTATAATTATGTTCGCCTTTCCTTTGCCCTTAATTTATTTTTTTTTAAAATTTTGTTTAAAAAGCACTTTTTTAAGACATAGCAAAGTGTGGCTTTGTGATTGCTGCCATTTACCCCAGCACGCTGTATTCCTGATCTTTTGCTTTTGATGGCAATTACAGGGTTCAGAAGCTAATTTGTAGAAGATATTCTTCCAGCACCAGCTGCATCTGGCTTCTTGGCAGACTTCTCAAGCAGTTGTATTTGGGGCTTTGGAGTTGCCTCTAGGTTTACTGGGGTAATTCTGGGCTGTCTTGTGCTCCTTGTTGTTTTCGTTTTTTGATTACCCTTTTAATCTGAGTAATTTGTCCATTTCCCCCCCATTTTTTCCATTCATGAATAAGATCTGGTGCAAGCCCTTTTCAAAGGCCTCATTCGTTTATATCTGTCAGAGAGAGCTTTTCTACAAAAGGCTATGCCTCAATTTTAAAATCACCAATACCCATTAAACAGGTAGTAAGAAATGTATCGTTTCCTTTGTTACAGAAGAGAAATATGAGGGCCATTTGCTGCTGGCCTGGAAACACAGATTGTTTTGCATGCATGTACATAAGTCTCTTCATTGTGAATAGGACCCAAAGTGATTAAACAAGCACTCTTAATATGTTAATTTATAATTTTAATTACAACAATCTTGTATATATAGTCATTAGTGAATACTAATATAAATATTTTTCTACCTTTTTATTCATAATGCATAAACCAATCATCCAGTTGCTTCTCGGCAGTTGCCTGTTTCCGTTTCATAATACAATCTTTGTTCTTAGTTATGAATGCATTTTTTTCATTCCTGTCTTGAATAATCCCTCATTAAGCTAGTCACTTTCTGCTCCATGCTAAAAAGGAAAAATTATCATGCAAATGTGGCATGCCATATTAAAAAGCACATTACCAAACACTTTTGTTGCTGTCCTTCAATTAGTTTCCCTTCTTTGAATTTAATTTCATTTGTTGTTAAACTACTGACTTGATGTATGGACTCATGAATTTGAGTCTGCTGCCAAGAATGTAGCAGGAAAAAAAATCAAAGCCTCTTCAGAAAGCTACAGAGGCAAAGCTGAAATGAATTTGCTTCACCTTTGACAAGAACACTTGAGCAGCACTGGAATCCTCTGATGATTCAGCTTGGCTAATTATCCAATTATTTATTCCAAGAATAAAGACGCTGTTTTACAATTAGAAAAGTGTAAAGTAATCTGAGAAATTTCGTAATGACAGATGACTTAAGTAACTTCTGAGATAAATAGAATCTGCTCAAACTTGTCTTGCCAAGTGTTCAAGCTGTAGTTAAACTGCTCTTTGAGTTTCAGGAAATCAGTAGGGACTCAAAAGTTATTTGTTTCTTCTCCCCTACCAACCACATAGTATATGTCAGAAAATAGCTCAAAACAGCTCAGTTTGTTCTTTTTCCTCGCTGTCAAATTTGCAACGTTTTAAAGCTATGTTTAAGTTGCATTCCTCTTGATTAAAAGCTTTTGGTTCAAAGCAATACTTTTTAATTGCCTAATAATATAAGTCAGTTCTTAGGAAAGAACCGTGCATTTAGGAGTTCATTTGCAATATAACTGAAAAATTCATTGCATGGCAGTAAAACAATTTACTGTTAATTACAAGGAGAAGAATTTGCTGTACCATGCTCACAGATTGCCATGAATCATGCAGCACTCCTAGAGATTTATAACAGATGTGTAAGTGGGATGAATTAGCAGGGTTTAATAACAGAGACACAAATCATGCAGACTTCAAGGAGCTTTAATTGATATACTAGAATGTGACGGGCATGAATCACTCAGCCATTCAACAGCACTGTAACATATGGTCAGCTCAATATGCTGCATCTTAAATCGGTTGGTGAGTCGTTGGTTGTCCCATATGGTGGAAGCAATATATTTTTCATGATTTTTAAAAAATACAGTGTATTACATACATCTATTTTAAAAGAAATATGATTGCAACACATCTATGTTACTAAATTTTCTGTTGATGTCCATTGGGGGAGGGGGTTTATTCTTTTTTTGGGAAAGAGTCCAAAATGGACTCTAAAGAATCTCTTAGAACTCAAAAATATTGTCAGAAGACATAGGTATTATTGCTTGACTAATTTACTCTTGAAATGACTGATACCACTGTGAAGTGCAGAAAAGGAGAAGAACACACTTGAAATGCAATAGCAAACTCGGGATCCTCTGGACTAATTACTGGCAGCAAAAATGAAATGCATGACCCATAGTGAGGCATGTAATTTTACCTGCAAGGTAAACTCCAATATGAAAGTAAAAAGATATTTTCTGTAACTTTTTGTCCTCGAATTTTCCGTTTTTTTCTCTTTTAATTTGTACATATGCATTTTGGATTCAACTTAACAACAGTTAAAAACTATATGCTTTTTGTTGCTGTTACCTTCCTGAACCATTCAGTGTCTAATTGAAGGCTTCTGTGGATGAGTACACAAATACCTACCTACAGTAAGCTGAGCAGGAGTTGCTGAAACATATGTAAGCCTGTAAAATTTAGCCACAGTGTAAATATGTTATTCCTGGGACAAGAATCTGGCAGAGCACGGAAAAGCTTTAGCAGTTGTATTAGTAAACCTGACAGACTTGAGAAAGGAATATTGTATCCTTAGAACCATGGCTGCCAGAATTTAATGTCAACAATTAAAATTTATTTTGATCCTTACCTAGTGTTTATTACTGTTTGTATACACAACAGACCTTACTAATACAGAGATGCACTATTAGATGGAATTACCATCTGTTCAGAGCGAAATGCTGGCATCTGTCTTCGAGCCTAAAACTAAAATGATATTATTTCAAACAAAACAAAATTAACTGCTCTTTACTTACCAACTTCATTTTTGTGTACATGTGTGTGCATAAACACATGGGAAAGGCTTATTTGTAATGACCTGTGTAGCAACATCTATATTTAGATATATGACTTCAACATAAGCTGTATGGACCATCTGTCTTTATTGGTCTTTTCTGTGCCCTCTGCTACACAATGGCATGCAGCAATCATGGGCTTTTAAATACTGTTTTAGCCTTATAATATATTAAATATGTATTATATAGCAAGACATTAAAACTACATAATTAAAATACACAAAAATGTGACTTTGAATCCACTAAAATGCAGCATACTCATTATTTTGACAGATGTGTCTTAGCAGAACGTGACTAAAAAAAAATTAAATAGGTAAAATTACACTCGATTCATCTTTCAGAAAGTAGCTACAGGTACCACAGTGACACCTTTAGGAAAATATATACTGTATCTTTTAGTGTTGAATATTTTTAATTTCAGCATTTAGTACCCTGCTGGGCTAGTGCTACAGATTTATTTCAAGACGTGTCTGTTTTTGTTTGCAGTTGGGTTTTCTGTTTGGATTTTTTGTTATTTTTTTATTTGATTTTAAATACTTGTGTAGCCTATTCTGTACAGTTTGCTGCTGTCTTGATGCACAAGAATTCTCAAGCATCAAGGAGACTGTAGTTTAAATACTAACGCTGTAGCAAGGATGTTACTTTCTGAAAGGGTAGTCTTGTGTTCCATATATCACAAAATAATAAATTGTGTCATGCCAGTGTTTAATGCATGTACACAGTGCATTAACTGTAACTGTAGTACATTTATTTGTGCTAGAGGAGACTTGAAAATGATTAAAAAATCAATACTTCCCTGTCAGAGAAGCAAGTGTTACGATGCATTTAAGTAGTTAATTGCATAAGCTCCATAAAAGCTTCAGGTTTGGGTATCAGAGATGCCATAATTATGGTCCAAGTAACTGCCATTTATTAATACTAGACTTTAAAGGAAGATGTAGTTATTGTCATGTGTGCTAGTCAGCTGTATGCATGTTAAAAATAATGAATTTTAGCATTTTGGTTCTGCCATCAGTAATCTGAACTGGAGGGCTCAACCTCTTCAGTTTGCATTTAAAATGCTGACGTAGGCTGGTTCCCTCAAAGGTGAGGTTTTGATTGTTAAGCCATGTTTTCTATTTAAACTTGTGCATTAATACCACAATTCATTAGTGCTGTGCCCTACTTATGCAGGAAAGCTTATGACCTCACACTGCATTACTTCAATTTTGACATTGTAAATTTCTACCATCACTTGAGATACTAATTAGATTGTGAAGTCATAAATGATACCTAAGCAGGAATTTACAGCATGCAGTGCCACTGGCAGTTTCCCAGTTCCCCCAATCCTTGCCTTCTCCAAGAATAAAATCTATCAAGTTGTGGGGTGTGGGGGACAAAGAAAAAGAAAGAAGTAATATACTACTGGCAAATAGGAAAAATGAAAAATATGTTAATGATCTTGGAAATACGGGAATGTTTAAAAGGATGTTATTAATTCATTTTAAATGAAGCAATCTCTCCTTCTCTAGCTATGTACAGTGCTGGACTGTGAAGTAATATGTCAGATTTTGAAGGCCCATATTTTAATTCAGGTTTTATTGTTCTTGAAAGGCCTTTATTGCTCTTTACTGTGTCATTATGGGAACAAGTAATTTTTACAAGTTGTCATTGTATTTCACTTCCTGGGTACAAATGAACTTTTCTTTTGTTAATTCCTTTTCTTTATCAGGGAAATAAGGGAAGAGAACAAGACAAGACAAGATGTATACAGATTACATACGTAGCAGAGTGTTCTCATACTTCTCCAGATAACATCTTGTTTCAGTGATGGTCCATTTTCCACCTGTATGACCATCATGTCATTATCCAAACAGGTCATGCTGCCCTCCAGTGGCTTACTGTACAGTATTTTATACAAAATTAGAGTAAGTTTGGTTAATAACTCAGCTATTGAGTAGCCAATGCCATCAGAGTGTGTAAAAGAATATCAAAGTATTGGATTTGATGGTAGGAGGATCATCCTAATAATGTAAAACCATGTTAGGCTGCTGTCTTCGTGGAAACAGTCTTGTTTGGAGTCTTGGTGTGCACCAGAATAGATGGGGGAAAATTAAAGAGGGTTGTTTTCTTGAACCAGATAATTACCTGAATGCAAGCTGGTATCTGCTGTGCACATCATGAGAACAACTGGGTGAGCCTTCAGTATTGTGGACAGAGAGCTGTTTCTGCTCCTTTTGGTGAGCATAAGTCCAGTGACAAGAGACTCCTACTTGAAATGTAACAAGAGTTAAATAAATTGTTAAAATTTTCCTTTGGTTTTTTGCTCATGTGTACTTGTGAAAGTCAGGCAGATACACACAGGGAGTTTGGCATCTGAGAGACTCATCAAGGAAGGAAGGAACACAAATATACTTTTTATGAAGATGCTCATTAATATTCTCAAAGATTATGAACAAAATTATTATAGATATAATTATAGAAACATTTCTCTAAAGTCTGAAGAAACAAAGTATTTCTTGTGCAATTGAAAGTAAGCTTCTCATGAAGATTAAGAGTATTTTTTGAGGTTTTGTTTCTCTCCTAATTAAACTTCTATGGATATCCGTGTTTATTCTTAAGAAGATCAGAAACTGGAAAATAATGTTTTGTACAGATTATGGTATATGCAAAAAATCATTTCCCAAATGTTATGGACAATGATACGTAGATAACTTTTTTATCCACAGCTCCAAGAAAACTTAGTGCCCCTCGTGTTGAAGGAATAAACAGCACAACAGTAAAGATAATTTGGAATGAACCTGAAGAGCTTAATGGGCCTTCTCCCATCTACCAGGTGGAAAGGATGGATTCATCTTTAGCTACAATGAGTATAGAAGTAACAAAAGGGATCCGATTCCCAGGAAATGGGTACTACAGATTTGCGAGTTCCACTCTCCCCACCAATACCTACTTTACAGGTAAATGAGTTTAAATTACTCAGAGAACGTAGTAATTGTACTCTGCATTTATTTTACTATTTAATATCATGTTCAATAATACTTCTATTTTAAAGTTGATAGGTTCTAATTTATTAAAGTAATGTGATGACTAGTGATGTATGGGCTATTTTGATTCTCACTTAAAAAGCCTGTGGAAATCATTAGACATGGGCTCTTTATTACCTCTTGTTTGGACAGAGATATGTACATAACAGTGAATGTTGCTGCATATTTGACTTGTTTCTGAGTTGTAAATACAAGATTTTATTTATCTTTCTGGGTTAAAATTTTTTTCATTAATTTGCTGTGAGTGCTAAGATGTGTTTTCTTTGGTACCTTTTCCAGGATTCCTGGGGCTGCATAAGCGTTCAAAAAGCTCTGTCTTCCAGGTTCAGAGCCTTTGTGTTGTGGTCCTGTTTGTTTTGTTAAGGACAGAAAAAAGCCTGCCACTCTGACAGAATTCCACTCTTTCTGGGCCTTTGGATGTTGTCTCTTTTTTCTTGATTAGTTACTTTACTTTGGAACCAGGAAATTTTCAGATTGATGCAGACCTATGTCCTGCTTCTGTGATTCTCATCGTTTGCTGATGCCTTCACTTCTGGGATAAAGCGAAGATACAGACACTATTGTTTTTTGCAAAAATGAATATGGTTGCACGTTTGAGATGTTGAAGAGGTCTGTAAGTGAAATCTGGCATTCGTGTTCATGAAGTGTGAGTGTTTAAAAGAAGAAACAGCATAGCTGAAGACTTAATAAAAAGTGTATGAAAGGTCTATGTATGTGTATATTTATCTCAGGTCATGAAAATGATAGCAGGAAGGGAAAATCCAAAAGGAATCTGGGTAACTGTAAGAGCAAGCATTAACTTGCACACTGCTTGTGCAGGGGCCACACCAGTGGCAGGGACACAACCTGGTACTAAGCCTTGTTTGTTAAGAGAGAGAAGGGCTGCAAAAACCATGCAGCACTGTTGACACAAAAAAGAATGCTGGAGCTTTGGAGAGCACTCAGCTGACATTCCTTGTCTTCGGAGTCACCACAGGTAATTCTGGCAAGGATGTTTGAGCACTCAGTACTTGCAAGTGTGTATGTGCAAATTCAGGTTTTATTTAAAACAGAAATCAGCTTCTTGCCTCTCTATGATCACTCAGTGAATCTGACTTAAAAACCCAAAAGTTGAAGATGCCTTCACATTTTTTTCTAGCTAGGTGCTTACTTGACTGATAAATAATAATAAGAAGTGATAATGTGTTAGTTAAATATTGACACCGTGTTGACTGGCACAACCTGTCTCAGTGCAGGAATCTGTAGGAACAGCTGTTCTACTTTCCTCATCCAAATTGCTCAACAGTTTTTCTGACATGAGTTTGCACCCTTTACTATATATTTAGAAAAAACCCCTTTGATATGTTTCTTCTTTTGTCAGTTGTGTCTATTTGTAACCAGGCAAGCCCAACACCAATCTACCCAAGTGTTGATTCACTCTGGGGTTTAGTTATGCTCCATAAGCTGAGACTGATGCCTTGAGTAAAGTTTAATGTGATGGCTGAGGTGATTTGAGAGAGTTTGGACAGGCAGGTTGGGAGATGCTAAAATAAAGTTCCCTTTATATTGGCAGCTGATGGCTGATAACACTGTATGGATAAATATAATTTATCATAGCCTTGGATTGTGATCTTTCTCTTCTACCAGCTATTAGTCAGAGTACTTGGAGACAACCTAGAACTAAAACACACTAGGCAATTTGTCCAGACATCTGCTAGTAATGACTGACAATCAGATTAAACCAGTTTATGTTTGGTACCTGAAAATGTGTAGCTCAGGTTTGGCAACTCAATAAAGATTTTGAGAAATATAAATCTGGGTTTTTCTAAGTAGGTCATCTGTCCTTCTTCCAAAACATGATGGAGGGAAAAATGATAGCAAATCCAGGAGAGTTTAGAAAGATAGACACTTAAGAGGATGAAAAATATTCTTTGACTGCACTCTGCAGTTGTTTCGTTGTTGAGACCCTCTCTTATTACCCATTTCTGAAGACAAGCAGTTGGCAATTGTGCTTTATGGATGGAACAGCTTTAGTGTGCATGCAGCTGTGTACATTTTTGACACAAAAGTGTGCCAGCTTGTATATGTCAGTCAGCAGACAGATAGTTCTCGGTGCGTCTGGGATCTCCCACTGTTAATCCAGAAAAAGATTGATCAGTTTATTCATTGCTAATAAATGCAGTTGTCCTCACTATCTCCCTGGCTGGTCTTACAGTCCAAGGTGCAAGTAATAGGGGCAGATGTATTTTCTGGGAAATTTTCCAAATTCATCTTAAAAAAAAAAAAAAAAGAGTTACTCAGTAAACACTGGCTACACTAAGCAGTGTCCTGTCTGTAACAAAGCCTCCAGCTGCACAGGAAGATGTGTTCTGAGTATGCATCAGATGAGAGGAAATCAGGTAAAAAAATTGTTTTTTTCTGTTGGTACTCTACACATGCAACTTTTCAGCTCTTCAAACTGTGAAAAAGTGTTTTAGCCATGAATAATATAATTTCCCAAATGATGCAGACCTGAGTTTTAGTACCTCTTTGCATTCCTTGAAGTTCTTAGATACAACAGCATTTGTTGTATCTATCAAAATACCACAAGGCAAAGGAGAGCTGTTAGTGTTCTTGTTTTAGCTAAGGAACTTATCCATCTCCCATCACTCTGAAAATTGGGGTATTTAGGTGTTTATCTTCATATTTTCCCCATGAGACAACAAAGTGGTGTGATTCTGATTTAACGTGTGGGGAGCTGAAGTTCAGATTTTTCTTAATGTGGAACTCGATACTTCAAAGGACCTTTAGAAAGGGCTAGAATAATTTTACAAATTATTTATTTTGTGTGGTTTGCTTTTATTGGTCCAGCTTGTGTGCTGTGGCTGTGAGTCTGGAGTCAGGATGCTGCAGTAGCACTGTTGTGTTTGCCCTTCTGGTTCTTTTGTCGTCAAGAGAAGTAATGTGTATTTAATACAGGGGGTAGACAGGCAAGCTTGGAGTTTGGATGTCATTCCTCTTGGATGCTACTTGTTTTAAAAGAAAATTATTCATGTAATATTGATCAAAATGCAGTCTACTCTGAAGAAAGGTTTGTGTTTGGCCTTGCTTTGAATCCAAGTTTTCTGAAATAGGATAATACACTTAAAAAGAAGTATGTCTTACTGGGACTATGTAATCTTTGCTAACCTCTACATGATGCGTATTCAGCTCTGTAATAATTAGACAATAACTGTATGAGGTAAGATGTTAATATATTAAGCATTACAAGAAGAACTTTATTTTACAATGACATTTTTAGTGTTGTAAAGTGGTCTTAAAAATGTGTATTTAAAAAAATATATATATCTGTGCTAGTGTTTTTACTGCCAGATTCTGGCTCAGATACACAGACATTTCTCAGAGTGGAGAATCTTTCCAGTAACGATGTTTCTTAATGAGTTTGCCATGGAACACTGCACAGGCATCGTTTACATTTGTTCTGAGCAGGAGTGCTGAGAATGGCTGTGGTCATTCAGTGTTGGGTCTCCCCATGGCTCTTCATCACAGTGAACTCTCTCTGCAGCAATGTAAAACAAATTCCACTCTGCAGGATCTTGAGCAAACATCTGATAGTCAAAGCAGTAGATACTTTCATTAGTTTGTGCAGCCAAATTAACAGGCCTTTTCCAGCATCCCAACAAAACTTTGTGGGATGCATTATGACTTAATACCAAGAAAATGAACAGGATTAGAGGTCCTAAAACAGTATAAAGGAGAGCTAAAGAAAATGGTGTAGTTTAGAAAAATGAAGACTAAAAGGAGACATGATAATGGTGTTGAAATATATAAAAGTATGTAGTTTAAAAGAAGAGAATGAACTTCATGTGTTTACTGTAAGTAAAGAAGCAATGTGCTCATAATAAGCCTAAAATACAGTGAGGTAGATTGTCCTTTTTTTCTAAAAGATTCAGGCTAGTTAAGCAAAAGAATTCATTGTTGTTAGAAGAAATGAAAGCTCTGACAGTGCAGATTTTAAAGAATAGTTGGATGAGCATTTGTCAGGAATAACCTGGCTAAAATTGATTCTGCTTTGGAGTAAGTGGATTGTTTTTGTGACCTCTAAGAATGTTTTCCAAACATATATCCTATTATAAGCTCTGACTAACCCAATGAAACTAGGAAAGATGTTCATTTCACCAAATAACTTTTCATAGGAAAGAACTGCCTTTTTTTTTTTTTTCTGATTGACAATTTTCTGTATAGGGGGAAGCTTGCATGAGTTGAAAAAGTTTTGCTTCTATTTTTTTTTCTCCTCTAGATATTTCCCAGCATTTCTTTTTACAACTAATGATTTGAGATGGTTAGAAATGAATTGTAATCACTAATTCAGAATAATGTAATAATTTACTGTTGAAGAGAAATCATCTTGTGTTCTTGGTCATATTGAGTCCAGCTAGACCTGTTTAGGCCTTTGCTTGAGTTTTCTCTCCATATGTAGCTAAGTATGTTTGCAAATATTGTTCCAGTTTCCAGTTTGACCTGTCTTTTGGTTTGTTTTTCTCCCTTATATCTATACAAAATTTTCTGCATATGAACTTGTGTTCATTGCCTTTTGTTCTGTCACTATAGAGGTCCAAGAAAGCGTGGCTCCATCTTCTTTATATCCTTCTGGGAAATAATTGAAGAAGGCAGTCTTTTCCTCCATCCTTCCATGCTTAAGACTGAACAAACCCTATTGTCTCAAACTCTTGTTGAATGTCATGTACTTTGGCCCGCTGACAATCTTGGTGCCACTCCACTGGATTTGTTCCAGTCTGCAAGTACCTTTTGTAATTTTTTTTTGTTTGTTTGTGGTTTTTTTCTTTTTTTTTTATGCCAGAGTACCCAGAAATGCACTATAGGACTTGCATTTACCTCTGCTGGATTTCACAAGGTTTCTCTCAGCCCATTTCTCCAGCCTGCTAAAGTTTCTCTGTGTTGCAGTGTATCCACTGCAGCCCTCAATTTTATTTTTTTTAATTGCCTCCAAACTTTTTGACAGCACACCCCATCACCTGGGATCCATTTTAATGAATAGAACTGTTAAACAGAATTGGTCCCAGTACCAGTTTCTTGTAAATGCTGCCCACTGGGCTTTGTGCCACTTGTCACAAGCCTTTGAGTCCTGCTGTTTAGCCAGTTTTTCACTCACTTTTATAGTCCACCTGTGGTCCATCTATTTCTCCAGATTGATGGCCAGGATTCCCTGATCTATAGACACAACTTTATAGCAAATGTTTGCTTCAGCCTTATACTAAAAAGATGGTGAGAAAGGAAGAGGAAGAGAGAAATCTGACCTTTTTGCTAAGCTTGGCTTTATGTATTCTTTGTCTCTGTGCTGGCATTTTTTCCTTTCATAGCTTTTGAAGAATCAGCCGTTTTTATTTCATTACATTGAACTGGAAAAAATAAACAAGATTTTCTGAGGGAGAAACTGTTACAAAAGAAATTCTTACTCCAAGCATTTGAATACTCTGAGAGAAAGAAAGAGAGCACATTTGTTTTGAGGACCTGAAGAACATACTTTTTGTCAGGGAACTTTTAATATTGCCAATCATTTTCCAGACTTCTATATTAAATCATACACTAAAATCTCTTGGAGAACTCGCATTTTGCTGTGTCCTTTCTGTCTAGGTTGTTGCCACAGGACTCGTCCTTAGAAATTCTTTTAATTTTTATGCCACCTTCTTACATTTTCTCCTCTTGTCTTCACAAAAGAATGATGTGAACCCACATCTTCATCTTCTATAAAAGAAAGATAAAGATCTCCTATATCACCGTCAAGTGGCTGGCTTCAGTAAGAAGAACCATCCTTTTTTCTGCCTGAGAACTGTTTGCACAGAGATTTTAGGTAGAATTTTATCTTAGTACTTAAAATGAATTCAGAGTTTCATCTTGAAAAACACATTCCTTCCTTTCTTCCTTTTGAATCCCAAGAAGCCCAAAGATAGAGAGCGAGAGAGGAGCTGCATATAGAGAAAAAGGAGTGATCCAGCACAACAAAGAGAACTCTGCTGCTTTATGAACAAAACAACTTAAAACATTTTGAACATGCACAACAGGGACTTAGGCAACAAATAAGCCAAGCTGATGCTGACCTTGCCAGTGTTACAGGGGAAATACGTTCACTAAGATGAACTGGTTTTTTAGGCACCGACATACTTTCTATCGGTATGAAGTAGCTGCTTTTTCTTTATTTTTCTTTTTTTTTTTTTTTTTTTTTTTTCAATTGTAGCTACTACAGAGAGGAAGAAAGAAAAAAGGAATCTCACCTTGTGTATTATTTTTCATATTTACCTCTTGTACTGTAACAGATCAACTATGGAGCACAAGCTTTGGCATACAAGCACAATTTTGGGTTTTTTTCTGCATCTTCTTGGCTTTAGTGCCAAAGTAGATTTTTGCCAGTGTTATGTGACATTCTGCACTGCATGGTTAAAACCCATTTTTTCTGCTTGTGCAGGTAACTTTTAGAGCACAGAGTACTGCTGTACAGTGGAAGTTGTAAAAGCAGGGGCTTTCCCGTTGTTATATCAAGCTGCCAGTGGAAAGACCCTTTCCTAGACCAGATCATAGTTTCAGCTGTCTGTGCAAAACCAGTTACAGAATTGGGTCTTTTGATGATGACCTGTACTTTTGAAAAGAGCAGTTCTTCCCCTTTTGTCACAACTCTAGCTGGACTTTCTCTAATTTTGTACAAACATGATTCACTATTTTGGAATGTAGTAGGCAGTCTCTCTGCAGATGTCAAGCTTAAGAATTAGCAGAAGAAACAGTTATGGAAGTGCTGTGTTTTTCTTCAGGCATGACATCTTCTGGGATTCCTTTTGTGCTTGTGCACCACTAAGAAAAAATGCAAGATGGAGGGACTTATTGAGGGAGATTTAGGGAAATAGAAGTTGCTGAAAATAGCAAACAAAATGAAAAAGCTATAAGATAAAAACAACACAAAGGCATACTGTTTATTTAATTTAAAAAAGTAAAAACAAAGGAGGCACTGGAAGGTACCAAGCATCTCTTACAAGCTTATCGTGCCAGAGATCCATATACTCTGTGTTAAATGGAGGTGGATTTCACTTCAGTTAAAGCAAATAGTACAGATCAAAAAAAGAATTTGAAGCAGGTTTGAACATAGAAAAGAGTAGTTCAATGGATGATCACCTTTTGGAGTGAGTATGTAGTGAGTATGTGAATGCTTCTGGAAATTCTCAAACTCTCAAATACCTGATGGTGCAGAGACATGTGAAGGAAAAGTGACTGTTTCTAGTGGTTTTCATTTGCTAGAGCAATTGTGGGTCTTCCATACCAGTACTTCAGTACTTTTTATAAGATTTTTGTGAGATTCTTATGTGCTGGTATACTAAACTTACAACCCAAAGTACTTTTTCAAAGAGGGATTTGATGAGAAATAATAGCCAAAAAGACAGAGATCATCTGGTCCAACCTTTCTTGGCAAAAGCATAGTCTAGACATGATGGCCCAGTACCCTGTCCAGCATCTGAATCTTAAGTGTCTAGAATTGGGGAATCCACCACGTCTTGGAAACGTTATTCCAATGGCTGGCTCATTGGGAAGTGTTTTGTCTTGTGTCCAATTGGATTCTCCCCAGGAGTAACTTGTACCTCCTGTCTTTTCTTTGTGACTCCTTGTAAAAAAGGACTCCAGCTTCCTTGGAGCCACTCTTTAAATACTGGTGATGCCTTGGGAGGCCACCTAAAAACAAAGACTCAACAAGAGAAAGGGAATAAAGGTAGATATTTATTTGAAGGGCCTTCAGAGGTACACCCCAGGGAGCCAGAGGTTGCTGCCAAGATGGACCACAGGTCACAAGTTCTTCACACTTTTATAAGTTTGGTTCATTTGATATCAGCATAAATTCACCAATTAAAGCTTCAGTTAATGATGTTATTTCCCCAGGCTTGCACCCCGTTTAAGATTTCTAAGATGTTGGTTTATACCTTTTGGGCCTAGGACGGTCTGAGTGTCCCTGGAGAGCAGGACTGGAGAGGCTTTGTTATGTCTGCCTAGCATGAGAGAGCAGAAATGAACAGGCTACAGGGAACTTCAGAGTTACACACCAGGCAGTACAGGATTTGGGAAACAAGGAAGTTAAAACCTAAGGCATTACTGGAACATATATTGATGAGGTCTCCCCTGATCCTCCTTTTCTCAAGGCTGAACAAACCCGGTTTTCTCAACCTTTCCTCACATGACAGGCTACAGGCTACCCAAACCATCCTTTGATCATCTTTGTGGCCCTTCTCCAGACTCTCCCCAGCCTGTCCACATCTTTTTTTGCACAGCAGGGTCCAAAACTGAAGACAGTGTTCCAGGTGTGGCCTTTAAAGCACTGAGTAGAGGAGAATAATGATGACTTCATCTCTGCTGGAGATGTCCTTGTTGATGCAATCCAGCATCCTGTTGGCTTGTTTGTCACTGCAGTGCAATGCCCACTCATATTGAATTGCTTGTCCCTGAGACCCCCAGGTCCTTTTCCACAGAGCTTCTCCCCAGCTGGGTATATCCCAGCCTGTGCTACATTCCTGGTTTATATTTTCTCAGATGCAAGACCTTTTATTTGTCTTTGTTGAATTTCATAAGGTTCTTGTTATCCCATTCTTTCAGTCTATCGTTGTCTTCCTGCACGGTGTCCAAAGTGTCTAGTTCCACCCACCTTGGTGTCATCATCACATCTCATCAAGTTACATTTGATCCCATCATCCAGATTAGGAAGACATTAAACAGCTTTAGGCTCAGTGTTGGTCTCTGAGTGACACCCCTCTTGTGACAGGTTGCTGGTTTGAAGAGGAGCTATTTACCACTCTCCTCTGGGTGCTGCCTGACAGCCAGTTCCCACCCACCCCACAGACCACTTGTCCAGACCATCACACATTGGGTTCTCTAGGAGGAAGCAGTGGCAAATTGTATAGAAAGGCTTGGTGAAATTAAAGTAGAAAATGTCCATTGCTTGCCCCACGCCCACTGAGGGAGTTACTTTGCTGTAGAATGCGGTCAGGTTGATCATGCACAATTTGCCCTTGGTGGATCTGTGCTGACTTTTCCAAGTTGTGCTTCATCTTACATGTGGTAG
Source organism: Lanius collurio (assembly GCA_020086605.1). Lineage (NCBI taxonomy): Eukaryota > Metazoa > Chordata > Aves > Passeriformes > Laniidae > Lanius > Lanius collurio. The sequence continues at coordinate 39,887,133 of JACBWW010000002.1, read as the reverse complement.
CTCCCAGGAAGGTTCATTCCATTACTTTGCCAGGGACTAAAGTAAGACTGATGGACCTATAATTTTCTGTGTCATCCTTTAAGCCCTTCTCATAGATGGGAGTGACATTAGCCTTCTTCCAGTCTTCTGTGTTTTCCCTCAATCTCCACAGCTTCTGGGAGATTGTGGAGAGTGACCTTGCAGCCATGTCAACAAGCTCTTGGAACACCCTCAAGTGGATATTGTCAGGCCCCATGAATTTGTAGAGGCCAAGCTCCTGTAACAGTGTGCGTAAAAATTCTCCCTTTACTGATGGTAAGCCTAAGTTTGCATCAACCTTGATTTTTGTGCTGGTTAAGATAAGGGTGAAGAAAGTGTTTTACCATTGTTGGTGACTAATTCACCTCTCCTGCTTAACAGGGGGCCAGAATTTTTCTTCTTATTCTGTGGAGAGTTTTCAACAAGGTTTCAGGAAAGAGAAAATTACCACTGTATTCGCTGGAGAGATACTTGAAGTGAAATTAATGCTTTCTGGTACATGCCTGGCCCTTATTTAGATTATTTCTATAATGGGTTATTTAGTCCAATGACTTCAGACATTGTGTTTGACTAATAGTACACCTTTAAATTATTTCTGCTTTTAAGATATTAATTCCTTCCCACATTGTTTTTAAAGGGTGAAGATGTAGCTACTGAATTATGTATTGACTAAAGTGTGTGAGGTGTCATGCATTGATTATGATTGCATTGTGGATTTGATCAGGAAATTTTCATAATAATAATATAAAGAAGCTTTTCACCTTCTAATTGATTTTCAGGGCGATTAAATTAAGACCTTGTCTAAGTACGACTGTCCTTATCAATTACTGGCAGAATAGAGAAATTAAAGGATTAAAAATTTACGTGTGTTAAGATTCAGTATTTAAGGTCTAAAATCAATCAGATCATAGACTGGATAATTCCATTATGGCAAAACTATCATTCAGGATTAGACTGTGGTAATTTGGAGGAAAAAAAAAGCTGTCTGCTCTAGTACATATGGGAAAAATTAAGTTTGCAAAATTAAGCACCTAGAGCTTAAGAAATGGAGTTAAAATGAGCAGCATGAACTTCATTCAGCTGTGTTACATTTATATGTTTTGATGGCATAAAACCAGTTGATTAAAAACTATCTTTCCATAGGTTCTGTGTATGGTATGGACCAGCTGTTGCCTCTTGAAAATCCTTTCTCTTTCCGTTTTATATACGGCTTTGTGTCTGTCTTACTGTACATTTCTATTTTTAAGCGGATGCAGATTTGATTTTTTTCCTGTGCTATTTTCACTGGAGTACCAGAGTACTTTGTTATCATTGATATATGTTTTTAAAACACACTACCAGTTTTATGAATAGGGACTTTGTGAAAAAAAAAAAAAAAGCAGAATTAATAGTTACTTTGAGTCTTGCATAGGTAGGGTCTGAGTTTTCAGAGCAGTTCGTGTGTTTAAAGTCATGTTTCCGCCCAACCCCTTTTCAATTAGGAGCACTTAACACTTCAGCCGATCTCCATGGGGTGTTTAAATGGAAGCCCTCAAGAAAATGAAGAGTGCATAACAAGTGAATAACTCTGAAAAGTTTGACTTTTGTGGTTTACCTTGCATTGCATAAGAACTTTGTGGCAGAGTTGGGGACAGATTTCTCCAGAGTGACATTGAACTGCGCTGGCTGTGAAACTGTCCGTTCACTTTTCCATACTCCCCTTCCTCTTTCATTAAACATCCACAGAGCACTACATGAAAAAAGACAGGCTTCTGTGCACAAAATCTTTATGTGCTACATGAATTCTGCTTTAGTTGCTGAACATCATAAAATCCTTGAGGCAGATATCTTATGGGAAATGTGTGTTTGTATAATTGTAGACTATATCGTTATTCATCCCCTATTTGGGTATGCATTAATTTTTTGCAGACAGTTTTGGTTTTGTATTCCATAATTTTTGAGTGTTTACTTTTATCTATGTAATGTAGTCTAAATAGTTATTCTGCATAGTGATTAAAAAAATTCCAGCATGATGGGAGAGTCCCAGACATATTCATCATTTGGAACATTGCTGATAAATACAGATGTCAATGCGTAGAAATCTTTAATATTCATAAAATCCCTGATCTCGACTATTAGAGACATTGACTGGTGCACTAGATGCACAACTGTATGTGAAGGATAGAGTGAATTCTTTTCCAATGTATTGTGTCTACAAAAACATGTATTTCAGTTGGATTTTTAAGGATTCTTATTAGTGGCTATAGGCTCTCCTCTGCTTCTTTTTACCTTCCCTCCCTTTTTTTGATTTCTTTTGCTTTTCAATTATTTTCCCACAGTTTTTGCACTAGCCATGATTTGTTTCTTGCTTCTCCCTCTTCCACTCTGTTTTTCCCTCCTGGTTTTACCATTATAATCTTCTTGACTGTCTTCCTTCTGTGTTCTTTAAAGTGTTGTCTTCCTTTTTTTTATATTGCCTGTCACAAAGTGGCAAAAATTAAGAGGACAAGAAAAAGACTCTTTGCCTTCCTTTCTGTTGTTTAGTGAACCATCAGGATTTGGTGTCCAGGATGAATTTCAAGGAAGAGTCTTCTTAGCCCCTGAATTTCTAAGATGCAAAGTCTCCCCACAAATGTAGTTTTTCTTTGAGAATTTAATCACCATCCTCTAGCTAATCATCCTGCAAAGAGCTATTTCCTGTCATTGATAAATTTAGACTTCTATTTCTTTTACTTTGGATTAAATATTCTCTAAAAAGTTTCATATGTCTGATCCATAGAAAGAAGGAATCAAAGATCTTAAAAGCTTTTGATTTTTAAGATTATGAAGGTGATGTAAATGAACTCTTCAAAGTGATTCTGGAAAAGTATTTGAAGAAAATATGGTTAGAAAAGATTTCTCTTTCTTATTTTTAGAAACAATTAAAAAAACCTAGAATTGTCCGTTGACAATTATATTGAAAGAGTAACTGCAAAGTTGTTGTGCAGTATAATAACTGAGACTCCAGAAAGCAACTGTTAGCATAACCATTAGAATGAAAACACAAACCTGCTAAGTAGTACTCTTCTGGTGTAAGGACCATTTAATAAAGTGACAGAAATGTCAAAACTAAATTACTGGAGAATTCATGATCTTGATAGCAAATTGTTGCATGGCTTTTTTTTTTTTTAATTAAAAGCTATTCTGGAGAATTGTGTACTGTATTTGTTGTAGAAAGATCTCAAAAAGTAACTATAATCTATCTCTGTATACACCCAAAATGAGATTTGATCTAAAGTAGTTAGATCTGTGCTTACTGACTTAAGATCTATAATACCTTAAATTAATTGGGAGCATAAGTGGAGAAGCTGACAACCTGGAACCTTGACTGCTTAAAATTGCTGACCCAATTACTGCTAAGCCCTTTGCTGACATGTTAATATGTCTATTTTAACTGGTAAATCACCACCATTTCAGTGCGTGCTAGAGTTGCTCCATCGGACGAAGGAAGATGTAAGTTTAATTTAAATAATTATTGACCTATTATGACCTTTTCATTTCATTTGCACTGCTCCTCTCAAGGTAAGCAATTATGTTTTTATAGTGTTGGATGGTAATCAATGTACAGGAGCTATCTTTATTGATTTAAGTAGGGCCTTTGATCTGGTGATCACTAACTATTGCTATCTAGACTGGCCTTAACTATTTTGGATATTACTACTTGGTTTTAAAATAAGCAGAATTCAGAATATTATTAAGATATTGCAACCAAAGTTAAAAAAAAATGGGAAATCCAAAAGATTTGACTTTAAATATCTTCCTTAGAAATTAGAAATAGCTTATTTTATACAACCCATGCAATTTTTTTGGTTATAAGTAAGTTTAGGTCAGCCACCTGCTTTTATCTTTTTTTTAATGTCAAGCAGATGGTCCTTTTGGAATGATTTTACATAGAAAAGTCTGTCATTTAAATTTCTTTAAAATTTACCCCTATTGAACATTTCTGGGAGCAAGGTTTAGTTCACTGGTTGTTTATTTAGTTCTGCCTTATACTGTGAATTGAGTTGCAAACTTCTGTTCTTCCATTTGAGGATGGAAAACAATCTGAATTTTTTTTTTTTTTTTTTTGAAACCAATGTGCACATCTAGTGAGGTTTTTTTAACCAATATTCATGACAAGGTGTAAGGTAAAAAATACATGAGATATTGGAGCTTAATCACAGTTTGAAAATGGTACCCAAGTATCTTCCAAAACATGCTCAGCTAAATTGTTCTCACTTTTTTTTTTTCAGTCTTCATGTACCCACTTATTTTTTACCTCTTGCTTAACATTCTTCTCTAGATAGGTTTACCTCCTTTTGTCTCCTCTCTTCTGTTTTAATGTATGGCTTAGGAAAGCCTGACTAGGTCTGGGTTCAAACTGTCTTCAGAAATATGTGAAATTTGTGATAATTTTTGATCTGCTGCTTCTCTAACGAGTTCCAGGGCCTCTGTCCTTCTTGCAGAGGCAGTTCTTGCTCTGGTGAGCCTTGAAACTAACAGCAGTTGTTCAGAGAGGTCACAAACATAATGAAAAGGGCGCTCTTGAGATATCTTGAACCACTTCCATGGATGGCCACGAAGATTAATATTGGGACCTTATATTTGACCTGATATTCTATGGAGAGTCCGTGTAGTGAGCAGAGCAAATGGGATGATGTGCTTGTGGCAGACTGTGTAAATAAAACTACTGCATTCTCAATTTTTTTCTCCCCTCCCCCCCTTTTATTTTTGGTATGTAAGCTAAAATAATGCAAATTGTTCATGCCTAAGATCACGAAGGTGAGAGTTGGTATGCCCAGGTGCATTCCTGAGCAGCAGAGGCATAGTCTCCTTGCTGGTCACAGGTGGGAGGAGGCAGATTTTTGTGTGCTGCTGTCTCTGCCAGCCTGTGCTGAAATGGCTACAGCTTGGTGTTTTGAACTGTGCTCATGGAGAAGGTGATGGTACAGTAGAACTGATAATTAAGCATAGCACTGTACTTCCTAGTCACCACGTTTTGGGATTTCATTATCTGTAAATCCTGTAAAATTGTTATTTTGAAATAAATTTTTCTTAGCTTGCGTGCTGACAAAGCACTTAATTCTTTCCCGTTTCCCCTGTTTTGGTTTTGGAACCATTCTTTGGTTGTCAGTTCAAACTTCTTCTGTTAGCATTCTGTATGTTCATATTGTTCCATGTTACTAATAGTTTTAATGTTGCAAGCAGGCAGGACCACAGTTGGCTTCATCCCAGCATTGTTATTCAGTCACATAAACTGTTCTTTTCAGTCTGTTGGTCAAAGGCTAAATGAGATGGTGAGCAATGTTTGGGACTGATCAGCAGGCTTGAAAACTTTAAGTCTTTCTCATGATCTCATTTTAGGACTGCAGGTGTTCACAGTGGAGTGACACCTTGTGCAAGTATAATCTTTTATCTCTGAGTGCTTGTGTCAGTATATTCCAATAAAGCATTTGATTTTAAAATAATGTAGTTACTAAAATAAAGATAATCCCTGTCTGCCGACATGGCTAAGAACTAAAAATAAAAAATGTCTCAGTGCTGGGACAGCTAATTTTATGTTGGGTAAAATTATGGGGATTTTTAATCCTGTGTGGGAAAAAAAAAGTTAAATTCCTTGGAACTGTGATAAACCTTCAAGTCATAAAGGACATTTACTTGTCTTTTGTGCTGTTATTAAGGTTCTTTTTTTTTTTTCCCCTGAGGAACCTGCCAGACAGAGGTCTCTTTCCCCATCAGGAGAATTTTTTTGTCCTGTTCAACACCATCTCTCTGTGCTGTTCCACCTTCTTTGGGAGTACTGTGCCAAAGCTAAAAGACAATATATGAACGCTTTAAATATTTCTTGTATAGCAATGACTTCACACTTGGTGTTTCACACAGCTGTAAATCTTGTATCAGATTCTTTTTAAAACTTTTTGTATTAAATAGCTATAAATGAACAAAATGCTTTTCATTTTGCCCACTTATACTATGAATATATGCCAATATGAAACAACATATTCTTCTAAACAACCCTAATGCCGTATGTGCTCCTATGGCCCCCCATTTTACTGCTTGGTCTTTTTCAGATTTCAGGAGGGGGTTGAGATAAAAGATGTCACCTGCTTTTGGTGCAGCACTAATTATATGATAGGTATTTAATATTGATGATTAAAAAAGCCAGATTGCTGTTTCAAATCAAAAATATTGAACCAGGTCATATCCTGGATTTATATAATCTTTGAACTACTCTGGCTAGTCTGAATTTGTCTTCCCAAAAAAGTTCAACCAGCTTTCACAGAGTGCCAGACCATTCACCATTCCCTAATATGCATTGTAGATGGTAGGTGCCAGAGTCTTTGTCATTGTGCCCCAAGGATAAGGCACTCTGCCCAAAGATATTAGATCAGCCAATTTTATCTGTGTGTATAAAGCTGGCATTTTTATTTTCTGAAGTTTTCCAGGTAGCCAGAGTAAGGTCTGTAGTTCTTTTTTTTTTTCCTTTTTGTTTGACTCATGGGATATTAATAATATGAAGTTATTTTTGATGGTTATACTGTGTTGCAATATATTTTTTAACTGATCACATACAGTCTGCCGGAAAAAGGGGAAGCATAAGCAAAGAAAAAAGTCTCTTGGTCCATCGGGTAAATTTTCAGAACAATATAAGAGCATTTAGTCACGCAAGTCCCATTAATGTTAATGGTCCCAAGCTTTCTTTTATTCATCACAGCGCTGATTGCACTTGGTCAGCTCTTTATCAGTTTGAAATATTGACAGTAGGAGGAGGCGTTCCCTTAGCCAGGCCTGACTGTTGCAGTGCTCTTTTAACTTAGTCATCCTGCAAATGCTCCTATAAATGGATTTATTTCAGCAAATCCAAAATACATCAACCGGATCACCTTACCCTGGTGTTAGCCCCTTTGCATTGGCTTCAATTTGCAAGAGCATTGATTTTAAACATTGATCATTACTTATATAGTACTCTATGGTTTTGCACCATCCTATTTATTAAACCAACCTGTTACACGTGCTGCTGTTAGAGTCCTATCTTTATCTTGCTAAGAAGTGATTATTTGATGTCTGTGATTATGATTTAGATTATAAAGCAAGGCTATTGCCTGAAAAATGTGTTGGCTGCACTAACTCCAGATTTCTATATTTTCTGCTGTGAAGCTCCATTTTTCCTTAGTGGTCTATATAGGACAAAGGGTGATGTTTTTTAACTAAAAGAGGGTAGATTTTGACTACTTGTAAGGAAGTTGTTTACAATGAGGGTGGTGAAACGCCAGCACAGATTGCCCAGAGAAGCTGTGGATGCCTTGTCCCTGGAAACATTGAGGGTCAGTTCAGACGTGGCTTTGAGCAACCTGATGTAGGTGAAGATGTCCCTGCTCATTGCAGGCGGAGTTTGACAAGGTGACCTTTAAAGGTCCCTTCCACCCCAAGCCATTCTATGATTCAAAATTCTTCCTGTGCTTTCTGCAACTGATAGTGTACTTACTATAGTTATTGCAAAAGTGGTTTTTCTTTTGTTTGCCATATTCTTATAGAGTGCCCTGGGTTTTTTTTATTTATTAGAAAAACCGACTTTAACTGGGGGAAAAGTAGGCTTTTGGAGATCCATACCTACTACTTTTTAGATATTTTTTACGTGTCTTCCTCTGCTGTCCTATGAAATCTATGCAATCTGGCCAAGAAAGCAGTTGTAGCACAAAATATTTTCCAATACTGAGCAAGGTGGCGAACTACAAAATATTATATTATTTTGTATTTTTAAGATATAAAAGCATCTTTCTGTTCTATTCTTTAATTCACAGAGTCATTGTTATTTATATGATCACACTCTTTGCTGCCATACAGAATGGTATTCTTGCAAAGTTCAGAAAAGAACATGCTATCTACTTCAGGGAGGAAAAACAAAAGAAAAACAGGAAATAATCTGGTTTTGCCTGATACTTAATATCTAAGCCTATCTGCTTAAAATTCTTTGTTCTGATCATGCTTATATGTCAAAATTTGAATCAGTGTTATTCTAGGGTGGTTAGAGTTATAAAAACTGATATTTGGAGTGGAATGTGTCCTCAGGGTTTTCTCCCGAGTAAAGAAAAATATAGTTCAATAATAAATAGTATCACTTGTATCACATTTTTAGATAAATTTTTTTTCTTTTTTTTCCCCTTTTTTCCCCCAGCTTGGTGATTAATAGTGCTCTTTTATTCCCGTTTACTTTAAAAGTTTCTTTATTTACTAAAAATAAAACTTCACCTGTAGAGGGATTGCCACAAACAGAATGCATTCCCTTCTGTAGTAAATAATGGGAATTTTGGTATAGTGGAATTTTAGCCCTTGGGGGATTTTATTTTATGCATTTTCAAGTTGTTCAGTGACTTGCTGCAGAGACAGGGAGGAAGGAGGGGGAATCTATTTACACGAATTACAGTCTTTGTTCCCATCAGCCCTCATAATTGGATGAACAAAACAAAGGCTAGACTGAGAGGTGCAACCATCCCAGATGATATCTTTTGAGCCAGAAACAAATTGTGAAGTGAATTGTAGAACTAGGGTGAAACCTTGTTGGGAGCATTCAAGGAGGATGTGGGCAATAAGTGTTTCTGAGGATGTCTGCCACTGAGAAGACTTGTAGAAGGAAGAGGGAGTTTTATCTTGGGATGAAAGTTATCCTTTCCACAGAAGTTTTGGCTCTATTCTGAGTTCCTTTACAAAAGGCTTGTACATTTAAATATTATTTTTTGAAGGTTTTCTTCATTCATTTTTAAAGATGAAGTTTGCTATAATAGCACTGCCTCTGCACTCCAGCTTTCAAAATTAGGTGTTTATCCCATTTATTTTCCTTCTTATTCTTTAATATTTCCTTAATCTATTTTATATTTTTCCTCTCCCAAATTATTCCAGTTTAGTGATTGAAATATGCCAATTCAAGCTGCTTATTCCAAACTCATGTTAAATTATGACGTTAGCTTCATTAATTTTCAAAAAATTAGGGTTTTTCTTTGTAAACTTGGTTATGCTACTGGACTGCATGCACTAAGGGGGAAAAATGAGTTGAATGGGAATACTGGGTGGAGCAAAGACTGCATAATTGGCTTTGTGTCAGACCTTCTGCCTTTCACATAGGCAGGAAAGGGCCAGGGAAATGTCAGAGGTGGAAATCAGGGCAGCACACTACTCCTGCAGAATTGCAAAGTGACCACCAACTGCAGCCAGCCTGAGAAATGGCCAGGGCTCAAGGCTGCTTTAAGATGGAAATGCCCAGTTCTCCTGAAATCTTTCTACACCTAAGAGCCTCAGGATTACGACTGCATGGGCGGAAATGCTCAAATAACTCCCAAGCAGCCTCTCCCCAGAGCTCTTACTACTGGACAGGGCTGAACTGGCTGTAAGGTTGCAGCCTTGCCAGTCCAATGCAGCCTTTTCCAGCATTTTGGGATGTGGGTTACCTGGTGGTTCCCGTGGCTGGCAGCATTCCTGCTCTGACACAGCTGAGACTCACACTGTTCAGGAGCCTTTGCCACTTCTGTGGCTATGCCATTCTGTGCTAGGCATGCCTTGCTACTTCACTTACAGAATTCAGCCTTTTAGAGGCAGTTTTATTTCAATTATTCTTTTTATTTTGTGCTTTAAAGAGCATCTATAATAGGGGTTTTTACATTGTTAAGGATGAGGTAATTTTTCCCTATTTCCCTTACACTGCTCTAGCATCACAAGCAAAACTTTAAAATAATCAATGGGTTAATCAAGCTGGTGTCATCTGAATCCTCAGGCAACACAAGGGACAGGAAAAAAAGTGACTTTTTACAGCACATGAGAAAAGATTGTTGCTTTTCTTTTTTAATATGTGTGTCTTTCTATGAGGCATTGCAAGTGGTAAAGATACAAAAATGCTCACACTGAAAACAAAAGAATATAAAGTCTCATACTTCTTAGTAAAGTTGTATGTCCAATCACCCATTTTTTGATTTACATCAATGTATTTGTACTGTACAAGTACAGTACTGTATTTGATGCTACAATATTGTAATCAAGAATGTTTTTTTCTGCTGCAGTAAGTCTTATATTTTAAGAGAAAGGGAGAGAAGGAAGAAAGAAAAAAGTATCAGTGAGTTTTGCAGAAGAGGAGAAATTTCCTTATTGCCATAATTCTGAGTTAGTAATGTATTCTGTAATTACTATAGTTTAAAGTATTAATGTAAAAATCAACACAAAGGCAGTCTACAGCAAAGAGGTCTTTAATTCAAGAATCCCATAAGGAATTAAAATTCTGGAAAGATGACATAGGCTCAATCAATACCTGCCTGAAAATATATGGAGGTTAAATGACATCATGCTATGTGAAGAAATTAAAACAAAGTATTTTTGCTATTGGCCTTATCTCTTTTTATTTAGATTAATAAAAGTAGTTGAATGTTAAATCTTTACATGTCTGTTTTGTATTAGGAAAAAAAGTTGACAGTAGTCTGCCTTACAGTGTACCGTCAGGTGTAGTTCAGAATTCAGAGATAAACTTAATTTCCTGAGTATTAGTTTTAGAGGCATGAGAAAATCATGAACTCCTTACCATACATGGAAAAGCACTGAAACACTAACAGATATCGCTGCTGGTGCTGTTGTGTGCACCAGTTGGCTTTTATTTCCATCTGGGCACGTGGTGAAAATCTCAGCTCAAATCCTCCTCTGCAGAGCATCTCCACCACCTGTGTAAGAGCAAGATGTTACCTCTGTGTTCCAGTACTGCCAGCATTGTTGTGTACCACCCTGGTTTTCCAGGTAGGTAACTGCACACAGGACAGAGTACCTGGCTCTATCTGTCCCCTGCAAGGTGTTTTGACCACGTTAACTGGATTGCTGGATATAGTACAGGAGCTTCTCCATTTTCACTGCGTGCCACCAGAGTGCTTTCTTAAAAACCAGAGCAGAGGGAGGGTTTGAGTTGTATTTATCACTCTGAAAGTATTTCATACTGTGTGACTATTCAGCTATAGATAAATGTAATTTCATTGCCATGCTAGTTTTGTTTTATGCTTCTGTACATGTTTAATGCTTACTGTGAGTGCAGGGGTTTGGTTCTTGGGAATACGCCAGACTACAAATTGATGACACAATCTACACAGCTGGTTTACTGCACTGGGTCATGTTTTCTATGGCACACTCTGTATAGAAGCTTGGCAGAGCAGAGAATGTTGGTGAATTTGGTGAAAATGACCTTAACATATGATAAATAACACAAAATTCCCTGTTCAATTACTGGGCTGTATACTGGGCTGTGGCCTTCCAACAAAGGAAAAGGAAATAACAGCAGCTGATGCTGAGGGACTGCTTACAGGTGGTTCTTCCCTCCCTCCACGGTTCTATTTTCAAACTAATCCAGGGATTGTGAGTGCTGTATCAATGACAACATCTTCCTTCTGTGCACTGGGAAACATTAAGAAGAGTAAGCAGAGATCACAGATACACGAAAGTAATTTCTAAGAGAAAATTGCTAGATTTCTTAGCTTCTCATGCTGCACTTGCTTCTGTTTATATTCTAGATAGTGCATAGTAGCTAACTTTTCCAGTAAGAGCCCCAGTATGCTGGCTTTATCCTGTTGACTTTCCTGCCTTGACATGGTCATTTAAAGACAGCAGGGCCACGGTTGTCTTTCAGGAGTACAACTAATGGAGGAGGTCAAGAAAGATTGGAGAAGGTCTAAGAAAGGCAGAGGGAGCTAGGTGAACAGAACAGTGGAAAAGATGGGTGGAGATGAATGGGGAAGAAGGAGAAAGGAACAGGGCAAAAGAGAAGGACAGAAAATGTAGCTGAAATGGGCAGAAAGAAGGGTAGATAAGGGCAAAGAACAGAGAAGATGGGTGGAGCAGAGGGGCAAAATATGGCCCAAATATTTTGGTGAGGGTGGAAGTGGACTGGAGATGAGCAGAACTGTGTTAGTTCAAATTGAAAATTGCACCAGGCAATGACGCAAAGCAAGCAAGGCAAAAATAAAAATAACCTAAAATCAGTTCAAAGTACAACTGCAAATAACGAAAAATCTACTATGTATTGGCATTTCATGAAGTGACACTGACTTAAATGATCCACAAGAAATACTCTGTGAAAGGAAAGGTAAATTGTATACCTTTGGCTTTTTCTTTTTTCCCTTTCTCCAGCTGCAGCTTCCCTTGCAAATCCAGCATATTGTCCTTCAGCAGGATTTTCTGCATTTGAGACTTAAATTTGTTAATAACTTTCCAACTTGCATCCCTTATTTTTTGTGTATATTACCTTTTAGCAGTCTTCTGCTTTAGAATTTATTTTACATTCCTGTCATGAATTCAAACAATTCAAAGCAAATGTAAAATAAATTCTGCCTCAGGTAGGTTACTCACTGAAGTCACTAGGTCTTTTTCCTGATTGAGCTAAGTAGATACAGACTCTAGTCTATTCTGAAATTCATATTAAGGACATAATTAACTGCTGATAGAGACTAGTAATCTAAGCAAGACCATAACACTAGAATGAAATGCAGTTTACACTAAAAAGGAACAGATGTACTTTGTTCTCATGTTCCAGGACTACATTTTGAATAAACTGATTTCTCTTAATATCTGAATCCTGAACATGTCCAGCACAGGAGAGGTTGGACTGAACTTTTCTATTTCTGTTCTGTCCTGTTCTGTAAGGGCTGTGCTTTCACTGAAACTGAGATATTGCAGACAGTGTTTTGGTAGCTCTGGATCATATTTTAAGTTAAATATTCTGTGTAATTGCTACAAAGTGTTTGGATATGTTTTCAGTGAACATCTCATGCCAAACCCCATAAAGCATTTAATTCATAGAGTGTGCTGTTCCTTGGTGCAGAGGCACAGGAGTAACAGAACAAAATGTAATGGAATATTATTGACGCTTTCAAAGCAGGACCTGCTGCACTTTCAGGGGGTAGTTCCATTAGGTGGTAAATATCTTAGAAGGCAGGGAGAGAACCCTCACAGTTATCTCTATATCCATACATAAAGCTTGCACCTGATCATTCCATTGAAGTCCTTTTCTGAGCTTAGTCCCTCCAAATAAAAGTCTTTTAGGCTTCCTCTGGAAAAGGATATTATCTGAAGAATACTCAAGGGAAATACTGCTGTAAATACTACTAGATGAAAATGTTATATATTCCTTTCAGTTCTTAATTTGGCACTTTTGTTGCAGTTTACTGCTCTACCTTAAATCACTGCATTAACTTGAATATATTGTTAGCTTTTTTATTTTCAGTTCTAACATGAGTAGCATTTGTTGCTGAGTTCATTACTTTAATCTATACTTTTTGCTGAGTGTTCGCTCTGTGGTGTTGTATTTCTGTCTGCAAGTTTTTGGGGGATTTTTTTTTCCTCCTTGTTACATTTCCATTTTTGTCCTGTAGTGTTCCTCCAGACAGTCATCACCTTATTTTAGTTACTTTTCTGTTCCTTATGTACACTATCTAATCAATAATCCTCCTCACTTACTGCAAGATTTCCACCTTACTGTGCTTTCAGCCTCTGAGATGCTGTCTGATGGGATTCTGCCTTGGCTAGTGCACGGTTGTCGGAATTTGCTGTGTTTCAGATCATTACACTGACTTTAATTTTGATGTATTTGCATTTTACTCAGTTGTAGTCTTAACTCTTTTCCCTTGATCAGTTAAATTACTATCTGTGCAGTGTTAGATTTGTACAACTGCTGGAAATACTAACTAAAGGTTTATAATTGAAGTGCTATTTACAACTACTGACCTCCAGCTCGTTTCTGATTTCACTGTGATGTTGACCTTTTATAGATTGCACTGTTGTAAATCTTTGAAGTGATTCTTCTTGTCATCATATTTCTAGTAATTATGATTTGCATTGCATTAACACCTAGAAGCCTCTCCCACCTTACCCTTGTTGCATAAGATGACCTTTTTTTATGCACTGATTCACATATGGGTAACAGAATACAGTTCTTTCTGTAAAGAATTTATGCTGAAATGAAGACGAATGCTTGCCTCTGTTTCCATTCCTTAAATATCAACCTTTAAATTAATGAAATTGCTCATAAAGGATTCCTAGCCCTAGAAACTATTTTCTTCCTTTCCTAACAAAATCAGAGTATTTTGAACTTTTCTAGGCTATGAAAAAATGAATAAATAAAGATAAATAATTAAAAATGTTTCAGAGAGGTCATATTTGAGTAAAATTTTTGGAGATTTTGCTCGCTGGACACCAACATCAGAGAAAGTATTGGCTGAATATTGGGCTGAATTTTTGTATTTGTTCATATTTCACCTCCATATTGAGCAACACATAAACTAACTTGCAGCTGATCCTCACACCATGCAGCATATGATTCTGTGAGTTTCAAGATTACAGTTTTATTTCTACTCTGGTAGCTAAGCTTTGTGAAAGTGATGCTGTTTGGATTGCATGTTCATCTCATACTTTCCCAATATACATAAGTGGAAGGCAGTTATGAATTCTGTTCACAGACTTGCTTAATAAATGAATTTGAGGCAGGTCACTAATTTATTTAATGATAGTATTGCTTAAGAGTCTGTGTAAAGAGCTGGCTGTTGACTCTAATGACAGAGGATGCTCACAGATAATGGCATCACCTGCATCTTTGTATCAGGTTTCACCCTGATCTCTCTTTTTTATTTTTTGAGGCCTTCATTTGTTTGTTTAGATAACTCTAAGTAGGCAGACTGACCAGTTGCTTTTGAGTCTTGAAAAAATTTCAGACAGCATGTGCCAATATTTTGAAGATCATCCTAATTATGTTTCTATTTTCACTGAGAAAGTTGTAAAGTACCTGTGAAAAGCCACGGTTTTGCTTCGAACTTCTTCCTTTTTACTTTGCCTAAATGCTCTTGTTTATGTGTTGAGTGTGCATTGGAAAACTTCTCCACCCCTTAACTGCCTTTCCTAGGCAATCTCAAATGTTAGTATTATGTCCTTTTCCTTGTGCACTAATTGCAGTAAACCAGTCTTCTTCACTTTATCTTCATATGAAAGTATTCTCATGCAATGATCAATCTTTCCCTGGGCAGGTTTGTTTTTTTTCTTAAAGACTTACTTTGTATAAATATAAATAAAGTAGGGTTTATTTATTTTTCATGGTATAAAGAAGTGATAGGACAGGTCTGGAATGGCCAGTTAATTCTGATCTGCACCTGTTGATGTGCAAAGTAATATTAACACAGACTGAGAATTTGCTGTTTAGAGAAGTCTTGTGATGTTCTGCATAATATTCAGTGTTTGGAGGAGGCTAAACTAATCCTCTCTTTTGGAAGTATTAATGCTTCTCAAATGACAGTAAATGCCTAGTCTCTGGGTAATTTTTCTGAATACATGTGGGCATTCTGCTGGTTTTACATGTGTGTTAAGGCTGTGGAGGACAAAAAAGTAATGAATTATTTAAACATTACAGAACCTTACACAAGTTACATTGGCCACCGTTTTTCAGGAAGGAAGAATGTGCTGGGAAGGTGGTTTAAGAGATGGCTCTCAGGTGACATACCCCAGTCATTGTCTGAGTACAGACACAAGGTCTCCTAATTTTGAATCCCTTGATTTAACCACTAGGTATTGCACTATTCCTGACAAAGCATCACTCTATAAGTGAGGGGATAGAATGCTACTAATACATCACATCTTATCAAATGACTTTAAACTTATCTTGGCTTTTTTTTTCACTAAGGTTTGCTGTAAATCTTTCCTACTGGGGAGTAGCAGGACTTTTGTCCTTGCTAAAAGGAGAAGATTGATTTACTGAATTCATATGGAACCAGCAGGTTCCTATGAGTATGCAGTAATGAATTAGAGTATCCATAAGTTTTTTTCCTCCATGCAACACTTTGGGAGACCTTAAAGCCTGGAATATGTTACAGAAGTGCATTTGATAGAAACTTATAAATGTGTGTCTTCAGCATAGAATAACAGCATAAGAAATCTTTTAGTATGAACAGTATTCTTATTCTTCAAATAATCTAATTGATTGTTCATCGGGCTCAGTCAGCCAAAAGTGGAGAGAAACTTTGTACAGACATCATTAGTTTTTCTCCATTTAAAGATTAATCATGAAGAGCTCTGGCTCTTTAATTCTGTAATTTGTATATTTAATGGGCTGCTGCAGAATCTATGACAGTAATTAGCATAGCCTGAAAACTCATTAATACGCAACAACATGATTAATGCAGCATTAATGCAAACATGACTGAAGTTATTTGGGTTATGTAGTAAGAAGATTAAAGCTAAAATGTCCTGTTTGTTTTGCCAGTAGTGGGTATAATGGGGTAGCAAGCAAAATAAGAAAAAACAGGTATCAAATTAGTCATTTTAGTGTAAAGGAAACACTCAGATCTCATCAAGAGGATTTTGGGTTTTGCTTGATGGTTGGTTTCCACAAGAAGTGTTGCATGTTTTTCCCTTTCATTCACTCACCCTAATGCGTGTTTATGCTTGCTCAAAATTTTTAGTTTGATTTAGCTTTTTGGCAGTTTGAGGTATTAAGAATACGTAAAAAAATTCTTCATGTTGTGTCATTCTGAATAAAGTTAGACTTTTCAAAATACGTGGGTTTTGTACAGTCTGATTTAGAAACTATGGATTTTTAGTTTCTCCTGGTTTTACTGTGATCACAAAAGAAAAGGGGATCCAGTTACAGTTTGGAAAAAAGTTTGGGAACTTCTTGTGTGAGTGTATGCAAATATTTATGTGTGTGTACATATGGCTATGTACATACGTATGTGACTTTAAGGTATATATTTTATGTTTCTACCGAAAAACTAAAGCAACTTAAAAATGAAGAGGATTTACTTCATCAATGGAATTACTAACTCAGTGTAATGTTTATTATGATGAGCTTTGAAAATGTTTTCGAACTCATTAAGGTAACAGTAAAAGATGGAGCCTGATCCTGTATGAAAGACAACAACAGATCTTAGACAGATAATGGGAAGAAGACTTTCCATCTCCTTCTCTTAATAGCATCCAGGAAGCTATAAGCCATCACAAAGTGTGAAGAACTCCTTGTATTCAGCAGAGGATCTTTATAAGTATGTCCAGGGAAGAGTCCTCCTGAGTTGCTTCTTTTTCTCTAATTCCACTATCCATTAAGTGAGATTGCTTTGAAAACTGATCCATTTTTAAGTCTTCCTTCTCATTTTTTTCCTACAGATGAGTTTTGTTATGGAAAAGAAAAAAACCCCATTTCTTCTAGCTATTGTGATGACCTGAGGTATCTCTCTCACAGAGAGAATAGCAACAAAATGCTAATTCAATGGAGGTGTATAGTAACTGAGATTTTTACTCTCCATCTATCCCCTCCCCAGTTAAAAACAAATTTTGGTTTATAATTTCTGTGGGAAAATGTATTTTGATTAGGCAAAAGCATTTGTACACAGTCTTCGTGTTAAATAAACACTTAATGTTTGTCATCCTGAAGGCACTGTGGAGAGCCTAA
Organism: Lanius collurio; assembly: GCA_020086605.1. NCBI lineage: Eukaryota > Metazoa > Chordata > Aves > Passeriformes > Laniidae > Lanius > Lanius collurio. The sequence continues at coordinate 39,869,672 of JACBWW010000002.1, read as the reverse complement.
TGCTGTAGTCAAAATTTTATGTTCAATTTCTATTCATTTTAGCTGGTATTATGCACAAATAAGGCTCTCAGTGCACATAAAGTGATCTCTTTCTCTGCCAACAATTTTCTGTTCATTGGAATGTGCAGTTATATAATTATTTAAACCATTTCATATAACAATGTAAGTAAAATGGAAATGCAAATTCTGTTTCTACAATTGTGCAATTCTGGGGTAAAATTCACTGGAAATGGATGTGCTGCACAGATTATGCAAAATTAATTTCTAAAAATGCTTTGTGATTTTCAAGGTATTTGACAGATTTCTTCTTTTTTATTTTTCTAATTGTAATGTACACTGTTTACAATTTATTTTCTTATGTTTTCAAGGAAATTGTCTATACTATGCTAAGGTACTATTATTATTATCAATCTTATACATACGTGTTGGGATTTGGTGTATTTATGAAAACTAAGCTAAAACTAATCTTGCTGATCACTGACGAGATTGGAAATATATTTATTTGACTGTTCTTTGCACTTTTGGATAGAGTTGTTCATGTTGTTCATGTTTTGGTGAAGGGTCATAAGGCTTTTGAGACTTGCAGATAATTTCATTGTATTTAATGAGTGTACTAACTTCTACTTTTTAGCTGTTTTCAACTGGGCTCTGAACATCTAGTTTTAGAGAAAGGTGCTTTACAGATGTTTTTGCTTAATGGTTGGTACAAAATTAATTTTTAAGTGGGTCAGTTTGCTGAAATCTCTCAGCTGTTATTGCAAAAGATGATTTCAATTGTCTTGCCTCTCTGCCTACATTCTCCCCTCTACTCTTCCCTAAAATTTCAAAAAGTAAAAAGACAATTTTTAAGTACTCTAAATGTTTCTGTATTTTGAAATGTTTTTAACTTTTTAAAAACTTTTTTTTTTTTTTAGAAAAACTCAACTCAGTTCAGTTAATTTGGAAAGATACATTACAGCAAATTGCTATCTCTGTATTCTGGGTGAATAGTTTCTTGGTCAAACAAAATCTATTTTAAAATTTCTATTTTGCAAGAAAAACAGTGTTTTGCATTAGTCAGAAATGAATTTTATTGCTGTAATAATTATAAATTATTAGTATATGTTATGCTAATCTAGGAGCTGTTTTAATTTATTAATATTTTCCTGCTGACTGCCAACTGCTTCTTCTAAACTCAAAATAATCCCATGTGCTCTGTAAACCTGCCAGAAATGCAGTCAGACTCTCAAGAGCACATTCCTGCCTCTTAAATACTTTTTTGCAGGTCTTGTAAATCATACTGAAATGTGCTAGAAGAATCTGGATCCAGGCAGTCTGCATCTGAAATGCTGCTGAAGTTCTGAGCCTTGCTAAACTTACATGAGGGAGGCAAAGAGGGGGTAGAAAAATCCCACCATATGCATTTTCTTTATTGGACAAAAAACAATGGTCTAGCACATTGAATATTAGAATAATAGTATATAATTTTGCTTTTTATGACAGCCTGCTCCTAAAAGGGACTCTCAAGGCTGTTTCCCTCTCGGGGTAACGTGCTGGTATTGCATCTCAGTTAATTGCCCTTGAAAATGCCTGCATTGGTCACTCTTCACAGCCTCATTCCCACTCTAACCTGGCTGTGCCATCTTTCGAACTAGGACAGAAATGCAGTCCCAATCCTCTGCTGCATAGATTGAAACTGTGCTGTGTAGATCCTGTCAGAAGGTTAGTCTGCCCCAAAACAGTTTGGGATACTTGAAAATACTAATGTTAGTAATTACTGATTTATTTTACTTGTCCTTTTTATTACTCTGTAGTCTTCTTTTCATCTTTTATGTTCCCTATCTACAATGCTTTTATTATTATTTTTTGTACAATGCCATTCTAATTAAAGAAATTCAATTACAGAAATTAAATAAATTTCTTTATTTATAATTAAAGGAATTCTGACAGCTTCTCCAATTGCAACTATAATTTGAAATGGAATTAAAGAATTTATTTGAATGACATACATTAATGTTTGATATGTTGTAGAATTTCCTGTTGGTTTTTATCCCAGAAATGATAACAAGTTTTTGTGGAACAATCATTTGTGTCACACAAGCAGGCGTGTTAGGTGAATTCTTGAGTTGCAATTCAAGATTCAGTTGATTAAAAGTACCTTCCTACTATGCCCCACAGATGGTCATGTTTTCCATCCAAGATTTAGTAGCATGAGTAGTGTGGCTGAGATGCAGTTTCTGTATATGATAAATTACAGAAGTAATTGTAATGTCACCACTTTTATTTATGCTTCTATTTATATGTTATATTTAACATTGAAATGAAGATTTGAGACATGCATACTGAAATAATAGATACAAGTCTTTGAGAAACTTGCAAAATGTCTCAGCCTCCCCATAGGTGTGAAATAAAAGGAAAATTTTTTGGTAATACAATGTGGTTTTCAAGTTCTCTAAAACTTCTCAGATATTCAAAGGAGAGATTTCTCTGTCCAAGTGAATTAAATCCATTTCCAGTTTTCAGTGCCACTAAGACAGAAAAATGACATGCATGTCGTAGTTACAAGTCTGAATGGGCTTCTGGTTATGCTTTGTGTTGACCATGAGGTCTAAAATTAATTACTATGTTCTTGTGAAAAATATTAGTATTTTCTTGTGAAAAATATTAATTTCACAAGTTTTTTTATCACAAAGTAGAAATATTGTTTATGGGGCAGAAGTTTGCTTAATATTTGCTTTCTCTTTGTACTCATGTCTAGAAATGCGATAAAACATAATATTGAGGTATAAAAGTATTTATTTAGAGCTATCTCATATGAACTTCCTTATCTCATGAGAAATTCCAAAGATCCTTGAAGTTAAAGTCCTTTTCTGAGTTCTTTAATATGTGACAAATGAGTTTAGAAGAAGATAATGGTTCCTGACTCATCAATAAATTCTACAAAGCTCTAGCTGCTCTACAAGCAGAGCTCTTCCATATCCAAACAAAAAAGAAGGCTTCTGCATAACAATTAAAACTTCTATAGTTATTGCAATTTTACTGCTATGAACCATTTTATTTATATTTTCTAACACAATATTATATGAGAATGGTGTTTTTGCAGAAACTCCATTATTTTGTTTGTGTTTGTCCATCTGAATTAGGTATGAGGAAGGTTCCTCTGGTCTTTAGAAATGTCTTTTGGCAGCTTCATAAAAATACTGGCAGCTTGTTAAATTAACTGTGCTCCCCTCTGCTGGGATTACAGGCCATCAGTCTCAGCCTCTCCAGCAAATACTGGAGCTGGAAGTACCTAGAACCTCACAGTATTGCAAGTGTTTATTTCTGAGCCAGGCAAAGCTCTGCTTTTCCTTAAATAGGGACACTGTTAGTTGGCGTTTTTTATGTGCAGGGGGTTACTTGTGTGCAACTGCTTTTTTCAGGTGTTTTAATGGCAGGACTGATTTCCATTGTTTAAAGAATGTTTTGTATCTGTGACTGCATTGTGTGATTTACATGAAACTGTGTATGTGATTAGGCATAGAGGCCAAAGGATATTTCTTTCAGGTATAGGTAATTAACAAGCATAATCTAGTATGAATGTGTGTCAAAATTAGGATTTTTTTTTTTTTTAAGGTAGGTGCTGTCCACAGTAAAAACTTTAGTCATTATTGTTTTCTGCCTGACATAAAATAGTGAAAATACTGGGTAGTTTAATACAGTTGGGTAAAACCCCAAAACTTACCGTGTTCTGTAAAAACACCTTACACAGAAATGTCATGGAGGTGTATAGAATAGGTGAATGTTGCTATTACTGCCTTTTCATTTCCCCTTGCAAAAAAGTTGGTGCAGGAAAGACATGGCCCTACCACACACTCGGGGATTTTATCAGAAACCAAATGGATGACTGCTGATAATGCTTTGGAAAGTTCTTAATTAAGCTTAGTTCATCCATTACTCCTTGGGATATTTCCAATTTTTGTTGGAAAACGACTTCTTTTCCAGGTGTTCTTTGGGCACTTAGATATAATGCTTGTAAAAGAATATATATACAGATAAACACATGAACACATGCATATATCTTTTGGAACCAAAACCCTACTATTCTTCATAGAAATCCTTGCATGCAGAAACCTCATTTCTACTTTGCCTGTAGAAATGTTAAGTGACAAGTGAAAATCCACATGTGAACATCAACTATTGGAATAGTATGCTGTTATCTGAATTATATTTTCTTAAGAAAGAAGTTACTAAACAACTTAAGTCACAATTGCATGTCTTTTTTTACAAATGAATAAGGACTCACAGAAATTTCTCCCAAGGGCTGCCTCAGTCTGGATTAGTAAAATTTCTCCTGCAATGTCTATCAAGAGTTTTAGGTGAACAGAACTTCTGTGATTTTGCTTTGCAATGTTGCTGCTGTTTTTAAAAGGATATTTCATTTGTAAATTTTTTTATAACCTACAAAACCACTTTTGGCCTTAACCAACTACTTGGGTTTTTTTTCTAACCAGGTATTAAAGTGAAATTTAGAACCCAGGAGCCTGATGGTTTGATTTTTTTCTCTGCATCACCTGGCAATCAGGAGGAGTACATTGCACTGCAGCTGAGAAGTGGGCGTCCTTACTTCCTTTTTGATCCACAGGTAAAACCAAAGGACCGGATCTATAAAAATAGCTTATATCATTTACCTTAGTACTTCTTACATGCTTATCCTTGGTTGGATTTTTTGTTTTTTGTTTTTTTTTTTTTTAAATTTAATTGATACAAACTAACTTGCTTCTCAGAACCCTTGGGTAATTAGAGATTTTTAGGGGAGAAAAACTGAAAAACTAAATCTTTACTCTTTTTTATTGTTAAGTATGCCACAATATAAGATTTTATTTATGGCTTTTTTATGGGTTGGGTTTTTTGTCAGTGCCACTAAACACCACTACAGCTTAAACTACCAAGGTTTCAAAAGTGTGCAGAACTAAGTTTTGAATTAATTAGTAAGGCTTTGTAATGTTAGTCAATTATTTTAAGCCTCTCATATTGAGACTGTTTTCCTATAGAGATCAGCATATCACCATTATTCAAAAACATAAACAATGAGGGAAATAGCAAAAAAATACAAATAAGGCTACATTCCTTGCATTTCTGTTTGTGTATTTTGTGCACCCCAAAACTGGATCTGCTTAAGGAATTAAAAAACATTATGGCCTCACTTATATTTCATAAATATGCAGGAAACTGTAAATAATTATCAATTTTCTAATCCAATGTTAACCTTTGCCTCCTGAGCTCTGCCATAGGCACTCCATGACCATATGGAGCTGTTGTGCAGTAGTGAAAGTCCCCTCAAACTCCGGAGCACCTATAGGAGAAGCGAGGTGTTGCAGAGGCTGGCTTGCATGTGTTCCCCATATTAAATCTGCTTCTGACCCCAAGATATAAATTTCTATTAATTCTACTGCATTTACACACAAGCTTTATCTTACTTTATTGTGTACTTCAGTTTTTGGGACCATGCTTAACGTTGTTAATGTTGCTCTCATCCACTTTTTAATAGGGACAAAATCTGTTTTATCTCTCTTACACCTATACCTTCATTGAACTGAAAAGAAAGTTTTATTTCCTTTGCAAGATCTTCTGAGGTCTATTTAAATTTTTTTGTGGTTGTTTAATGGTTAATGGGAGTGGATGTCTTTCAACTGGCATTTTAATCCTTTAAATAGTATTCCTAGTCCTTCTTGCAGATTTGCTTCTTCTAAAGTAGCTTTATGTCAGCTTCTTTGGATTCATTCCCTAGAAGATGTTTTATTTGTTTGGATCCAGAGTATCTGGGAAATGGGAAGGGGAAGAGATGGAAGAGTGGTTTCTTTGGAGCTTTAATTTTTTTCCCCCTTTATCTGTCTTTTAACTGTAAAAAAACCCAGCAGGTCTTATATTCAGTCCTCAGAGCTTCTCAGTTCCATATTGTTTTCAACAGTTACTACCTTGAATTTCAACAGATAACTTATTTATGAATATATCTTTGTTCATCTTTTTGTTTCATTTGAATCATGCAACTCTGTCCCATGCTGATTTTCAGGATCATCACTTCAGTATTGTTTCCTCTTATAAAATACCCTGTGTGCTGCTTCAGTGCTTCAGTGGCTGTTCAGAGAAAAAAAAAAAAAGCTGTCATTCAAGGCATCCAGGAACAGTGTAGGTCTTAACAGTTGATTTACTATCTTGAAAGCTAATGCTTTCTAATTTCTCATTAATAACGTGGAAGAGATTCCCGTACATTCTCAGATTCAGAAGTAGGGTATGGTGGCCTACATCAATGTGTTTTGTGTAGTAACCTTTTCAAAGTCTTTCACCTATGACAATTCAGTTACCAGTCATCTGTATCCCTAATATGCTGTGCTACCTTATTGTATTTACCTTTGTGCCTATATTTTTCTCATAGTTTGTTTCTTTTTTCCTTTTTCCATTATTTGCTATTCCTATCTTACAGTGTCAGGTATCATGTGCTGTAGCAGCATTTCTTAATCTTTCATTTGTGCATCAAAGTCTGCATTAGTGTGCAAGTGCTTTAGTTACTTCTTACTGACATTATGTGGTGTCTTAGCCAGGTTATGGGCAGTGTTGTCTCTAATTACAGTCATATATGTATATATGGCATATACAGGAAGCATTTATGGCCCTTCCTTTGTGCTCTCCTCTGAGAAATTGCAAGCATCCTTTTTGATGACAATTGTGTCTCTGCTGCTTTTTATCTGCAGCGGTGTGGTGTAATATTCTGTGCTCCCTTCCAGCTGTGTCCTGTCGCAGGTTAATTATTTGTACCCTTAGTCCCTTTCAGGATGCTGGTTTGTATCTCTGCTCATGATCAGCAGCGCGTTTTCTCTTTGTTGTGTCTGCTCTGGGGATAGTCCTGCCAAGTCTTCCTGGTGGGGAGCCTTCAGCAGCCTCGCTTCTTCCTTCGCTAAGTGTTAATTTCAAATCCTTTTCTTCGTGTCCATTCATACTTCTCTGAGCTCCACGTACACCACCATTCATCTGGCTGTTGTCTGACCATCCCTTTTGTCTCCCTTTTGTGCTGTGTAACTGCTCTTTTTTCCTTCCTAATTGTTTTGCTGCCATTCTTTGCGGGTTTCTACTCATGGTCCAGGAAACATGAGGATTTTTTGCAAACAGATGTCTTCCTTAGTCTTTTTGGATCAATCAAAATTTTCCATAGGTCTTCCTTCAAAATCAGTGTCTGTAAACCTTCAGATCTCTGTGGATTTTTTCCTTATCATAATGTCTTTACATCTACACCTGAATTACACAATCAACTGCAGGTAAATTTATGGTTATCTTTAGTGGCTACAGGCCATTTCTTTATTTCCCAGGGAAGCACTGAATATTTTATACCAAGTGAAATCAGTTACAGGGGAAATGTAAGTCCCAACATGTAGCACCTTTTTTCCGAAGTGATTGGGACAGTCTGAGGAGAGAGTACTGAGATTCTTCATCTCAGGATGGAGGGAATTGTATCCACCTCTTCCACTATAGAAGATGATCCATTTATTAAATTTTACAGCAAAAAGGAGGAACACCAGATGCTTTCCTTGTTGTGTGTGTTGCCTTCTTGGTTGTTCTTGTCATGGAGAGGCCAAAGTATTAGGCACAGTCTGAGAATGAGATGTTACTTCACAAAAAAGGGAAGATGGAGAATACCTGGCTATGAGTCGCAGTTAGACCTTCCTCCTTGGCACTGGCAAAACTTCATTACTTGTTCACCTTCTTAGTTGTAGGAGTTTGGGCATTGAAAGAACTTGACTGGGAAAATTGTTGTTGTGTTCAAACTTTGGCATCTGAGACAGTACCTTTGAAGATTCATATTTGTGATGTTTCTCTGTATTTTCAATATAAACATCAGTATGACAGAGCCATTTATATTTACTTAATTATTACTGAAAGCAACTAAATAGTGAGACCTATTGTATGGCATAGCAGAAAAATTCCAGGTTTCAAAATATGTGATTTCCAAAATACATGACAAGCCATCTCACAGTAGGCTGTTTGACTGTGCTCCCAGAGTGACTCTGGTAGTTCTGGAAAAAGGGTAAAAAGCCTCTCCAGTGCAGCACATGCTGAACCCTGAACACTGTTGTTTCTTGTCTTCTCCCTTCCCTCCTCCTCAAATTTAAGCACAGTTTTGCACATAGGCTTGTGTGGTCCCAGACTGAATTGCTTACAAATAAATGTGGTTTCTGATGTATAAAACTGTTAATGCTCTAGACTGTTGCCAAACATAATATGAAGAACCACTTATTCAGGCACCTGATCTTTAGAATGCAGCATCGTTTGTAACAATTTTAACGCTAACTAAGTACACTTTGATGAGACAGCATTTAATAAAATGCTCATTAATTTCATCATTAGCAAGGGTATGCTAAGAAGTAAGCCAGTTTCTTATGTCACGCCCAATTAGCATCCCATGCTAGTAATCCCATTAGTATTGTTGAATTCACTAATGGAAAAACTAATGGGCATGCTACCAGGGCACATTAATTGGGCATGACACCGGTTCTGGTTTTAATTATTAAACTACGATAATGAAATGTGTGTGTTTGTAAAATATTAAAATGTTGAAATAGGAGAGAAGACAATAAAAAATAGTATATGGAAAAGTGCCATTAGCATGTAAGGATATATAGCTTTGTATTCTCATTTATGGGGCAGAGGACTGCTCTCCAGGCCTCCTCAGTAACAGGATGCTGGCTGAATGGAGTAGGAAACATACTGTAAATGTTCACAGGAAATAATTTTTTCTTTAATTGTGTACATATGTATGCATCACAGGTATATTTTGATACATAAGATATACAGTGACAGTCCACAATTCCAAATGAAACTGTAAAATGTAATCAGGATTCATAAGTCTATGGGCCAAAATGCAATTTCTGATGGATGAACACCACTAAAGGTAGAATACTAAATTTTAATAAGAGGGTTTTGGTGTTAATCAAAATAGGTGGTTATTTCGATCAACGGGTTTTGTCCATGTGCATAATTCTAAGATCCTTTGGCCAGAAAGAATACTAGGAGATCTGGAAAAGAAAAATTGCTGAACTGTCTGGCTTGCTACTGCAAAGTTACAAGCTATGCCTCAAATTAAAAGGAACCAAATTTTTCATTTGTTGGAAATGAAAAATTTTCCATTTTTTGGAAATAGATTTTTTTAAGCTATAAAAGTGGCCCAGCTCCAGTAGTTGAGATTTTTCAACATAGCACAGTGCCTATACAAAGAACTGTTTATCTATCAGTGGTTGCCTGCTGTACAGGACAATTCTATTTTCTGAATTCAGCAGAATAGCTTTGAGTTCCCAGATAGTTCAAGAATGATATAAAGTCCTGAGGCAATATTATGGGAATTATTAGGAAGTTAGATGATTATTTGGATATAAATCTGAAGAAAATTCTTGAAATATATTAATTTTATTTTTATTACATCATTATAATAATTTATAGGATATTTTGTATAGTTCTTTACAGTCTTGAGATTTAGTTTTGCAACTGCATCTATTATACTCCTCTTATTCAGCAAGTTGGAAAAGATTTCTTTGTATTTGTAATAGGTGTCCTTAAATTCACCCCCTCATACTGTATTTCTTTTGTTTTAATAAAACCAGGTAAAAATTCTAGTTAAATTTCCATAAATTTTTACAAGCATCCCTTTTACCATAAAAGCAACCTCAATAACTACCTTTTGGGGTTTTTATGGTTTGGTTTGTTTATGTGGTTGGTTGGGTTTTTTGTTTGGGGTTTTGTTTCGTATTGAGGTTTTTTTTGCTGTGTTTGGTTTTCCTGAATCTCTTGGTATGACCATTTCCCCCCCATAAATGTATGGTACTCTCTCATATAGAAATGTAAGTCCTTTTGATGCCAGGTTAACCTGGACAGAACATTCATCTACTGTGCTACACGTGCACCTCTTCTTTGGTCTCTTCCTGTGGACAGGTGCTGCAATTAACAATCCTGATCCGCACCTGCTCTGCATTATGGCACATTGAACCATGGCCATCAAACTTCACAGACACAGCAATCCGTGAAGGAGTTAAATAGAGACATAATCCAAAAAAAAAAAAAAAAAAGAATAAAATCAAAAAAATCTGAGTGACATGACCCTCAATAATTTGTGTCTCATCCTTGTCTTCATCAAGGGAACTACACAGAGTTTTCTCTGTTTAATAGACACTGAACTGGATCCTTGATCCTTCATTTATTATTTCAGAAGGTTAAATTCTTTAGTGGTTAAATTTAGAAGGTTGTATAAGTCCTAAACATCATTCAGCAGTCCAGAAGAAGTTAAACATATTACTTCTGTCTTTATTTTTAGATGTTACATGCTATAAATTGTCATAAAAGAGTAAGGTGTAATTCTAAATGTTACCTTCAAAATATTCTAAATCAGATTCTTCTGTTAATAAAAAGGGATCTGCAGTAGCAGTCACTCCAACTAATGATGGTGGAAAAGTGTATAATGATAACAGTTGGCACCAAATAATTGCTACAAGAATTCAAGCACTGGGAAACATCACAGTGGATAGGCAGTACACAGGTAATAAGTTCATTTAAATAACTTTGGTATTACTAAGAGTATTGCTCACTTCCTTTTTCACTACCTGTATTCACCCATACAGAAAAAAATTCACTCAATTTTCTAACTATTTTGTGACTACAATTTTATTTTGTCTGTTCATCTGAGGGATCTGTCCACTGTGAATCTTTGACAATTTAATACGAAGTGTCTTTTTTGCTTGTGAATCTGTAATTGTGTTAATCTCCTGTTGTAAAATAGACCAGTAAATATTTCCTGGGTATGTGTTAGGAAATTCTTAGCATATTGTGTCACATCAGCCTCTTTTAGGAAGTATCAATACTTTATTAGTGGGTTGAAAATCTGTTCAAAGCATTGAATATGTGAATAATGACCTATTTTGTTCAGGTTCTTCCATAGCAACTAGTGGCAGTACCATTATTGGAGAGAACACAGGAGTTTTTGTTGGAGGACTTCCACAGGGTTATACTGTTGTGAGAAAGGATGAAGGTAAGTAGGATAAATAAGTCTGTACAATTTGTCACATTTTATCTTTTGGGATAGACTGAAATGTCTGTATAGCTGATTTCATCAGCATTAAAGCAGCTTATGAGGTCTGTGTACATTTTAATGAATGTATACACAGAACTGGTATGAGTGTGAAACTTATGGGTATGTTTTACATACAGATTCCCAAATTCATTCAGAAATACCCATGTAAATTGTTTTTATTAGCTTAAGCACATGGTTATGCATTCCAATTTGATGCAGGGATACAGCATGCTGGCATGTTTTGGTGTGAATTTGTACTCTTCAGAGGCTGTTGCATTGAGCTCAGAGGTGTATGAATAAACCTGTAATTTACACATACAGAATTTACGTGGAGCTGGATCACATCTGGCTTCTTGAAGAATCAACAGACATAAAGTTTTCATATATAATGTTAAGATATATGCCAAGTGTGTAAACTGCCATCAGATAAAAGAGGTGACTACACAAGTATACAATCAGCTGTTCTCAGTGAATTCCTATCCAGAATTTTGGCTTTTTCATATTAAGCTAAAAGCCAAATTGTTTATTGAGGTTGTGTTTCCACCTCTGACATGAAATCTAGTTGATGAATTGATGTGGGGTTCACTAGAGTTCACCTCCGTATTTTCTTTATATCATTGCACTAAAACAAGAAATACATGCCTGTGTTCTTCTAAAACTTTGGTTGCAAAGTAATCCAAGATGCCTTTCTCAAAAATCCCATCTATATATTCAAAATGAGACTGACTACAAATACCATTTAAGAGATGGGCACCTATAAAAACTGCTCTAAATTTTTGCCCCCAGTGAAAAAAATAAAAGGGATAGCAGCCATTATTTCATTATTTTTGGTTTTTTGTTTTATACCAACAAGGAAAGAAAACCTTCCTGATGAAGATTCTAAGCATGAGTTTCTCTGCCTCAGCTTTTGCAACACTGTTTCTTCCTACTCAGCATATGCATGCCTTTCTTCAGAATTAATGTTTTGTTTGAAGAAAAAATTTCTTGGATCTTCATAGAATAGATTCATGCTGTTGATTTGAAAGTACCTGTATGCAAAATCTCAAAAATTTTAACATTTTCCAGCTACATATCAGTAGTTGCTTTCTTCAGTGATTAGAGTCATTCAGAAATCTGGATTTAGCTTGGAGACTAACTTTATGAAGTGATTGGTGGCTGGATTTCTGTGTACACATGGACACATATGATAGGGACAGCATGTAAAAAACATTTAAATGAATTCCTAAGTTTAGTTGCAGATGATTGACTTAAAAAAACCCCAACTTTATTTTTTTGCAGGGGTGAAAATGATAGTTCAGAAAGGATTTGTGGGGTGTCTCAGTGACATATTTTTGAAAAAAGTACATACTCCATATGAAAACTGGGAATCTTTGAACTGGCAGGATGCTGAAGAGCAAAACAACGTCTATCATGTTTGGGAAGGATGCCCCATTGGACTCTCAAAAGGAGCACATTTTCTTGGCAGAGGTAGTTTGCTGTACTAGTGTCTATCCGAATATGTTCTTGAGATAGAGGTGGTGATTGTATCGTAAGTATTGCAGTGATCTGCTTTTCAAGGCAGTTTTAACTGTATGGGGTTATTTTTGATGGATTAAAGTTGGGTCTCTTGGTTGACAGAAGGTTGCTGCATGGAAGAGGAGTTGAAGGTAGTGCTGCTGTAACTGTATGCAGATTCTGTGTGTGTGTGAAAGGTGAGTATTCATTTTTATAGAGACATAAAAGATACCTGTAAGGTATCAACAAAAAAAATAAAAAGCCAGGTAAAAGCTTTAGGAAATTGTACTGGTTTGGTTTCTTGCATTATTGATAACTATCCTCAAAGCTGAGTGATAAAAATGTAAACTATAATCTTGAAACTTGAGTTCTTTATGTCAGAGTAGAAAGTGGCACTTAGATTTTTACTATTGACTTCTTGAACCTATTTATTTATTTAACTTATATATGTATTTACCTTCTTTCAAGGGTTCCTGGAATTGCATTCAGGTGTTTTCAGTGGTGGACTGGAATTTGAGATCTCATTCAAATTCAGAACAGATCAACTAAATGGATTGCTTTTGTTTGTTTACAATAAAGATGGCCCAGATTATCTTGCAGTAAGTTCAAAAATGCTATTAACTTTATTCAAAGACGACCTGTAAGTTTTTTCCACAAAAGCCAAAGTGGCACTGAAAGAAATTTCAAACCATAAGTCATTTTCATGTTTTACTAGTTTTGAAATGCTTTCCACAGCATAAATGTTAAGTTGCTAGTGTTATTTATGTCATAAATGAGATACCAATATATGAAAAGCAGAATTATTGTCTTAACTGGGTGAGAAGAGATCAGAAAAGAGAATATAAGACATGTATTAAAAGCTTTCACTTAATTTCTAGGAAAGCATAGAGTCTTCCTATTTTCCCAGTTCTCATATTAGAATAAAATCCATTAAGCTGTAAATCAAAAAGGTCATAATGGAAATTGTCCAGTCTCCTAATATAGCTTTCTCTTTAAGGTATATGTTTATTTTTATAATCCATAATTTTTTTCCCTTTTGATTTGAAACAGACAGAAGTTAGTTAGTTCCAGCTTAGTTCCATGTCATCTCTGTCACCATTTTCTCAATACTGTAGAGGAAGTTTGACAAATCCTGTATTAGGCACATTTGTGAGGTACTACCTATGAACTTTCTTTCTGTTTAATAAGACTGTTTATGTTCAGAATTATTTGCGCTTCTGTTGTTTCCAATATTTTGTTTTAGTTTTAATGTGTTTGGTTTTGTTTTTCAAATTCTTTTATTATCTGTGTGACTCTGGGTTTTCATATTTTTCTTTCCCAAGGATTTTGAGTATCATTGCACTGTGGTAACCACTGCTTAGTGGGTCAAATATAGTTAGTACTTGCTAGTAGGTATTACAGAGGATTACATGGAAAATATAGATTTTTTCAATTGGTCCAGGAAGCAATAATTTATTTTTAGAGATTTTTGAGAGCATTGTTATTCTTTATGACCAAATCTGCTTTTTCTGCACTTTTGTTAAAATTAATTAATTAATTTATTATTATGCAGCTGTTTTGCTAATGAGTGTCATGTCATAAGCTGTTTTATTGTGTGACATTATGTCAAATAGGCATTATCTTTTAAACTTCTGACCTAAACCATATAAATATATTTTTCTCCTTTTCAGGTCATTTATAACTTACTCCATATTTACTTTTTATACTCCTGGCTTTTCCAGCTGATAATTTTTTTTCCTGGGTTTTAAATTCTCCTAGATCTGATTGCTTCTTCTTTTTAAAGCAGCCTTAGTTTAAAAATTATCATGACTTCCAATAGCAAGTCTTGCTAATTACAGTTATTACTTTAATTTTGCCCTCAAGTAATGACCAAAATCATGAGCTAATAGCATAAGATGTTATATGTATGCTACTGTCCCACTCTAAAAAAGACTTGTATGCGTGCAATTTGCAGCACAGGGGCATTATTTACGTGAAGAATATTCACAGGGTTCTTCTGGAGGTTCTGGTGAGCCTTGTTCCCTCTCTCTTGCTCTGTGTAAGAATACCAGAAACACGAGAAAATGATTTCTGTCCGTAAAGGAAGAAAGTGAACTTAGTAATGTGGAGTCAAAAGCACAAATTAGAACATTTTCCTTTTCTTCTCTAACTTCCAGATTTTTGGTGCTTTTATATTTATAGTATTTTTGGCTCTGAAAATTGGAGTTTTCATTTGTCCTAAGTCAGGCAAATTTCTTCTATCTCACTTTAATCGTGACCGCATCTCCATAGCCTTAAGACGAGGAATTGCAGAGGGGATGAGTACACGCATGCTTTTCCAAGGCTCGCAGTGTTTTGCCCATACATAATGATGACAGAAGGCTTTTCTGTACACTTGAGCTCACGGGAAGAGGTTAATAGAAAGTGAAAACGAGGGGTGTAGCTTGTTGCGCATGAGCTACGATGTCTTTGTTAGGAGCTTTGGTCAGGAGACACTTGCACAGCAAAACAGAGTATGAGCTGTACCACTCACCCTGAGTGCCAGGTATTCCCTGACCCTTCCCTTTGCATAGGTCACAGCTCTCTTATTAGCTTTTTAGTTTGGGAATGACTATAGCTGCACACACGGCTGGACTGCTACTAAACAGCCAAAGACTCTTTCTCGTCTTCTGCCCAAGAACAAAATGATGTCCTGGAAAGGTGCTGTGCATAAAGGTCACTTCTTCCATGACTTCCATGCCCTGAGAATTAACTCAAGCCAGTGAGGTCAATCTGATTATCTTCAGATCCAGGCATAATAATTACAAGCAAACTGTGACCAGCTATACTAGTATGAATCTCTAGCTCTCATGCTGGCACGTGTTTCCTGATGAGTTTATGTGATGAAAAGATTTTGTGACTGCTGATAAAATTTGCATTTCTGATTTTGATGCTGACCACTTCAACATCAGCAAAAGGCTAAGCACTGACAGGCTTCTGGGCAATACTGGTATTTGGCTCCTGAGACTTTGTAACTGATGATTTGGTTCTGCTAAGCTGCAATTAAGAAAAATGTCCTGCAAGAACTGTTTCCAAAGAGTTCCACGTTTCAATAGCTGCATTTAGTAAAATAACCAGTGTGCAAGATGAAAGTGTTATCTGGGATGGAGCTAAGGAGGGATGTGAAATTAGCATTTTGAGAACTCAAATTGGAAAATCTAGCAAAGAAGCGACTGGTACTCACATAAGACTTGTGAGGGTGATATTCCTGTTGGTTACCAGTGACCTCTCTCTTGGGTGTTAGGAAGAGATTTTCATTTCCTTTCCATTAGAGTGACTGACTGGAAGGAGGCTATTGAGGGGTTTGTGTTTGGGCCTCTGCTCTCTGGCTGGCAGCTCTCAACTGGGCTAGATTTTGAACTGGAATGACTGGCTGCACATCAACACAATACCATGTACTTTTTCTTTCAAAGGGCTCAAAGACTGCCTGTCCTTAACAAGTTTTTTGAAGTCCATTGCTTGTTTCTGCTGATATTTCTGAGTCTCAGGAAAACTTTGCAATTCAAAGGAGCTAAAGCCATAATCGCTCTTCTAGTTCTACATTGGTTGAGCCTGTTTTGTATGGCGGGTTTAGCAAAATGTCATTCAGCCTCTAATGCAACCCCTATCCTATTTTGTTTCTCAGAGCTATGTCTGGATATTCCTTTCATCTTCAAAATCATATGTTTATAAGCAGATTGAGTGAAGTGGGGACTGGCTCCTGCAGAGAAGTGCAATACAGAATCACAGAATCGTTTAAGTCAAAGGGACCTTTTGGAGTAATTTATTCCAAATCTCTGCTAAAAGTAGGACCAACTTATATTTGATAAGGTTGCTCCAGGCATTTTCTGTTTGAGTATTTTGTATCTCTCTACAGATGGACAGGCCACAGTTTTCCAAATTCTACAGCCTGTTCCAATCTTTGACCATCCTCATTATAGCAAAAAAAGCCAGAAACCCAAAGAAATCATCCCTGATATCTTACTGTTTCTCATTACAACTTGTCTTTTGCCATTAATCCTTTCACAATGAGCTTCTGAGAGAAGTCTGGACCTGTCTTCTCTTTTTCCTCTCATAAGGCACCAGAACAGTTTTCTCTTCCCACTTGCTCTGGACAAACCCTGATCTTTCAACTTCAACTTGTATGCAAGGTACTCCAGCCACTGACCAGTTTGGTGCCCCTCCACTGGATTCTCTGTGGTGTGCCACACTCTCTTTCATTTACTAGAGTGTCCACAACATGATACATTAGTTCAGATGAGGTCTTACACGTGATGAATAGAGGGGAAGAATTATCTCCTTGGAACTCCTGCCCACCTTTTTTTCTAACCTGGTCCAGTGCTAGTTCCTCCTCATCATTTTAAGGGTACATTGGTGGCCAGTGTTCAGTGTGTAATCCATCTCCACTCACTACTGGTCTTCAAAGCTGATTTATGTCCGGGATACCAATGGCAGCCCCTTTTGCTGTCAACTGCAAACTTGCTGGGAGTATACCCCATCCTATTGCTCAGGTCATTAATAACATTTTTAATCGGATTTGGTCCCTGTATCAGTCTCAGGGAGATACCACAACCTGCTAGTGAGACTGTGGAGTAATCTTTATTGCTGCTCTAAACTTCCAGATTCAGGCTAAGCTTTGGCTTTCCTAATTCCAACCTTACATGCACAGGTGTATCAAAATGAGAATTGTGTGCATAGAGAAAACATTAATGAAATTTTGTAACCCAGATTCTGAAAAGCAAGCATGCTTTTAAGAATGAAACTGAAACCTGCTTAGGTTGAGAGCTGTGATATAAAGATCTGGTTCTGTTGAGAGGTAGCTACTGAGATATCTGGCAGGATAATATGATCTTCATGCATTTTGATTTCAAATAATAATGTATTTTCCAAGGACAGATTAAAAATCATAATGATTAAAAATAATTTTTTTTTATGTTGTCCCAGAATTCTGTGTAAAGCAAACAATTTATCTGCTGTTTTTCTTAACCTGTGCTCAGAACCTATGCTCAGATCTATGCAGGACTTAGCTTTTTTTTTTTTATTTTCACCATGCAGATCAGTTGAAACTGAGCAGTGGTCCCCTGTCTTTAACTGTACTCAGGCATTCTAAATGTCAGTCCAGGTCAACGCAGAAAGCACAAGCATCATTCACTGCCTGCTCTAAAACTATGCCAAGATGAGTAAATTGGAAGGGGGTTGTGCTGAGTAGTGACCCTGGGTCAGATGCTGTGCCCCCTCTCTGGCTTCCAGGTCTGGCAGGTTGGCTGGCATGCTGCTGTACTAATGCCTCTGGAATGCTTTCATACCAGCACAATGTGCTCCATATTAATTCTCACCAGTGAAGAAAAGCAGTGACTTGTCCAATGGATGCTTTCTCAAGCTGTTCTCATCAGCATTGATGCTGTGATCAGTCCTTCACCTGTAGAGTCCTTAGCTCTAAATGGGTCTGAACTCATGGAAATAGGAAAATTTGTACTCCCAAAGAAACCAATAAAGAAAATCCTTCTGTCTCATGAGCAAGGAGTCAGTGTGTGCTGGGGAATAGGACCTGCATCATCTGTGACACTTCAAGCAAAGAGTTCTTTCATCAGTCGGGATATTTCCTGTTAAGGAAATACAATCCAATTACAAACAGTGTAATATAAATATTATCGGTAAACTGAATATGTCAGTTTGTCAATAATGGTGATAAGAATTTATATTAAATCTGCAGTTTTTATTTCACATAATAAGGTTTTGGCATAGAAGCAGTAATGTCTTTTTGTGAATATATTCATATTTTTCAAACACCAATTCATTCCCTAAGTGTTTAGTGTTTTATATGTGCCAATTTACAGTCTCAGCCCACTTGTGTTTGAGTCAGTTAGGATAAAGAGTTTTGCAGTAAAGCGTTTGGAAACTTATGCAGTGAAAAATTTAAGTAAAATATATTTCTATTAGAGAATTGGCACATTAATCTCAAAAAGCACATACATAACCAATTATTTTCTTACAAGATTTAGAAGAACAAGGATGAAATGTATGAATGTAAGAATCAACGTATGCTGGAAAAATTTGAAATTGAGTTCACCAGCCAATTAAAAAGACCTTAATCAGGTCTGACATTTCATTTCCTTATTATCTTGTTACATTCTTCTAAAAAAATGAATCAATAGATAAAATACTGTTTTCTCACTCTCAAAAAAAGCAAATCAGTCCTGTTCGTTGTCTTTTCCTTTTAGCTACATTAGTGCCAAAGTCTGTCGTCAAAAAATCAAAATATATTTTCCTACATAATGAATTAACTAATACACTGTATTTAGCATGTTTTGTGTAAACAGCATTAAACTGAAGATAAAAAATTCCTTTTTTATTGATTTTATTTATAACTCCCTTGATTATGTTTTTAAAAATAACTTTCAGTCATTATTGTGTATTTGATGTCTCTTTCAAAATGTTTTTTTTTTTCTGTTTTAAAATGTATAGATTGAGCTGAAAAGTGGCATATTAAACATATTTTTAAGAACTGGCATTGCCTTTATGCAAGTGGACCTCTGGTTGGGACTGTCTTATTGTGATGGAAAGTGGAATGAAGTCACTGTGAACAAGGAGGGCTCTGTGATTTCAGCAACTATGAATGAACTGAGAGAGCAGGCACTCGAGCCCCATGTTCAGCAGCTGAAAGTAAACTCACCTGTCTATGTAGGAGGAATCCCACCTGAGATTCACAGTTTCTATAGAGAACTGGGGTTAGAACCAGGTAAGATGACACCAAGAAGAACAGACATTTTCAAAAACTGATGTCGTGCACCAAATGGACATTCTGCTGCTGATAGTCTAAATTCATGAACGTGTAGAATGAATTTTTCCTCCTGCCCATTGTGATGATACCAGTTATCCCTACCCATCTGGCTTTAGACTTGATCCTCTTGTAATTCTATAAAAATTCTTCCAGTGATACCTGAGACAATCTGACTGATAAGAGAGGACCTGGAGTGTAGGAAATGATAAAGCGAGATGCCCAACCAGATGATCTCAGATCTTCATTAGCGAATGCCAGTTCACAGAAACCTGTTTTACTTGATCAACTTGTGTCACTCGCAGATCTGGAATACAAAACCAGTGGGAGACAATAAACATAGCTTAAATCATTGTAATGAGTCTGGATGCTGCCACATGGAAGAACAGCTGAGAGTTTATTAGTCTTTTTAGGCAATACTGATTCTGATCTAAAAAGACTAAATGAGTCCCTGAATTTGGATTTTGGCTACAATTGCCATGATATTTTCCTAATTATCAGAAGAAGGAAGATGATCATATATTTAGCCCTCACTGTGACCTGTCTGTTCTAGGACAGGTCAAATTCGTAGGGAAAAGAGAGAAGCATTGATTGCATCCTGATACTAATGGCCTCCACAAAATGATTTCCTGTAGGAAACATAGTCAAAAAGTGTCTCCCAAACTAGCTCTGTTTGGGTATGTTTCTTCATTACTTGTGAAGCTGTTCATCAGTCATGGGCTATTTTTCAGCTACTGTGGACAAATATGTATCTGTCAGTGAGTGATTAGCAGGGAATCCAGTAAGTGGCTTTGAATGCATGAACTCACACTGAATGTGCATGTTCAAGTGAGCTGTATTGGAGCCTTGTGATTTCACAGCCGTAGAATAGTTCAAGAATATTGTTTTAAACATTCTTCCAGCTCTAGGTATTACATATAATATAATCTTCCTTCAGGTTCTGCATGCATAATATTTATGGCCCAAAAGAGCTGGCCAGTCATACCCTGTCAGTGTTGCCTCATAGCAGATGGTGTAGCCTCGTGAGTGGATGCATTCACAACTCCTGCAGCAAAGAGATCTGTGAACAAAGAATCTAGGGCAAAATAACATCTAAAGTGGAGGTCTGAAGTGCATATCAAGGCACATCAATAAACATTTTCCCACCAAACCTCCTCAGCACGCCACAAAATAAGATGGCAGGTGTGAATTTATATTTAGTGTCTGAGGATAAAAACATTCTTGTGTGCTCCTAAGGTTTTAGGAGCAAGATTAGATATTATAGCTTAAAACATACTTTTATGTGGGACTACAACGATGAAGTGGTAAGATAGTAGAATATAGAGATCTTCCCGTTTAATAAATATTTTGAAAATGTTTTCTCAATCTATGGCTGCTTGATAGTTAATTTTTTAATGAAGGCTTGGTGTTTTGCTCACAGCAAATAAGTGATAAATATTATTTTCCTCCTGCCTCACCTCTGTGTGAGTTACAACTTTAAGAGATTTCAGCTGGAGTCTGTGGGCCTTTGCATGACCCATCCTGTGCTCTCTTGGGAGGTTCAAAAGGAAGCTACCTGGCAGGAATGTTTGTGAAAATTTGTACTATCTTTACTTATTCTCCAGCTACTTGAGAATAGAATTCCTTGGCTGATGTCAGTGAGAAATCTTTAAACAGTGATAAATGTAGCTAAAAAGATACTAAAAATAATGTATTAAAATAGACTGTACAGTGTGCGTCTCAATGCAAATCAAACAACGTCATTTTATCTTATGATTAGGATTCCTGGGCAGACTGGGACTAATTCTTTCCTCTGCCACAGACTAAGAAACTAAACTGGTCAGTGTGGAGTAGCCAGTTGAACTTAAATTAGGATGTATTCATTTTAAGGAGCAGTTTGGCCAAATTCCCTGTGGAGAGAGAAAATGTTTTAGAGATTAATTGATTGAAAATGTGTGTTCACCTTCCGTACCCCTTTTTGCATGAACTACGTATGGACATTAGATTCTCAGTTTGGGTGGCTAAGGACAAACACCAATCTGTCATCCTGCAGTAATAAAGGCCATGGAAGTAAGTAAGATATAAATAAGATGTAAATACCTTAGCTTTCACGAAGCTAAAGAGCAGCACTGATCTGTGAGAGGTGGATTTTTAATTCAAAAAATTAATTCTTAGATGAAGTCTTCAGTTTGGCTACTGTTTACTTTGGCTTTGTGTTAAGCACCAATCACTACTCAGATTTGAGACCCATTTTATATCAATTTATTAATTTTTGGTAAATAGCAAAGTTTTAACAACTGCATCCAGAATTTTGTAGTTGTGTTCTAACAGCAAGTGATTGATTTAACATATTTGTAATTTTGATAGGAATATCACACACACATGCACAGAAATATATAGATATATAGAAATAAATATAAAAGGAAGCTTCTTAAACTTTTTATCATAAACAAGTAGTTTGGGGTTATGTTTCTGGAGTATGTTTATAAACAGCATATGAGTTTTATCCCTGTTAGACAGAACTGATATGCCTCCATCTGATCTCCTGAAGTTAATTGTAATTTTAATCTAGATATTCTTTTCAGTTTAAGGAAGTATGTATATTAACAAAATAGTAGCAAGCAGCAGAAGGCTGATTTTAAAAGTCAGAGAATCCCTTTTATGCTAATAATTTCAAAGTGAGAAGTGACAAAAGAGAAAACGGAAAGGTATTTCCTTGTGGGATGGAATTGGTAACAGTGAAAGTGTAGATCAGTAAGGCAGGAATTTACCAGCTTAGTGTCTGGAAAGTACAGACAGAATGTCATGTTGGAAGTCAACATAGTCACATTACAGTCTTTAATGTTGAAAATATAGAATTGAAAGGAACAAAAGTGTTTCTTAATGACTGCAGCTCTTTATGTGGTACTAATCCCTTACTGTTTGCTAGGTTTCGGTGGTTGCATGAAGGATGTTAAATTTACACGAGGTGCTGTCGTTAACTTGGCATCTGTGTCCAGCAGTGCTGTCAGAGTCAATCTGGACGGATGCCTATCAACTGACAGTGCTGTTAACTGCAGGGGAAATGACTCCATCCTTGTGTACCGAGGAAAAGAGCAGAGTGTTTATGAGAGTGCTCTACAACCATTTACAGGTAGCACATTGGTTGCTTAAATAAAATACATCATTTTCATGTCATTCCTTATTACTGTGTTCAGTACTTTTTTTTTTTCTTTATCTTTTACCGCCTCTATCCTTCTCAATGTCCTTTGAAGAATACCTTTATAGAGTGGTTGCCTTAAATGAAGGAGGATCAGTATCTAGTGTGTGGACCCACGCTCGAACAAGAGAATCAGGTAAGTATGATTTTAAGGTTTACTCATTCTTGTTTTTCATAAGCTGTTTAATGTCAGGTTGAAGGTGTTCAAGAACTGTATGGACACAATTCTGTGCCCTGTGCTCTAGGATTACCTTGCTTGAGCAGGGCAGTTGGACCAGATGACCCACTCTGGTCTCTTCTACCTGACCCATTCTGTGATTCTGTGGAAATAATCAAACCACAACAGTTTTGATTAGTGAACTTTGCATAGTGTTTCTGAGAGGGTAAAACTGCTTAATGCTTCAGACAGGTACCAAATTGGTCATCAGCTGTAAAGTGTTCGAGCAAGTGTTTTCTTCTCATAACTCAAGATATTTTCTAAGTATGTATTATATTATGCAATTAAGGATGTTAAAGGATTGAACTGCATTAACTGAGTAAGAGCAGCCATCTAGCTGTGTTCATACGTGCACTTCTAACCTCACATGAGTAGGGTAGAGTAAGTAAATCTATCTTTTCCTACATATATCTTAGTGCTACAAAATCAGGTGTAGAGAAAGGTGATACTGGGATAGCAGGCACAAGCTGTGGAAAATAAGAGGCCACGTATTTGCTAGGGACAGGAAGGTCTTGTGAAAGTTGTTTTTTTTTTTTTTCAAATGACCCACACGTGAGTGTGCTACTCAGTGCTGCTGAATGAGGATTCTTTTAACAAGTAGTCCACAGATTGTGTGTGAAAATGTGGCAATACTTACTAGAATAGTAGCATGTGGCTTGTGGAGAAGGTTCCAGAGAAGGAATGTAATACATTAAAGATCAAATTTTTCATATGTCTTATGAAGAAAATGTTATAAATTTTTCCTCTTGTGGTCAGTACTTTTGCAAACTTTATCGAGCCAGTAAGTTTTTGAAGATTTTCAGTTGGGTGTATTTTATTTCAGTAACTTTCCGTCTTCTTCATATTGAAGCCCAGCTGCATTCCATCAGTGCAGAGCATTCTTTTGATTTAAGTTGTCCAACGTATCACCTTAAAAAATTATGTGATACATGCATGAATATTGGACTTGCAGATGCATTCTTATACAACCTATACTTTGTGTACCACCCAGAAGGGGCAAAATATATGCATATTTTTATGTCAACCATCTGACAACTGTAAGGATTGCCACAAATTTATGTTTGCAAGCTGACCACAGCACTGAGCAGTCCATGTTCCCTGGGGTTGGACAATAATCATGCTATTTAATTATTTTTGAGTTGGTTTTGTTATATCCCTTATGAGAAGACCATCTGCTGTACAGTAGCTTACCTTGTCCTGTGATACACTTCATAACTAATGAAATCAATATATTGCTGTAGTAATGGAAGCTTTTTCAGAGTATCCCATTCTTTACAGAAGAATCACAACTTCCAGGTATTTTTATAATTTCCATGCTAGTACCCTTATAAAAAACAAGGCTGCATTCATATTTAATGAAACTAAACAGTAAAATTAAAAAAAATAGGCTATTTGATGGTGAGAAAAGCAAATGATCATCATCAGGGCTAGGGAGTCCACATGCATGTACAGCAAACTCATCATCCATCATCCTGCCATAGTGTTCCTTGGGTCTTTCCTCTGCATCCCTTGTGCAGTCATCTGTGATGAAGCTGTTACTGACCAGACCTTTACTTGGCAGAGTAATATCCAAGAAATAGTTAAAGGTTATAGGAAATGGGATGACTTCTTTTTATTAGCAGCTCTATGCATATATGATCTTGGTTTTCCAGTTCTTTAAAACAATTAAATTTTGGTGTTTTTTTTTTTTTTTGTAATGATCAGAAGGAAAGGATTTTGCAAAAAAGCCTTAAAAATCTCTGCTTTGCTCCAAGAAAGGTGCATAGCATTGTGGAAATAGGAAAATAAATGGAAGAGCTTTAAATTTTTGAAGGATTTCTGTAAAAGTGAATGCATATTTTTGGAAATGTTTCGTAGTTGTGGCATTCTGTGGCTTAGATACCCAACTGATAAATATCAAACTCTTCTCTGTTGCAGTACTGCCTTGCTTCATTCAGTTGTATTATTACAATGCCTGTGCTTGTTAGCTACATACAATCCACCTCCTCTCTTTGTGAGTGATGCTTAAATATGTTTGATACATGAAATGTTTTTGGAAAATTGCAACAAGACAAGAAGGAATGTTATGTAGATGGAGTTTTGATGGTTTTGAAATATAGCTTAAACTGAATAGCTCAAGATGTGCAGTCATATTAAATCAATGCTGAAAAGTTACAACTCTAATAAATTGTATTTATGCTAATGGTTGAGTCTGATTTACTGCAGCCATTAAAAGTGAAGAATAGGGGCAATAGTCTCCTTAGAACTGCCATTTTCTCTATTTTCTATTTTATCCTTCTACAGTTCCACAAAATGTGCCAACTCCCTCAAGAGTTCACAGTATAAATGGTTACAGCATTGAGGTCACCTGGGACAAACCAGCTGGGGTCATAGGTGTAATTGAGAAGTACATTTTGAAAGCATATGAAGCGGATGGTCCCACTGTACCCATCACCAGTGCTGAGCTTGCTGATGCTGGTACACTCACAGGTAAATGTTGTTAAGTACCATTTTTTAGGCATATCTAATAACACAGGGTGCTTATCCCTCCATTTGTTGATCTATAAAATACTACTTGTCTATTTTTGTGTATACACAGCATAGATAACGTTTGGTAGGGTAATTATTTGTGTCAGCATCCTTGTAGTGATGTGCTGATTTCAAAGAACAATAGAAATTAAGATACAACACAAATACTAAAAAGCAGTTCCCAAACTATTTATAACGTGGGGGAGAAATGTTTTTTTTTGTTTGTTTGCTTGGTTTTGCTTTAGTATATATGATCTTTTCTAACTCTTTCCCTATTGTTCCATCCAGTTCACCTAAATTAACTCTGAATGTGGGTCTCATATGATACTGTTTCACCTGATATATGAAAGCACTTGATATAGCTGCCTAATTTTGATCATATAAACCTAACTGATTTCAGTGGGAACTAGCATACATTTGTGTTAATCAGATGCTGTGGTTGTTGCCACTGGAATGTGGAGGTAGGTTATTGTGGAATGAAGAAATTCGTGGCTTTGGGTTTATGGGGTGAGAACGTTATAGAGAACAGTTTGGGATATTTCTTCCTGCCAGGATAGTGTGGATGTGCCTTTCTGCTCTCTATGGATAAACTGTCTTTTCTGGCTGCTACAAAGTTTCCTGGGAAGGAAGCACATTACAGGCAAGAATCTGGATTATGTTGTGTCATAACTAAATGGGGCAAATAGTGCAGTCCAGTAGGTTCACTTTTATGATCTCTACCATCAGTTCTATAATGCATAACAATTCAAAAAGTGGTAATGATGCAATGATCTAAGCTGGTGCTTTGGTTTGGCTCAGGTTTGGGCAGTCCAACAGTCTTGGAAAGTGTGTTAACCCTCAGGCAATGTGTTATTTTCCCAAAGCCCAGGTAATAGTTTTTAAATAAGTATATATGGTTTGTGTTGTTTCTCTGCTATAACCTATGTGTACATTTTCCAGGAAAAAATTGCAAATATTTTATTTTCTCCAGTTTGAAATATCTCGACTGTTTGTGAGTAGTGAACTTACCAGAACTGCATGGGCTTTCTAGCCTAACTGTGATTTCTTTAATGACCTTGCTGATTCCAACGTTCTTTATCTCTGCTACAAGGCAATACAGATTATATTGGTAGAAATTAACGACTGTAGTAGAGACATATGGATAAGGGAGCTCACTCACAGCTGATGGTCAGAACCAATATGTTGTTTAACTTGGTTGGTATTGTGCCATGATTACATGTAAGGGTTATGAAAACGTCTGCACCAGGCTGGACAGGTAAGAGGTTATCTGACTGCACCTTACAGGAGGTGGAAGAAACAACAGACCTTTACCTTAAATGGAGACAGTCAATGGATCCTGGTTTGTTAGCCTATTGTAGCAGATAGAATCATCGAGGTTGAAAGAGACTTTTAATATCATCAAGTCCTACCATCAACCCAACACCACCACTGTAACCCCTAAACCACATCACCCAGCACCAGATCCAGACATCTCTCGACACATCCAGAGATGGTGATTCCACCACCTGCCTGGGCAGCCCAATCCAACACCTAACCACCCAAACAGTGATACTTGTTTCTGATATCTAATATGAATCTCTCCTGTCTGAGGCCATTTCCTCTTGTCCTCTCACTGTACATGCAGCAGAAGAGACCGTCCCCCTCTACAACCTCCTGTCAGGGAGTTGTAGAGAGCTGTCAAATAATGCAAAATAAATCATGGAATCATAAAATACCATGTTGAAAGGGAGCTCAATGATCATCTGATCCAATCTTTCTTGGCAAAAGCACAGTCTAGATAAGATGGCCCAGCACCCTTTCCATCTCAATCTTAAAGTGTCCAGAGCTGGGGA
This sequence comes from Lanius collurio, assembly GCA_020086605.1. Classification (NCBI taxonomy): domain Eukaryota; kingdom Metazoa; phylum Chordata; class Aves; order Passeriformes; family Laniidae; genus Lanius; species Lanius collurio. The sequence continues at coordinate 39,842,600 of JACBWW010000002.1, read as the reverse complement.
ATCCACAGCTTCTTGGGAACTTTATTCCAGTGGCTGATTGTTCTCATTTATGAAAGTTTCTGTCTCATGTCAAATTGTAGTCTCCCTGGGAGTAACTTGTGCCCATAACCCATTGTCTTTTCCATGTAACTCCTGGTAAAAAGGGAGACTTTTACTTCCTTGTAGCCACTCTTTAAAATACTGGAACATGGCGATAAGATCTCTACTGATCCTTCTTTTCTCAAGGCTGAACAAACCCAATTTCCTCAGCTTTTCCTTATTTGAGAGGCTACCCAACCCTCTGATCATCTTTGTGACCCTTTGTTGGGGTTTTGGGAGTTCTGCTTCTGTTTTCTTTTTCTTTTGAGGAATTTTCCCATATATGTTGCCAGGGCAACAAGTTGCTGGGTGCTTGGGAGAAAAGGAAAGACCTGGCCACAGGGGTAGGGGTCCAACTGGTGAAGGTCTTTCACCTGGGGTTTTCTTGTGTAAGGTGGGGGGATGCTGTGAGATTTGTACTGGAAAAAAAGAGGGTTGGCTGCAGCCCCTGGCTAGCTGGCATTCTCGGCGTTCGGAGGGAGAGAGGCTGCTGTCATTGTGGAGGGAATTCGTCAGTGCAGCGGGCTTCTGCTTTTGGCTACCTTCCTTCTACTGTGAGCAGAGCCTGCTCGCTGGTTGTTGTGTTGGGAGCCTAACGCCTCAGAGGGAGCTTTTCACCATCTGCTTGGGTGCCTCAGGGAGAAACCCTGGGATTCCCAAGCTCGCCTTTCCCTGCCTCCCTGGGAGCCGGGCTGTGGCCTCTCTGCCCCTGCCTTGAGCCTTCGCTACACTGCAGCTTCGCACACCCTGCCTGCCGAGACCTCCCGGGGTTCCCTGTGCAGCTCCAGAGTTCAATCCATCTCGTCTGCCACCTGGGATTTGGGCTTGTCCCTGCTGTTCCTGAGTGTCTGGCTGGACACCAGGATCGGCTGCCCAGGGAGGTTTGTGAACCCTTTCTTCCATCCCTTCCCGGACCCCAGGCCGCCATCACTGCGTGCTCTCCGAGCTCGCTCCGGAGCGCCCCCTGCAGCCGCGGGAGAACCATCGCACCTGCCCTGCTCACCGGGAGCCGCCAGCGCCCCTGCCGGCTGTGACTGGAACTGCACCAGAGGGGAAAAGGGCCTGACAGCCGAGAGAGGCTGCACTGGGTTTGTGGTTCTGTTTACATATATACATATATATATATGTTAGTAAAGAACTGTTATTCCTATTCCTCATATCTTTGCCTGAAAGCCCCCTTAATTTCAAAATTATAATAATGCGGAGGGGAGGGGGTTGCATTTTTCATTTCAAGGGAGGCTCCTGCCTTCCTTGGCAGACGCCTGTCTTTCAAACCAAGACAGCCTTCCCCGGACTCTCTCCAGCCTGTCCATGTCTTTTTTGCACAGCAGGGTCCAAAACTGAACACAGTGTTCCAGGTGTGGCCTTTCAAGCGCTGAGTAGAGAAGAATAATGACGTCTCCATCTCTGCTGAAGATGTCCTTGTTGACACAACCCAACATTGTGTTGGCTTTGTTTGCCACAGCAGTACACTGTCCACTCATATGACCCAAAGAACTTAAGAACGGCTGCATTCAAATATTGATCTATATGACTGTGTCAGATTATGACTGAGAGATGAGCTTGGTTGGAGCATGATGCTAATAACACCAATGTTGTGGGACCAATCCCTGTACAGGCCATTCACTTAAGAGCTGGACTGGATGATTTTTGTGGTCCCTTCCAACTCAGAATATTCTGTGATTCTCTAGATGCTCAGGAAGAAAATGTAAGATATGTGTTAAGCATAGAATGAGTCTTCCTGTTAGTACAAATTCAGCTGGTTGATTGTGGAATTCTTCAGCTGAAAGCTGCATTTGGACCATTGTGCTTAATAGTCTATGGCAGAATTGTTGGGGTTTTTTTAATACATTCATTCTTTCTGTTTCTGTAACTCCTGTGGAAGTAATTGTTCCAGTTTAGTTTTGTGTGTGTAATAAGTGCTTCCTCTTGTTATTTATAACTCCTGCCCAATAGTTTAGTTATGCATTTTTCAATTTTGGCACTGTATGAAATATATAATTCATGTCCTCATGATGAGGTCAGAGCTGAGATAAGTGTAAATTAAATCACCAATCCACAGTAATTTTGCTTTAGTCTATTGATTTCAGTGAAGCCAACACAGGTGGGCAAGCCAGTGGACATTGAGAACTAGTTACCCACAAATATGAGGCTCCCAGGAGAAGGTGTGTATTTCCCTGGTGAATCATATTTCCTGATTAATCAAAAGTTAACATAAACACAAAACCCCACAGAAAATGCTGTCTTTGCTTACTTTTCTTTTAAGTTCGTTGACAACAAAAAGTTTTGCTTGTTTTCTCCCTAATTTCAGGGACATTTCTTTAGCAATTCTTTTGTTGCATTCCATGAGAAAATGCTACAGTAACCCAAACAGCTCAGCTTGCCAGTGCAACAGCAGAAAGGCACCACAGATCTCTGTGAGATCACTGATGAAGAAACTATGGTATTTTTCCACATCCTCCTTCAAATTTTCATTCCCTGTCAAGCCTAGGGCACTGCTTAATCTGCTGCTTGCAAATGTATCAGAGGGCACTGACAACCCTCTCTTATTTTTTTCCTAGCAGCTTTTTAGGCCCATCTGTTGTGTTTTGGTTTATACTGTAAATTCTTTTGAACAATTACAGTAGGGTCCTGAGTCATAACTGGAGCACAGTAACAAAAAGTTAAGAGCACTACCCATTTCTCAGAAGACTGTACTTTGTGTGTCAAATTCAGAAGAACCTCTTGTACCCTTGTCAAAAAGAAGAAAAGCTGAGCTAAATATTAAAAATAAAATAGGTCTTTAAGTGACCGTAATCCCACAATCTCAAATGCCTATTTCTGACTCCTCAGCAACCAAAATCCTTCAAAATCTGACCCTTGTAATCTTCCAAAATGTCAAACTGTTTTTTCATTTTCATCCAAGAAAGGAATATTCATCAGATTTAAATCCTTAAAATGAGGTTCTGACTGTTGAACCAGGAGTTTATTGGATAAGGTGATATATTTCAACGTAGTTTTCAGTATCTGTATTTCAGTATGAGAGTATAAATTTAAAGCATAAATTTTTGGGATTCAAAATGTACCATGCTTGCCCATCTTGTCTTCAGAGAAGCGTATTGTAATATTGATACACTTTGGATGCAGGTGGTCACACTTGCAGAGTAATAAAGGGAATACAGAGTCACCACATGAAAAAATTTTTTTCCTAAAGGCTGGATTACTTTCTTCTGCATTCCAGTCTTGTATCTTCATGTCATACTGACATGAAAAGTTGGAATATTAACTAGAATCAGTATTTAAACAAATGGAAGAAGCTTTAGAACACACTGTTTCTTTGTGGTTTGTGATCAGCTTTTGCTTCTACTTTCCCTTGGAATCCAGAATATCAGACGATCCTTTGGGTTGGAAGGATTATCTAGTCCAGTCCCTCAGCTCAAGCAAGGTTGACTGGAGCAGGTTTCCTAGAATCATATCCAGTAGAGTTTCAAATATCTCTACATACAGAGATACTTCTCTATGAGAAGCCTGTTTCAGGTTTGGCCACCCACACAGTAAAAAGCGATTTCCTGTGTTCTTTTGGAATTTAACTTTCTCCCCAGGGGAGTGATCACAACACCAAGCCTGCCAGAGTTCAAGAAGCATTTGGGATCTCAGACGCATGGTGTTATTCTTGGAGTTGTCCTGTGCAGAGGCAAGAATTCAACTCCGTGGTCACAGAATCATTTAGGCTTGAAAAGACCTCTAAGATCGTGACACATGATCCTTGTAGGTCCCTTCCAACTCAGGATATTCTCTGATACTGTATTTTATGTATTTCAATTTGTGTCCATTTGTCCTGGCACTAGACACTACTTAGAATAGTCTGGCTGCTGCTTTGTTCTGTCCCGTCAGGTATTTATACATTTTGGTAGATCACCCTGACCCTCGTCTTTCCTGAGATGATCAGTCCCAGCTCTCTCAGCCTTTCTCAGAAGAGACATTCTCCAGTCCTTTTATCATCTCAGTGGCTCTTTTGTGTGACCCACTGACTTGCTGAGGGTGCACACTTCCCCCATCAAGATCATTAATGAAGATATTGAACAGTGTCAAATCCCTGGGATACACCCCTGCTGTCTTGCCTCTGTGTTTTGTGCCACTGATCACAATCCTCTGATGCTTCTCTTGTCAAGTACATGCAAAACCCCCATTTTGTAATTCAGATTTCTCTTACTGTAGAATTCAGGAGATTGACCAGCCTCTAATGGGCTCTCATGATGCCTACAAATAATAATGAAATAAAATGTGCTGCAGAAGAATTCATGCACAATTGGTATGTATTCCTCTTAGAGATTTCCCTTTCAAGTTTGTGTGATTTTGCAGTTCATCCCACCTCTGTCACTGCTGCGATAGCCAAGGGCTGATGTTGTGGCTGCACACGTGGTAACAAGAAAATGGTGGTTGACAGCTGCCATTCCCTCCTTCCCATGACACACGTTTGTAATTACTTTTCACCTTTTAGTCTTTTATGCTCAGCAGATGAATATCTCAGGAAAAGTTAATTTAATGATTTAATATGGTTAATCAGTGTCTAAGCTGTGCTGTGGTTTTGAAAGCTCTGTGGTTGGAGAGTCTCTCAGAAGAGGAGACAGGGCCACCTGCCAGTAGCAGATCAGCCAGGGCTGGACAGTGGGGCCATAGCACTGGGGGAAGCTCTCTGCCATCCTGGCAAATGCCCATGCTCTGACGAGTGCTGTTAGCTGAGATTGTCCCTCTCAGGGAGAGCTCTGCCAGTCCCCTGCCTAAGCAGCCTGCAGCTTTGGGACTGGCCTCTGCACCTTGACTTCTGCCTCTGACAGGGTTCAGGGGTCACTGTCTGAGATGGATATTAGAAAACACTGTTTGTTTCAGGCTTGTTTCATCTGTGTGGGATGAAATAAGGAATTTCACCTATGGAGAGTTTGCTGTGTGAAGCTATTGGTGAATTTCTTGGGCAATACTCTCATGCACTTGAAGTTATTTGAAAGCTCTTGGTTTGCACAAATATTTTACGCTGAAAACATTCCTATACTGCAGTTAATGAGATTTTTAAAAATGTATAGAAAAGGATTATTGCAAACCTACTAACTTAAATGTATATAGGGCCAGAGCACTAGGAGGACTCTCAAATCCCTCATCCAAGCTGAGACAAATTTCTAAAGTTCTAAAACTTCTGATGTAGATAAGAATATTTGACTGGGGCAGCTACTACAACAAGGGGTAGCTGATAGACCTGTCTATGCCCATAAAGTTTCTGTGAGTTGTCAGGTGGTGCTTGAGCTCCTGATGACTCTAAGTCAGAGTGGCAGAATGTGAGTTCCCTTCTCCTTTCATTTAGCTGGCTTTAGCAGACTAGTGGCATATTTTTCAATATATGAATTTTGAAACATAGATTATATTAATATTCTACAGTATTAAGATTCAAAATTGATTGAGTTTAGACTTAAATGAATCTTGTTTACAGTCCAATGCTGTTGTATAAATTTATTCATACAAAATATAAATTGTGTGATTAAATAAACCTGAGCATTTTATCAAAATTACATCAACTCTTAGATACATACCAATACTTTTATTAATAAAAATAAGTTGATTTCTTGATGTTTTTTGGGCTAGAAAGGATTATTATGTTTTTATAGACATACAAAAAAAATCTGCAAAAAGGTAAACCGTATTTCTTTGTCTCTCTGCAAACTTTTAAAGGTAATCATACTGCAGAAAATAAGCAATGATGAAGTGGTTTGGAATGATCAAGGGTAACATAGTGATAGATGTTACACAACCAATACTTGTGATTAATTTACTCTTCGTGCAAAATTGCACTGTTGGGTTAAGGTTTTCTGCAAACTGAAGCAGCTAGAGAGTTTCCCTGTGCTATGGGGAATGCAACAGGTTTCCTTGAACCACTGCAACCTGAATTGCATCTTCAAAGCCAGTGGAGCTTGTGTATGGTTTGTTATGAAATAGATCTGTTGGGGATAAAAAGGGTCTTTTAAGCCACATAAATGCAGTAACTAAAGTAAAATTGTTGTTTGTTCTTATAAGCTGAAGTGTTGGAGTAGGTGCCCTCATGCTGAGTAGTTCTTCATTTTATGACTTAGAAAGATGCCTTAAAAATGCAGATGTATGCGACAGATTGATGTGCACAGGCTTTCAGTTCAGAAATGCATATGTGGAAGACACATGTACTTAAACAGTTTTTTTCTACAATCTGTCAAACATGAAGTCAGTTGAGGACTTCCCTTTCTGATCAGTGGACTGTGATTAAGTGTACTGTGGCAATGATGCGTCTCGACACACAAGTGACTTTGTTGGACAGATGCTGTATGACCTCGGGCATTCAAGTTAGCTAAATAGTCTGGGTTTGGGGAGGGAAGATTTGGTAATTTTTGTTTTTAAAGCTTAGACAAGAATTAAGGTAAATCTAAATGTCAAGTGTTGTATCACTTGTAGTAGGTGTATTTCCAAATAGGTCCTCATTAAATAGCATGTTAGGGAAGAAACAATGAAAAATCCGGAAAAGAAATGTCCCTTTTGCAAAAGAATACATTCAGCTCCTGAAACAAATGGAATTTGTGTGGTGAGCTCTGTTCAGAACCTTAGAATTCAGCAGTAGTTTTCAGGCTTCGTATGCAAAGTAATGCCTAGTTATGATTAAAATTACCTAAATTTACTTGTTAAAGAAAAAACAAAAGTTGAATTTTGCAAAATAGTCCTCTTCCACCATCTAATCTGAGTGCAATTTTTATGGAAGTGAGGAAAAGAATTTCTGTGTTACATCTGTAAGATTACATAGCTTTTTTTTGGGGTGAGTTGTGCATGTAGGTGGATGGTTTTGCTTATATGGGAGGTCTCCATCAGTAAATATATTTTTAAAACCTCACCTTGATTTATATTCATATCATCAATCCATTCAATCCGTTCTTCTGAGTAAAAGGTCCGTAAGTTGCTAAAAGCAGGTGTGTCTTTTCATCTCTGAAGACCGGGTAAATTCTTGAAACAAATTCATGAAGCAGCAGGGTGATAGATTGCAACAGTGAAGCAGTTGCTTTCATAAAACTCTTTTAACTGGGTGAGAAAATTGGTATAATACTTTAATTGCCTTTGAATCTATTTTTCAGATTTTGTGAACAGAATATTAGCCCTCATACTTTAGAGGTAAACCATTTTCTTTTGTTGTTGATGAGAAGTACTAGTTTTCCACTCAAAATCTCCCAGAATGTTGTGGAATATAGCTGTGTTGCCTAAATGTACGAGACCTCCCTTTGAGAGTTACTGAACAAAAGAAATGCCTACTCTGTGGAGACGTGAAGGGAAAAAAAGCTGGATATCTAATCTTCTTATATACTGTATGCATTAGAACAATGAATGGGCATAAAGATGCAATAACTCTGACCAGTCCCCACACCCATTTTACCATAAATTCATTGTTGATCCCTTTGCTATTGCCCGTATCCATGTTGTTATCCCTCATCTGCTGGGATGAACCTAGCATTTTCTCTCTTGCACAACTCTAAACCTTGACTTTCAATATTGCAAATAATTAAAGACCATTTAAATAAAAGTATAGAGAATTAAATACTAGTTTTGCATATAAAGTGGGCTTAATGTTCTAGGTGTGATTCCAGATCACTCTTTTAGACTGTTAACTTTACATTCATATTTAACAAATGACATTATTCAGTTTCATGGGGTCACTGTGTCAAAATGTCTGTGTTAGAACTTTAATTTATTTCTAGAGGTTCTTTGGGCAGATAGGAGTGGTGTGTTAAAATGATTTAGCATCTCCACTTGCCCATGTGGATTTTAAGGTTTCGAATGTAGTTTGTGATGTAAATTTTGAGTCTAGGTGGATTCAGCTGCTCTGTAGTGGCAGACTGAATGCGTGGGACTCCTATCCCAAATGTGTGAGGGTGACCCTCTTCTTAAATATTGATGATGTCTCTAATCCTATCTCCTGATCAAAGTGACAATTCATCCACCTCTCTCCTGTTAGCATTAATAGAATACATGCAAGTGTGGCCAAATTTTGCTTTGTTAGCACCCTGTCTTGGGAAGCCTGATGGACTCTTATCAGATCAGCAATTATTGGGTATAGACAAGAGATGCCAGTCTGAGAATGTGATAATTGAGGAGTTAGGGAAAGTTTTTTTAAAGCTGTCAGCCAACTTCATTGGATCATAGACTATTTTTTTACTGCAAAATTTATTTTGCTATTCTTTAAATTAATTTGCGTGTATCAGTGATCTTTGCTGTGGGACTGCTGACTTTGTATTTCAATGTAGTCAGGTGCTGAGTGTAAATTTCACTGACTGACTGAAAGTGCAGAGGAAATGAGTGGGTAATGAGAGCAGAGCAGCCAGTTCTTTAATTGAATTAAAAGCTGGGTGACACCAATGCAGACACCTGTCCAATTACAGACAGGCCAAGGTGTTTACCATTGCTGTACAAGCGATTTGAAGATGACAGAAATCTTTCCGCCCACAGATTAACATAATGAAGGAGAACAGATTACAGTGGATGCTGGCCAAACAGATAGGATGGCAGCTGAGAAAAAAGTAGTTTGCTGAAGTATGTAAATAAAATCTGTGCACTTTCTATTGCCTACCTATGCACACCTGTTTCTTTGTTTAAAAAAATAGTGCAAAAGTACATGTAAGGAAAAACATTAATTAAGAAATGAAAAAAATTATTTTTTAAGTTGCTGCCTTTGCTGAATTAATTTTTTGACATGAACTTCCTGTAGCAAAAGAGTTTGCTTTATTTTTTTCATGGAAATTCTCTCAGCCTTTCACAAACCTACCCATGCAATGGGAAGTCTGTTGTGCTACAGGTGCTTCATATAAAACCTTCCTACTTCATCAAAAGTAAACCAAACAGCGCAGTCCAAACCTTCTACGTGTCATGACATCTTTTTGTATATGTGTGATATCCTGCAGCTCTCAGTGCTTGAAGCCATTGGTAACCCTACAGGAAGTCTTCCATGAAGAAACGCAAGGAGCATTAATTCACTGCTTCATAAGAAACAAGTGCTGCAAGTGCTAAATGTGCAAATCAAACTAAATTGCTTCCTAAAGCACAGCAGAGTGAATTAGGGGATGGCATACGTACAATGCCATGCTCCTCTTGACCAGGAACTTGCAAATGTCACAGAGGATTTGGATTCTACTTGTGTTTACTTGTGGAAAGTAATTCCCAAAGCACCTTCTGTAGTTTCCTGTGTTTAACCCTCTATGATCTGAAAATAAGTGGAAATACTCTCTTGTGCAAACAAAGATGGTGTTTTGACTAATGGAATATCTGTGATGAATAATTTAGGGTAGATTCTGATACTTCCAATACTTTACAGGCATACTAATACCTGAAGGGGGGAGCCATACAAGAAAGCTGAAAAGGGCCTTCTTACAAGGCAATGTAGTGAAAGGAAGAAGGGTAATAGCTTTAATCTGGAAGAGGTTAGATTTAGATCAGATATTGGGAAGATACTGTGGGCATAATGAAGTACTGGAACAGGTTGCCCAGAGAAGCTGTGGATGTCCCGTCCCTGGAAGGCCAGGCCAAATGAGGTTGGACCCAGATGATCTTTATGGTCCCTTTCAACCCAGACCATTCTATGAAAACATTTTTTCCTATTTTCTGTCTTTTTGATGGCTCTTAAAAATATTTTCCTTCCATCACAGGAACATTATACGGACATTTCTTTGGTGGTGACCAGCACAGCATTCTTCTTTTTTCCTGTCACACTTATATTGGATGTCAGTACAGCTCTCCACTGTTAACTGGGGATTTGCAAAATCAAATCTATGACCAGAGCAAGCAGATGCTGGTCAACTGGTTTTAGTTTAGCACTACTCTGAGGTAAAAGTGATTACTTCTGAATATCTCTGCATTTGTATGAGAAGTGCACCCCAGAGAATTCAAATAGAAAGATTATTGCTATGCCAACCTTTGAAGTTTTTTGATTGATTGCAAGAAAAGGTATAAACGTTGCTAATTCAGTGAAAGCTAATCTCCTGTTTTCCATGTGAACACACCTATTACTAAACACAATATAAACATGTATGGACTGATGGTTCTACTCAGAAAATAATATACTTGTTCTGTAGCTATTAATTTCCAACATCAAATTCTCCATGCCCTTTTTGTGATTACAAAGGGCTTACATGGGGAAAAATTATTTTTTTAATGCAGTGCAGTTATGTTGCTTTCTGTTATTGTAATAACCCGGTGAAGAGCAATAATAAGGACTAATTTTGTCTACCTGTTGGCATACATGTAATGCTGAAGAGATTTTCAGACTATTTGTACTGTGGGACAGTTGGCCAGAAATTAAGGTTATTTGATGTGCTGGGGTTTTTTTAAGCTGATTTGCAAAATCCCGGTGTTGGACAGTTTTGAAATAACATGGTTTGCTATAAATTTTATTTTTTTAATGAAACACCTCATCTATTTTGCTAGAGCTGTGAGAATCCATGTGAGAACATGGTTTGAAATAAAACTTGACATGAATTGGCCTTCTTTTAATTACTTCTGTATTTAGATTCTGTATTACCTTATTGTTGGACCTACTTTGCAATGGGAACTGCTGATGTTTCAAAAAATTACTCTAAACTAAATTTTTTCCCTTGTAAATCCTTCTGCATGTCCTAGTTCAAAATGGTGAAAACCTTCCTGAAGTGGTCAGCAGTGATTTGGTGTATTTGTTATAACAAGGAGCTGATGGATATGTGGGAATTTAGTAACTTCTCTTCACTAACATAAGCAGGATCTGAAATGGAATAAGGCTCCAGATCTTTTCTTCTTGTAAACCCTTGGGTACTGTCACCTGGATTATGTTACTGTAGTAGTATAGCAAATGTATGGTATATATGCTGCCACTGAATGGAAGACAAATGGGATGGTCCATAAAAAAAGAGATTTCAGTTTATGGATGACTAGGGACATCGTTGGAGAGGAGGCATTAAAAAAAACTTGTTCTGGGAGACATTGAAAATTCCTTGGAAAAACAGAATGAATAACGGAAAAAACTTTGAGACAGAGATTAAGAAAAAAAACTCCTTTACTGTCATTGTTGCATTAAAAATATACTCCTCAGTTTTGAAGTAGTATCTGTTTCAGTGAGCATAACTAAAGAAACACAACTGCATCTTTAGTACTAAAAAAGAAATATCATTTACTCTTAAATTATTTTGTAAAATTTAAGTCATGGATGATAGCAATGAAACCTTAAATAATTTTTATTTTCACCTGTAACAGTGGGAGCCCATAACAGAAAAGTTTATTTTCCCTCTGCGTGTGTCTGCATGTAATCAGTCTGTGCACTGCACATGCATAACACATTGCTTTCTTGTGTTGCAGGTGTATTGACGGGCTTGCATCCCTTCACAAACTATGCTGTAACCCTAACTGCTTGCACTTTGGCTGGCTGTACTGAGAGCTTGCATGCATTGAACATCTCCACTCCACAAGAAGGTAAAGTAATTTCAAAGGTCTTGACTTCCACATTTCAGTCATGAATAATAAAACAGGAGAAGAGCTAAACGCTGCAAAGCCATTTGCTGGAAAACCCCAACCTAATTTGATGACAAAGTGCATTGCCAGACCATAATTGCTCCATTTTTTGGGGGGTGCGAAAATGAATCAAACTCCATACCCTTTAATGACATGCATCTTTAATAGCTGTAATGCAGATTAATGGGCTTTTTAATTGCTGTTACATTGTTCATGCAAGAGCCTTGTCATTAATATGAAGCATCTGAAAGATTAATGAAAGCTTCCTCATTTTACTATGGCTCAGAAGTAAATCTAGAGACAGTCTGACTAAAAAGAATTGATTGTATGGCACAGTATGAAATTGAGAATCAAACGGTTGATTTCCATGGTTTCTTTTAACCACTAAACACCAGCAATAGGCAACAATTATTTCAGTGTGATGAAACTGCCAAATGCCAATTGAGTTATTTATTAATTGCTGTTTGGATTTTCCTTTTTTTTTTCCCTAAACACTTTTACATGTTTTTGTGCTCAAACTTAAATGTTGTGACTGTAAATTAATGCTTCCTTATGCTTACATTAAGAACTAGAGCACAAAGAAAGAAAAAGTGCATTCAATTCTGACTTCAGAGTCTAGACTGATATGTAATGCACATTAATTACTAGGAACAAATGCCCCAAAAACATAAGTGACATATCTAACTTCATTCTCGATTAAACATAAAGTTCACATCTCCCAGTTCTGTCATCCTAAGGCCATATTAATCCAGTTAAAATAATCAGTTACTCCAAATCTACACCAGTAGACTAATGAAGACTTTGACATGTATTTATTGGACAGCTGTTAATCTTCCATGATGCAAAGTAGTTTTCAAAATTCCCTCCCTCCCGCAGTTCTTTGTTTTATCTTCTCATGTAAACTAGGTTGTAATACAGTACTAATAATGAAAATAAAATTTTGGCGTGAAGTCATGTGAATTATATCCATAATAATTTGAAGGATGCTGAAGTGCTGAACTGCTGCCAAAGCAGGTTGTTGTGCAAGGTGTTGTGTTGATGAGGACAGTGCTGAAGATTGCTGAACTTTGCTAGAACAGAGTTTTGGTGTGACCACGTTAGTAACTGCCAGCAGCACCAATCAAATCAAAATCCAGTTTTTGCCTCTTGGATGTTCAGGGTAAACTGACTGAGCTTGTCCAGTGGCATTCTCCATGAAAGGGTGCAGCCTCTGACAGCCAAATAGTTAATGGACCCTGTGATATAAACATGGAACACATTATTTCAGTATTTGTGTATTTGTTTCTGCTGTGACATAGCAATTAAAAATAAATTGTTTATGTCCTATTTTCTCAGCTTACTGAATAAAGCAGAAATGCTTACCTGTCATAATTGAATGGTTTAGGCAAGAGTAGATTTTTATTTTTTTTCCCAGAGATTGAATAAAGCCATGGGGAACGTGTTTTATCCCTCAGAAGAATTGAACAAAAAGTCAATGTGTGGAATTTCTATTTTTGGACACTCTTGTTGCCTGCTCTTAATAACAATAAATTGGTGATACAGAAGACAGACACCATATCACACCCTCCAGCTATCCCTGTTTCCCTATTGAAACATTCATTACTCTATATTGTTTTCACATTGCCAGGTACTGCTAGTTATTGTTTTAAATTGCTAGCACAGAGCTTGTAAATTACAAGATATTTCTCCCAGACTAAGGCCTCAGCTCTGCTCCCCTTGCAATATTCACTGGGATTCCTTGTGTTTCTAATGTATAACTCGGCGGAACAGTGAAAGAACTTGACTCTTAAATTATTATCCATTGCCAACTTCCAGTATGTTGTATACATAAAATCTACATTAAACAAACATTACTAAGTGTATTGAATTATGAAAAATTTGAAATCAGGGGTAGTGCCTAAGAACATATCACCTGCATTGGTGATTAGGATGATCATTTTGTAGTTAGGAATAAAAACCATGAAAGATGAGAAAATAATTTGTATTAAAAAAAGGACTGCACTAAAATCCTGTACCCCTCACCTTGCTGAGTGTTATCAAGCTGGAAAGAAAAAATTATAGAAGCATAATTATTCTCCTAAAAGGAAAGGGTATATTGCCATATTTTATGGAAGTTTCTGTTTGGTTAGATATCCTCACATAATGTAGGAGACTTCTCAAAATTCTGATACGTTGCAGACATAAAATCTCTTCTGAAATTCCAGCTTTGCCAAAAATCATTCTGGTACCAGCTTCTCATTGAAATTCTTTATTATTTGTGGAAAGACAATGTAGTGTAACTTTATACATTTTTTCACCAGCCCCTGAAGATGTGCAGTCACCCACAGCAATATCCTTTCCCACATTCCTGCTGATGAGTTGGAGTCCACCCAAAACACCAAATGGTATTATTACACAATATACTTTATATATGAATGGAATACCAATTTACTCTGGAAATGGAACTAAGTATGTTGTAAAAGGTAAGTTCTCTGCTAAGTAGCATGTCAGATAGGTGTCTCATGGTTGCTATAAATAATTGTGTGATTGACCTCTTCTTATTTCAGAGGAAAGACAAATAATTCTAAAATTGGTTGGATGCCCTTTAAACCCTGTTTGGTTTAATATTTTTAAAACATCTCACTTTTTGTTGGGACTCATAGAAATTAACATTACCATGGATGGTGTAGCTAAATCTTGTGCTTCTTTCATCGGATCTGAATCATCTTTTTAAAAGTTTTATAACATTTTGATCTCATACCATGCAGCTCTCAAAGCAAGTAAAATGCAACCTGGTGAAGACATGTACAGGTTTAGTAGTTTTTCTTACTACCTTCCTTAAATATTCTTAATTAGAGAGATACCACATTGCTTACCTCAATAACCTCTATTTAATTAATTAAAAGTAGAAATGAATAATCTGTTTTCTTCTGATAATGGTTGTGCCATGTGCCAATAGCCAAATTATATCAGTGCTCTTAAACTATTGCATTGAAGTTAAGTGCCTGTTATTGGGCAGTACAGTGAAGGATGGTAATCTGACTTTCTATTTTAATGTAATTGGTGTCATTTAATGAATTATCCAAATTACTTCTTCAGAAATTATGCAAACAACATAAATAATAACTAAAAACCCCCACAAACAACAAAAAGAAAACCCAAACAACCAAAAAAAACCAACAAGAAAATATGGAGCTAGAAATGTCATGCCACAGCATAAGCACTACTGTGGGTCCATCAGAACTTGTATGTGTCAGTAGGTACAAGTGAAAATACAACATTTCGTATTGGACACCTTGGGGGGAAAAGGGGTACCAAGACTCTGCTTTCTTTTTAATGTGAGGCCTTAAAATTCAAAGCCATTTCTGCATCTTGAGTCAGTATAAAACATATTTAAAAATTCATATAGTTCAAATTTCTTTGCCTTGCACAGGCCATAAGGTACTGGTGTGGTGGGTCAGTTTTGACACTGAAAAATGAATCCAGTTAGAGAACCTCCTGAAGGCTGTTGATGATCGCTATAATAAATAGTGCACACTTTAAGTCAAACTTTTTCATTCTGTATTCAAAGGTAATGGATTTTTCGTAACCATAGTAACCTTAGTGTATTTCTGGATAAATACATGAGGTATATACATTCTGGTTTTATTTTTGAATATAAACTACCACATTATGTATTACTAATAATATGAAAAATAGGATATAGGTTAGCATAATGACAGCTCAAACTAGTGTGCATTTTTCTTCTGCAAAAAATAAATATTTATCAAAAGTGTAGGTTCAATTAATTTCTCCCCCATCTCCCCCGTTTTCTGGTATTCTTGCAGTGCCATTTATCTTTTTTTTGCAAGATTTCCATTAATCTCTCATTGCTGTATCATAGCACTGTTCTTAAAAATTTTGTAGTGCAAATAGTTGTGTTTCCAATCTCACTAAAATCATTACTGAAAGTTCATCATAGGTTCATCACTCTACTGAAATGTTCATCTGCAACCTGGTTGTAAAAGGGCAAGTGATGTAAAACATTTGAGTAAGTGTTCGCCATAATATATTTCGGTTGGTTGGTTTTAGATTCATGTCTAAATGTAGTCTGAACTGCAGACATAATGAGTGCTTATTGATAGAAATTATGGTCAAGTGGCTTTTGTAATTCTTATATGAAAATATAGAAAAACATAAGGATTCTACCCTTAAATCTTGAGTGATATGTCAGGATACATTCAGCTGAAGTAATCAGATGAAATCTCATCTGGTTCATAAGTTTCCTAAGGAAGCTCTTGTTGCTTTTATGTAGAAATTATTTATTTATATTTTACGGGAAATCTTTATATTTTTGGTCCTATTAAGCATTTAAGGACTTTGATTTCAAATAATCATTTTTAGGCAGATATGGATCTAAAGAAAACAGAAAATCTTATTCAAAAGAGAGGGCTGATGGATCAGATCATGTTAACATACACTGTGTACCACAAGAGCCGCTCTTGCCTGCCGTTATGAACGTGGTGTGGAGATCAGTCTGTTTACTTTGGATCCATTTTATGTAGCTGCCAGTTTCTGCCTCTGCCTGAGGGAGAAGTGGCAATGTGAACCAGCAGGCTGGGATTTGGGTCACTAGAAATCCCAGTCCTTGTGAATCAGGTTTATTCAAGATCTTGCTAAGATCTGCATGTATCTTTAATTTGACCTGATTTTGCTTCCTTTCAGAGCCCAAGATTTTCCACTTTGTAGGCTTGATTTAGAAGAGGTATAACATAATCTTTTTTTGTTGTTGTTCTACAGTTTTGTGGTGAAAAGCTGCAGCTTTTGGCTTTAGAGTATTATGTTATACACATTTTGTCCTTTCCCATATAATTATTCTTTGTATCCAGCATTTATGCTGGTGATGTTGGTGACTTACTGCCACAACATCGTATACTATTGACCCTAAATAGAGAGACAAAGTTCATTGTCTCTAACATCTGCTTTCTATTTGCTCATCAAAATTATTTTCTTAATTTAGTAGCTGTATGACTTAGTTCCTGGCCAGTCGTCTATACCAGAAAGTCATAGATTCTTTCTATGCTTTTGAAGTTCTGTGTCTATTGAAATGTGATGGTTTTCTTAACCTTTCTTTTTAAGGGGATATAAATTCTGTTTAAAAATTAGTACTTCACTGACTTTCATTTCAGACTGTGGAAAATGCTTCAGTTTAGGCCCACATTAATCAATCCATAACTTGAGGTGGGATATGTTTTCTCAACACTGTAATGGCGAATATATTGTTAGCTTCATTTCTGATTTTGACAGTTGTTCAGGGCTTGAAACACTCATTGATTTTCATGGAAATTCAAGTGTTTGTTTCCTCTAGGGGTTGAGCTGTAATTAAAAAGGAAACCTTTTAAAAGCACATATGGCAAATGTACACTTTACTACATTGAAAAAGAAGACCCATTAGGCATCCATCATCCATTAGTGCCTTTAAATATTTCCCCCATATTGACAAATTTGGTTTCTGTGTTTTGAGTAATAAAACACTGAAATGAAGCCAGCATCTCTAGCACAACACCTGTATTAACTGCCTGCCTGTGATTTTTCAGCCTCCCACCTTCATGCATTTGCTTTATGCGGTGTATGTTCTACTTCTCCATGCAATCTGGGCTGTATTTCACATCCTATATTCCAGTGAAAGCCTAACGTCTCCAATGGATGAACCCAGAGGAAATAGTCCCAGATCCCAGGTGAAACTTGGGCTGTGTGAATCCATGCCCCTGTATTTATGCTTTCAGTTCCTCTGTGCGTGAGTGCAGAAGCTCCTGTAACCAAGGCCAACATCTGCAGCTCAGAAGAGTAGTCGCAGTAGGGTTGTGCTCCCCCAAACTTCAGACCTTACTGTGCTGTAGATGATTAGCAGCTGTGAGGAGTTGGAGGAGCTTGTACAGTGATCTTCAGAGCTCTTAACATATTGAACTTAAAAAGGCTTTTGATTTTAGGGAAATGTCAGTAGTTTTTCCCTGGGAACAGGAAAATATTCTTCTCATCCAAACACTCACAGAAAAAAACTGAAGCTTCTACTTTGAAATCTGGAGAATTCTTAATGTAATTATCTTAAGGATATTTTAAAATTTATGCAAGGTATCCCTTCTTGCTTCTTTTTTGTTTAATTTAGTCTCAAATTTTCTGCTTGCCTTAAATGAAAGGGGCAACAGGGTTTTCATCCTGAAAAGTACTAGACTGCAGTGGCCTGAGCTGTTGGTGCCACTGCTACTAGCAGAAATATGGTCTGATAAATGCAGAATGTTATAGCATAAGCAGAGATGATCAGATGTAATCCTCGTGCCCATTTTTTTTTTTTGTGGGGACCCTTACTGATGTGAAGAAACTTGAGAAAAAAAGGTTAGAGCAAAATACTCCTGTATTCTTGAAAGCTGAGCATTTGATAGACTGAGAAATGGTGTTCATTGCCTAACATGTTTACAAAGGGAAATTACTTTGTGGACACTTTAGAAAACAAAACAAGCCAAAAATGTACGAATCTGTCTTTGCTCTGAGCTTGGCATTGAGGATGTATGTCTGCATTTTCTGCAGCACTAGGTACTTGACAATGTTAACAAATTGTGTTCATATAATTTTCCTAGCAGAATCTAATGGTTCTCATCATGAATCTTTAAAAGGAAGATATTCTTATTAAGACTCAGCTGTATGAAACTTATTTTTCTCTGCCAGCCTGAAAGAAGTATTTCCAGTTTTTCAGGAAAGAGATCGTGTCAGCTACATTACAAGGGCAGATCTTCAACTGAGTTAAATGAGTATAGAGTTATCCTAAATTGTGTGTCCAAGAGTTTATAAAAAAATGCGACAGAGTACTTTGTACCAGGTTTCTGGGAAAAATGTTAAGGAGAGCCTTGGAAAAGGGGAGAAAGAGCTGTCTTCACAATTTTTTTTTTCTAAGAGCATGAACTAAGCATAACTTTAGCATAACTTTAGCTTATGCTAAAAGCATTACTTTAGCTTATTCAAACTGTTATTTGACCTGAGTGAGCAAAGGCTGATCCTACAAAACCAGGTTAGAACGGGAGCCTTGTTTTTCTGTGAGGAAGAGACAGATGTTTGACATCTGTTCCATCAGGGCTTAACATATCTGAACTTAAAAATGGGAGAATCCCAAATTAGTACCTGTATTTTTTATGTTGCTCTAAACCAGTAGTGATTACAGTACACATCATGCACAGCCATGTGCAATGACTAAATTTTGCAGAAAAATTGCCAAAGTTTTTGGTCCTTTATGCCCCATGAATACTGATTGTTTTAAATGAGAGCTCATTATAATAAAAGCAGAATTCATCATAATTGCCAAGTGAAACAATTTGAGCAAGAAAATCCACAGAATTGTATGTAGAAGATAACTGCAGTGAGATGTATCACTGCAAGAAGCTGAACCACTGAGAAGAAAATCCTTACTATCTTATGTTTAAGATGTTGTCTTGTGATTACTTTTCATAGTTTTCAGCCATAGCCATGTTTAAGAACAACAATTTCCAACCCTAAGGATTTGTGTTCCTTTGTTTTGGGTCCTGCTCAAAGATGACAGGCAGCTTTTGCCTTAAAGGACAAACAATAGAAAAATTCTGCAGTCCTCTGGTATGAGTTTATTTCCCATCTTCAAGGCAGCAGTGAAATACTTAAAATTACCAGATGCGCTCAGTCTGTTCTTTCACTATAGATTTTGGAAAGAGTTGTTTGCCATCAAATACAATGTTAGTGCTAGATTTATATATATTTTAACCCTGAATTTCACAGTTTCTCATTCTATTTGTGAAGCAGAGACTTCTTTAACACCATGGTGAGGAATAAAAGTTAGTCCTCGCTTCTTTGCAGGTAGAATTGGTTGTCTGAAACAACTTGCACATGACCCAATGAGACTTGGCCCATTGTCTCACCCTTATTTTAGGGTCTTGCACTACTATGCAACAGTGGAGGCTGACCCCTTATATTTGGTTTAGCAATTTATCTAGCTGGTAAGTCATACAGGATTGCATATGAAGAATGCCTGCTTGTCCAGGCTTTATTCTGGCCCTTTTATGTGTTTCAGTGAACGTCTAGAGGTGCACCTGGCACTAGAGGGCAGGGTACACCAGTCTTACAGAAGCTGCCTTCCTCTACAGGTTCTAGGTGTGTGAGAAGGCACATTTGATACACCTGAAGTGGCAACACTGACATTGCCGGTGACCGGTGCTACTTTAATTAATTCCAGACCCAGAATGCAGATTCAGCAGGCACCAAACTAAAGGGCAAATGGACTGTCTGAGCCTGGCATTCCGGTATTTCAAACTCAGACAGAAAGATCTGGTGCACTCATTGGACTTAATAATACAGATCTGGGGAATTTAGAGGGGAGGGGGGCAGGGGAAGGGTAAAAGCATTATGTTTATTTGTAGCAGCTCTGTTGTATCATTTTCTATTGCAGTGCATTAGTGCAGTGTTAAATAAAATCTGCTTATTTAAAATCCTTTTAAATAGTGTTTAAATATTTCCTGCTGATACAATCTGCTAAAGTAGTTATCCTTGCTGCAGATTTCAGTTAACCTTGTCGCAGATATTAAGCCTGAAGCTACACAGACTTTTAGGGACCTTGATTATAGAGCAAAACCTAATGGTGTCATTATAAAACCACAGCTGGACAAGCTTCTGGAGTCCTTGTCCTTTGATCAGATTTGGGTAACACAGCAAGCCAGGAGAGAACTCACGCTAACCCTGCTGGAATTGCTGAGCTCTCAGGTTACTTGAATACCACTTTCTAAAAATTAAAATGCAACACAAATTATAAAATTAGAGTGATTGGGACCTTCCAATCTTCTTTATGTACCAAAGTGAACTGGAGCAAAATAGTTCTCCAGAGCTGATAGCTGTAGAACAGGGAGAGTAGTTTTTCTTTCCTTTCCCTTCTGGCACATAAGAATTATTTTGGCTATGGGCTCTGTTTTCTAAACAAAGAGAAGAAAAACACTGATTTCATGGCTTGTCTAAATTCCATGATAAGAAATAAAGCTCCTAAAAAGTTTGAAACTCCCAGAATTTTTTTGTCCTGTGATATTACTTCAAAATATTTGTCAGAATTAGACATATGTAAGCTTTTTATTCTGTGTTTTCTCCTTCAATATGTAGGTTGGTAAGCTGATTTAAAGATGCCAAGATTTCTTCAGAGGAGAGTGTCTACCGAGAAGGACACATTTAAATCAAGAGTTCATTGAGTTCAATTTGTAAAATGTGAATTTACAGCCTTTTTTCTTTGTTTTTTATCCATAAGCAGAGCATACTTCTTAACATCCACATGTAATTGCCTTGTAGGTGCTCTGCACTGGCATGTGGATTTGTAGGTGTTCTCCAAGATATCCTCTTTTCAGTTAGATAGCAGATTCTTATTTTGCTACTTTCTGAGATCAGGTTGTTGTAATGTTGTGTGTGTGAACTTCTCTTGAGTAAAATGGCCAAATGTTGTCTGCTTTGCTCTTGGATTTTTCTGAAGGTCTAATCAGTTTCTCTGGAATTTGTCTTTCCTCAGTGACAGCTTCATATCAAGTGTCATAGTTTGTGAGCTGCTGTCTCATGGTGACCACTGCTTGTTATTAAACATTGTGAGAATGCTGAAGATTTGCAAGAACTAGGATATGCTTTCTTGGCCGTGTTGTGCTCATAGCCTGAAGTACTTTCTGTGGGATCTTATTTTCAGCAGTATGCCCCTAACTGGGGTTTGCCTGAAGCTAGCATGGCAAAATGGTGGGTTCTGTTCAGATATTAGTTTTTCTGATAAAACAGCCACATAAGCTAATTGTTTACAGCAAGATTTTCTCCAGTCACACTTTCATTAAGTGCTTTAGAAAACATCAGAAACTGTGCAAGGTTTTATATTGAAATTAAAAATATTTCTATGTCAAGAAAAACATCTCCACTTTTCTAGATGATTTTTTTTTGATTTTGCCAGGATCATTCTTACATGCTTGATAAATGATTTATGCTTAGTTTCAAGTAATGCTGGACTCAGGTAAATAAAGATATGATACTTCTTGCACAGATGGACTAAGGCCAGCCCTGCTGCTTCTGTTTGAATCTCTAGGTATCCATTCAAAGGACACACCTCACTTAGCCATAACTTAATAGGCTTGGATAGAATGGGGCAGCCTTCTTAATATTTCCAGCTGTGTAGTGAAACTTCTTTCTGAGCTTTTCCTTATGCCCTGGAAAAGATACTCATAGTTCTCCTTATTAATTTAGGAGCAGTTGGTCTCCTGAACTGCTAAACAGTTGATGTATATTTAATTGGAAATAGATATTTTATTCCACGCTGCTGCATTACAAAGTGTGTTGCTTTATCAGCTGTGATAATTTGACAGAGCAGTACATGTGTTCCTCTTTGGCTAGTGCTAGGCACAGACCCTTCCCTCTGTACTGATATGTCCCAACATTCCTTTAGCAGTAGTGGAATATTGATAAATAATGGCAATGTACAGGCAGGCGACACCACAGCAGAACTTCTAGATGATTCCCAACTGGGTTTCCCCTTTCCCTTGGTTTTCCTAAATGCATAACCATGAGGGTGTTGAGTCATTTACCATTAATGAAATATCAACATTTTATTTACTGAATAAAACAGAAAGCTGTAATGAGAAAAAAATTATGGGAAGGGGAATCTTTGATTTTTGCATATGTTTCAGACTTATAATTTCAGGAGGTCTGGGGAACTTCTTTAGAGCTTGGCATTTCTGAAATACTTCACCAATTAATGTAAGTCCAGACTTTTTTGAGTATTTTCCATCTTTCACAAGTCTTGTCTTGTGTATGAAGAATACAAGACTGTGTGTTATCAGGCCATGAAATAGTTGGATGCAAGTTTGATTCTAAACATATTTGTATGGTGATTTGTATGATTGGAGTATTCATGTATTTTCAAATTCTGTTTATCC
This sequence comes from Lanius collurio, assembly GCA_020086605.1. Taxonomy (NCBI): domain Eukaryota; kingdom Metazoa; phylum Chordata; class Aves; order Passeriformes; family Laniidae; genus Lanius; species Lanius collurio. Next base: position 39,820,098 of record JACBWW010000002.1, on the reverse strand, counting down.
TCTTAATTGTAGTGGAAACATGAAATAAGGGGTTTTTTTCCCAAAAAGCATGGGAGGCATTCCAGGATACTTCCTTTCCTGTTACTGCCAGAAATCTAAGTTAGGCTTCTGATTGCTTAAATTGTTTACATAAAGCTTAATAGCTGTTTTAAATTAGTACTGAATTCCATCATGCTTTTCACTGGTCTTCCATGGAATGTCTTTTTATGACAATTTATTTCTGATAGAAGGATTTTATGTAAATTTTAGTTGGACTCTGAAAGCTGCTGGGGTCTTCTCTCTTTTGTTTTTTTCTTTAATTTCCATGGTTTTTATTGTATAAATAGAGTGGCACCTTAAAGTGATGTGTTACCAGGAAATTAACTAGTGGGAAAAGTATTTCAGCAAACATAAAGCTAAGCACGTAAGAAGAACATCAGATTAGTGTGCTTTAAGTAAGGCTTAGACTTGTGGTCTTGAGATGAATAGCAAAATGGCTGATAAAAGTTGTAACTTCTGTGTTGTCTGCTTTGGACATACCAGATTCCATGAATTCAAAGGTACATTTAAGTCACATTTACACTCTGCATATCTTGATTTAATTTTTTTTTTTTTTTTTTTTGCATGTCTGGGTGTGTTTATGGCTACATAAAGTTGCTCAGAGGTGACCACAGGATCTGGTTTATTTGGAGATTCTGGGTCCTCATTGCTCACCTACCCAGGATCAGTGGCTAGACGGGGGAGTTCACACAAAGGATGCATAAGCAACATTTTCAGTCTATTCTAGAAGTGCTGAGAATTAAGGAAATTATCAATAATGGAAAGTAACCCATGTTGATGCAGTATGTCAATAGCTTCCTTTTGAAAGCTGAATTTCATATTAACTTCAACTTTGGACCTATTTATGATCACTTAATTTCAGTAGTGTTAGTAATTTTTATTCTGATCAAGAAACAAAATTGAATCCAATAGACAGCAATTTTTAACTATTCTCCTGAGATGGCATGCTGGCCTTTTCATCAGCTCAAGAATAAGTTAGATTAAACATTTTGACTAATGTGTTTTGAATGTTTTGAGGTATGACTCTTGGGATTTAATAACAGCATTGCAATGTCACAGAACAATTTTTAAACTGTTAAATTGTACTGGGAATTAAAATACATGCACAATTTAAATCTTTCTCCTACGTTTACAGGCAGAGAAAAAGAGCAGAGAAAACTTGCCAAGTAAAACTAAAAATGAAGTGAGATACACTGAATAAATAAGAAGATTAATAAATAAGAAATGTTACCATAAAAAAGACGTAAAAGTCCTGGCTTAAATATGGAAAGAAGTTGTGTGGTAGAGATCAAGGCAAAAGAAACAAATGGTAATTAGAGCTAGAAAATAATTTTAAAATATTTGCATGCAGGACAAAGGGATATCCAGATAGATAAATAAACTAAGTTCAAAAGACCTGAGAGAAATTACAAGGTAACTTCTTCACCAAAGAGCCTGTCCCTAGTGATGCTGCTTTGGGAGGTACATGAATCAACATTGTAGTGCTGCAGCCAGAGAACCAAAAATTAGTAAAGCAGCTAGACTGAAACAGAGCCTTGTTTCTACACCTTATCAGCAGGTAACAGAGTTTTTGGAGGTAGAACTGTTGTGGGGAAAAGCCACAGTTTTGGCAAAACAGTCTGTGGCCTTCATGTGCTATTACAAAAATGGTGGTCACAACAGGTATTTTCAGGCTTCAGCAGAGAAGCTGAGGATGTGAATGGACATAGAGATTAGTCTATTCCTCCAGGAGGTCCAGCTAGAGGGGCAGTGTATCATGCTAACTGAGAATCATAGAATGGCCTGAGTGGGAAGGGACCTTAAAGACCATCTGGTGTCAACCCCCCTGCCATGGGCAGGGACACCTTCCACTAGACCAGGATGCTCAGAGCCCCATCCAGCCTGGCCTTGAACACTCCCAGGGATGGGGCATCCACAGCTTCTCTGGGCAACCTGTTCCAGTGCCTCACCACCCTCACAGCAAAGAACTTCTTCCTAAAAATCTAATTTAACTGCCTCTCCTTCAGTTTGAATCCATTCCCCCTTGTCACTACTTGCTCTCTTTCTTGTAGGTTCCCTTCAGGTACTGGAAGGCTGTAATTAGATCACCCCAAAGCCTTCTCTTTTCAGACTGAACAATCTCAATTCTCTCAGCCTTTCTCTTAGAACAGGTGCTCCATCCCATTAAGCAGCTTGGTGGCCCTGCTTTGGACCTTCTCCAACAGACATACATCCTCTCTGTGCTGGGGAAGCATAGGGAAGTTTCAGTTGCAAGTCCTGCAGTCTCTTAGTTGTGTCCCTGAGTTTCACAAGAAAATTCTTAAAGATGATACTAAGAGTGTAACCTAATGCAGACACATACCCAGCAGTGACTACTTATGTAGTGTCAGTTGCTCTTCTTCAAGAAAGAAGTGGTGATTACAAAACCTAAGCAACCTATCTTGAAAAAAAAAAAAATTAAAATTGTGGAACAGCAGGACTGAACAATATACTGCGTTCTACACAGACAAGACTGGAGCAGGGAGAGGGGTGGGGTGAAATACGAAAGCCTCTTAAGGGTTTGCCACTTGTGAATTATGCATCTCACTCTCACTAGTAGGCGTAAATGCATAATTCTAATCTGTTCTTATTACTTATTTATAGCACGCAGTAGAATGTAAATTCTGTGCCTCCTTTGTAGAGGCTTAACATGCTGGTTAAGGTATGCAGATATTTCAAGGAGCCTACATAGACAACTTTCTGGGCATAACACTGTTGCCAATTAAAGGGCATAAACTTCAAACAATAAATTTAGCTAGCTCTCCCCTCCCATTTACAAGAGGAACACAGACACAACATAAGAAATAAGATATAGGATCAACAGATAATAAGAAGAGCATTCATCTTGAAATAAACTACTCTGCATTATTATTATTTATGATAGTTACTGTTGTTAATAAAGTACACGTGGGACAGAGGAAAAGCATGCAACAACCACTGAATTTATGAGAGTGGGGACAGATGCAAGATCTTCCTTTTATATCGCTGGCGCTGATCGATTTGTATTTTTCCCTGATGATGGTTTATGCCATTATAACTGTTTTGTGGCTCCTTGCTATTGACTTATGGTTGCAAAGCACTTCACAAATGAGAACAAGCCTCTGGACATTATATCCTAATCTTCACTTCCTATAGATATGCCATAATACAGAGCAGCTGACTGCACCACCTGTGATCTGTGCACCCACAAACATGATTTATTCTGGTAATCCCAGTTTAATGCATCACATCAGATTGTGGCAGTTATGTTATCTGATGACATTACTGACACTACATGCCATAACTGGGTAGTGCAACATGTCAAGTTGAAAAAAACTTTTCATTTTTTTGCCTTTGTTTCTCTGTGTGTGTGTGTTTTGAAAGTAAATATGAAATGAAATGAAACAAAACAAAAACTCGAAACAAATAAGGAATTCAAATTATTTTGCCCAACCATATGCTGACCATAGTAATGACTACAGCTTGGGCTGTTTGTTTTAGGATGGAGAGAGAGGAACAGATAGAAATACAGTATATTTTACTATGCTGCTTATTTTGTGGTCAGCGGAAAACTAGTTCAGCTTTTGTAGTCTTGCAACAGATTTAACTTGCTATAAATTGTCTTGTTTAGGAGCAGTGCTCAGAAGCTGAGTCCTCCCACTATCCCTGTTCCAGCACTACAGTAATGCTTTGGCAAACTCCTTTGTCCTCTGGCTATAATTCAGGAATACAGAGCTGTTCTGGTAGTAAGAAGGTGATAGTATCTCTTCTACAGAAACTCTTAAATCTCATGGTGGCTTGCCTGGATGGTGAGAGTTGTTTTCTAATCATCTCACATGCCTGAGACTACACAAAATGGTGAAAAAAGTTACTCACAATGGATGTAAAATGCAACCTACAAATTGATTATTTAATCAACTTGTAGTTGATGGCAGTTCAAAGAGCCCTTCTTGTAGTTTTCTTGTTTAGGTTCCATTTTCTAGTGTTGAGTGTTCTCTCTGAGGCTTCTGCTTGTTCAGTAGATTTGCCTTTTTTTATTAAGACAATTGCTTTGGCATTAAAATGGTATTTTGTAATTTAGTATGCATAGTAAATCCTAGTAAGAAAAATCTACAAGTAAAATTGCCTAATTTTTGTCAAAATATTTCTTTTGGAAATTAATTTCTTTGATCTCATCCCTCTTTTTCTTTTCTTGGCAGAAAAACTTATATAAAATTAAATACCGTGTTAACGAGTTCTAATTTGTCTCAGATACAAAGAGAGAAGTACAGAAATCTTGCAGAATTTGCAAATTATAGTGATGCTTATATAAATAATTTTAAAAACATTATATTGATACTTAATGTTTCTCCCCCCAAGTTTGATTTACAAAAATAAACCTAAATCTTCTTGTCAGCAGTAGTAGGTGTTCCATGATTTTGGGTGGAGTGGGTTTCTCTGAAAATTCCACTTTCTGAATTTATTGCATCACCTTTTTCCCTCCCTTCCTCCCCCC
>JACBWW010000002.1:39752573-39815490 GCA_020086605.1 Lanius collurio | reverse complement strand
CGAATGTGTTCACGATCCCCCCCCCTCCCCCTCTCTTATTGAATGGGAATTCATGGGAACAGAGCATCCTAATTGCTTTTCTGTGTAGCACTTACTGTCTTATGTATGATGTGTCTCCTTTGTTTCCTTCTCTGAGGTTGTTTTTGTAGCCTCCCTTCCTAAGAAAGTGTTTTTAAGTCTGTGCTCTCTCACTGCTGTTTTCCAGACAGACTTTATTTCTGCACTCTGTAATATATGCTGCTCCAGATGAGGCTGCACTGTTGATTTATATAAAACAGATAGTAATAGTTGCTGTTGCTTCCCATAATTTCATATATAACCACATCTGACTTGCCACAGTGGCACGTTCATATGTGCTCTTCAGTGGGTTGTAGAAGTGGCAGCCTGGCACTTCTCTACTATTACCTCAGCACCAAGTGTTAGGAAGGTCTGAATTTTGTTTCTCCCACTGCAGCAAGATTGGAATTACTTGGGAATACAGGATCTACTTCCGCTGGTGAGCCAAAGGGTTCTTGGTCATGCTGATGTGAATCCAGAGTAGTTCCATTTTTATGGAAGCAGGCATCTGAGATTCAAATTTGCAATGTATTTGCCTAGTGCAAACATATTTTCCAGTGTGAATATAAAGCTGAAGCAATACAGAGGTAAAATGGTCAAACCACTCTTTCTTCCTTTTTCCCATTTTGGGCTCCACATTGACTGAGACATTATGGTTCTTATGATGTATACTAACATACCTCTATTTAAGCTGAAATAAGAAGTACAGTGACTGGATTGGAAGCATTCATGAATGGAAATTTTAATTTAAATCTTAAGATCTTCATTCCATATGATGTGTAAAGAAATGACAAAGAGGGACATAAAACTAAGCTAGTGTTATTGACCACAATTACTTCTCTTCGTGTGCCTGGTAAAAATTAATGTGCTTTGTCTTCTTTCTGTTTTCTCCCCCTCTGACCTTCAAACTCACTTTATTTGTCCAGCTTTTATAATTGAAGTAAACTAGGGAGACAGTGAATTATTTTAATTCTAGTAAGCAAAGATGTAACCTGGAAGTTTATTAGGTTCATTTGATGCTGAATGTTTGCACTGACAGACTGGCTCTGTCATTTTGGCAGCAGGAGAAGCTTTTGAAAAACCTCCCAAAATGCCTCCATATTTTTCTGATGATGACTAATGCTGATGGGTCAGAGGAAAACATGTCAGGGATGTTATGGGGAAGGAGGGATCCAAGGAGCACTGTGATTCTTCTGGGGTCGGTGACATGACGTGTTTAGAGTCACACAAGCAATGAGGTGCATTAGTTGGTGCTGAAGTCTGAAGAGAAGTTTAGCTATTCTCTAATGTGCCCCTTCTGCTTTTTCTAAACCATGTGGTGTGGAGCACTCCTTGTGATTTGAGTTTTCTTCAGCTGAGCACCTTTGAGATTTCAAGCTAGTGTGTCCTAACTGGAGACTAAGAAAAGCATGGAAAATGTACTCGTAGCAGCTATCTCAGGGATGTGGCTTTAAAATATAGGACTGGAATCCTTGCTTTCCAGCTTTTACGAGATAGGAATAATAGGCATAGGAATAATGTGTAAATTAAAAATGTGTACCTATCTGAGGAAGGTTAAAACTGAAATAATTTTACTAAAATAAAAAGGAACAATGAAACACATTAATCAGGAATGGTTTATGTGGCCCTGTGAACTGGTCAGGATGAAACCTAACTTTTGAGAGATGACTTTTGGCTTAGAGAAGTACAAGACTTTGGGACAATAAATGGCAGAAAGTTTTTTTTGTGCAACAATTTGGGCTGTAAGAGCATAACCAAGAGACACTGTTACTAAATGTGAAGTCAGACAAACTTGGTAATCTTTGCTGTTAAAACATAATTGTCTTTGAAAGCCTTAATGGGCTTCAGAGCTGTCCCTTTTCGAACAGTGTAACCATTTTCAGGCATGTAAAATCTTTACTAATTTCTTGAAATCATGGCAAACTGACGTGATGAAAGATCCCTTTGTTTCACAGTTGTGCCAAAGGGTTTTTCTTCTTGAATATAACTCTTGCACAGTCCAGTACATAACTGCTATGTTTTCATGCAGTTTCATATGTTAAATGTTTTTGTGCTATGCTCTTTATTTCCTTAGATGGGACCTGGAAGTCCCTGAATTCTTCTGAAGTGTAGAGGTCTCAAAAAGAATGAGGACTTCATAGCATCATTGAATAGTCTGAGTTGGAAGGGACCTGCTGTGGGCAGGGTCAGCTTTCACTAGACCAGGTTGCTCAGAGCTCTGTCCAGCCTAGCCTTGAGCACTTCAGAGTTGGGATATCCACAACTTTTCTGGGCAATGTGTTCCAGTGTCTTGCCACCCTCACAGTAAATTTTTTTTTTCCTTTACAAGTAACTTGGAAAACCAGAGATGTTTGCTGCTGAACAAATAGTTTTCTAAAACACATCAGCATTTGTTGGCCAGCTGGAAGCCAAATTATTTTGTCCATGTGCCATTATGTCAAAGTCTTTGCTGTTGTTCTTAGAGCAGAACAACAGCTTGTGGTGCTTTCTGAAAACAGTTATTTGTGACCCTGAGTTTATTTGTCTCTCTTTGTTACTTGTGCTTGTTTTTAATGGCTTAACAAAATTCTTTAAATTTTGTCACATCACAGAATCACATAAGCATTCTTAGTTATTAATTAATATTGTAGAATTTGCTACTATCTTGGAAGACAGCTGTTTTCTCCAATTAAAGGGCCAGTTGCAGATGTGAAAGGCAATCCATTGCTAATTTATGCAATTAGGTACATGAGCACTTTCTTCATGTTGATTGAGTTGCCTGAAGTACTTAGGGGGTGTCATTTGTGATACCTTGTTTTTTTATGAAACATTTTCAAGGAAGTGATGAGTATGGTGTGGGGTTTGCAAATCTGTGAAATGATGCAGCATTAGGGTAACACCTTTCCAGACAAAGTTGTACATTAGTGATGGCTCTTTGAGAGTCAATATAATTATGTGATTGGTGCTTTATAAATAAAGCAAGCAGGATATACTGTACTAAAAGTTAAATATGACTTGTTGCTTGCTTTCAGAAAATGGTGGAAGGCAGAGAACTGCTAAAGGTGTCTGATGGAGCAAGCCTTATAATGCAATCTTGTCACTGAGATATGAATTAGATGTTTGGGATTTTTTTTTTTGATGCACAAAAATCAGAAAGGGACATGGTTGTATTTGGTGATGCAGATTTATGGTCCCAAGGACTTTATCTTCTAATTAAATATTAAGTTGCTATGAGTTAAAATAACAGATTGTGAGAAAGAAGATGAAAGAACAGAGTAAGGATGTGAGTAATGAGCTGTTTTGTACAGTGTACCTACGTAAACTGTGTGGTGATTGGAATTCTTTTGAAGTTTTTAATTTTCTTACTCTCTCAGCAGGTTTTTGTTGTTATGCTGCTAACAGTCCATTGCTGCAATGTTGCTGTATCATTTTACTTTGACTATAGCAATGGGATAACTATTGTCTCAATTATTTTCCTGAGAGAAGCTGTGTGGGGTTCCTTGCCCAAGTCATGTGAGTGCTCACCAGAACAGGATGTTGCCATTTCTGGTCCTTACAGTGGCTGTCTGAAACCAGGGAGAGTGGAAATAGGGTGGAAGAGGGGAACAAGAAGAGTGCATGGCTCTCTTGCAGTAAGTCTGCAAATAAAATGTGAGTGTTACAGATAAATTATTATATTGTAGCTATTACTGCTGTATTGTTTTTGAACTGGGATGTATTCTGACAACTAAATAGTGAAGCTCATATTTTGTTAAATATCTGATTTTGGTTGGGTGTTTTGGGTGTTGTTTTTTTTTTTTTTTTTTTGGACTTTACTAATTATATTTTTCTACTCTATTTTGGTAACATCTCTCAAATTCCGTGCTAAAAGTGGCACTGTAGTGTTGCCTATTATCTTTCAATGACTACCCATTAAATCTCATCAAAGCAAAGTGAGTGTTCTTATTGACCATGCAAACAGAGTCATTCTTTATTCTTTCTGTCTCATGCATTGATTGTGCTCTCAGGACTTATGCAGGTGGTTATTAGAAACAGAAAGTATACCAACCAATATAGTTGGTTAGTGTGGGAAGTTCAACACACCCCACAAATGTAATAAATGTAGTGATATGCAAATATCAATTTTAATGATAGTTCACAATTATCTTCCTGATGCGTGAGATAGAAAATAATTTAGTTTGTTTGTGTAGCCTCTGAGGTCAAAGAGATAAAAAGACAGGTTGATCCTTCCTCTCCCTCTGCTCTACCTTTTTCTTTGGGGAAAGTGAGTAATGGGTTTAAAACAGAGATATGGGATTTTATTTTAGCTTTCTTCCTTTGCTCTGTTTTTGGCATGAAAAATGCAGAATTATTTTTCTGTCTACGTTCTACTTTAATAGGATGACTTGAGAAAGCTTGTACCCTCAAAAAAAGGATATTTTTCTTTGTCCTTTAGTGATTTCTGCTCTTCTGAGTCTAAAAATGAGAACAAGACCAAATCCTGATTTTTTTTTTTTTTTCATCAGGGAACTTCTGTAATTTCTAGGTTTAGCTTTATATTGATAAGAAATAAGTGGTTTCGGTGAGTAGTTATTGGAATATTGAAATAAGAAACATTTGATCTTTAAATTAACTCAGGCAACTGGAATTGTGGAACAGATTGGAATATAACCTGATCAAGCAAATTTATGAGAAAAAAAATTGAGCCTTTGCTGTAGGTTTAAAAGTAGTAATTGTGTCCTTACTGGGTTCATCTTGTAAATTGAGATCAATGAAATTCTTCCAGCAACAACGTGAAATCAATTGTAAAATAACATATAATTCACACCCTATATTGTAAATTATAGTTGGTTTGACATTAATCACCAAGTTTTCCATGCATGGGGGTGCATTTTCTTGTAACATGTTTCCATATAATGCTTGTGGATCCGTTTCTAATGTGTTTGAAAGCAATCTGTTTTTCATGTCCACAATTGCCTACATTTGATCTTATGCAAATCACGCAATCAAGCAAATGGAAAGCAAGGCATTGTTGCTAGAGGACCTTGACAAACAGTGGCTTTGTAGTTTTAAGAACCTCCTCCCTCTTTCAAATACGTTTGTATCTGTAGCTGTTTGAATCCAGTGATCTGTTATGAAACACTTTGAACTTACAGTAGGAAAATATCTGGCAAATTAGATTGTGATAAATAATTGTATTGATTATCATGTAATATGATTTTTATTGTTCAGTTTGTCAGTCTCTGCTTCTGACCTTTTAGAAATATTGCCTACCCTGTGTTTTCTGGCTCATCCAAACCTTGAAGTCTATGGTGAGATTCTAACGATGGCCAAGTTCCTACCTTGAATAACATTGCTAAGCCTTGAATTTCTTTGTTTTCTTCTCCTGCTTATGCAAATGTAATTTTTCCTTTTAGCCTTTATCCGATCTGAATCTTTGAGATTCCATTGAAACTTTCTATTTTGTAGTCAAAATACTTTGGTGTTAGTAAATCAAGATGAGGAATAAAGATTTTCTTTGATTCTGATGACATGTTGCTTTTTAAATTTTTTTGATATTTAAACTTTTTTTTAAACTCTCCTATCCTTCCCTCCCCTTTCAGTATGTTTATCAGCTGATCTCTAAGGATCTCTGTGCTCATATGTGCTGTGTTTACATTCCTTCCTATTCCTGTTTTTTTAAAACTTCACATATTTCCCTGTCTTGTCTTTTCACGTTTTTTTTCAAGGAGGGAAATAAAACATTTTTCCGTCTTCCATTCTCTTAATCCTTGATAAAGTTCTTCCCTCTTCATATTACACAAGGTATTTCCAGAAGATTAAGCCTGCCAGTAATATCATCAGCTATAGTCTGCATCAAATCAGAGTTTCAGTACAAGCTACCTTTTTAAGAAATAGTAGTTCCAGATGTGGAATTTTCCTTAAAGGAGAGAAAAACACCCCTCACTGACAAGGAAAAAAGTGATCCACTGTGAGCAAATGGAAAAGGAGTAATCAACTTTTTCTTTTCTCTTCCCTGACGTTCTCTTCCCTTATATTCACTCTTCTAAGTGAAGCCCTACCATACAGTTTCAACTTGGGGAGAAGAATGCACACTCAGTATCTAAATGGTTATGAATTACACGGATTCCATGAATTCTTTCACCTGTTCATTTTAGGATTGCTGAAAGTAAAATCTTTCTGGTTACTTATTTTCCCACCCACAACATGGAAAGTCTAATAATTGTGTCACAGACTTTTAGCTCCATCTGCACTTTTTCTGGCTCCTCTTATGGCAGCTGCAGGGAATAAGGGACCCAGGGAGGTGCCCACTAATGAAGGCAATACAGCCAGGGCAGTATGTGGAGTTTCCCTGCATGCTGAGCCAGCTTGAGCACCTGCTCTGGAGTGTGCTTTCCCCCTCTCACTCACTTAAGCACTGCTTAACCCTGGTAGAATCAGTCCCATTATGTTGATTAAACATGTCACTGTTACAGGCATTCACTTGATGATTTTTTTTTAGCTGCAGCATTTTTTTTTTAACTCTCACTTTGCCATGTGCTCCATAGAACAATACCACTGAGTGAAAGAGTATTTTCAATAAAAATGCACAAGTTAATTCTCTCCTTACGCGGAGTGGAGCAAATCAGAAGAAATTCTGTTCCTGCAGGGCTGGAGGTGTTCTATGAGGGGAAAACTAATGAGAGAGAAGTTAGGTCTATGACATCTCTGCTTTGGTGATATCTTTGTCATCCAAGTGCAATTTTTTAATTTGTACTCACAAATAGTTTTGTACAGAATTATAGTTTGATATTATTGGACTCTGAAAATACTACTATTTGTTATGTCTTATGAAAACACAGAACTTTTCTGGCATACTGAAAATGTGTGTCTATTGAACAAACATTTTACCTTATACTGTTGCCAAAACCTCAACTGTAAATTTCATTTTTAAAGGATATTCTTGTTCAAGTCTATGATTTGTATTTTAATGAAGAAAGAAAAAGGAAAATGTTAGAAAATTATGTGTGCATTACTTTCATGCTACAATTTTTTTATCAAACATTTCTTTATTATTATAGGGAAGAATTATGACCTTTTAGAATATTTATTCAGAAAAAATGCTATATTTTATTCACCATTTTCTGCAGTAATTGAAACTCAAGGTAGCTTCATAATTAATAACCATTGAACACTTGTTTTGCTATAGCATTAGATGGGTTGTCTTTACTGAAATATATTTTACGATTGTTTGGTGTTTGTGCACCTGAAGACAACCAGGCAAAGAGCTGAGGGGTCAGTATGAGTGGTGGCAACAATGAGCTTCCTTTGTGTTCATATTTGTAGTTAAATCTGCATGGAGTAATTGTATGTATCGATGCTTGGCATTCATGTTTTATCCAGTACATTAAAAAAAAAATCCAGCTGTGTTAATGAATCTGTACTTGTTTTTCCATGAATTTAATTTGTTTTGATTTAATCATCTCAAAGGTGTTCATTTGACATTGATGTAGTATGTAGGACCTAAAAATCTAAATTCTACTTTTTTTGTTAGTTGGTTGGTTGGTGTACATTCTGCTGTAAGTGGAGTACAGTGGGGTTATCTCAACCAAAGCACTTCCCAACAGATCTATTAGCAGTCACAATTTGCAGTTATCTACTGTTAAAGAACCAGTACCTATTCATTACTCTGGGGCAAACCTGAAGCATTTAAGAGATACAGGTCCCCCTTCCTGTTGATTGAACTCAATAGTGTCTGAAAGCTACAGGAAAAACAAGGTGAAATGAATATACCAAATAAATTCCTCTTCTTTTTTTCCCCTAGATTTGGCAGTTTTCACTCCACACCAGTTCCTGCTCACTGCATGCACACTTGCTGGCTGTGCAAACAGTTCCCAGGTCACCTTGTTTACAGCCCAGCTGCCACCATCTCACGTAGATGCCCCGGTCCTGACGGTTTTGGATTCTAGAACAATATATGTACAGTAAGTAAGGATTTCTTCTTTCCTGACAACACAATAGTGCATCAGTTTATTCAAGAATTCCAGTGAGTTCAATCAAGGGAAGGGTTTGTGACATAAAATTAAATTTATTATGATTAAATGCATAGAAGTGATTAGTTTAGTGGTTCTGTGAACCTTCTGATTATCACTTGCCAACTTAATTTCCATTTTGTCTTTACGCAATCAGTATAACCTACATATGGGCATAGCCTCTGCAAACTTCAGTGCAGAAAATGTTCTGGTGATATGCCCCTTTTGTATCCCCTACTTTGTGTGTAATCATTTATCTATTGAGTACAAATACTGCATTAGAGGTATGGCTTCGATTTATTTTTATGATTGCACAACTGCATTTTTCAGATTCTCAAAATAGACCCCATGAAGGCCCCTAAACAAAGCCTTACAGTTTTCGGCGTGATCTGAATCTTTATTTGGTCTGCTTTTCATCATTTTTTGCTTTTATTTGCAGATGGAAAGAACCAGTAGAAGTAAATGGAATCCTAGATCGCTATATAATTTATATGGCCACCAATGAGCAGAATTTTACCAAGTGGAATGTAATCCATAACAGCACAGAACTTTTTCTGGATTTTACTATCCTGCAGCTTTTCCCGGGTACTGAATACCTCATAAAACTAGCTGTAAGTTTTAAAGATGTGTAGTAGAGGTGTAAAATGGTGAAAATGATTCTGACTTTGTTAGCATCTTAATATTTAATGGTTCCTGTGTCCACTTTGTTTAACCTCTTCTTTCTGAAGCTAAGTTGGATGAGCCACCCTGAACAAAAGTGTTTTTTTTTTGTTTCAAAACAGACTCACAAAAATGTGTATATAATTTAAATACATGTTTTCTTCAAGGATGAGTTGGATAACTAATAAAGAATTGAGCAGAAATGCATGACATGCTTTAAAAATGTCTCCTTGGACCCAACTTACAAGAAAACATTGAATGTATTTAAAACTGTTAACCTTTCATATTTTGTACCATGGCAATTTGTTCATTCATCTTAAAATCTGTATGTACAATGAAATAGCAAATTCAAAACATTTTAAAAGACATTCTTGCTTTCATTGCATTTCTTTATCATTGCTTTTATTTTATGATGAAATAGAAAAGCTTCAGCTTACTAACAAACCTGAAAATATGTGAATAAAAGCAAGGGATTGTCCCTTGTTTTAAGCACACTGTTCATTTTATAACAATACCTATATAAGAATATTTGCTTTGATAAATGCCATAGAAAAATATTCTGCTCTTGATTATGAATAAATTTACATTTATGTAGACTGGGTATGCATTCATTTTTCCTTAACGTGCTCTTGAATGTTCTAAATATTATACCACAAAAAATAAACTACCTTCAGGTAATGATAAGGATCTGACTTGAACCTGAAAAAAACAAGGATATTCAGTCTAATTAAAGCTTAGATTCATGTTGAAATTAATTCATTTGTGGTTAGGTATTTCAGCATAGTAAATTGCATAGCATATATAATAGCACCATGTCCAAAACTAAGACACGACTTCAGTGAGCCTTTATTTATTATTTTAAGCCTTTATTTTTAATTTTTTCTTTACAAAAGAATTTCTGCTGTCCTTCACTGGGCCACAGCTCTTCTCTGCTCCTGCCCCTGCTCCTGTGCATGGGGGGCACAAGGACAGAGGATCAGGGAAGAATTAACAGCTACAATTTGGGGAGCAGCTGGGACTGCTTCTTTTGGTGGCTCTGCCTTGGGATATGGGAGGAAGTGTTGTGTGGATGTTGGTTTTGCTTCGTCAGTGTGCAAAGATTTCCTAAAATTTACCAAATACATTTTTAGGAGCCTTTTGCTCTTTATATTTAATTTCTCATTTCTTTGTAATTTTTTTATCCCCCACTTAATATTTGCATTTAATCAGAAAGTAGGAAACGATAACTTCTTCTAGTGATAAAGATAACCAGATTGCCTGGATAAAATGCAAAGGTCTTTGATAGGCAGGTTAGAAGATCTAAATGTCCTTGCAGCTTTGAAAATGACAAGTCTGAAAGTGCATGAAAAGCCCAATATCTTTGAGGTGTGATAGCTTTCTTAAAACTTTTGGATCCATTGTACTTGTTAGACTGGTTTGAGATGAATGAAATATTACAGGTTTACAAGTTATGAACACGAATCATGGCCAAATGTTACTTTTATACTTCATGAAAAGAAAAAAACCCCAAAGATAAAAAACCAAACAAAAAAAAAATCCACAAAAAATTCAATTGAAGCATTTACACCTGGAAAAAATTGAAATATTTAGTGTTTCATATAAATTTAACTGAATTTCAATAAAAATTTTAGCATAGAAATACCCCAAACAACTGTCAACACTGGATAATTAAATTATTCCTTTTTTTTTTTTGTTAGAAGGAAATATTCTATCAGCTAATCTTTTTATTTTCATTGTTTCACAGCTACTATTAATTTTGGTTTGTATCCATTCAAAAACTTGTTTTGGCTTATTTGGGAAAGTGAGTTATCAAAAATTGCAGCTTGAATGTGAATCAGGAGCCTCAGCAGCAGAACTTTCAGCACCTCACATGCTGCTGACTAACTTTTGTATGACAGGTTAATGTAACTATACTGAATAGAGTTAAGAAAATGTTTATCTTTACATGCTGTTACAAATTTTCAGAATTGATTACTGCCATTTTATATGCAGAAATTGTATTCATAAATGAATACAACTGGTTTTGTAAGCAAATCTAATGCTTTTTTCCAAAAGTCAGCCAAGAAGACATAAGGTCGTGTCTCCACGGATTAGTGCGAGGGGACTTGTTTTTGTTCTGTT
The DNA here is from genome assembly GCA_020086605.1 of Lanius collurio. Taxonomy (NCBI): domain Eukaryota; kingdom Metazoa; phylum Chordata; class Aves; order Passeriformes; family Laniidae; genus Lanius; species Lanius collurio. The sequence goes on along the minus strand of JACBWW010000002.1, from coordinate 39,804,682 downwards.
TCATGCTCTAAGCTGGATGAGTGCAAACCATGCCAGTCTGAAAGCTGAAAGGCTGCCTTTATTAGCCAGGGTGTCACTCTTATTTGTCTGACTGAAGTGCTGCTGTGATTGAGCCATTAAGACACTCTCTCCTCAGGACACTGCAGTGTGGGTAAGCTGGCTCAGGTCCTGGCTGGAGCATTGTTATGTGGTGTCATCTGATATGGTTCATATCTGACCTTTGGCTGTCCAGTTCCTTTAGTATTTTTGCAAATTTTACCTGAAATCTGTTTCTCAGTGACAAAATGGAGACTCAGTCTAGGTTTTCATGGCTTTGAGCATCACTGGAGGGGATTGCCAGATGTCCAGTCGTTTTGGATACACAGATCTAAAATCCCACTACATAAAATGCAGCTGAGCTCCCTCTTACTGATTTTCATCAGAAGAACCATAAACTTCATGTCCCAGCAAATTTCAGAGATACAAAATTTGAGCTGCATAATATTAAAGAAATAAAAAAAATGGAAAAGCTGCTGTTACCAAGCCCTTAAATGAAAAAGCCCTCCACTGCTGAAGTAGGCGTGGTGAAAATTAATTAGCGAGCTAGTAAGGAATAAATGAGAAATAGGCCTTCCAGAACTGGTCTTTTTGGCTTTTTCGTAAAGCCAGTGGAAGTGGAATCATTCAAAGATTTGTCTGCTTCTACTGGAAGGATAATTTTCTTAAGTATATTACTTAGCAAAATGCTAATAGCTACCTGAGCATCCATCTAAACTAACACTATTTTTTGATTTTGGGTTTTTTTGTTTTGTAAACATTATCATGTTTAGAGTAAATGCCATTTTTTGGATGTTCCCAAAACTGAGGTTGTATTCTCTCATCTTTACTTGGTAGCTCAGACTGAACATGGAGTCATTTTTTAGTTGTATTGGGAAGGTAATTTCCAGTGATATCAAAACAATCTTGATGTATAAGAGAGCCTCTCATTAACAAACAATACTTATTTTTATATTTGGGGTCAGTATTCTCTTTTGGAGGGCATAGGAAATATGTTTGCCTGCTCTCTGATTTGAAAAACAGTGGGAAATGGTAAATTAAAGCTAATCCTTTAAAAAAAAAATAACAGACTGAGAGAAACATTTTATTCCTGAAGATCTGGAGAGCAAGGTTATTTATACTTTTTGTGCTGATGATCCACTTGTCCACTTTAGGACATGGACAACTCAGAAAAACACAGATGATCCCATAATTTTCATGTAAGTGTACGTCTAAATGTGAATATTTGTTGCATTCAGACATTGTATTATTTCATATCCCAAGCAAAATACAAAAATTGCATGGTTAACATTTTGTTCTCTGGCAACTGAAACACAAATTATTTTACATTATTTTCCAAAAACATGTAATCATAACAACTAATACATAGTCATTTATGATAGGGTGGTTTTTCACTATTATAATTGCACATGCGCTGGATGTTGTTGGGAATTGCTGAAGAATATTTTAGCTATAGTATGCCTGAAAACTAAGTATCATGAATTATTATACATCCTCTTGTTATTCAAGGAAAGAGGTAAACAATTCTATGCTATGATAAGTGTCTTACCTGAAAATCACAGGCTTACTAGGTTTAGGTATGGAAGAATAATGAAACTTAGGCAAAAAAAATTGCTAAAATTATTGGTACTACATTGAAATGTGTTTATTTGTTCTGATTAATATTTTAAGGCTTGCACTGGAGGTGGGTGTTCAATAAGCGAAGCAAGTGCAGCTATAACAGATGAGAGTACACCAGAAGGGGTTTCTGCTCCAAAAGCCCAGTCATATGCATCTGACTCCTTTAACATCTCATGGACTAAGCCTGAGTATCCGAATGGTAAGTGAACTCTTTTAGCCTCAAGTTAAAAAGATGATTAGTAAAGGTAAATTAATATTCTAAATGGCAGCTTATATGTGGTGCTTAATTTTTAATGATCATTTTAGCACATAAAATACCTGAGATAGTATCATTGTCTGCAGCAGGGAGATTGTGGTTTTCAGCCCATCGTGCGGTTTCAATGGCTCAAAAGTGCTCCCTTTTGATAGTTCTTGTGTACTGCATCTCATTGTTCAATGTTTTCCCGGACAACTGAGCTGAGGAATAGGCATTCTTGGACAATATCAGTCTAGCATGTTAATTTCACCCTCCAATAAAATATTGATTTCTTTTACATTAATTGATATGTAATAATAAATAAATTTGTGTTCTGCATACTCTTCATAAAGTTCTACATTTCTTTGGCTGTGAAAATTAAACCATATACTTTCTTTTGTTCAGAAGTGTTTTCCACTATGAAATACCTATGAGTAAAACTTTTAAACAGATTTTACTTTTCTAGTGGGATTGTGCAGTATCATTTACCTTGGAATTCACTCTGATTTTATTGTCATGCATGTGCAATTTAAATCACTGCAGAGGATGCTATGTAGGAATCACTAAATTTGATGTATCAGCAATGTTTTTCATCATTGGCTCTTGATATTGATATATTTCAATATATATGATTATTTCTCCCAGTGGTTTCACATTAATTTCATTTTGTCCTGAAAGTTTTTTCCCACTTTCAGTTGTGATAAAGCACATTGTACTTGTTCAACTTCACTAAAGACATTTTAAATGATTCTCCCAAAAGTGGTGATTGTATTCTGTAAGGTCTTACATTAAATTTAGAAAGAAGTAAGAATATGTCACTTCTTAAATAATGTATTTGATAATTTATGGTTCTTTGTATGGAAGTCATTGTGGAAGATTTTGCTTCCTAGTCCCATAGAAACTCTCTAACCCTGTTTCTAAAATCTCATCAGATTATGTGGCAAAGGGGAGGAGGCAGGAGAAAGGGAAAGGGTAAGGGATGGGAGGAGAGGGGAGAAAATGTGGAGGAAGGTTGTATACCTGGTTTAGAGCTAAAGTCTGGCTAAATATTCACTGAAATAGGCATTTTTTAATATTTTGTCTCAGGACCTGACCCTGTTACCTTTACATTGTGGAAAAAAATCCAGACCATTTAGAGAGTGGTTTACCTAATCAAATAAATATAAACATATATGTCTAAATATATGTATGTATGTATATGTGTATATATATGTGCATATCAACAGCACGGGATAAAGACCTAGAGTTTAATAAATAAATTTCCCCAAGCTTCCTTTAAAACACCTAAAAGCTGGGATGCATGACTAAATTTGGGTGTTGTATCTTGTTAATACAGTATTTACTATGTACAGCTTGGCTCTCCTTTTCAACACAATAAACAGCTTGCTAGAAAACCACTGAGGGTGTTGGTGCACCCTCAGCAAGTTTGAAGATGTAATCAAATAGGGTGGGAGTGCTGATCTGTTGGAGGGCGGGAAGGCTCTGCAGAGGGACAGGCTGGATCAGTGGGCTGAGGCCAATTGCAGAAGGTTCAGCAAGGCCAAGTCCTGGGTCCTGCACTTGGGCCACAACAACCCCAGGCAGCAACAGGGTGGGGGCAGAGTGGTTGGAAAATGTCCCAGCAGAAAAGGACCTGGGGGTGCTGGTCAGCAGTGGCTGAACTGAATTGAGCCAGTGTGTGCCCAGGTGGCCGAGAAGGCCAATGGCATCCTGGCCTGTGGTATGGCCAGCAGGATCAGGGCAGGGATTGTCCCTCTGTGCTGGGCACCGGTGAGGCCGCACATCAAAACCTGTGTTTAGTTCTGGCCCTGTCACTAAAAAAAGACCTTGAAGTGCTAGACTGAGTCCAGAGAAGGGCAACAGAGTTGGGGAAGGGTCTGGAGCACAAGACTGATGAGGAGCAGCTGAGGGAGCTGTTGCTGTTTAGCCTGGAGAAAAGGAGGTGCAGAGGAGACCTTATCATTCTCTAAAACCTCCTAAAAGGAGCTTGTAGCCAGGTAGGCATCGGTCTCTTCTCCCAGGTAACAAGCAATAGAAGAAGAGGAAATGGTCTCAAGTTGTGCCAGGGAGGTTTAGATTGTGTAGAAGGAAAAATTTCTTCATGGAAAGGGTTCCCAAGGATTGGAACAGGCTGCTGAAGGAAAGTAGTTGAGTCACCATCCCTGAAGGTATTTAGAAGATGCATAGATGTGGCACTTTGGGGCATGGCTTAGTGGTGGATTTAGCAGTGATAGGTTAACAGTTGGACTCAATGACCTTCAAGGTCCTTTCCAACCTAAACGATTCTATGATTTATCTAATAGCGTTCTCTCGTTCTCCAATTTTCTATTTCTGTCCTTTCCCCATTTCATTGTAAAGAATTTAAAAACCCCCAAAAGCAAATAAACTCTGAAACTTTTGACTGAGCAAATGCTCAGTCAGGAAGGTTTGCATTGTTCAGTGACTTTGTTTTGCTCATTCTCAACACATCTTTTGGGCTGCCTCGTGGCCACGTCTTTTATAATTGCTCTGTGTCATCATTTTAAAACTGTGTAAGAGGCTGAAAAATATCATAGTTGAGAAGACTAAAATTTGAGAAAGACCAGCAGAAGTTACTTATGTCCATCTCCTAAAATTTTCTTAGTTCAGCATTCTTGATTTTTCTGTTTTGTATTTTTCTTTTTTTCAAAAGCATAGAAACTATTTCCTGCTTTGAACTGAATTGATTCAAACTTGGTGTGTTTCAGGCTGCTAGGCATAAGTAGTGCTTTTCAAAAGTACTGAGCTTGGCTTTGTTTCAGGTGGAAACGTCAGAATTGCAAAGATTTGCATATCATAGATTGTCATCTCCTTATTAGATCTCTGGGGCCATTCCTTTCTCTCCTGCCTCCTTTCGTACTGCTGCATGACAGATGCTGCTGTTTATTTCCATGGGCTAAGGAGCCTTATCAGCTTCTAAGGGGTGTGTGGGCTGGCTGGGGCTTGGACAGCACAGCCCTTGCTACACTCTTGTGGTGTATATAGGGTCTTGCTGCTTGCTGTGAATTACAAAAAAAGGAGAATTAATGTGCTACCCTTGAGGCCAAAGGTGGCAAACAGGATTAAAGGCTACATGGCTTCTTCATAAAGATAGCACAATGTGGGGAAACAGGCTCTGGGGTACAGGAACATCTGGGCTCGTGTTATCCAGATGTGGATATTGAACTTCGGGGCTACAGTTTTTTGTTAAATAAGGCCTATTTATATTATTTTGAGGAAAAAAGTTTCTTTCATTGGAAAATGGGAAATTATACAACTAATTCTTTGTTGAAAGTTGCTTCAGAAATACCATTTATATACCAAGTGAAAAACAGACTTTTGGAAGATGGCATGTTGAATATGTCTGAAATAGGGATGTTTTATTTTTTCCTATTTTTAATCCAACAATAAAATGGTTGGTGGGGCATGACCCAGATTCTGCCACTCTTCACATACATAGGTAGAGAGTAGATAGTATAAGCAATATTGATTATTTAGATCAGGGCAATGTATGGAGAGGCTTGTGAAATCATATGCCATCAGATATTCTGTTTTGACCTTTCATTATTCTAGTGGCCTTAATAAACAATGGCTTCTTCTTCAGAGCACATCCATTATAATCTTGCCATATAGTTTGATATCTATTAAAATCCTTGAAAATTTTCCATTGAAAATTTTCCTTAGATGGTCAATTCTCAAAAATGTCCCTTTGTGTACACATCATAGATAAAACCTAGTCTAGATCTAAGCTGTGTCTTCCAAGGCCATGTGGAATTTTTATGGGAAATATCAGGTATAGTAAAAACTGATTTATAAAATTATTCAGTGAGCTAAGCCAGTGCTTGTTCCTGCAAATCCTTGTGCTTATGAGAGATGACTGGTGTTTGTAGTCAGTGAAATTGATGTAGGTAAAAGTAGGTTTGCTTAAGATTTGACCTCTAGATTGCACCTTAAGAGTAAAGTGCTTGTAGTACTTTGGATTCAAAACCTCTTTAGTGTCTTGAATATGGTTGACACATTATATGGCCTCACCCAGAGAGGGTAAAGGAGGAAGGAAAAGAAAGACTGGATAGCTTTCTACAGTTTGATTTGCAGTCTTGGGTTTCTTTTCAAAAGTGAAACATAATTGTACTATAGACAATAGAGATTTTGACTTCAGTGCAATCAAGATTTGACCTAGCTGCGTAGACTTCATAATTATGAAGAAACTGCATCTTTTCATGGTGACTGCATGTTGCTCAGGAAGCCTTATAAATCACAAAAATGTACTATAGTTTTAAATGTTTCATTCATGGTAAACTTCAGTAATATCTAGCAAGTCTCATGGAGTTTGTTAACTTTGGGCTAACTTTGAGCTTTTTCTCTCTATGCTTTGGAAACCTATACTGGTGAAATAGGCAAAGTTATTTATCCATGGTCAAAAATAATTATTGCCTAATTTAGAAAAATGGCTTCACATCTCAAAAATGGAGTATTAGCCTTTTGCTTCTGAAATGTACTTTTTTTTCTTTCTTTTCATACTGTAGTTTTATCCATCAGTGTCCTACAAGGCAAAGGCAGAAGTAAAATGGATCTGGTTTTCAGAGACCATTGTTCTCTGCCAGTAGTGGGAGAACTCACAAAAGCTCACAGTGTTGAGGAGCAAGCTGCTCCTCAAGTGTAGATGCTGCACAGTGCTGTGGCTTTAGGAACTCTGTAAAACATTGATGCCAAATGATCTCATTATGATTCATGCTGTTACCATAAGTATCAAAGGAATTAATGATGGTTTGTCGGGCACTGATCTCTCGTGACCGGTGACAGGACCCAAGGGAATGGCATAAGGCTGTCTCAGGGTAGGTTTAGGTTGGATACCAGGAAAAAGTTCCTCACCCAGAGGATGTTCAGACTCAGGAATAGGCTTCCCAGAGAAGTGGTCACAGCACCAGCCTGACAGAGTTCAAGAAGTGCTTGGACAATGCTCTCAGGCACATGGTTTGTTTTTTGGGGTTGTCCTGTACAGGGCCAGGAGGTGGACTTGGATGATTCTTGTTGGTCCCTTCCAGCACAGGTGGACTCTATTGTGTGATACTTTACAGGGTTTAGTGCTACAGGTATGGTAGGTGCTTAGAGTATCCCAGTGTTTGGCATTTTTCCCCTGTGAAACACATCCTTAATGTCAGCATTCACATTTTTCCTCTGAAAGAAAGAAAATATTTTTAAGTGTGTACCCATATATATATAAAATTTGTTTATTTAATGTAGGAAAAATATCAACCATTTATGACATTGCTTCACAAGCAACTAGACACAGAACCACAAGGGATTTTTGCTTTAGGAAGCCTGTCAAATGTGGTGAGATTGATAGTGTGAGATTTTCCAGGACCTCCTCCTACACACATCTCTGCTGTCTGATTTGAGTTTAGCCTCTCACTTTTCTAGAAGAGAAAAGATTTGAGGAGTGTGTGAATCATTTCACCACACTGAACTCTGCATTGGTTTAGCATAGAAATCTTTTGAAGTAGAACTCTTAGAGGCTCAGCTGAAACATTACAGTTATTTACAAAGCAGTTCTCCATTTAGTAGAGGAGAAATATTTTTTCAATTTCAAGCCGAATCTTCCTAGTTTCAAAAAATTAAGTTTTAAGGGAAGGAATGCTGAACTGAGCTATATTTTTACAATAGAAGTTGTTTTCTGTAATGGAAAGATTAGAAAGCATTCTCTGAACTAAAATCACTTCAAATTAATCCAATAACTTTGTTTACTTGACTTAAGATTTCTCAGTGAAATAACTTTTAAAAAGGGATACTATTCAGAAGTGAGAAAGATGGAGGAATAGCCCTGAGAAAAAGTACTCCTTTGCGAGCTCAATTTCCAAAGTCTAAGCAAATCTGTAAAAGGAAGTCTTTAGTTCATTAAATTCAAAACACTGTACAAGGTTTTTTATCCTACCATGCTCCTTTGGAACAACAAAGTTTTAGAATTCCTTATAAATGAGATAAGCAATCATTTGCAATTTTTTAGTTAGTATTAGCCAGTTATACAAGATGGATCATTCTTTCCTCTGTCTGAAAATCTTGCTAATGTTTGAGTTTGCAAATCTCTTTTCTTTCTGTAGATTGAATAGTCAAGGAGTAGTTTACTTCAGGTATTTTTCTACAGCGTATTGAGAAGGAAACAGTAATCATTACTATGTTGTGGTTTCATTCATAAAAGGGCTAAAATTTTCCAACCACCCCACTCTTACCCCAAATTAATGAAGTATGCATTTTGTTGGCAAAACACCAAAAATCTGATATAATTATTGTAAAGAATGAGTATCAAAAAGGTGTTTTGTGAGACAAAATTACTTGTTACTGATTTACTGTAGTTACAGCACTGCCCTGAGTTGTCCTTCCACATTTCAAATATGTTGGAGATTTTGTTTCTAACTCTAAAGCTGTTAAGATGTGAGAGGGTTCTTCGTGTCTTGTTTGAAAAGCCATATGCAGAGTAGGCTGTGAAACAGGATTGCCTCAGTTTCCCTCGCTCCAAGGTGATGTTGGCTGCCATTCAAAAACAAGTTTGTTACAGGGTAGTCTTTGGAACAGTGTAATTGTTTCAAGAGATGTAGTTGTGAGGTTTTCAACAGTTAGAGATGGAAGAGTGTGTTTCTTTTGAGTTTTGTATGCTCAGTCGTGCTAAACAATACCTGCTCAACTGTAAACAGTTTGAAATACTACTACTTCTTCTACTACTACTATTGCCTAGATGTCTGTAGCATTAGTTTTCTTCTAAATTCTGTAGCTTTTTAGATACTGAGTGCTCTCACATTGTTTTATAGGTATGATTACTAGCTATGGATTGTATATGGATGGTGTTCTGCTGCAAAATTCATCAGAGTTAAGTTGTTATGCTTATGGGCTTGCTCCTTGGAGTCTGCATTCCTTCAGAGTCCAGGCATGTACTGCAAAAGGTTGTGCTTTGGGTCCACTGGTGAGTACCTTAATTTACATTCTGGGAGTCTAATAAATGTCAGATGACACTGAATATCAGAGTAAATGGTGATGATTCACTCTGGGCAGTACTAACCCATCTGGCAAAATGTGACATTTAAAAAAAAATCCTGTTTAAGAGCTGCTAAAGATTCAATAGGTCATTGTTAGGCACCATTCCAAAGTAGAACATAGGTACAGTGAAGAAAGGCAAAAACGGAGGCTGAAACATACATTATTGAAATTAAATGGAGTTAATATGTTTGAAAGGTGCAGGTGTGCTTTAACCAGATTTATACGGATGTATATAAAGAAAGAGTTACTGTTCCAGTAATGAGCAAATTTCTAGCTGCCAGACTGAAAGGACTAAAGTTAATTTGAGAATTGCAGAAGCCAGAAGTGGCAACAGGAGCAAGGAAAATATGGTAATTCATAAATCTTTTGAATGCAAGTATGTGATCAAAATATTATACTGGACAGATTTTAACAGTCTTGTATAACTCCCCATTTTTTCAGGATTTGAGAATACAGGAATATTAAATTTGACAAGTGAAAAGCAGACCTTCTGAGGCTTTTTTATTTTGATAAAGGTTTCAAGACATATAGCTGAACTGATAAATCTAGTATGATTTCACTGTAGCTGATGAATAGCTAGAATCATATCTGCTATGCTTGGTTTTGTTTTCAAGCATAACTGGAAAAGAAGCCTGCATTTATTTGGGATTTAACATTTTGTTTAATTCAGCTTTATTTGTAGACTTTTAAAATGGGTAAAAAGGAAGCAAAAAGAGAAAGATTTGAGATTTTTGTTATTCTTTCTATTTTTCCCATCACAATTTATTTTGTATCAGGAAAGAACTTTCAGGTTTTATTTTTATGATATAATTTGTTAGTCACATTTGCAATATTATTTCCAAGATTGCTTTTTATTCAACTGCCAGTAACATTGTCTATCTGCAGAAGACAACTAGACTTTATAACCATTAAACATTTTATAGCTTGCTCTGTTTTGAAGAATATTTACTCTTAAAAGCTTGAATGGCTTTTTGCCAGTTTTTCTTGTGCATTTTTTACAGCCTCTCATATGCCCCAAAAGCAAACCTTGTTTTAAGGTACTTGATGTGCAATAACCTAATCCATTGTGTTGGTTATGATGTTGAAGACAAGTCCTTAGCAAACTTAGCATACAGATGAAACGTGTATGTTTTCAGTACTACTGTCCTATCAAATAGGCATCAAAAGGAAAGAACAGAACACCAGTAGTTAGGGTTTAAAAAAATACTTTTAATAGTATTTTTTTTCACATTTGCACTGAACTACTGACTCCTAACTTAGCTTTTGGAACAATTGAAAGAGGTTGCTGCAGCTGATACTCATCTGTGTCCCATGATCAGTATACAAACTGTTTTCCAAAGCCAGTGATCCATCTCTAATCAGAGGAATTGAAGTACATCTTGATTTAGGCTCACCTAAGTGCTGCCAGGAAGTTAAAGCACTGACTCTTTATTTGATTTTTTAAAAAAGATTTTCATATCAATTACAGAGTAACTCCAACACTTAAAAAAGAAAAAAAAAAGAAAAACCTAATGTTTTGCCTCTGCTCTAAATAGTATGGGAAATGTCTCCCAGCTGTAAATTGATATGCTTCCAGCTATTTTTGTTGCTGATCTTGTACTTAATGTGCCCTAATCGATTAAAGAACATCATGTGACATTCTCCTAAATATGGAATTTGTCTACCTTATGTTCCTGAAGGTGTCTCTGAAGATCTTAATTAGTTATGAGAGCATTAGCTGTTTTTCTATGTCAAATTTTTTTTTTAATTTAGCTTAAGTAGTTATTATTTGACATTCTTTTTCTGTGACTGTGATTTATTTTCAAGTGAGATGCAAATTGCTGACATGTAAATTAAGAAAAGCTGTATTTTAAGTCTTTTCCCATTAGATGCAAGATACTGCTTTTTTCTTTCCTAATCGTTTGGGTGTTTTATTACTAAAGAGGGAAAAAGGTGGATTATTAAGGACTAGTGTAACCTCTGATAGATTCTTTAGACAAATTCAAGAGAACTAAAATTATGCTAGTCTTGAAATGTGTTATCTCCTGTAAATGTCATATAAATAAACAGAACTGTTCTACACTGAATATTTCTCACCTCAACCCACTGCTATTAAACTTAAATTTCAGGTTTTACTTATACATATGCTAGTACTTTTCCCAATATTATTATGCCTATCCTATAATTTGGTGTCAGTTTTATTTTAGCAGAGTCTTTGTTATTTGAGTTATTAATAAACACATCTGAAAGTATCATAGAATTGTGTAAAAAGTAATATTCAAAAAAATAAGTATTAAAAAGGTTTTCTGTGCAGTATGTTCTTATAGCATGTAATAAAGAAAAAGCTAAAGACAATTGTTGCAATTGTTTGGAAATGATAGATTGCTATAAAATTTATATTATTTAAAGATTTTTTGAATCCTCTTCAGTAGAAAAACATAATTGTTATTAATTTCTTCACATTTCTGATGTTTCTAATTGGAGTACCTGCATTTAGGAGCGCTTTACTGGAAATTATTTTGTTTAGAAGGCACAGTTTAGTGGAATCCTTACATAAGGATATTTTTGACTGAAATATTCAGTGTGGCACTGATCCAATAAATCTATGAAGTATTTGTTTATCTTTAAGCATTTACTTTATCCTGTTGACTTCACTGCAATTTATCACTTATTTTAAATATTAGAGAGTGTAGAAATAGAGAAGCATGTGTGGAGGAATTGATGCACATCAACGATGTAGCCTGGCACGTGTAAACAATAGGCTTTCCAATCTTTACATGCTAAAAAGTACAACATTGATGTTTCAAGGACAGAGAAAATATGTTTGGTTATTTAGATGACAGAGCAGGTGTGGCAGATTAAAAATAGCATTTATTAGCACTCCCATGAACATGCAGCTGAGAGGCACTTAAAAAGGTGTGAAACCATCTTATACCTTAAAAACACCAAATAAATAATGTATGAGAAGCAAACTTGTTGCCATAAGTAACAAAATAGCAAATTTTGTTCCATAGCACTGAATGGTTACTACAAGTTATGAAATTTCAATACTAAATTTCTAGAACATTGAATAGGTATTTATTTACTTCAATCACAAATATTCCATATTCACTACATTATCCAACTCTTTCATATTCTATTTTCTCTTAAATATTTACTTTTTATTGCAACTTAATTTTATTAGGTGAATGTAGAAGTTAATTCAAGGAGCAGCAAATATTCCACAAATTTTTTTTTCTCTCAAATATCTTCAAAAATTTACTGCAGTGTTGAAATCCATCGTCCTTGCAGTTGCTTTTTAAATGTAGAAAGAGAAAGTCACATGGTCTTCTATTGCTGTTTCCTTTCCTTACACTGAGATCGTACATCCACATGAGGTGCAATGGTGTTTTCAAAAAAATGTTCTCTCATTCTTTTCCAGTATTTATTTCCTGTTCCATACAGGAATCTCTATTTAAAATAGGTTAGTTGCTGGACAGCTTCAGACAAATGAAGGGACAGCAACAGGGTTAAAAATTGGGACACTGACTATGTTAGTTACTTTATTTTTGGTTAATAAATGCCTTTTCTTTAAACTTTGCATCTCTCATTCCTTCTCTGTGACTATGGCACAAAACTTCTATCTCCTTTTGAATTTACAGGTAGAAGCTCGGACCATGGAAGCTCCCCCTGAGGGGATGGTTGATGTATTTACTGCTGTTGGTGGGTCCAAAGAAGTTCAACTAAAATGGCTTGCCCCAAATAAACCTAATGGAAAACTGACCTACACAGTCCTTGTCTCTGGTCTCTTCTATGCTGATCAAGGTATAGTTTTCCCTATATAATAAGTCTAATGATGACATTGATATTCCATTTATTTAAAAAAAAAATCCTTTAGCACTATATTTTTCTACTTTTATTTTTTTATTTTATCCCATGCTGTTGATTATTTTAGAATTATCAATTTTATTCTTTAAGAACTGCTGCTTTGATTTATGGTGCCTTACATTTGTACAAACACATAAATTGGCAAATAAAGATAAGCTCACTGCACTCATTTAGTCTCTAGATATACACACGGAGTCTTATCTTGCCACCTTCACTCAGATAAGGAAGCTATACTCACAAAATTTCAGTTGGTTTGCTTATATAAGCCACTCGTGAGAGCTGTTCATAATATGGTTGATCATGGGTATAATTTGAAGAAGAAAGGGAAAGAAACCCAACTCTTTATTTGTATATCATAAACAGACTCAAGATGTGATATGAGAGCCTGACATGTAAGAGTTCACTGTTAAGCCTTACTCTATTGCAGGTTGCTCTTTTGCTTCCACTGGTTTATGCTGTGGGTTGGTTTGTTTTTTTTTTTTTTTTTCTTCTATCTTTTAAACTTCAACATAGCAATTTTGTCTCGGGTTAAAATGTTGCTAAATCAGAGCAGGCAGAGTTAGTGACGTCACGCCTATGTGAAAGGCTAAGGCACTAAAGAAGGTAAATGGACATTTTTTCCAAATGTATTACAGAATGTGCGTATTTTTTAGTTGGAAGTAGAAAGCCATGTCCTCTAATTATATAAATGTAAAATACTTGGGCAGTGAATAAAAATGAATGTTCACAAAATGAGTATGAGCATTTAATATGTCAATTTGAGCTATTAAGCGTGCTCTAAGGTATAATAAATAATAAAATACTGTACACAAGTAATGTTTATGAATTATACCTAACAGTGTTGTCATTAATTTTTAGTGCACTTTAAACAGCATGATTGACATTAGGCAACTATAAAAATGTTTTCTTATGAGTATAATATGAAATTGTGGTTGAAAATAATGTTTGGATGACATTTAATCCTTCTATGTACTGTACACAAATTTAATCAGTATTGTAAATGCGGTAACAGATAGAGAATTGAATTGCTGTTGACTTCATAACTCTCCTCTTCTTTTCTGCTCAGAATGAGACCGATTTGTTGCTTCCAGTATTGGTGCTAATGACACCCTAGCTGCTGTAATTGCTGTCCTCTGCCAAGTAGTTTATAAACGAACTTGTTTGTGCACTCTTTGGAGAAGCACATTCACTGAGGAGGGTAACGTGTGGTAGGCAGTCTCAGCTGACCCCTCACAAAGGCTGTTGTGTTCCTTTTTTATGCAATGAAGGCTTTGATGTATTCTGCTGTGAAGCACTTGTAAGATTATGAGGAGAAGGAGTGATGATGAATTTGAAAAAAGGGAGCAACATTTTGGCTGGACCCATGACAGCACAGCCATTTCCGCCAAGGCAGCAGGGTGAATAATGCAAAAGCCATATTCCCCTTGTGTTTAATCTTGCATTGTTTTTGCAAAGAAAATTTCTGCTTGCTTTCTAAGTCATGTCATCCTCGGTTGTCATCCCGTCTCTCAAACCATCAAAATGGTATTAAATGTTGCAAAGCTGTGCAGCTAGAGAACTTTCAAAAGTCAGAACCCATTTGCAGAGCAGCCCTTGTAGAAAATGTATTCTGTTCTCGGCAGAATTTTCCTTCAGTTCTTTCCACTGAGAAGTTTACTGATTTCTCCCAGTGGAATCTGCTGGAATTTATCGGTTCATGGTTGGCAGTCACAGATTAAGGTAAATGTCGATCCGTAATGACCCTCTACATGTTAGTATTGCAGTAAAGCTGGGCTTTTATGTCAAAGATATCGGAGAGGGAGCTATTACACATGACAGGGGTGATCAAGGGACTCCAGACCAAGGCAAGCATTATTAAATATTGACTAGTTCTGTGATTTATGTAGAGCTGGAGGAAAAAAGTGACTTTTTAACCATTATATATTCTTCAGCAACGAAAACCAGCCATTTATCTCCTGCTGGTAATAAAGAACAGAGTGCCTGCATATTTTAGTGGAGGGAAAACCTGGCCTTATAAATGAGATGGACTCTTTCATGATAACATTTCAGTTTGCTAATTGCCAAAAGCAAAACAGGCAAATTGGAAGCAATTATAAGAGTTGACTTAAAGTGCCTGCTATGTTAGTTCAACTCAGGAGAGCCGAGTGGTGGTGGAAAAATCATTGGGGAATGGAACCCAGAAAATTTCATTACATTTTTTCATTGTTGCTGAAACTTTGCTTTGCAATGCTAAATAAGTAGAGTGTTTCCCCCCAGAAGTCAGAGCTCTAGCAATTGACATTTAAGCTGGCTGTTTTGGGGGTATGCAGGAAGGAAATTAAGCATTAATTCATGAGACTTATATAAGACATCATCTGTTCACAATATTTACACAAAGTTTATTGAATTGTCTGATGGCTAATTGGTATTTTCTTGACATAATGAGCAACTGTATTTCATCCTTTGCTGCAATCTCTGTTAAAGAGGCAGGGATTAAAATGTAAAAATGGGAGAGGGAATTCAGCTAGAAGGGCTGCGTATAAACATCCAAATGGTTGCACCTATCCCTCAAGTTGGTGGCCTGCTCAGCAGTGCCTTAAGTGTCAGTTTGGGAAGCAGTGACCCCACTGATATTTTGTAATTTGTGTATACATCTCTCAAATGAAAAATCTGTATTTAAAATGGTTATCATTAATAAAACCTCAAGCTTCTTGTAGAAATATGAGTGTTTAATAAGCAAACATAATTTCCTCAACAGTGCAGTCACCTTTTCTTACTAAGAACAAATTTAACTAACTTTTGTTGCAAAACACTGCAAAGATTTTAAATTACTAATAATTATGAAGGAAGGGGAGATGTACGAGACTTTGCTTGACTGACTGGCTGTGTCATCCCAGCCCATGACTTGTTTTCATTTGGAAGTAGGGATACTCAATAGGATACTCAATTACATAATTCTAAGACTTGCTTTAAAAAAAGCCCATCAGACAGGACAAGTATTATGAAAAAAAGCAAACATATTTTGGCACTACTATGAAAATTTAGTATTTGTGTACTTACATATCTGTTTCAAACTGAAGTAGAATTAGAAAGGATTGAGGCTAAAAGAACTTGAGTGAATATTTAAGCATATTAAGATGTTACAGAGGTATCTGTGATTTGATAATGTGGGGGATATTGTGTTCCATCAAAGAATTGGATTCATTGTGTCAGTATCTTTTTCAACTGTAGCTTAACTGTGTGGGGCCTAGAAGGTCTATGTTTGAATGTAACATATCTCCTTGACCTTTTTTTTTCCTTTTAAAGTAAGACATAGGTTGGCTCTGAGGGATGGATTTATGAGATACAGAGTTTTTGAGAAGTGGAAATCCTTCTGCATAAGTATAGCCCCTGGACAGGGAAAAGGATTCCACTATGAGAGCGCTATATTTTTCCAATGCACGCTGTATTTCTACATTTTTACACTGCCATCCCTAATGTATATTGTGAAACTCTGCTTGATGTGGTGTTATCTTATCAGTGCCCTACTATAGCATATGGTATGTTGAGATAGCAGGTCAATGACATGGAAAGTGTTTAAATAACGTGCAACTTAACACTTTCTCTGTCATGAACCTGTTATTCCAACACCAGCTGATCTCATGCTGAATAGTCTATGGCTGTCCCTAGGCTTAGCTCCTTGCCTTGTCCTGTTCCAAATGTTTCAAATTTCACATACCTATGTCTCTGTCTGACCATTGTAATATTTTATTACACTGTTTTTCCACCAAATGGCTCTGCCATTCATCATGTTTGTTTAACATACCTTATAACTTTGCATCCATCTACTTTTAAAAATATACACACCTCATAGCAATTCAAGTGAACAGCCTGAGAGCTTATTGGGTATTTCCATGTTAAAATAAGTTGTATTTATTTCTAGACCTCTTTTTTTTTCCTAGTGGGGCCAGTTTGTCTTTAATAATTTGCAAAAGATTTAAAGTTGATTTTGTTTTTTTTTTTTTTTTGGAATGGAGAATGTATGTCTGCTTACAGTAAAGACCACAATACTTCAGCAAAGGATACATTGTAATGCATAAAAGCAAGAGAGAATGTTTTAGCTCTCGTGTCTTTAAATTACCAACTTTTGATTCTAAAATAAATGTTTTGTGATGCATGTCCTGTTTTTTAATTGCTGTTTAATTCTGTTACTGCTGATGTTTCTTTTATTTTAAGATGATGGCATGGCAAGATGTTGGTAAATAGTGTGCACCTAGTTAATGCTGTCAATAGCCAAACTGAAAGTAAAGCAAGTACTATCATAAACAGATTGAAAAGGTAACTGCAAGTGTGAAATGTAGTTCAGCAGGAGATAGTTTGGATTATCTGCCAATAGAGGAGGATACTTAAAATGGATTTTTCCATAGTTTGGCCATGATTTAACAGTGTATTCAAGGGAAATATCTGTATCTATTAGCTTTCATTTTTTAATTCTACTCTTTATTTTTATGAAAACCTTTCTCTGTGAAAGTAGTTGTTAAAAAACAGGAAATAACTTTATTGGGGCTGTTTCACCCTTTTGGTCTATATAGGTATGTTCTAGTTTTCCAGAAAAGTATTGGTTTCCAGAAAACTGCATATGGAGATTAAATAGGACTTTAGGAATTGAGGGCTCTGTCTCAGTTCTGCAGTGCTCAGGCATCAGTGCTTGGGCTCAATACAATGCAAAGAGAAGTTGCTTTGCCTCAAGTCATTTAAGGCCCAGTATCTGCTTAGGAGGAGCCTTAAAGAGGAATTTGGTTTGCAATTGATTAGGCCAAGCCACAAAATACTGATCCTACCAGATCACAAACAGCTTTTCCCTCTTCAAGAGTAGTTGGAATTGTTGTTGTCTGATATACTCCCAATTCTCAGAGGACTTGGGGGGAAAGAAAGGTGACAGTCAGGCTTACTTCCCTCAAGTAGTTTTATCATTCATTCCTATTTATTCTTAGGTTGGTTGAGATAGAGTACAGGGTCATTTTTAATTGCATTTGGGTGTCTGAAATTAAGTTCCAGGACAGGAAGGATCAGGTATTACCTCTTCTTCCAGAGGAGAGATTTGGAGGGAATTCTTATCTTCTTACCACTGTCAGATGACTGCATTAGCACAAAATTAATCCAAATCTGTAGCCCCCAAGATGTTGTGATGCATTTGAATGCAAGTTTGACCTAAAGGGAATCCTTAATTAACTGTATGTCCTTAGGAGTTTCATAACACAAAGTTGGAGGGTTATACTTGGAACTCTGTGGCTTATGATTGTAGAAATCAGTGTGTGTTATTTTCAGTTTGGGTTTCTGGGTTTTTTTTTTGTTTGTTTGTTTGTTTTGGGGTTTTTTTTGTTTGTTTGTTTTGTTGTTGTTGTTGTTGTTGTTGTTGTTTCTTGGGAGATTTTTTTATATTTTTTATAACTTTTGTTGATGACATATCATCTAAGGTCCATACTTTTCAGCAAGGTGATTCATCGGGTATTTTTGTAAAGAAAAGAAATACTCATCTGCTTAATCTGCTTATTTGGAGATGGTAACAGAAAGGGTTCCTTGCAGCCCACTCATTCTCTTGGCAAAGTGGAGAATTCTAACAGCAAAATACAGCATAAAGAAGTTGACTTTTGTGTATATACATTAGAATGTTGCTCATCTAATCTTTTTAGTTTAATATTTACTATATATATGACAAAGTATAGTAAAACTCAGACCATCTATTCCTTTGACTTCTATAAGAAAGTTCCTCTTACAGTCTTGGCTGGGCATAGTGCTTTCAGTACCTTCTCCAATCAGAAGTCAAAAAGGGAGTGTTAAGAATCAGCCTAGTGCAAAAAGCAATTTTTGCTAGGGGAAAAAAACACCTACAGGTGGCAACAGAAGTGGGGAAAGGAATTCTGAGGCTCCTTGAAGTTCCTAGCCTGTCTTGTGCTGAAGGCTGGAGAATGAGGAGTAAAAATTATTACAGAATGCTTACCACCTTCTGCACCAGAGAGATAACCTCCCCACCCCCACTGTGGGATATTTTTGTGGGATCCCTTAGCTGCTTTTCCAAGCCAACCATTAAGAAGATTTTTCATATTTAGTCTCCTTCCTCTCTCATTTTGTCTTTCTTCTTAGTTCTAGCTACAGACCTATAAAACTCACCAGTCCTAAAGATATTTGAGGGGGGAACAAAGGGGATGCATAACCCATTTTGAAATAGCCATATTTAACCTGTTCACCAGAGCAGGAGTTAGGGGTATTTTGCCTTGGAATACTGCAGCATTTAAATTTTGATTTGCATGGCTACAAAACTCCTGGTTTTGCATACACTTCAGGATGATTATTGTGTAATATTTAGTTGAGCTTCAGTAGATTTTGAACAGCTTCACAATACAACATCTACTAGCATAATTCCTATCAGTATCAGGTATCCTGTTCTTTTCTTTTCCTTGGTACAGGGTCTCTGAGGAAAACAAAATGAGTCACTCTCTAATTCCTACATCTGACCATTTACTTGGTGAAGATTCTAGCATCAGACCACAGATGGTGTTTTAATTGATCTTGTGCATCACTCTATTCCCATAGTTATGGTTTTTGTCACATGTACATTTTCTGTCTTGTACTTTGTAATTTATTTGGTTTCTTGTGATAAAGCAGGCACATAGGGCTGGACCCCATTTCTGTGAGGAATGTACTATTAGTTCTTAACAGACTGAAATTCCTAGTGACTGCCTATAGCAGGATAGGCTCCAAGACTGTTTCTACTCCCTTGGAATAGTCTAGAGAATAACAGCAATCTTCTAGAGATGGCTCAGGTAAACAGTATTGAGTAAAAGGGAATTTGCCAATCAGCTTTCCTACCAAAACCTTATTTTTAGTAAGTGAATGTCTTCCAGAATTTTTAACCCACATGAAGGCCACATTGACAGTGCTTAGATATCTATGGTAAGTACTAAATGAAAAAAAACCCCAATTTATGACATTAAACACAAAATAATTAGTTTCAGTGACATAACTCAAACAAGAGATATACAATCTGACTAGAGCTTCCACAGATAAAGAAATTTGGTTTGAATATTTGTATGTGTTGGCTTCAAACAAACTTCTCTTTAGAGACTAATATAAACACCATCTGTTTTCTCAGGTAGAGAAAGCATGATGAAAACTGGAATTTGACAAGCTTTTGATGAAGTTTTCCTTTGCACTTTCTAAGGGGGAATCAAATTAGGTTTTGACTATGTAAGTTTGTAGTATGATACCAGAAAGATCAAGATACTGTGATAGGTCATCCTTTTATAGGGATGATTTTGTGCAGTTGCTGTGGCTGTTTGTTACTCTGTGTTTTTGCCCTAAATAGTCTAGAGGGAAGGGCTTTATATGTAAGTACAATAAACTCTCACCTGAGTGATTCTGCGGTTCTTTCGATCTATAAGTGCATCATTTATGAGGTTTCATGAAAGGTGACTGGAAAAACCAAAATAATGTCTTATGTCAAACAAAAATCCTAGATCAAGTTTAGAGCTTCATTCCTTCCAAAGTATTACAACAAAGTTTAATGGCATTTGACAGTATTGACTTTTTTATATGACTTCTTTCAGCTGACTAAGCATTCTGAAAAAAATAAGTAGTGTTCTCCCTTTGTGATTGAAAGGGTTAAATAGTACCAATTCATTACCACTCACAAAAGGATTTATTTTCTTCTCATAAATCAGTTTTATTCCACATTTTTATTATTCCCTTGGGTCAGCTGCTCCAATTGAAATCAATACAAGTGCAAGTGACACAATCAATCTAGATATTTGATTATGGATTTGAGACTCCAAGTTCTGCTCTGTATGTTTAGCTAGTCTCTTTCTGATAGTGTCCCTGGAGAATGGAAAATTCTTATTGGCATCCGTGAATTATGGGCATAGATTCAGAAACCAGATACTGTGATAATCTCCATTTATGTACTGCTGCAGCTAGAGAAAGAATGTTCTAACCATGGAGAAGCAAACTTGAAGGTTTTAAAGCTAACTGTTTCTGAATGTTTTTTTAGTGTATAAAATCCCTCATGAAATAAACTTGATAAAGTCTCATCATTTGGCTATAAAAATCCTCAGACAAAATGGATTAAATCAGTAACTATATGCTCTGTCATCATTTTAAGATTGCAAGTGCAGCAAATGCTTTTTCTATTTGATGTCTTGTGGACAGTGTGATGTTTTGCCACTTGGATTACAAAACTGTGCTGGGGCACTTCCTCCTGTTTGTATCAGGATATCAGCGCTTGGACACTGGAAACCTTTCTGAAATACAGAGATGTTGATTCTACTCACAGAATGCTTTCCAGAGTTTGCCTTAGGTCATGGGCTGCGTTCTGACTGTGTGTCTCTAAAACGCTTAGTACAGCGTGTGGTGGATCCAGAACTGATGCCCCTTGGTGCTGTTGCAGAAAAATTGAGTTACAGTAGAGATGACTATAATTACAGCAGAGATTTAACTTACTTAAAACACTGTTTTAACTGGAAGGTCTAAATGGGTCTTGCCGACTCAGTTGCAAGACCCATTAGCTGTGTCTGTGTTTATGAAAGAGTAATGAGAAAAACTAAAACAGTAATTCAAATCAAAAAGGTTTTGTCTTGGCAGCTTCATCAACAGTTAAGGAGGTTTTTTTTTTAGTTCAAAGCCTCGTGGCACTGAACTGAGGGGTAGATGAGACCACACACCGAAGATTCTTTCCTGCCTGCCATCATGACAAAGCCTAATCTCGGCTGCAGTCATTACCTATCCATGGGGTCTGTGCTAACTTTCTTGCACGAGCTCTCACATCAAGCTGTGGGCTTTATTCATATTCCAGTCCATAGAATTAATGAGCACATAAATGCACATTACTTAGTGTTTGTAACACTAATAATCACTTATTTCTACTGACAGGAACATGCTTTCATCATAATGATTACCCCTGCTTTGCCTTAGGGTTCTTGAAGCATTCTACAAATTTTCATAGAATCATATAACAGCTGAGGTCAGAGAGCACCTCTAGGGAACAACCAGTTCAAGCTCTCTTTTCCAAACAGGATTAGTTGGAGCACATTGCCCAGGACAGTGTCCAGCTGGGTTTTGAGTATCTCCAGAGTTGCAGATGCTGAGCAACTTGTTCCAGTGTTTGACCAATTTCAAAGTAAAAAAGTTTTTTTTTAGGTTTAAGCAGAATTTCATATATTTTCTGTGTATACCCATTGCCTTTTGTTCTGCTGCTGTATATTGCTGAGAAGTATTTGTCTACTTTATGCCCTCACAACAGGGATTTGTACACATTTTTAAGATCCTTCTCCCTCTTCTTGAGGCTAAACAACCTCAGTTCTCTCAAACTCTCTGTGTGTGACAGATCCTTCAAGCCCTTAATCGTCTTTGCGTGGACTCCACTTAATCCAGATCTGTGTTGTACAGGGGATCTCAGAACAGGATGAGCTCTCCAGATGTGTCTCA
The DNA here is from genome assembly GCA_020086605.1 of Lanius collurio. Lineage (NCBI taxonomy): Eukaryota > Metazoa > Chordata > Aves > Passeriformes > Laniidae > Lanius > Lanius collurio. The sequence goes on along the minus strand of JACBWW010000002.1, from coordinate 39,782,481 downwards.
CCAGGCTGAATAGAGAGGAGGAATCCCTTTCCAGTGTCAGTGACAGACAACATACACATTCTGTACCTCTCAGGGCAGTCTAAGACAGCTCTAGCAAATCTGAGTCTGTAAGAAGCCTCTTTGAATGATGACTTGAGTACTCTTCAGGAACTGCACCTGGGTCTTTGAGCTTTCAGATTCCTGCTGTGTATGCCAACCCAGATTTTGATCTTGCTCTTCAGATATTTTACATTTTTCAGATTTAAAACTAAAGGTTTCTTTTAATTCCCATGGAAAAAGGAAAAAGATTAAGTTTTTCAATACAGATAATGTGAAGCTTTTCTTATTTACAGGAAAATTAATATTTTGGATTCATAATTTTTCTGGTTTCCCACAGTGTTTTTAAATTACCCATTTTGAGTCATTCAGTAACTCCTCTAAGCCCATGAAAGTGAAGTTTTCATGTGTTAAGAGAGTCTTCAAGTTTTGGACTCAGTTTGATGGACTGTGACCATGGTATGTCCATAGGAACAATACATCTGTCAGCTCAGGAGAAGGGGAACAAATAGTGGTTGAAGACTGAGGCAAAAAAAATCAGCAGTGTGCTCATCTGAAAAAAAAAAAAAGAAGGAAAAAAACCAAAACAAATCCTCCAAAACAGAATGCCAAAACATAAAAACCAGCCTCCTCTCAAAACACATAAAACCTGCAATAGCTTGTTGAAAAGAGAGGTATGGCTCAAAGCCAAACTGCTTCACATGTCAATATAAAAATTGAGATGGCAATTTGAGAACAGTTCATTATTGCAATTCTTAGTAAAACTGAGCCACCAATAATGTCAAGGAAATATTTTCAGCTGTTTTTCTATTGGCATAATCAAACTAATGCAAAGGGATATTTTTTATTCTGAATACTGTGTTAGAAACAGTGGGAAAGGGAGAGAGGAAGAAAAGAAACAGCTGGGAGGAAAGGAGGAGATTTTGTGGTAGTTATGAGGCTGAAGAATAGGCAAAACTAATGGACAAAGGAATGAACTTAGACACAAAGAAGTGTGCATATTCACAGAATTTCCCCCCAAAGATGTGGGGCCAAAGAGACACTAACATAGGGAAGAAACTTGTGACAATGAGGATGAGTTCTGGGCAAAAGGGCCAAAAAAGTGCGTTCTTGTTTCATTTTTTTTTTTGCTATTCTGATCTGATATTAACTTCTTATGTGGCTCAAGATACGAGGCCTAATCTCCTTTGCTCATAGTCATATAAAGCAGGCATAAAAAGAACTCTAAGTGTTTGTGATAGTTAACTAAGTAATCTTTGTCTAGGTACTCATATGAGCCATTCCTTAAGCTGGATTTTTGCTACATTTAGTCTTTGAGTAGTCTTTTACAGTGGTAATACTTCTGTTTCTGTCTGCTTGAATATCGTGGGAGAACATGTTCTGTAATGTAAAAAAGGTTATCAGTACATAATGGAACTATATGTAAAGTATGGACTGGTATTAACCACAAATGCAGTGACACTAATAGAATTATTTGGTATTTGCCCACACTTGTGAAATATGTGTCTTTCTCTGTTTACTACATGAAAAGGAGACATCTCAGTTTATTAGCTTTTTTCTCAAAAACACTGATTTTGATCCTGATGGAAAGAGTACCTTTAAATGTGCCAAATTAGGGGGGAAACAAATTCTTAAATGTGAAATGAAAGTGTTTAGTTTGTATTAGTTCTTTGCCTTGAGAATGGTTTCATGTTGTACCATTTCCTGCGCTCCTGACAACCTTTGTCACATGAATAAGATATCAGGATGTTAATGACTAATATACAGTATTCTGTGTCTGCTGGTGCTGTACTGTACTGCTGTGACCTTTGCAGTATTATGTATTCTGATTGGCTGTGCATTTCACCTCTTCCCCACAAGTTAATAAGGCTGTAAAAAGGAGAGAACTTGAAATCGCCAGCCAGTCAAATTACAGAATATTGAAAAGGTCAGAGCAGTACAGCACACAGAAAAAAATTATGGAATATATGAGGCATTAAAATTCTTGTGACAATGATTATAACAAGAATGGAAAAGGATACCCATTTATGTTATTTCAATCTAGTGAACCCCGTAGGATGACAGACCCAGGACTGCAGTAATTTACGCACCACTGACTCACAGCAGCTTAATTCACTTATTTACAGGGGTACTCAGTAACAGGAATGCTCATCTACTTGGGACCCCTGCAAAGTGCCTGCCCAAAACCATACTGAACCCTCAAGTACAGATACTCACCAGCTAGAGAGCTTTTTGAAACTTAGCAGTTTTAAACTGTGGTTTTGAATGGAATATGTATTTGTGTGTAATTTAATGCAAGCATGTTTTATTCCTTGACTTGTTTCAACTATACATAACTTTTAAGTATATTTATGGATATTCATTAGCCCTCATTTCTTCGTATGGATCTTTTCCTGAAAAACTGACGTGCTTTGATCTGATATAGAATAATAAACTGGGAACAGCAGAAGTATTTCTCAAATAGCAGCCTTAGGCAACGAAGCCCCTCAGATAATTTTGGGGAGATGTAGAGAACTGAGCAGGAAGGCTAGTAAAAGAACAAAACAATAACTATGCAAAAGTATGGAAAGATTAAGGATCCTGGGCAAGCCCTTTATGTCTGCAAGGGATTTAGTTTTTTAAAGAGGTTATAGAAAATAGTGTCTCTGAGGCCTTGCCTGTTGAGATTCATCTTTTGGTACAGGTGCTCGCCTGCCCTAAGTGTTGAAGGGTGTGGTGAGCCAGATGTAGGAGTTTGTTTTCTACCCCTTCAGGCTGTTCACATTGAAAGAATTGTGGGAAAATCTGGCTTGCTGGAGTGCCACTGTCTGTTCATGGCAGGAATTACAGAGCAGAAATGAGGAGGTGTTCTGGTACAAACCACTTGTCTGAAATAGAACAATGTCTCTTAGGACTTCACCGCTGTCTGAGGCAACTGCTGTTTAGATCTGCAGCAAACTTGCTGGTGGGCTACAGTAGGACTTGGGAGCAGGATGGAGAGAAAAACACACTGGAGAAATTGAAAAATGGAGGCCTCATCCACTTATACTCACAAATTGGGTCCACACTGAGGCAGTTTGGGCAGGAATGGCATGGAGTGATATGACAGGGTTATCGCTGTATCGCTTTCTGTCAGGCTGAACCTATGTGTCTGCATTTTCCAGCCCACTGAAAGCAAAGTTTAGGCAGTGAGAAGTGGCAAAGCTGCATATTGCAAGCCAGCTGCAGCTAGACCTGCATTTTAAAAATGTTCTTCTAATATTTTACTTGCCCGCAGCGCTGAGTTCCTTTACTGGGAATTGGGATAGAACGCCTTTTGTCTGTGTAAAATTTGGGTTAGGAAACTTGAAAGTACTCCTTAGCTTTTTATTAGAAGCAATGAAAAATTTTGAACTGCTATGTTGTCTATCTCATTGTAAATTTGCAAGTTCATTTTTGAGCTGAATAAAATGGTTATGTAATTACATACTTCTCCTAATTATTGAGTAATTATATACTTCTTATAATTGCCGAGTAATCACTCTGCTATAACTAGAATTTAATGTTACAACTAATTGTATAATTACTGTATATTAATGTTGTTATCCAGGCAACTTGGAATAGAGTGTTATCCTTTTAATTCATTTTCTGTTGCTCAAAACTATATTTTTAAAATATAGTATAGTTAGCTATTGGAAGAAAGATTTAAAATGGAGTAAAAATATCAGCAGAGGAATTACATGGTTTTCTTCCAGGCTCAGGTAGATGAAATTAAAATATTAACAAGTTAAAACTGTACTGTTGATAAAGAAAGTTTCATTTTCACATGAATTTGGCATATATAAATTGCTTTTAGACAAATTCCTTTTATGCTTGAGGTTTGAACCTATCTTATGTGCTGATCTGTTAACACTGTATTTTTAAGCTTTCCCACACACTGGAGGTGAAACGTTTGAAAAATGCATCTCTTTTTCCACAGCCAGCTGAGTCTTTAAGTGTTTAACATCTGTAGGACCTTAAGAATATGTATGTCAAATGTTGTTGCATGATCTTCACAAATAATAAGTCACAAAAATCACAAAAACTGTGATAGATAGTAGGGGCAGTGTGCTTTGTTGGATTGTATCTTCTCCCAGATCACACACAGGGACAGTTTCAGAAAGGTGCAGAAGGATAGTTTGATACACAGTTTAAAAGCTGAGATCAAATAATGCAGATGCATTTTTCTAGTGCTTGTTGAGTAGCCTGGGTACATTAGAGTAATCTCAGACAAAATAATTTCGCTTCTGCAGGATTCTGTATGTGGAATGTGTAAAATGTGGTTGTTCTTCTTGCATAAGAAGCTTTGCCTCCCTTGCTGTACCTAAAAGAGGGTGTCTCAGATAAACTGCAGTGAAATCCAAAATAAATCCATCAGGCTTCATGAAATCATTCTACCTTCACATTACTGTAGTCTGTTTGGGTGGTCTGGTGCTATGGCAGGTTGTAACCCAGGTGGGATTTGTGCAGTGAGGAACCAGGCTACAAGGCAGACTTATAAAAAAGTTTTACAAAGCTGTCCCCCTCCCCAAAACCTCAGAAAATAAGCTTTTTATATGTTACCGGTAGAATAACTGAAAACACCAGTGCAGTTCATGGGCACCATAATAAAGGAATGGCTTGGATTTGTACCCTAAGTAAACCAGATTGCTCATAGGAATCCCAAATTTAGAGGAAAATCCAGATCACTCATCCATGGAAAAATGTAATATGAGCATGAGTGAAATGTACTGCAAATGCAGCTTAACACACATCATAGAAATATGGAATATTTAAAAAATTGTTTCTGATTTAATACATTTCAGTTTTAATAGTTCATTTGAAACTTGCATCAAAACAAGTAAGTCTGATGAGTGTCCCTTTAAAAATTAATTGAAAGATCGATTTCTTGAGTTTTTTTGTAATTCTGTCTTATTTAGATTTTGTAGAGGACTCAGATGTAAATATTGAATCTTCTAGCTATGACAATGTCTTAATTGATTTACAATATTTTTATAGTTACGGTCTGTTTAATCTCATTCTCATACCTGTAGTCCTGTGTGATTCTGCTGTTGTTTGTAATACAGAATTTCCACTGACTTCAGTGTGAGAGCCCTCTGTGAAATGATGAATGGTAATAGCAATATTAAATGTTTATATAGCACTTCATATACTCAAAATATAAGATGATATTTAAATGAGTCAGCTTGGCTCTCAGATATGTGACCAAGGTCTTCATGAAATCAAAAAATGTTACTTGACATATAATTTTTTATTTTCTAGTCTAAGTAGGTATTTTGGAAAGGTTGGGGTTTTTTTTTTCTATTTTTGTAGGATGGAGTATTTTCTTATCTTAATTTTGAGATCTTAAAAGGATTGCAAAGGTCGTGTAGGTTGCTAAGGTGTCCTCTGATGATTTCAGCTGATAAACTGAGTACTTCAAATCCTTCTTTTGTCTTTGAGAGGACTGTAGGCCATGCTGGAAAGCCTGTGTTACTGCAGATGGCTGTTTGTTATGCATGCAATGGAATTAGCTTATAAACTCCTAAGTTAAAGTTTTACCAGTCTTTCATGGGCATAAGAATTATCATTAATGTTTGGAATCTGCAGTTATCACACAACTGTTCTAGAACTTCTGTTTACTGTACGTAGCAATCAGCTTTGCAACTGATTGATTCATGTATTTGTTTATTTTCCAATATCTACAAATACCACAAACTGTTGGCAAAAGGAGAAGAAATCATGAATAATATTTTTTCTTCCCAATAGACCAAAATTTTGTGTGTGTTACTGGTATAAATTGCAACTCTTCATTTGAGTAGAAATAAGACTTGGTTCATAAAGACAGTGAATTGTAGCAGATGCAAGGTCTAACATCTGTTCTTTCCCTTCCCATCTTGTTTTTCCATAACAGATAATGCTAATTATTCTCTTGTAAATGATACTCGGATGTTGTGCAGCAGCAAGGAATTCAATGTATGGGTACCCATTAAAGGACTGATTCCATTTTCTAACTACACACTACAAGTGAATGCGTCCAACAGCCAGGGCAGCTTGATAAGTGATGCTATAACCATAGTCATGCCTCCAGGAGGTAAGTATGAAAAAGTGCATTTTCTGTGCATGTAACAATTACACAAACACTCTGTTCCACAAAACATTATTTATTATCACAGCTGAGGACTGAAGTTCAGAAGAATATGTTTGCATTAGTAGTTCTTACACACGAAATTGTTCTTTTTGGCTTCTAATTTGTCACGTTGTTCCATTTAAGAACTAGAAAATGAAAATACATAGCTGTGTAGTTAGCATATTATGAAGGTGAGAAGTGCATTATGTACTTCATTTTTTTTCTGTGAATGGTGGTGTATTCTGGCATGGACAGCTAATCTAGCCCAAGAATATAGAGAGACTCACCTGCATTTTGTAATCTGTTTTAGAGTAAAAGTTGTAAGTGCTCAAAAGGGGCACTTACTGGATAGAGTTAGAGAATTTGTTTAATAATAGTAATAAAAACCATTTGCAATATATTGAATGAGAATCCACAAAATAGTGTAGCTGTAAGAAAATCAGTTATGATGTGCTGATTTACAGTGAATTAGGCTGTAAACCAATCTGGATATTATCTGGGTAACAATTTGAAATAAGAGAATTGAGCAAATACTCTTGTGTAATAATTTGTTTTGTGGCTTTGTGGTTGTTTTTTTTTCAAAGAAAGTTTACATTTATAGCTGATGTAGATGTGTTACTTTTGCATTTTATTCTCACAGACACCCTAGCTAATTAGTTTTTGTTAAATGAATACAATTAATTTAAGGCAATTTTGAATTTTTAAGTGAGAGTCGAACAACACTTTTTTTTGAAAGATGTGTGGTGTAGCTGTTGAGCAAGAGCAGTGTAGAGGGACATACATATAATTTGAAAATAAAAGAAAAAAAAATAAAAAAAAATCATCAACCTTACGGTTCAAAAACACAGTCTTGAAACAATTTGCTAGCAAACAGATGGATTGGGTTTGGGGACTTCAGGAAAGGGAGTAAATACAGTAGAGAGTTTTTATGACAGATTACTGGGGAATAAGGAAAAAGTCAATTCCCAGCACGTTTTATACTTTTCCAATCTGATTGTAAAGTTGCCCCTACTATTAACAAATATACATTCTCATATAATAATAAAACTGCATGTGAGTTTTAGTGCTCATTTAAGTCTGAGCAGTAAGACACTGATATTTCTAAATCCAGTGTCACATTTCAATTTTGCTTAGCAAAATTTGGAAGTGAAAATTTCACCAAATGACAAAGTAAAGGATCTTTAAAGACAAGCAAGGATGTGCACAAGTTTATGACAGCCATTAGGATACACTTTCTTTCATCATTAGATTGTTGTTGATTACAATTAGAAAACTTATAGCTTTGAAATTATCTTTTTTATGACCTTGTGGTAGTTTAAAAGCAATACCTCATTGGTTAAATAGGTTTTAGTTCATGCTTCCTTTTAGTTAATGATCTGAAAACATATTATCCTGATTTACACATAAAATCATGCTGAAAAGCATGTGGCATTCACTAGGATATGTGTGTTTAAGTAGAATTAAATTAGCAGTGAGAGTTATTAAAGAAATCTTCCATACTATTGTCCAGTGGACTGTGATCTGTAGAGAAATGAATAATAAATGAAGCAGTGCATATGAGAAAAGTGCTCTCCCACACTGTATTTTCACTATACGTGCACACGTGTACAGACACACACGTATGTATCTAGGACTATATATGTTTGCTTTACTATGGTGTTAATGGTAATGAGTCTTTGAATGTTGCACAATTGCATACTAAATTATGAGTATACTGGTGGTTTTATACTGGGCAGTACTCATTGTCTTCACACTTTCTAAATTGTTAAATGAAATCTAGGTGCTACTTAAATAAGAAAGATTTTTTTTATTTTTTTACTTCAGTGGCCAAGATTTCACTTAGAAGATTTGTTTGATCAAAAAGTAAAGAAGGTTTTGTTATGTACGAAAGCACAGCCTTTTAATGAGTGTTAAAATGTAGCATTGTCTTTTCAAAGATAACAAAAGAAATGCTATTTAAGAGATCTGCACTGTGGGGAGTAGTTCATGGAGCTTGATGGAAGATTGTCTAAGAGGGAGAGTGATACAGCACAAAGGAGTATTCCATTTTGAAGTTATTGCTGATCACTGTTTTACAATTATGATACAGTTTTTTTTCCCAACAGGCATTTCTTTTGTTCCTTTTTTTTAAACTTGAAAACACATTGCACACAGTATAAAGAACACAAAATCCTTAGTGTTACTTGACTGAATATATCTTAATTTCTTATCAAGCCAATTTGCCATGCTTAAAGTCAACGATTAAAAAAAACTATCTCAAAAATAAGGAATTTATTTTATCTATGCTCTCAACTAAAATTGCAGTGCAGGTTCGAGAGTTCTTGGAAAGCTTAAAAAAATAATAACTGAATCCAAATGTTAATCCATAAATATGAAACTTTCTTTTGACCCTTACCCTGTGGTGGTCTGGAGTTACTAATGGGGTTAGGATTTCAACTCTTAATGGGACTTGGTGCATTAGTGTTTGGTATGCATGGAATTCAGCATTCAGTTTAATAAGTGGTTGACATTGGTGATGTCCCTTAATTTGCTTAAATCTAATTGGCTCTTTTATCAGTCAAACCTGTATGGATTGGCAATTGATCAGAAAGGGTCAGCCATGACTGTGCATGTACTTAAATGCTGGAACCACCAGTTAAAGTCACTGTTGCATAATAAGAAGCTGAAAGCTTGAGAACAAATGATCTTCAGAGGCGGAAAGCAAAAGAAAGCGGAGAAGTTTTTCAGGATGTTCAAGTTCAGAACAAAGGCATTATGGAGTATATAAATTTTAAATACACTGCTTTTTGCCTCAAGACTTAAAGCTTTTTTTTTTCCAGATGAACTGAAATCTTGTCTGAAACTGTCTTTGTTACATCAAAGAACTGCATAGAGAGCTAAAAGAGATGGAAGAAGCATAAAAGGGCATAGTTTAAAATGATTAGTGACAAATTTCATACTGCAGAGGTAGAAGTAAATTTTTTTGAGTTTTATATTTTTTCCAAAAAGAATAAATTTGTTCTATTTATCTTGTCCTAAACTGCATTGGGAGAAGGTGTAAAAAAATAATATACTAGCCAGTGCCTCACATTAATTTGAGGATGCTAGCCAGTAAAAGATCAGGAAAACAAATTGTTTTAGGATTAAATTAACTAGATAAATGAATTGAAGTGATCCAGAGGATATAAAACTGCAAAATTCTGGGAGACAGTCTTTTGCACAGAGTTCTTGGTTATGCATTTTTCTCCTCAATGAGTGCTGTTTCTGATGTAGTGGCACATAGAAGACCCCATTATTTTAGAATTGCTTTGTAATAAGGGATGGTAAGATAGCAGAAAGGAAATTTGCAATCACTGCTGATAATAGCTTGTAGTCTAGTTAAATCCATTTATTCCCTTCCTCTGACCACCAAAACTTAAGTATGGAAGGGAATGGAAAGAAGATGGATTATCTTGAAAAAACAGGTGTAAAAAGAAGGACAGGCTGCTGCTCTGATGGGAAGCAGGAAGGCAGAGGTTCAATCATCACCTACAAAGCAAGAAAAAGGACTGGTTTTCCAGTCATGACAAGAGGTCTGAAGACTGTTGTGGATGCTAATTCTGTATCACATTGCAGCATTATCTCCCTGTATATTCTTATACTGGGAATTACAAACCATTAACTTGGTGCTGATTTATCTACAGAAGAGAGCCTCAAAGAATTGATACGTGCTTCCTGTGTAAAACATAAAAGGAAAGATGCTCTGAAAAAGAATTGCCTAAGTAGTGAAGTGCCTCTTTAAACTCTGCCATGATTTATTAAGTATGTTGTTCGATCATGTGCTCTGTCTGTGATTTGCACAACATAGCAATGTCGAGCAGGGAAAGATGTAAGATTTTCCCTTAGACCCTTAAGCCCCTGTTTCTGTGTGGAATACTGCATGCCTCTGCCCTGCCTTTTCTCAGCAGCAAAACTTGAGCCTACATACCTGTAGCTGTTGATGTTTGTTCAGGATCTGCAGGAGATGGTTTCCTGTGACCAGAGGGTTTCAGCCACTGTTAGTTTAAGTCACAACACCTCGGAGACTGGATTATATCAATATCAATTCAGATATTGAACCTGATCATAGAACCTCTGATCTAATTATGCAAACAAGTAGGAACCACATCATACAACTTATATTCACATCTGAAAGCATTTGTTCATGCAAGTTGATCACTGAAGCCAGCAGGCCTCCTTAGAGGAATGAATATTCAATAAACAAAGCAAACTGATGCTAAGTCAGAATAATTTAGGAAGAAAAATCAAACTTGAATATGCTAGAATTTTCCCTGTGAGGCAAAAATGTTTTCCCTAGTATCACACTGAGTCACACCATAAAATTTGTTTTGAAAGAATATCCTTTGCTTCAAATTTAAGACATCACTTCTTTTTTTTCTCTTTTTCTTCTCCCTCTTCTACATTTCCTCTCTCTCCTTCCTCTCTTTACAGGAAAATCCGAGAGGATTCTTTTTTGCTTTATCATTTGTGTTAAAAGAAAGTTCTTAGTGAAAAGTTGTGACAATATCCTTTGTGGAGGCAGTTTAAGGAAATAGCAGGATAGAGTAGGGAGGGGGAAAGAGCTTTGCTGCATCTCTTATCAATGACCTGGCTAATTACAGTGTCAGTAGCAAGCCGTGTAAATTGTCCATTCCAGTTTCTTTTGTCCAGAAAGATGATATCATGGGGATATAAGGGTAGGATTGCAAAACTGCTTGTGTGGAAAACTGGGAGTTGTTCTACTGAAAGAGTAATTCTTCTCTAATCTCTGCAGTATTGAACTGATTGTCATTTTCATTAGTGCTATTTTCTTCTTTTATTCCCCTCTCCCAGGCTGTTCAGCACACCTTTCAGTGAGCTCGTACTGTGTCTATTCTTGATTTTGGGTGCATGTTTTGGAATGTGATGAGAGTAGTAAGTCTCATTCCTGAACAGTTGTGTCTTTGGGCTCTGGCAATGGGAGGCACAGAGGTGCCCTCTTTGCTGCTCACTTTCCTAAATTGCAGCCAGCTGGGGCTCAGCCTAACTCCACACCTCATAAAGGTTGCTTTAAATTGAAGCTTAGTGTAAGTCCCTGCTCATAAAACTGGGGAGTTTTGCCAGCAGGCAGTGACACTCCAACCGTGTCCTTTTCTTCTGACTGCCTCCTTCTCTTTGCGCCCTTCTCTTTTGGAGCTGGGCAGATCTCCCCTAATTCCAGCTCTTACCATGCTTCAGAATCAGGGCACCTGCATTTATCAGCTCTTTGGCTGCTTTGTCTCTTCTAGAGCAGCATGAAACAGCTGGGACAAGAAGATCAAACCAGCAATTTTATTTGCCTGGAAGAATGTGAATGTGTTTGCTTGCTTAGGGAGAGCCAGGTGAGACAGTGAAAACTGTGTAACAGCTAATTGATCATCTATAAGCCAGCAATTAACCTCACTGAAGAGATCTCACTCAGGTCTTTCCAAAACCTTAGGCCTAGTGTGAGATCCAGACTGTACTTAAAACCTCTTAGAAGAAATCTGTGCTAGAGAAGACTCCATGCTGAAATACTATAGCTTAATTGTACTTCAGAAGTACAGAAGAAGATTTAAAAAGGGGGGAAATGGGCTGTTGTGAAATTTTGAGCTAGATCATTATTTAAAATTATTCCCTACTATCACATTAACTTATTTCAGACCAATTTCAATTGTACACAAAAAAGGACACAATTTAGATGAAGTGTGGAATTTTTATATAATCTCAAGTTTATTTATGCTTGGGGTTTTTTTTACTTTTTATTTTTCTGTTCATTCTGAGCAAATCTGAAGTAGAGTTTTCGGTGCCATAAGTAAAGTCAGCATTCTTTATGTGATAAGTTAGGTTCTGTTGAAGGAATTCTGCAATAAAATGTTGTTGAAATTCCTGGTGTAAATGTAGAGAAGATGTTTGAAAAATCACACTATGAATTTTGTCTTTAAAACCATTTTCCAGATACATGTAAGTACTAGGAATCAGATAAATTTTTGTGTTACTTTGCTACTATGATTTGCACTGCTTTTCTAAAAAGTGCATGTTTTTATACTTTCTTTTTTTGACCACTCCTGCCCCTATAGGTTTCAGAATAAAATTTCATTTTCATTAACTGTGAGAAAAGGCAAATATCTGTGAATTGTTTGTTTGTTCATTGGTTTGTTGGAGGGGTTTTGTCATGTCTTTCTGTATTTTCTGCACTTGAAGCATCTAGATTATGGAAGTTAACCTGGTGATCATAAAGCATTTCAGTAAAGTGACAAGGTTTGAAGGTTTGAGTCCCTTTGCAGAGGGGAGCCCTTTCAGGAAGTTTTGAAGTTCCTGTGCCTGCAATGAAATCTCTAAACCTCCAGCAATGTGCTGTCATTTTATTGCATATTTGTCACATTTCCACATTAGGGAAAAAAAAGTCATGGGGGGGAAATTGAGGGGTTTTTTTAAGACCTTGTTGAGGTTTAAATGTAGAGGGACTCTGTTTTTTCCTCTCTTTAGCTAGGGACAAAATCAGAGATGATCTTTCTTAAACATCATGGCTATAAAAGTGCTTCTGCTCTTTTTTTTGCTGGTTCTATTTACAGTTAAAAATTAGTCTTAGTAACTCCATTTTGAGAATCTTCTCCCTAGTTTCAAAAAAGATCTGAAATTGAATTTTAAAAAAATCTGAAACTTTATAACTGAATTCTTAAAACACTTTGCAGAAATGAAGTATTTTTCCTTCATGTTCTGGTAGTGTTTTGAATTTTCCCTCCTTTTTCTTAGTGTAGCACTCCTTGTTCTGGTCCATCTATGTCGTTGTCTTTCGGTTAATTGGCTGAGTACCTAAGGAGAAATAAGCTTCTCTATAAAGGCAAAAAGGGAGAGGAAATGGAAATTGAATGAGAATCACTCATTAGGGTCACCACTTCTCAGGTGTCCCTATAACTCAGTGTTGTTGTATGCTACCCTCTTTCTTTCAACAAGGACACCTCTAAGAGTCTACAGCCCTTAATGATTGATTCCTGGCATTTGACAGCTTTTTCCTCATTGTTTGTTTCTTCCTAATGTTATTTCTTTCTAAATGTTTTGTGTCTGCATGTGTGTGCAGGTGCACACACACTAGAATGAATATGATACATCAGCTTGTTCATGTATACATGATTGCTTTCTGTCTTTTTTTTATCTTTGGATCTCTATGCAGAGCATGCTTATTCCTCTGACAAAGAAATACTATGCTCTTAGATTAATTTCAGCTGCGTAAAATGAGAAAAGGAATTCATATATTTCATGTTACAGGGGGATATGTCCAGTATTGAATTATATTAATCCTTACTGTTTGTATGCTGACCTTTTCACTTTTATGATTTTTATGAATATATCTGCTAATTCAGATTTCCTGTAGGCTTCTCAGGTGACTGAGGATTGCTATTCCCCTTTTACAGATAAAGGGAGGCATGTGTTAGGAATGGAAGGTAAAAGAAAATTTCATATTCTTCCTCATGCTGAAAAGTATAATATACATGTCACAAAGTTTGTCAGCCTTTCCTCTTGTCTCTTAGCTGAGGCTGGGGGATAGCCTGTGCGTGAAAGGTGTCACCATAGTTTATGCAGCCAGTGTGAGCAGAGAAAATGCATGCATTCAGGATGACCAATTTTAGGTTATCTAAGCATTTCTAATAACACATATACAAAGAGAAGAAGATGAGTAAGTGAAGAGATAGCATTATATAAAGAAAAAATATTTCTCTTTCCTCTGTTTTTCTTTACATTGAAATTGTAAGTACTGTTACATACTAAGTAGCCTATTTGAGAGGGTTATTCATAAGAAATTGATACCGCTGTCCAAAATACTCAACTGATGGTTGTAATCTGAATTATTCAGCTGCAAATTTTCTGTGTTGAAGATTTAGCACTGTGTTTTAAAAATGAATGAAGGAGAGGAAGTTTCTCCTGGCTCTCCACTTTTTATCAAAAGATTGAAGAAAATCTGTATTTTAGAGAGTAAGTATTGCCAAAGTATTTACTTAACCTGTGATGAATAGTATGTGTATTTTGGGGTAAATGCTCTGAAATGTCTTGTGGCACAGAAGGCAAAATACATTCAGCCTGGTTTGGGTTTGAATAAAGCACAATGGTGCTACAGAGACTTTTTAGTCAATTAGGCTACCTGATTTTGAACAAGACAACAGTAGTCAAGGTCTTTTCAGTAAAAATACTCATCAAGAGATCATTGGTTGTTGTATATAGGCATACTACCACCAATTCCAAAGGATTTATGCATTCATCACTATTATCTAAGGAAATGAAGCCCAGAAAAAATTCATATAAATGGTTTATTTGTTAAAAGTGTCTAGAACAGGGCATTAACTGATGAGTAGCTACTTAATAATGCTGTATGAACAATCCTATATGGATAGCTTGACTATGAAAGGTTGCAATCCTTTTACCCTATTCATCAGAGAAGTCAACTGTATATTTTGAACAGATTATTTCTATGTGGAAATAGTCTTGTCTGAATGCTTTTTATTCACCCTAAATATTAAATATTTTGCTTTAGTATATAACACCTAGATCGTATTTCTGTCAGTCGACCAATCCATAAAAACAGTCAGGGATTTTTGCCTCAGTTAGGTGGAATGGAGGTCTTACCTTTCATATTCTTTCATAGCTTATCTCTGTTAGAAGAGTGGCTGAAAAAAAAGAGATCTGGCTCATTCATCCTGTCCCCTGGCTGCTGGGCAGTACACTAATACCTGGCTTCTTAAGCAGGGAATGAACAATACTGTCCATCTGTCCTGTTGAAACTCTGCTATTGGGAGTAGGAAAAAGTCTCATTTACTGGGGAAAAGAGAGCAGGAGCTGTTGTAACCCGGGGCTGATGGCACTTCCCAGGCTGGGGTGAGGCAGTGGGCACAGCAGCAGCACTGAGGGCAAGAGGAGAAGGTGCTGAGTTCGGGTGCTCATGGCTGTGGCTGTGTGTTGTTTGTTGTTCATCAGAGCAGATACTCAGCACGAGCATCAGAATGTGATCCTATTGCTATTTTCTAATACAGCTCAATTTATTGATACTGCAGCTGTTGGACTGGACTGTAACATGAAGTGACAGCCATAGCATTGCAGTTGGCATTTGGAGGAGTGATAAGAATTCTTGTTTACTTTGTAAATGTGGTAGTTCAGATTTGTCAGCCTTGGCCTCATGTGTTACATGAGAATAATGCACAAGTGTTTTGTTGTTTTTTTCCTAATTATGTCAGTTTTATTCCAGAACTAAATTTTTGATTCTTCTCTTTTCCATTGTGCAGATCACAAGAGTTCTGCACATTGATCAATGGCAGGATTCTGTTATATAGGGAAAAAAACCTCCCTACTAGTAATGATGAAAGATACAATTAAATTAATTCTTTGCTGTCTCCTTTGATGTACACAGATTTTCCCCATTAATATTGATGGACCTCAGAGTCACAAGCACATGTTGGGGGTGGGGGGAGAAAGCCCCTGAATGTTGTATTTTGCTCTTTGTGGAGCTGACTATATCACTTCATGCTTAAATGTAAGGAAAGCTGCTGACAGTTTTGATATATTAAATTATAACTGAGAACTAATTCAGGGATCAAAGATGCTCTTTGGGAGACATCACTTTACTGGTAGGAAAAATCATTACCTTTTTTCCCAGTCTCATGTATTTGTACTGTATGTCTTGGAAATATCATTCCCTACAGTTTCTGAATCTTGATGTTTAATTTAACGCAAAGGTCTTTGAGCAGCACAATGGGAAGGGGGGCTTCTGTTAGTGAAACCTCGTAGAAGGAAATTGAAATGTACATGTTTTTTTCTCATTTATCAAAGAAGAGCAAAAACCTAAACTGACATTTTATATCAAATGAATTATGAACTGTGTACCTCGTACCTAAGGGAACAACAACTAAATTAGACTTTTGTTAAAAAGAGAGAGAGAATAAAAATAGGCTTTTAATAAAATATACAATCTTTTTTGGTATTTTGTCTGAATCTGACATGTACTGTACTTTACAGACAAAAACTAGAGTACAGAGGCTATTTCAAAGTCTATATGCTTTGAATGCCATAGAGTGAATTGAGAAGCAGGTTAAGTTTACACATAAACCAGAGTTTTTAGTTAATAGATATTGTTGCTTTGATATTTTTTGTTTTCAGCCTTGTCCAACTCAGGTGAATAGGAAAAGGTAATATGCTTTTTAACAGCATGAAGATTAGAGAAAAATAGTTTATGGTTTGTTAGGGGTTTTTTTAGGTTAGTTTGGCTTTTTTAAACTTCCATTTGTGAGAATATGGTTGCTACTGAAACAAGCTTCCAGGGAGCAAAATTTTCTAAGACACTGATGGAACCTTAAGAAGTCAATTTTCAAAGAATTATGTACTCGGTATTCTACCAGCATGACTTCTACTCTCTTTAGGTGAGCAACATTTCTTGCAAGCAAAGACAAGACTCCCAGTCTGTAAAGTTAGAGGTTTTGACTAATTTTGACAATGAGTCAAAGCCTCTTTGTGATTACCATATATATCATAAAGAATTAAGTAGTAGCTGTGAACAAAAGCTAACTCTATGTTGCCTTGATTACTAGGAGCAGAAACATTAGGGAACCTCTTTTCCTCCTGTTTCTGCAAGTAAGGAAAGTATTTGAGAGGGAGAAATTCATTTTTGGCTGTAGTTGTTTTGTGGCCAAAAGGTAGTCCAGTGACCTGGATCTCACAGACGCCTGTAGGATATTCAAGATACAGTAAGTCTACACCACCCACTAATCTGTCATCTTGTCAGATCCATTTTCTATTTATGGGAACTCTCAAGCTTAGTTTCTGTCAGAAATGGTGGTATTTCACACCATCCATTATGTACTGCAGAGAAATTTATGGATTAAAAATAACTACAGGTAATTTTATTGTGAAGCTAATTTATTTGCACCCCTGCATTGTTCTCCAGTCTGTACATGCAGGGGTATATAAACTGAGGCTTCTGTCAAAATGCACATCAGCTGGAGTTGTCTACCAACAGCTCAGCCTGTTCTTTAACTGTCCACCAGCACATCCCTACTGCAGGAGTGCGGTGTGAAGAGACTTCTTATGTAATGAGACTTCTTATTTAGTGAGAACATTCACATGTTTTCCAGTGTCTCATTTTCTTTAGCATTCAGTTGAGGCTGCTGTGTTTTCTTAGTTTCTTTTGCCACGTTGGATGGAGATAGAGAATTATAGAATCATTTAGGTTGGAAAAGACTTTTAAGATCACCAAGACCAACCATTAACCTAAGATGACCAGGTCCACCACTAGTCCGTGTCCCTAAGCACCACATCTGCACACCTTTTAAATACTTCCAGGGATGGTAGCTCTGCCTCTTGCCTGGGCAGTCTGTTCCAATGCTTGACAAACCTGTATAGCTAATAATCATTTGCAGAAGCCATGTCCACTTTGTGCTTTCTGGTTTTGAGTATCCTGTGTTATCCTTTTTCCTTCAGTCATAGAATATATCAATATTAAAAATTAATTTTTAACGAATTATGCTTCAGAATGATGCATATACTTCTTGTAACATCACCACTTCTGTATCTTTTCCTTTTTCTTGTAACTTTCTCTTCTTCTATGATGTTAGAATCTCCTTCAGAGAGCTTTAGGCTGAAAAAGCTTTAATTGGGAAATCAACTCATGCCGTCTTCTTTCCTCAAAACTGTAAGATATCTAATTTCCAATAAGCATTTGTTTAGTCTGATGGAGATTTGAAAGCTTTCTTGCAGAAGTTTTTACACAAATGGGTGTCCTGCGAAAAATTCTCTGTCTTTGCAAAACTTCTGTGAAGTTGGAGATTCCTGCATGTCTATCCCTTATTGTTCTTTTAGCTACATAGGTTTAAACTTTCTTCCCTGGGCTTTTCCCAACCACAAGTGATAAAATTTGATTTTTTTTTGTTGCTTTTGGGAAGTCTCTGGACTTCCAAAGCTATCTCAGAACTGTTTAGTTTCAAACAGGAGGCAACAAGTTTAAAAGCCATCCTGTAGTCCTCTGAAATTATGGTATCAGTATTAAGAAAGAAATTTTAGTTTAGCCAGGAGTCTCCTCACCAGCAATCTAAAGACTCTCAGCAGAGATTTCTGTCAGTGTGGAAGGTACCATGCTGGCCTCCAGCTATAGCTCTCTGAAGCCAGATATTAATTGTAAAGGAAGCTGTAAGATTTTAAAGATGAAATCAGATTCTTTAAACTTTTTAATTAAAAAAAAAAATAACAAAAGAACACAAACCCCCAAGGAACCAACTACAAAACAGTCATTTACTACCAATACTGCTACTACTACTACTACTACAAAAAAAAAAAAAAAAACCAAACAAACCAAAAAACAAACAAACCCCCCAGTTCCAAAAAACCTCCTGAACTTAGTGTCTAAAGCTACTTCATGCCGGAAGCCGAAGTGGTTGCATGAAGATAGACAGGATCTTGTTCCCTCTGCTCTTGCTACATCTGTCCCCCTAAGATGAAAGAGGCAGATCTGATAGTTTCTTAAAGCTATTTCACAGAGATATTTCATTTTCCAGTAGCCAGCGTCACAATTAAGTAGCAGGAGCTGTTTTTTTAATTGCAGTTTCTGCCTTATCTTGTAATGCCATTCCTTGTGGTTTTTCCTTCATAATATTTAAAAAAAAATTAATTTTGTTATATGGCAGTTATTGGCTAGCCATCCTTTTAAACAGTCTGATGAATAATTAGTTTTACTAGGCAGTTATAAATTCTAGCCAATGTCCTTACTATAGGTATTAAAATCATTAATCATTCTGCTAATTGCTTATTGGCATTCTTTTGTAGCTCTTAGAGTTTAGTAAAGTTCTTGTTGAACAAGATGGACAAACCTCCACCTAAAATGAAGAAGAAAGGCAGGTTACTTCTTATGGAAAGGTGAGGTGACAAATCTGTAAGACATTTTTATAGTATTGACCTCAGTAAAATGTAGCATTTAGGAAAGGAGCATCTCTTACCCGTATTTCCACTTGAGACTCATGCCCAGATTGCAGGTGTTGAGGTTGCACATGAAGAAGAGTTCATTAAAAGGAAGGGAAGGTCTGAGTGTTTTGGGTTTTGGTTTGGTGTTGCTTTTTGTTTTGTTTTGTTTGGTGGGGGGTTTTTTGTGTTTTGTTTTTTTTTGTTTTTTTTTCCTAGGACAATATTAATGAGGAATAAGTATGCCTGCTTTGGAATTTCAAAAGAAAATTGTCTTAAACTTTGGGTCTGCAGGTCATGGAGTAAAGCCCAAGTTGATTTTTAGGGCCCTACTAAAATTATGCTTTTCAGCTTAGAATACCAAATAGTGAAAGTGCAGAAAAAGCCAGAGCTAGAGTTTACACACTCAATCCAGACAAAGATAAATTTTAGATTTTTTTCAGGCATCTTATTTTTATTTTTCTGAATTATATTGTGCCACACAAGTGCAAGTGACATTAAAGGTTAGTGCTAAAAGTGAATAGATTTACAAAGCCACTTCTTTTCAAATGAAATTACTGTTACAGCAGAGAGCAGAGGTATAAAACAGGATAGATCATGAAGAGAACAAGACATTTCTGTACCCTGTTTGTGTTCTACTTCTGAAAAGAAAATCTCAACATGAGATGTGAAAAAGTTTGGGCTTACTCTAAGTTTATGAAGGCTTTAAGCTACTCCTTTATATCTTTCTATTTGTTTTTTTGCCAAAACACAGCTTGCTTTCTTGCCAAGAGAAATGTGCCAGAGAGGGGAAAGCAAGAGGGCCACCATGAACCTTTCACATTGTATTTTCCAAAGTGCAAGGATGTGCATTAAATAAGGATATGTTGTCCTTGCTATATGTGTTGTTAGATGGAGCTATATCTGTAACTGAAAACCCCCAGCAGTGAAATTATAAAATCAGAAGGAAAATACAAGAATAATCTGTGCATTCTCTAGTCATTGAGAGTGTGAAAAACAACATAGTTGCACATATATATTAAATGAAGTAATCAAGAACAACTGCTTATATTTGCTATATACTGAGAAGGAAAAAAAAAGAGGAAAGAGTTAAAAACCAAACCAGAGTAAACTTACGTGAACCCATGAAGATAAGAAACAAAAAAGGCAATCTTCTGCTTTGCCA
This sequence comes from Lanius collurio, assembly GCA_020086605.1. NCBI lineage: Eukaryota > Metazoa > Chordata > Aves > Passeriformes > Laniidae > Lanius > Lanius collurio. The sequence goes on along the minus strand of JACBWW010000002.1, from coordinate 39,762,247 downwards.
AGAGATACAAGTTTGTAACTAGAATGCTGTTCTAGTGATGACATATGGCCCAGCAGCATGGCGTCTCTTTCTCTGAAATGAAACTAAAACACGCCCAAGTTGAGATTTATGGGGAGTGCAATGACTGGAATTATTTGGACTGAGCAAACCACTAGACAACAGGCATACCTCAGAAAATCAGAAGAAACAAACCTCAATGTGCAGAACATATTGCCATTAAATGTGCCACGATGAGATGACCTCAGTATGGGCACCTAAAATAGAAAATGAATCAGGAGTACCTCAACAAGCTCTACAATGAGATAAAGAAACGGGGTTTGTGAATTGAACCTGGAGAAGAGGAAGAGTAGTCATGACAGAGCAAGACACTCATCTAAAGGCTGTTGGACTGGAACTTTTCCTTGCTGTTTTGGTACAAACAGTGGAGAGCCTGTTTTCCTCCTTGCCTGTAGTTAAATACCTGCAGTTATTATTTGCATCCATGTGTATGAAATATATTTTGATAAGATACAAATCCTAAATGTTTTTTATGTGCAGATGTGGCAAATTGTTGAGTTACATATTCATAGCTCCAAACTCTTCTAGCTGCCTATCTGGAGATGTTATGGATACATTGGGGTACATTGTCCATAATGTATATCCATATACATTATGGATACACTGTTAAAAGTGGTGACACTTCAAAGTTGGTGTGAGTTTGCACCAATTTTATAGATATGTAATTGAGCTCTGCTGGTTTTTCTTCTTCTTATGAAAGATTAACAGTGCAGACACTTTTATAACTAAATAATCATTTATTGTCCTAATAGTAGTTCACCTTTTTATAGTCTTATTCAAAGTTGTCTACTTTCAGAAAATTTACATTTCAGATAAATCCTTATGATAAATATAATGAATACCTCTCAGAAAAATTAAGCTTTCACCATGGAATAAACATTTAAGCACAATCATTTCACACAATGTGTGCTCCTAAAATAAACAAATACTTACAAAGCTGACTATTTTAGCACATATTGTTTCAGATGAAGAAATTGAGGCAAAAAGTTGGAACACTTTTCAAGGGCTGCTTAGCACATTACTGGTTGAAGTGGGATCAGATCTTTCTTGATCCATCTGCATGTACCTGAGTATCTGGAATATATCATTGTCATCTTGAAACAGTCTTCAGTTTTTATTGTTTTGTGGAACTGTTTATTAATTATTTGATTAGAATTGACATCTGATTAAATATTTCATTCTGCCTTTGTAGTCTCTTGATATACAAAGCATGACTTTCTGCCCTGCTAAGTGAGGATTTACAGGGCTGGATGTTGATTCAGTAGGTTGCAAGTGGAGTGCTTGCCCCCTGAGGGTCATATTAAAGCTCAAGGGGAGATTTTTGAGCAACACTGCATCTTAAAGATGATATATCAAGCTGATAGATACATGGCTCTTCTGTTGAGAAATTCACAGTAGAATTATTGCTTGTTGCTAGTTATTACTTGGCTAGTAAGGAGTCTCTCGGGAATATGGATTGGATAAAAAGGGTTAAGCTGGGGGAAATGTTACACTGAAGACCTTGGTGATGAGGAACGCTTGAAATAGTCAGAGGATGTTTTGTGTGCAAATTAGAATTACCATTTTGGGGGGTAAGTGCTCTGCAGTTTTAATGAGCAAATCGTGATTAGTTTAATAGAGCACCTTTCTCATTATGACTCAGCAGAGACTTGACAATTTATTTGCTGTACCCTCCTGCCCCCCTGCCCCATTTCTTTGGAGAACACTCACTCGTACATCGCTGAGGAAATTCTCTGTGGGCTACAGGAAGCCTTTCAGATAAATACAATTGCTGTATATTGTAACATGTTGGTTTGAAAGCAGTGGGCTTGGCTTGTTCTACAGGTCACTCGACTTTCACAGTAGAGATTTGTCCAAATTTTCTACTCTTCCCTATGCTGTGCTTTTGTTGGTAGAAGAGATTTGAACATTTAGCTGAGATTACCTACGCCATTAAAATAACATCCACACTGTGGAATTGTTATTGACATTTAGACAGCTACATCTTTGTTTTTTGATGAACATTCCTGTATCGCTATAATAACCACCTCTATACATACATACAGCTTAGTTGGAGCTTTTACTTTGTAGATCTCAGAGAGCTTTGCAAAGAAGGATAAGTATTATTATCTCCATTTAACAGATTGGTAAATGAAAGACAAAGGTGAAGTGATGTGTCCTGACAGAACTGCAAATAAATTTAACGCTTTTGCCTCCTCACTGAGTTGCCTCATTCTGTCTCCTCAATAACATGAACTTTACTTCCTGGTTTAAGTACTAGGACAGCTAATTAGATCCATTTTTAGATGTAGCATTTTTTGCTGTGTAGAATTTCTGTGTGAACATAAAAAACTGGTGCATTTTAAGCTGCAGACAGTTTAGAATGTCTAGGTTTGAAGGGATATTGACTCTTCCTGTTGGTGTCAGCTTAGAAAAACTCTTAAAAAACTCAGCTAAAAATTTTTACGTTAATTGCATCATCTTTCTTGTGCTGTCTTTGTTTGCCTGTTAACAACTTCAGGAACCACCCCACAAAGGATATCAAAATAATGCATGATTATCTGTGAGTACTGTACTTTACATCCGTAAGTTTTAAAATCTCTCATTGCACAACTTAAATCTGACACTGCTTATGTTGCTGCTAAACAGAACAATATTATGTAAGGTAAATAAATATATTCTCCATTTTACTGTGAGAGGGAACTTCTTGTGCAGAGACATTTGGTGTACAAATGTTTGTTTTTGTGGCTCAGCTGGGGGGATATTGGGGCTGTTTAAGTTAAACCAGCCACCTTCTTCCCTCTGAATTGAGGTGCTCACAAGCTCTTGATTGGCCTTGAAGGTGTTGGCATGGGATTTGCAGACCATGAATTACAGTAGTCTCGGAGATTTTCTGGATTTGAAAACAGGATGATTTTCAGGTTTATTTGGGATTTACTGGAGCCTTATTGCCTAGATATAGATAGCAGCAGGAAGGAACATCCAAACACAGTCAGGCTGGCTCAATCCCCCATATTATATATTTTCTTTTTTGCAGTGACAAAGAGGAGCAGAGGGGAATGAGGGAAGCTGGAGATTCTGTTCTACTTCATCTTGTCCTGAAAAATACCGGGAGGGCTGTAGGACTTGGGGCCAACTGTCAGAAGTACCTGATAATAACTCTAATACTCCAGAAGCCAGCTTTTAGTAAAAATTTTGGATGAGAACTGACAGACCTTGAAATTAGTGTAAAAGGAACAAGTCTCTTAGGTTGGAGCAGGACATGTCTTGTGCCTTTTCCTGTAATACAGTTTGGATCTGGAGATGATAAATGGTGAAGTTCACCAGATGTATAATCAGAGTAAAAATATCAGATGCTAGTTCACATATCTATTAAGGTATATATTAGTATAAATAAAAACTGTTATATGTGACTGATGTCTTTCCTTTTTGGATTTGATACATCCTTTCACCTGTTTCAGGGAGAAAATGTCTCAGACAGTATATCACAAAGTCTGTTTCTTCCCTCTTAGTAACCACCTCATATACAGGTGGTAAATGAAAATCATAAAGCTTACTGTAAATTACTGTTTACTCATCTTAAAACTTACAACTTAGGCCCTGAGGCTTACAACTACACTTTAAGTTAGAGATCTGTGAGGCTGGGTTTTCTGCAATAGAGACAAGAAGAAAATAATAGCAATGAAGAAAAATTTCTTTTGGAAAGACCAAAGGAAAAAAGCAAATGGTAACTACTGGACCATGAAAAGCAAAACTATTATACAAGAGTTTAAATGACAAAGGCAGTAACTTTCCAGTGTTTTAACTCCAGAGAAGAGCTACAGAGCAATGGCTACAGATGTGTTATATATAAAAGTTACAGATGTGTTTAAATACAGAAGGTTTCTTCAACAGAGTGATTTCTTGTTAAAGAAAAAACAAAGTCATAAACTCACAGGTGTAAATTGGCATAGTTCTTTTTACTGCATGCAATGAAATTTGCTGCAGTTAAAGGTCATTGGTGGTATCATTACTGACACATTTTGATCTGCAGTTCCTTGGACTTCATAAAAATTAATTTCCTTAACAAAACAATGGGCTAGAGACTGAGACTTCAGAGAATCTATTTTGATTTCTACCTAAAGATGTTCTTAACTTAATATTTCTTCTGTTTTCTTTTTAAATTATTATTCATTTATAAGGGTGAGAAGGTATCTGAATGATAAAAAGTCTGATCAGTTTTACTCATGCTGGGTAACATTTCTGTGAGCATTTCCTTAGCTTCTCAGGGTGGCAGAGCTGGGCACAGGGAGAAGTAGATAATATTTGAACAGGTGGTAGAAAATATGTTGCTTCTGAATTACTTTTGGTGTTTGGAGGTTTGCTTTTAGCAAGATGATATTCACGTATTGGAAAGAAGAAAATTAAGAATCAACATTGTTCAGTAGTGAAAATGTTAAACTAAATGGACCATGTTAACATTACTGTTGATCCCGAGGAACAGTTTTTCCAGTATATGGAGCATTTTGTTTCCACGCGGCATATGTTCTCCGTGGTTTTCTCTGCTCTAATTCATCCATGTTTTTCAACAGCTCCAGATGGCATGATGCCTCCAAGGCTTTCATCTGCCACTCCAACCAGTCTTCAGGTTGTCTGGTCTACACCAGTTCGCAACAACGCCCCAGGCACGCCCAGCTACCGACTCCAGATGCGGCGGAGGCGTTCTGCTGGTGACATTTTAGAGTACGCAGAGCGTAGCAAGACCACCATCCACTGCTGAGCAGGAAAAGTCCCCTTACCTTGAATCTGGCTCACCATTAGGGTGGCTGGTCTTGTTACAAGACGTAATGTTTTAGTCTTGACGTGCTGGGATGTGTTCTGAAGTAACTCGTGCTGTTTTTCTTTGCAGTTTGCTTCCCAGCCCTACTGCTTCCTTACAACACAGAGTCAGAGACCTGCAGCCCTACACTGAGTATGAGATGAGAGTGGTTGCTTCCAATGGTTATGGCAATGCTTATAGCAACTGGACTTCAATGACTACAGCAGAGGACAGTAAGCAGTCAGATCTTATTTAACTCCCTCTAGTAGAAAATATAAATAAGAGTCTGGCTGCCATTGTACATAATTTCTTTAAGTTATCTAGCTTTCTCAGTTATTTAACAGTAATGTATTTCCTTCCCTAGTATTAATTTGAAGTAAAAACTCCCAAAGGATCAAGTATCTGTTGTCTTACATATTCATTATAAAATATAGATATTTACATATATATTTTGTGAAGCAGTATCTTATCTCTGTATATAATATCCCTCCAGCAATACATGGTTAGTTTAAGATACACTGGTAAGTACGGATTTATAAGTGGTGCTCCTTTATATTCAGGGACTTGATTCTGATTTCAGTCATATCAGAGAAAATAAGTTGAAGTTAATAGTATATGACAGTTGTCTTATCTCTGTGTTGAGAATACTCAAGCTACCACAGAACTTTTCATTCCCAGTGATCTTTGTTTAATTCAAAGTGGTGACCTACTGGTGTGAAATTGGTTTTGTCACTGTCAATCCCATCACTTTCTTTGTTAATAGTTCTGTGTTCTGCAGTCTCACTCCCCACAATTTGTTCAATAGTCCCTTGATTTAGCCAACAGCTGTCAGTGTACAGGTACAACCAGTTAGTTGACAAGACAGGAGTTTGCACCTGATTCAATATGTAAGCAGAAACATATGACAAAATTTGAGCTTGTTATTCATAATACTGTACAAATACAAATAAAAACACACAATTTCCAGGTTTTTTTTAAGAAACTGAGCTGTTAGATTTCTTGTGCAAGGTAGCAGGATATTGAATATTGGTTTAGCAAATATTCAGTGCTGGTGATACAACTTCATTTTAGTCCCTTCTCTAAATGGACAGCTGTTTATGTTGAGAAAACATTGAGCAGAAAATGTGTTTTACCACAATTGTGAAACATTTTTTCTTTGAAGCTGAGCAAATGATTCAGAACGGAAATTTATCTGATAAATTCATTTAAGCTCCAAAGGTATTAATGCTTCTATGAACACACTACCTATAAGTAAACATAAGTTCTGAACTTGGTCTTGAGACACCAGAGCTGTTATCTACCTGTAGAAATCCTTGATGAGATTCAGTTATTTCATTACATTGTTTGCTCACAAAAGCAGATACAATACTATTGAACTTGTCTCCATTCTTAGTCAAAATGCAACCAGTCTCCTATGACTATTTTGTTGAAATTGCAATGATTGTTTAGATCCGGTCTGATAGTTCGCATAGTGTTTGTTTTCACATAGAAGGACAGGAGTACATTTCAAAACCATCACTTGTTACTAATATAAAAATTATTTTTGTGCAAAGTAGTAGGTGTACAATTTTAAAATTCTCTTTTGAGGAGTTAGGGATAGGGTGGAAAACAAGTGATGCTTTCCTGTATAGTCTTCTTGAACACAGATGTAGGCCACCTGCTGCATAGAACTTGGATGGTCTGTGTGCATTAGCATGAACTGCTGCCCTTTGCAAAACCTTACTGCAGGTATGCCTGAAGTTAGTGTGGAAGGTAGATGTTGCCAAAGGAAACTTAAGAAAATGAAAGTGTAGTGCTTCTGCTAGTGCTTATGCAATTAAAATATTTTGAGATTGAGGAACAACTCGCCTTTTCGGCTGTGATATAGCATGTTCCTTAGCTTGAAACAAACTTCTGTAGTTCACTTAGAAACTCCATGTCTCCAAGGGCAAAATTATTTTCCTTAAAATATACTCCTCCATTTGTATCAATACTGCTGAAGAATACATGCTGATGTATTCCCAGTATCCAACAACTCTTGTCATTTTAAAAAAAAACCCACCCAACTCTCAGTGGTGACAGAGGACTCTGTGGTGTCATTGTGGAGAGCTGCCATCTATGAAAGGATATTCAGCTCAATTGCATAAGACTGAATGATTGTCATTGGGTCTAAGCAGTATTTTTGTCAAGGTTTCAACATGTTTCTTGTGAGACTGCCTATACTGACAGTTGGTTGCAGAAGTACACTTAATTCCTGGCCCTGCTAACCAACAGATTTGACTTTTTAAAGTACAATTTAACAGTGGAAATTTCCCATATCTCTTACTGTGTTGAAATAGATGTGTGTGTACATGTTCTTATTGAATTTTAGTCAGTGAATATATGTCTTTTTTGTTGCACCAAATCATAAAGTATCTGTAGGGAAAAGATATAAGCGTGTGTCTGTGTGCACACAGACTTGACAGCAATACATGTTAATCAACACATCCACTTTTAAAGTCAGTAGAGTTCCAGTAACACAAGCTGATGATTTTACAGTATATCTGCATATTATATTTTATTTATGATAAATACCTAGTGAAATAGGAGGATACTGGAAATTAATAAGGAAAAATTAGCAAATGCTGCCATAAAAATCTGTTGTACCTGACAACGAATTGTCTTAATATACAGATTAGTAGGTTTGGGGTATTTTTTAATGCAAGGAAAACAATTCCGTAAAGAATTTTCAAGTACTTCCATTTACATGATTGTGACACTAGAAACTGATTCTATGCATTTTTTAAAGTCTAACCTGCCCATGCCAGGTAACAATAATATACATAACTATGAATATTTTAAAACCTGCTAAACATGCATTAATAAAAGATACTTATTCCAGTGATATTGGTAAGTATAGCATCAGACTATTTACTGCCAGAATATCTACAGATAGAAACAATTGCTGAAGTTTCTGGATTAGAGCTTGCTTTCAGTAACTTGAATGTAAATTTAAGGTAGCTCTCTTGAAATCAGTGTAATGACCACTGAACTGAGAGGTCAGTATGTACCATTGAACTGAGAGCAGAATTTCATACATTGCATTCAGAAATAAAATTAAATCTTCTAGATATCATAAAGAGGATACAAAGTTAGGATTTCCCTTTAGATATGGCAAGCCTTTGAGCTCTCTGGGAGTTGCAAAGACATTGGTTACAGTTACTTGAAGCTGCCCCAGTGACAGCTGCTGCTTTCTAAGGATGTAGATTTAGGATTTGCAAAGTTATATTGGCTGATAGCAATCCACACAGTGTAATTTTTGATTAGAGGGATATCTCCCAAATGAGAAAGATGCTTTTTCTAGTGCTTGAGAAAATCCACCATGACTTGGACAAATTTTAAGATAGAAAAATTTCTACTTTAAAGAAAAGCTTCCTGTTACTTTATTTGCTTTTGAACATCCCAGAACCTGTCTGCAGCCCAGTGAGTTACATACAGCAGGACATCTGAGTCACCAGCATCTTCTCTGCAGTGGCTACGTTTCAGTTCTGTGGGTCAGTGTACAGCTCCAGTATGGAGAGCTCCTTCTAACGGCCTTTTAATAGTGTCTGGCTTGCACTAGGAGGAAGAGAAGATTTTGAGAGTTGCCTAGGAGGCAGTCCAATTTTTTATTTTTTTATTTCTTGCATAAGTGACTGCAAGTCCATCTCTTTTATACATAATGAAGATTTAGGCCAGCCAGTGTTTCTTCACAATAAATAAGGTCAAAAGTAAAGTACACAGTAGTCACTGGAGATCATTACATATTGAAGTTGCTGGAGAAAAAAAAAAAAAAGAGAGCTTCTGCAATATATAATCTGAGCTAGGCCCTTCTGGCATGCTTTGGTTCCAGGATGAAAAGTCCTAATCGGGGGAGATCTCATCACAGTCTAAACTTCCTCATAAGGGGAAGAAGAGGTGCAGGCACTGATCTCTTTGGGGGCATGAGGGAATGGCCTGAAGCTGTGTCAGAGGAGGTTTAGGTTGGGTATTAGAAAAAAGTTCTTCACTCAAAGGATGTTTGGGCACTGGAACAGGCTCCCCAGGACAGTGGTCACAGCACCAAGCCTGGCAGCTCAAGAAGAGTTTGGACACCACTCTCAGGCACATGGTGTGACTCTTGGTGATGGTCCTATGCAGAGCAAGGAGTTGTGCTTTGATCCTGATGGGTCCCTTCCAACTCAATATATTCTATGATTCTGTGATTCTCCTAAATCTTCCTGCTGTCGACAATAAGGAGAGGCTGAACAAGAGGGTAAATTATGCAGTTTGCCACCTTTGGAAGTACTTGCCTTCTATGGTGATGGTATTTGTTGTCTGAGAAGACAGGTCTCCTACTTTAGCTATGTAAGTTAGGTCCATATGATTGAGGTATAGAAACTAATCCATAAGTAGTTGATGTGAATGTGTTCACATGTGCTCAAGAAAGAAAAATGGAAACTGAAGCAAGAGAAGACAAAACCTGGTGAGACAATGAAGGGAAGAGAAATCATTAAATACCTGACAGAGTGAATAGCAAAAGGACAGAACAAATTAAGATCATGTAGCAATGTCACACATGATAAGATGATCATATGATATATAGTGCACACTGCCCATGCATGCCTACAGATTAGGAATTAGAACTTGATTGACTGGTAGAACCGAAGTTCTGCAACCAATGCACATTTAGAGCAGTAGGGGGCAACAAGTCTGAATACTCTGAAGACAGCTCTTAATACATATTTGAAGGGGTTCATATGGATTGCATGTCATTGCATGAACAGCTTAACGACTTTTGAGTTCTGTGATCTCACGTGATAAAAGATTCCCGTGGTCCCTTGTGCCCAGAGCTACACAATTT
>JACBWW010000002.1:39655073-39747573 GCA_020086605.1 Lanius collurio | reverse complement strand
TCATCTGTTAGATTTATTATTTTTGGTATACATTGTATTTTCAAAAGGTAAACATAGTGGTGTTACCAGTGCAGTCTGAAATTTGAGGGTATGAATTTCAGCAGTAAACCAATGCTGATTTTTTTTCTTTGTTTTATGCATAATTTTAAGCTATGAAAAAAAGCTCTTCACTGTTAGACAATAAAATCCTGAGCTTATAAAATTACGTTTTAATTTCTAAGGAATTGCATGTTACCTCTATGTTAATTGCAAATCAGTTCAATATGAGTACAATGGTTACTGTAAGAATTAATAACGATCGACCACTAGTAATTATGATGAATTGCCAGACTGCTTATTGAAGATTTGGGCAATCTACTTCCAGGACTCTGTCCTCTGTGCTTCTATAGATATATCTTAGTATTTCCCACAATTTATAATAAAGCATTTTTCATGGATTTGCCGGAAGCTGCAATGCTGAGTAAATAGTTCAATCGTGTGCTTAACCACATGTCCACTTTTCACTGTGTGATCTTTTACACATTGGCTTCAACTCTGAGCCCAAAGACTCACTGCAACCTTTGAAGCTCCGGTTAATGTGGTAAGAACATAATAATTTTATATCTTACCCCTATTTTACTTTTGCCAAGAGCATTCAACACTCAATCCTAGGTTTTAAAAACTTGTGAGTTACCAGTGGTTGTAAGACATCTTTACTGGATGTCTTTTCCTGAATGTGTGACATCCAGTCTGAATCCAGACGTGTGTTCAGTTGTAATTTCATTGTATTTTGCTCAACTCCGAGAGTAAGTAATCTACCAATACTGAAAGTCAGTTGGGTCATTTATTTCTTCTGAAATCTGAAGTCCGGCAATGCAGTTTTCACTCTATAAAAATTAAATTTCAATACAGCATTGGTTTTTAAATTTGTTTTCCTTTCTTACTGAAGCGTTCAAGTGCTTATTTTTCTTCTTCTTCCCCAGCCTGTTATTAATATTCAAAACTCTTTAAAGCCCTTTACTGTCCAAACTGTATGGACTCCTCTATGAATGGTGGTCAAATTTAGTGCCACTGCTCCTCGTGTAGTCACAGACTTGTATTTTCCACCTGGAGACAAATTTTTTTGGATCTGTTAAGACTAATTTTTGTTGAAAATGCTGAAACCTGGATGTTTTTATTTCCATGAATCGGTTTTACTGTCAATTTTTATTAATTTTAAATATTTAAGTTAAAATGTTCAAAATAGTTTAAGGTGGCAGCATTGAATTGAGAAAAGTGACTTACATGTGTGCCTTTCCAAATATCTCACTTCTGAGTATCTCTTCTGCTAAATTCTCTCTCTCATTGTGCAGGGCATTGGTTCTTTGCTGCTATCGACATAAATTCTTGTATATATCAAGTATTTCTGTTTACTTCATATTGTTCCATTTGATATTCATCATAAGCGAGAGAAAGCTGGGAACACTTGGTACAGTTCCTGTGCAGCGAGTATCCCATGGATGAGATATTACTTCAGTTCTGATTTCTAAGATTCTAAGACTTCTTAAAAATCTTAACATTTCTCTCGCTAGTCCAGGTCAGCAAGACATTTATTTAATATTTTTAGCATTTAATATTCTAATAATAAAGTATTTCTTATCTGTTTTAAAAAAAGGAACCAAAGCTGTAGTTGCAGAAGAGTTCATTGCACTTCATCACCAAAAAGATAATAGACAAGGCTTGCTGCACCCAGCAGTTTTCTCGCCTTCTGCTTGTTTGCAGATGGGAGCACCAGAGGAAGCAACTGGGATTTCATCTTATTTGTCGGTCTTCTTACAGATCTGTCAAATGGATTAGCTTGCTAGTGGTGGTGTTGTTTCCTTCCCTGCATTTTTATGGCAAATTCATGTCAGAGTAGTAGGGCTTTGAGACCACTCAGGGCTTTGCTGTGTCCCTGAGGTGGTCTTGTGTGAATGCTGTGTACTGGGAGAGTACAAGAAGAACAAGGAAGCACCTGTTTGCAAAACATTTGGGGATTTTGGCCAAATTCTCTTGAACTAGGGTGGAGATCTGCAAGCTCACCGTGTCCCTTCACCGCAGAAGTTGCTACTTGCAGAGAGAGAATGACTATGCAGTATTCTGCAAGGTTTGCTGCTTAGCGGTTGAAATATTTTCCTGTGTGGAAATAGGATGGATTGGTATGGAATTGCTTTACATAGATGCCCCTAAGAGTTTAAGAAAGGCATAATTTCCCTCCTGGTAGCTCAAGCCCAGCACACCTGCAGTGCAGATGTCACCTATGTAGTGTTCAAATCAAATCTGTGGAGTCCTTTGTGCTGTTCAGTGCTCTTATCTCAATGTCTACAATGGTACCTCTTAAGCACAAGGTGGCAAACAAGCCATCTCTTTGGGAAGGAGATTTTAATTACCTCTCACCCTAGAGAGAGCTGTCCTCCCAGGTTAGAGCAGAAGGTATTGGAAGGGCACTATGGGAAAGATTAACAAGAGGCTCCTTTACCAAGCCAGGTTGCAAATCAATAGAGGCTTTCAGCTGTCAGTGCAACCAGTCCCTAAACCATGAGCACAAATATTTACTGCTACTGGAAACAGAGAGAATTTTAAAAAAAGAGAAACATATTTGCATTCCTTTATTTAGTCATTGAATCAATAAAAATGATTTGAGGATGTGAAGAATTCAAAGTGCTCCAGGATAGTACTCACTTGAGTATACAGCTTATTTTCATAGACCAAAGCTTTCACTCTGCAAGGAGGAAAATATCAGCACGGTAGGTCACTCTCGACATAAACACTTCTGATGCGTGTGTGCTCCTTTAACATTTCATTTTAATCAGAATGGACCAATATCTCTCCATAACATTTAACTTGCTTTCCTTTGTGCAACAGAAAGTGTAAGGCTGTCGATAATTTTTAAAGTACCCATTTCTGTGACACCTGCATGATATTTTTTAATATTTGCTGAATTGATAATGTTCATGGTAGCGGAGTAAAATGCGCAATAAACTGCTTTTGTGGCTGATTAAATGCCAAAGTGAAGTGGAGGTATTGAGCAACTGCAAAAGCCGTTTATTTAGTATATGCCAATGCCATGAACATTATTCCTGTTACACAAGATTTGCCATACCCTAATGTACAGAAGTAGAAAAGAAATTGTTCCCTTTTCTTGTGAGGGTTGCAATTGGTGTGCTGCTTCAATCTCACACTTCACACTGATATGACATTCGGGAATGTAGCTGGCATTATGTACACTGAACTAAATCAACTGTAGTATGCAAATATTCCAACTTTGGCCTTATAACTTTTGATAGGAGGAATTCCCTTTTGCGGCTGGAGTTCTTCCTTGAGGACTTTGGCCTGGAAAAGGCAGCTGTAGTCTTAATTGTTTGCTTAACTACAGACATGCTGGTTCACATTGCTTGTATTGCTCCTCCTCACTGACCCCTGTTAGATAAAAAATGCAGTCATTTCCTGTCATCCTTCATGTAACTTTTTTCTCAAGATAGAAATTGGCATGAGCTGTGCATAATCCTGGTTTCTCTCCAGGGGAAACTTTTTTTTTCTTTTTAGTGTTTACAAAGAGTTTATAAGAGAATGGTTTCCTCCTGGCTGGATGGAATAAATACCTCATTGACATATAGTTCTGGAGCTGTGCCATTCCTTCATGATAACATCATTTACAGAAACTTCCTGCAATTTGATTAGATGCAAAATGAGAAAAATAAAAACATTATTATTACTTCTCTCTTAATATATGTTATGTATGTTGCCTGTGAGGGATGAAGGGCCATGATGATTCTGTGGCACCTGCCATTCTAATTTCTCTTTTTTGTTTGTTTATTTTGCATATTGATTCAACAATGTTATTGATTTTCCATGGATTATTTATTTTTCGGAAGTATTTCCTCATGAGTTTTCTGACTGAGGAAAGGTTATAGGCTTTTAAATTCCATTGTCATTCATGTTTGTTGTTACCCACAGAGATGACAGTCTCTTACATTGCCATTCACCTGCCATTCTTTTCTTTGTATAGAAGAAACTGAAGCAGAGAAAGCTGCTATTACACCCTACAGATTGAACAATGTCATTAGTTTGCTGTCCACAGGATCTTCAAGAGTTGCCATCTGTACTCTTTCAGTGCAGTAGATTATCATTTATTGCCACAGCGATAAACTTTTCTAGTAGCTATTTCTCAAATTTCACTACTAAATTGGATATGCAAGTGAGCGAACACAAATAAACAATGCTCTATTTTTATAGTTGTCTTCTGTTCTTCATTAGCCCAGAAGCTGGATAGTGGACTGCTAAATGCCTGTTGTTCTGTAAATAGTCTGGGATTAAAATACACGGGAGAAAGATTTTAGCTGTAAGAAATAGATACCACTGACACATTTAAAGCAACAGACCCTGTAGTTGGAGTATCATCCATGAAAAAAGTGGTGTTTTCTTTATAATTTTCTATTTCCCACAGAATTAGTTAGAGGCACATGTTCTGGAGCTGGGTTTTTTTTTGTCTCACACATTTAATGTTTGCTGTCCTGTGAAGTTGCTTCTGATTACAGAATGTTGGAAGCAATGGTAATTACTCCAAGGTCACTGAAGTTGGTGACTAACAGCGAGGTGATCCTTCAGTGCTCCTCCTCTGCAGGTCCTTATGTGGCAGAGAATGAGGCTCCGAAAACCCTTCCTCTATTCCAGGTTAAAACTCCCTGTTGCTATTTCATTCTCCAAACTCTCAGTCTGCAGTTAGCCCAGAACATAAATTCTAGAGTGGAAACAACCCTGATTCCTAAGCTGTGTCTGCTAAAGGGAGATGCAGTAAGCTCAGGTAACAGCTTTGTGCTGGGAAAGGGATAAAAAGGGCTTGGACTTTGTTCACCACCCTTCCAGTTTTATGCAGGTATGCCTGGTGCATCGGGGAAATTGTTTAGGAGCAATCAATCCTTGTGTGAAGATTGCCTTGTAGTGCTGCTAAGGTCAGTGAGACCTTGGTTCATTTGACACATAAGTGCTGCTTGAGTGACTCAGGATATTCCAACACCCATAGGAACAACCTGAACTTGCACACCAGAGGTTTTCCACATGTTAGGCCTGTGATTTCTTGCACAGCTTGCTCATTTGGTATGGATTATACAGTGGGGTTTCATCTGCATCATCCCTCTGCCTTTGATAAAGTTGAAACACTCTACTGTAGGTGTTTAAGATCATAAAAAATAATTCTTTTGGTTTTCCCATTTCTCAAGCAAAGTTGTAGGAGTTTTTGGAGTAGCAGTCTGCTACTGCAAACTTGACCATGCTGCTCTTCTGTGGTAGTCCTTGCTGAAGCTGGCTGTGACTCCTATGCATGGTGTGTGAGCAGAACTGTCAGTGACCTTTCTTGGAATCTGCACTTCCAGTATGGTCCTGGCTCTTCATTGAACCCACAATAATTTCTGTTAAGACAGATAAGATTTTAGGAGAAAATTAATCTCCCAAGTATTTTGGGGCAGCTGGGAGGTTGTCAGAGGACTATAGTCCAGTGGCTGGAATGCAGAATTAGGGTAGCAGGTCTTTGTTTGGAGTTTTGCTTCTTCCTGATAGGTGATTTAGTCTGGGATTTAGTCTTTCTATCTCTAAAACTGGAATAATAATATTTGCAATTTGAGACTTAAAATGTGCTTTGAGACCAACAGTGAAAAGCTCTCAGTAGTGTATTTATTACCTTCTGTTTGTAGAGGTTACAAGCAGTATCTAGGAGAAATGAGAATAAAATTAAGCCAAACAGACTGATTTAAAAGCCAACTGTTGAAGCCAGGCCTGAACAGTAAAACAGCTTACATGTGCCAATGCCTCTCCTCAGATAGCTTGGAATTAAGTTACAGGGTTCCAGCTGCTGTCAAAAAAGGAAAAAATTTCCAAGGTTATAACTGTTTAATGGGGGGAAAATGGCTAATTTCTGTCTCTTTAAATTTTGTGGTGGAGAAAATAAGGTCCTTTGATCTTTAAATGAAAGCTTCCAGAGTCATTACATTGAATCAGTTAATCTCTCCCAGTAGTTACCTTATTCTCTCTTCCTCATGGGCATCCTCTTTCATGGTCTCAGTGCTGAGCTTCAAATCAATGAACAAACTGTTACTGCTTCCAAAACAGCCTGTCTAGTGAGCTTTCCTGCTTTCATGCATTGCCAAGCTCTTACCTCAAACCTTGGCACATCAGAGTGGAGAAGAGGTCCAGTAGTGCCACGTGTGTGTTAGCCAGGCTGGCTCCATCATCTTCAGTTATGGGTCAGGCAATCCCTTGCCTCTTGACAGGAGATGTTTGTGAGGGATTGCATATCCTGTCATTCCCAGGTGACACAGGTAATTCTGAGCAGGTCAAGTGACACAGCAGGGTTAGGGAGTATCTTTGGTTATCCCATTACCTAGTTTAAAAAAATATTAATCAAAGCAACAACAGAGCTTCATATCTTTGTGTGAGGTATCCGTGCCCAGACAAAAATAAGTTGCCTTGTGTGTGCTGCTGACTGAATATACTCTTTGTTCAGAATGGTTTTTATTTCTCTTAGGAAAAAAATACTAAAATGTCAAGAAATTTCCCAGTGTAAGCCCCACAAAGCATCTATGTTACTTACAGTATGAGATACCCTATCTGTTAGAGAACAACAAATACTGTGAAGCAACACCTGGGAGTTTTTTCAAGTGTACCAGCTAGTGCACCACTGTGTAAAACTCAGGAGCTGAGGTTAAGGAGCAGCCTCTGTTCTCCTGACATGGTATTTATCTGTTCCTTTATGCAAAGGGGTTACAGGGCATGGTGAATCTTGCACAAGTTGAATTGGAGTAATTTTGTGAATTTAGATGTAAAAGCTAGGCATTGAAAATGAAACGTGATTAGAAAATAACTCATCGTCTCTTCAAGGAAATAAGTTTTGGTACAAGGTGAACATTTTTAGGCACTTTTATCCTCTGAGAGTGTAGTATTAGGAATTTTCCAAAGTATTTGGCATATAGTTCTTTTATTAGAAGCCACCTTGCATTAAGCAATAAGAAGTCTTTTTGCACCAATGGTGACAAATTTGTTTTATTAATATTCAGATAAAAAGATGTCGAATAAGTTATCTACATATTCTCTATCTACATGAGACCGAATTTCAGGATAGGTACTCCATCCTTGCATGTCCAGGAATTATAAAGCCTGTGTGGGCACCCTGTTCCAGATTCTGATTATGTAACCCTTGCTTTTCTTTGCATTTTCTTCCCTTATTTCAACTTGTGTCCCTTGCCTCTTGCTCCATTTCTGGGGTGAGAGGCAGAACAGGCCTTGACCCTTTGTAAGCACTGCTCAGCAATAAAAAACCATCCCAGTGTTACCAGCACTGTTTTCAGCACAAATCTGAAACAGCCCCATACTAACCCCCTTATACTAAGAAGTTAACTCTTCCCAGCCAAAACCAGCACATTACTTGTACTTGAAAACTTTTTCTGTTGTCTGTGGTAATTATCCACTTTTCTGTTTCCTAAGCTTATCACTAGATCACATAAAATGTTTCAAAATGAGAGTTCTGCTCAATGTCTGTGAGAATGGTGCAAAATCAATTCCTACCTTGTGTGAAATTTTGCATTGCTTTATCAGTAGTATTTTCTTTATTTTTTTGAACATGGTTTGGGGCCAGAAGCAACAGAAATATGAGTACAGCATTTGATAATTAGCCAGAGCTAAGCCTTTCCTATGTGGGCACCAATAATCTTGGTTTTGCTGTCTTTACTCAAGATCACCCTGTTTCTAATTCTCTGTTTAATAGTATTCCAGAATCTGTTATCAAAATCCTTCAGCTTTCTCTAGCACTTTGCTGCCAGGTTTCTTACAGTCTGATGGCCTAAGAGGTCCTTCTGTACCTAAGATACAACATTTTGTAATCCCAAGGGCCTTTTAAAAATCATTTCATAAATCAAGCTTCTCTGTTTCCACAGCCATGTGTAATTGTGCATATACATTTTTAAAGATACTTATTTTGGAGACTGGAGAAAATTAAGGAAAAGGATCAAATTAACTGAAACTAAAGTATTGTGGTATTACTATTTAACACTTCAGTATTGTCTTTGTTCATTTTGTTCTATGCATGCCTAGGTTTTAGGCATATCTAGGTTTTCTCCATTTCTGTCTTCTTTTCTATGCTGGATTCAATCCTTAATTATCTCGTGCCTGGGAGGAAAAGAGACAGCAATTGTTATAGATGAGTGGGTAAATGGCAAGGAAAACAATCCCAGAGCAAAGCAAAGCTCGCATGCTTCCTGCACTGGGATTTCAAGGGAAATGAGTATTGTAAGAGGCTTCTATACTACCTTTATGAAACTTTGAGATTTTTAATATGTGTTAAGTTACATGTCCTTGTTGTGCCTGAAGTCTGAAGTCCCCTCTGTTGTGGTACCATGGCAAAAAGCCTTAAAAAATAATTTAGAGCATCCATGCACTTTCTATTGCAATTATTTGAATGCGATTCCTCAGTGGAGCTGGTTGAATAAATAAACAAATAAATAAATAAAATACAATATGTATATACATATATTGTATATGCCTTTTAAAAAAAAATATAAACGTGCTATAAAAGCTTCCAGCCAACTAAAAACTTAAACCCCACCTAACCTCAGTTTAGTAAAACCACAGTAAAGGTAGATGTATACATATATATATGTGTGCATGAGTATGTCTACCGATATACAAATAAATAAACCCCATGAATTCTGCATGAAATTTCCACTCTTTTTTGTGATCAAGTTTTCTCAGTATAATTTTATAGTTCCTAAGATGGAAAATTGTTCCTGTCCTTTGTCTGATATTTACCAGTGTAATATGTTAACTGAAAATAAAAGGGGAAACCTGCATATTTCATCATACAAAGAGTGCAGAAAGATCTGTTTTCTAATTGGAGCTAATGCAGTTTCATCTTTCTGAAAATTGTGCAAACACGAAATAAGATGTATTTTTACTCTGCCACTGGTAGTTGAACGCACTAGGTGATAAACCATAAGAAAATAAGTGACAGTGATACTTACTATCATTAGTGTACTTTTGCTAATGCATCTGAATGTCTCATGGAATTTTGAATGACATGGAGCATTCACATTTTACTGGTAAAGCAAAGAAATAGATTTTTCAATGGTTACAACTGTTACTGCAGACTTCACTAAAACTAAAGATTAGATTTTTAACTGATTTCCCTTGAAAAATAAAAGTCTGTTTTGATGGAAAAGAACATCTTCAGATCCCTCTTGTGTCCATCTGTAGCGTGTTGTGTCTGTATTTCTGAAATCTGACTGTAAGAAATCTGTTATTTTAATTTTTTTTTATCCTCCTTCTTCAGGTCTCCTGGAAACCTCCCCTGATACCGAATGGAGAAATCCTTAACTATGAGATTCGCATGCCTGACCCGCGCATTGTCATCGCTGGGAACCCTTCGTCGAGGCTGAGTCATTTGGTGACCAATCTTGTGCCCTACACAAATTACTCTGTCACAGTGATTGCTTGTACTGGAGGTGATGGCTTTCTAGGAGGCTGCACAGAGAGTTTGCCTACAAGAGTGACCACGCCCTCGACAGTTCCTCAGAGTGTCAGTCCCTTGTCCGTGACTCCAATCAGTGAATCCTTTATTGCCATCTCTTGGCAACCACCACTACGGCCCAATGGTCCCCATCTGAGGTAAGCCAAGACTGAGAGAGCAGTTTGCTTCTCCTTACCTAAATCTGGCTTAGAAATTTCTGAGTGATGCAGACTTTGTCATGTGATCTCTTAATTTTGGACTTTTTGAAATTCCTCTCTAAGGCTCAGAGAAGAGCCAGGATTGTTCAAACTAGTGTGTTGTCTGTGCTGGGAGGCTCTCGGTCTTTTAGATCAGTGCTGTCTGAAAAGCCAGAAGGAGGAAGCACAGGATATTTGCAAAGTCAGAAGTGGTTTGGGCTGCAGCATCAGCCACTTCTTGGTGATGAGTTCAGGCAACAAGTTCCACCAATAAAATGACAAGAAAAAGAACACATCTCTGTAAAACATCCAATATTCTCAATATTCTGAGTTACTCCACATGAAGAGAAAGTGACCATTTGGAAGGATGATGACGTGAAATAATCTTCAAAAGTTAAATGATGAATAAATTTTCAATGAGACAATGCATAAGAAAAATGGAAGTTAAAATGCTAAAAAGTGTGAGGGCATAGCCAAAATAGGAAATGCAAGGGATTGCTGGGTATAGCAGGCTGGATTTCACCAGAGGAGCCAAAGGAAGGAATCTCCTTTGAGGTTTGTCTGGAATGATGGGATGGGATTCTTGACTTGAATGATGATTACTGAGCATGTGTGTGTAGATACACATTAAAAAAATAAGAATTTGAGTGCATAAAGGTTTATAAAGACAAATATATCTTTATATCTACACAATAAAAAATGTCAAATCTTTCATTCTAGTGCTTTAACGTATCGTGAAACATTGTGCATGGGATTATGGCTCTGTACTCCATATGTTCTGGTTAGTAGCTCTCTTCTAGGTGCACTGATGGGTTCAATAATTATCATGTAATGCCATTTCAGTTGCGTATGTTATTACAGCACAGTAGCTTGACTTTTTCTTCAGGCTTAATTAGGGCACACTACAACTGAATGAAATGATGATTGCTCTACAGTAAAATTTGAAGTTTCGGAAAAGCAGTGTCTGTTATTCTGGGGTTAACAACATGACCATTTTACCATAGATTATTGAAGTAATTCAGCACGACCTACATCTGCAGATTTCATTTCTTTCATGGTGTGCCATGCTGCCCTCAACAAGAACAACCACTGAAGCAGCTGCTCTGTACAGCATGATGGAACAAGGAGTCTGCAGCAAGCAGAGTAGCAGCAGCAGCTGCCAGTGGGGGTGATTTACACATGATCGCCACTCAGTGTTCAAAAAGATTTGATGTTTTTCAAGACTTTTCTATGAAATATATTGGACAGAATATGCCAGGATGGTTTCCTGTAAAGCTGTAATGATGTCTTTGGGTCGACGCTGATGAACCACTCATGTGAAATTTGTTCTTGTTATAAAGTCGTCTAATTTTTTTGACAGAGTTGGACTTTAATTAGTTTTTTCTATTTAATTTCTGAAGTTACAATCTCAACTTCTGCAGTAATTCAATTTGGCATCACTAAGTGGCACAATGCTTGCTTGTACCTGTTGAGGATTATTCCCTAAACTCAAGGGCAAAGGTTGCTGGAAGCTGTGCATGTGCTCCCTAGCTGCCATGGAGCACAGGAAGTGTCCAATCTCTTGTAAGAGCAGCTCAGTTGATTTCTGGTTTTGAAGAAATATTGAATCACTGTATGCAGTACCTGTGAAACAGCTCTTAATTCAGGGTCTCAAATCTGGAATGGTATTGTCCAGTGTGTCCTTATGAGACTGGAGATGATCTTAACTTTAAGAAGTGTCAAATTACACCCAAAGCCACTGGTCAGCCTGATAATTGCAACAGAGTGGTGACGCACCCCAAGGTGTTCTGCAGAATAATTAAACATGGAAACATTTTCACAAATATACACTTCATATGAGAGTGTTTAAGATCTGCCTGAGTATCCACGTACTTTGTCTGGAATTTAGCCGTAAGCACCTTTCAAGAATGGGAGGCAGGGACAGGATGAAACAGAGCAGCTCAGCACTTTAGAGAATCAAGTTGTGTATTTAAGTGAATATATATGCATATGACCCTAAATTGCTGGGCACCAGTAGAAACACTGTTGTACCTGCAGTTTTATTAAAACTGCAGCTCACCACTGAAAACTATTTCAGACTGGTTCTCTAACTGGTAAGAAGAGTACAAGCATCTGATGTTTTTTTAACAGAACACCGCAATCAAACTGAAACAATTATTGAAAGAATATACAGTCCTGAGGAAGGTAATAAAGAGCAATAATCCTAGAAATTTTGAACAAATATATCTAATTTTGTTTCCTTTGGAGTGTAGTTTCCTTTGTAATCCCTAGAATGATTAGGAAATGCAAACTATTATACTATCCCCTTTAGTTTGTGTAGGCACTAAGTGATCTAATTTATGTTAAATTCCATAAAGGTTTTGTGTAAAAGATGATGGAGAGTTTGTGATGCAGCCTGGGTGGAAAGCATGTTTTCCCTATCAGGCAGTCTCATGGCAGACCTGATGAAAGATGGGATTTGGCTGACCTGCTATTTGGAACAGAGACAGGACCACTGCTTCAGATACCAATTAAAACCAGGATGAAATAGTTTGGTCTTTCAAGCACACATCATGAATTTCTACCCAAACACAAAGGTGCCTTGCTAAGGTCTACAGATGGATGGAACAGTTAACTCATTCTGTGCTTGTTTTCTCCTGTAATTTACACTGTGGTTATTTGCAAAAACTTCAAATACCAGGGCACACTTAAGCTACTACTAACAGTGAAATAGTAATGGTGGTGCTCTTTGTTTCAGTACATTTGCAAGAAAGAGACATAATCCTTTCATATTTTGGAGTAACCTGTGCTTATCATGCAAGTCTGCGTAAGACACTGTTACTGGGCTACTTGGACTTGGTCTTCGTAACATTTCCACAAAGTTTAAAATCCATAAATCATTGAATAAGCTAGTTTTTTTTTCAAGTGGAAATGCTACATTTTCCATTTTCACAGTATTTTCCTTTTTTTTTAAAGTAATTGAATGTTTTAAATCACGAAACATTAAAAGGAATGTTTATCTGAGGAAGTTTACAGCTGTAAAAACAAAATAATGTGTGGCTTTAAAAAAAAAAACCTGGTTGGGTTCTTTTTTTTTTTTGTGTAATAACATTAGTTGAGATAATCCTGGTGTTCTGCTTGTCTTTTGTGTTAGATATGAGCTCCTGAGACGTAAAATCCAGCAACCACTTGCATCAAATCCCCCTGAAGATTTAAATCTGTGGCACAATATTTACTCAGGAACTCAGTGGTTTTATGAAGATAAGGGTCTTAGCAGGTGAGATTACAAAAACTATAAAAACAAATGCTGGCATTTTGTATAGTGTATGTTTAATAGTTCAAAGTATTTCTTGTGTCTTTATGTAGTGAACATATTAATTATGTAATGAAATATTTTTTGTCATCATCTTTGGTGTTAATCATTCTAATATGCGGGGATTTATTATTAGTCTGTCATTCTTGACTCATGCATTGTTTTGCTTTGAAAAACAAATGAAAATAAAAATCTCATGAAATTTTAGCATTGATATGCTCATGCAATCAAACCATTTAGATTTATGTGTACAGATGCTCTAGATTTGTGTGTTGGCAAAGTTATAGCACAGGCAGAATGCATGTTTGAGGGAAACATCTGAGACTTGTTTTCAGCAATGTTTTTTTTTTTTTTTTACCTGATTTTATTGTGTTAGCTTTATCACAATTAAATGCAGGGTGTTGAGAGCTGGGAAATGGAGTGTATGCTCTGTTCCTTGGTATGTAACAGACCAGCTGTGTGGGGTAGAGCAAGACACGTGCTCTTGGTCAACTTTAGTTTCTATATCTTGAAGTCAAGACAATTGCTCCTTAAGAAAAAACATACAAATGAAGAAATTGTAATCAAGATTCAGTATGGATTCTGCATTGGGTTTTTGTAGGTAGAGTCTCAGGAAAACTCTCTTGGATAGTTTCAGGGTGGGTGTGTGTTCTCTGTGCTGGCGTGCTTTGTGAGAACTCCACATCAATCACTGACCCTCAAATATCTGTACTTGGCTTCTACTTCTGTAAAAGTTGTCTGAGCATCCCTCCTGAGCACAGTGGGAATCAGGAGAACGTGGCCTCTGCTTCCTGTCAGAGACACACTGAACTGAGCTGAGGGCTACTGCCTCTGGCTTGCCACTGCCTACTTGCTGATAGTCACTGCTCATTTCCATCTGTTGCAATAACTGCTCACGGAGCTGTTCTTGTACCAATCCTGCTCAAGTGTCCATTTATTTCTTTCAACCATGCTTGAAAGTTTGCATAGAGTTGTCTTTGGTTTTAGCTTTGCATATTTTAGTGGTGCTGGGGTGTGCAGCAGTTATGTCAGTGATTCAGAGGGGGCAATACATTCAGACAGAGCCTCAGTGACCAGTCATTAGGCACCATGCTGTTTTGGGTTGAATGAGCTATGGCCAAAAAAGTGTGCCTAACTCTTAGACATACCTGAATACTTCTC
Source organism: Lanius collurio (assembly GCA_020086605.1). Taxonomy (NCBI): domain Eukaryota; kingdom Metazoa; phylum Chordata; class Aves; order Passeriformes; family Laniidae; genus Lanius; species Lanius collurio. Next base: position 39,733,433 of record JACBWW010000002.1, on the reverse strand, counting down.
TTGGGGAAGGTTCTGCAAGTCCAGCTATATTTTTGTAGCTAGCAACTCAGGATGAGTTTGTGGCTGGAGAGAAGATGCTGCAAAAGAACTCAAGCACTCAAGCCTCATTTTTGCCTGAAAGAAAAATCATATATCAGCATTTATTTTCATTTGTGATACTTCAAACATGTTTCAGACTTACTGAAATTTTCAGATGGTTTCTTCATTTCTAATAGGCTAAGACACACTAATTTTCAATGTTGAAAATTTAGATCAAAAAAGGAATCTCAAATTCTCATCAGTAAATTGTTGAAAATATTGATAAAAAATTAATCTCAAATTCTCATCAGTAAATTGCAAGACTAAAGTCCTTTCTTTTTTTTTATTTTATGTGTGCCACAATGTCCAAGATAAATCTCCATGTTTGCAAGTGACCGAAGATGCAGAGAGAGAAATAAGATGTGTTTTGTGTATTTCCCCTGTTCATCAATGCTTAGAGTTAGAGGTGGAGCTAGTGAGTTCCCATTAATTTGCTTTCTTCTCTGTGGGACTGCTAAAGCTTAGCTCTTTTGAAAATCATGGTGTTGTTGTAAAGTGTCTAAAATAAATTAAATCTAAAAAAAAAGTAAATATACACTCTGAGTGAGTACTTTTTGTACTAAAATCTCTAAATAATAGGCTTTTACTGTATGCTCCCCTATTGCATTTGTAGGCGTTTATCCCAGTGTGTTCCAGCTTCAGTGAAAATTTGAACGAGATGATCCTGAGTTTCTGTCTTTGTGCAGTTTTGTGTGAGGTTTTTTATGAGGAAATTAAATTTGAGATTATGAAATCCCACTTAAAGTACATTAATACACGTTTTGATATCGGGAAGAAGATGTGACAGTCACTTGGTTTACTAAATACACATGTAGTATTTAATAAAGCTGTGTAATTGGAATATGCAAAGTTATGAGAAAAATTACTTTATTAAATGAATTTGAACTCCTCAGTGCCTTTTTTTTTTCCTTGATGTTTTTGTAGTAGAGTCCTGACTGTGTGGTGAATCCCTTTTAAAAATGAGACTCTACAAGTTAAAATCAGTGGGTTTCCCAAAAGAGGAAAAAACCCTCATTTGATTAAATTCTGATCCAAATTTTGGCAGGTTGCCACTGCTCTAATTACATATTGAATTGAGCTATAATCTCTCAACACCTCACAAGCTACAACGATGAAGAAGTGAAATAATGTGGATTTTTTTTGTTACAGCATTAATAGTGCCGAATTATTTCCACAAAATAGATACCTCTTATGAAGTTTTCATTGGTGCCGACCATACGGATGAATTTTTGTGCAGGGGGACAAGAAACAGCAAAACTTTGGAGCAGGCAGAAGTTTTACAGCAAATATTTTCTATGTCTGCGTTTTTCATTCCATTTAATTATTTTTAAAATGTCTCAGGTACACAACATACGAGTACAAGCTCATAGTGCACAACGAGGTAGGATATACATCAAGTGAAGAAGTGATAGCTACTACTTTAGCAGGATTACCAGAGAAAGGAAGTGTCCTCGTTGCACGTGCTGTTAATCACACTGCTGTGGAAGTGGAATGGTCAAAACCAAGTAAGTGTGCTTAGTATTTATTCCAGTAACTAGATGTTAACCTGCCATCACTTTCCATGGCCTGCCTCACTCTCAGAGGAAACACAGTCCTTGCCTTGATTTATAATGTACCTAGATGCCCTTGAAAGGAGAGGAAAGAAATAGGAAAAAAAAATGTGCACATTTTGCTCTTTCTCAGTTCTGTTCATATTTATTATGTGCTCTTTCTGCAGAATGAGAAGAGTGAAAATGAAGAAATAATTAATCCAAACTCGTGAGACATGTATAAAGCAGTACTACACAAAATCCTGTTGTCTTTGTGGCCGATTTCATCCCTTTGTATAAAAATTTACATCTACATTCCTTCACGATGAGAGCATCCCCATTCTCTTTCTTTTTACTCTGCTCCTTAAAACAAATTTAGCCAATTTCTCTAGTTGGTTTGTTAATACAACAGTGGGGAATTTCTTCATGACTTAAATGCAGATGATATTGTAAAGACTGGGTGCTGAATTGCAATAAATGTAGTCTCTTTATTTTATAATTGCATGCCTGAAGTAAGCATGCTTATAAAAACTGACAAATATAATAGATCTGAAGCAGCTCACTGAAGTTTCATTACCTTAGTAATCTAAACCCCTGACCTTCTAGATGTAGGTAATGCAATCTGCTTTTATTTTCATTCATATCTTAGAAATGTCTTCCATATATGTTTGTGAATGTAGAAGTTAAACACCAAGATGAGGCCGTTCATTATTTGAAAACCTTATCATATTTTATTACTTCCTATGTTGCAAATAAGTGTATTAAATATTTTGTACATCATTATTTCATTCTTTTTCATTATACTAGTTTTCAAATTATTTATATGTTTTCTGTGGGAACTTGTGAGCCCTCAATATAAGTTGCCTTGCAATCTTTCCCTACTGAAGGTTTCAGACTTCTAAAGATTTAGGCCATGTATTGGTACCACTTAAAACAGCCTATCATTCTTGATTGAAATTTTTGATGACAAACCCATAGATTGTTAAGTCTGGAAATATGCTTTTGGCTTTTATCAATGCTCTTTCCCAGAGAGCTGGGTCCTGTTCAGTATTACAGTGTGGCATTTCAAGATGTATGTGTTAGTGCTTAAAGTTTTTGTCATAATTATACTTTTCATCTCGATGCATAGTGGAAAAGCAGTTGCATTTAGTCAGACCTGAACTTAAACTGTTTGACAAAGGATAGATAACAGATGACATCTGACTCAGTGAAAGGTGGAAGACTTGCCTGCAGTCTGAGCTTATCCATCAGCTCAGACCAGTGAATGTCCTTCCCTGTGTAGTCAAAAAATTGTACTGTTTCTTCTTTCTTCTCTGGGGAAGTTAATGCTGGCTCAAATACATTTTGGAAAGAAATGTGAGGATTTGGGGGTTTTCTCCTGTATGTATAATGCTTCTGAGTGTGTTACAGCTTTACATGTAGATGATGTGATCATGCTTGTTCTGAAACAATAACACATAGCTTCTCACTGTTGCTGTGGCCAAAAGGCTGTCTGGGTAAAGGTGAATGTTACTGGAATTTATGGCATAGGCACAGGTCCTTTATTCATGGCCAGAGGAATAACATGGAAGTGGAGTAGGCTCTGGGAATGTTGTTCGAAGGGAAAGGGGCAAAAAGGCCTGCACACCACTGCTTCTAGTGGGTTTTATCTATTAATTAGTTTATTCCATTGTCTTCATGGTGATGTCTAGAAAAAGAAAGCTTTCTCCAATTTTGGATGGGATGCTGAACCATTAATGATTTTGACAAGTTAGGGAGAGAGTCTGCATCACTCCTTAAAAGGGTAAAATTGGAGGCATTTGATGGAACCTTTCCTTTTTTTTTTAAACACAATTGGTTTTGCATACAATTTGTTTTACTTTTCACAATAAATGTTGTTGATAAGAAACTTGCTGACTGAAGATTTCCCATTTGATGTCCCAATATTTTTCCTTTTTTTTCCTAGCACTGCAGGATTTGCAAGGAGATGTTGTTTACTACACCCTCTTCTTGAATTCTACTGATGAGAGAAGATCTCTGAGGATCCAGGCTGATGTAAACTCTGTAGTCATTGATGATTTGCAGCCCAACACAGAGTATCAGATATTTTCTCAAGTTTTTAACGGAGTCCACAGCATCAACAGTGAAGTTGTGCATGTGACTACCTCAGATGGAGGTTGGTTAGCAGTGAATGCAGCTTGGCTTAAAATCTGAGAATGAAGTTGATTGATTTTTGTTAGGGTTGAGATCAGTCATCCTTCCATTATAAAATTTCCGGTATAAGAGGAAAAAGGTCTAAAACGTTAAAATGCTTAAGTGCTGGTTGTCATCATGTGGTGGATCAATAAATGGTCCCACTGAGAGAGAAGCAAAAGCTCTAATAGCAGATATTAACCCAGTTTGTTCTCATCTTCTCCTGCATATTCCTGTCTGTGTGCACTAAGTTTGGAACTGAGTTCATATCAATAAATGGTGAAATTTAGAAACAATTAATGTTTTTTTTTTTTTAAACGACCTGCTCTGTGAAGCGACGTGCTTTTAACATGACAGTTGTACACTGGGTCTCTCCTGAGTCACTAGAAACTCTGGGTGTAAGTTCAGCCTCTAAGAAAATTCTTTATGAGTCATTTCTATGCCAGTGGACAAGTGCAGAGCTAGGGGTGGAGGTGGAGGATAAAATAATAATAAAAAAAAATTTGCGCATCCGAAATGTGTTTAGAATGGTCTTTCTAATCTTTTTGCTTTATAAAGTCTCATTATAAACATTATAATATCATTACCTCAGAAGCAAGTGTTCCAGGTCATTAGCAAAGCACTTTAAGGGAGGATTCCATTTCCTTTCTCATGCCAAAGGTCAGCACCTTTTGTTTATAAAATGGAATTGATGGTAAGGGCAATTTTTCAACTGGTAAAGATGGGTTCTTATGATAAAAATAGGTCTTTGCATGGTTATTTCTGACATGCTTAGATAATTATGTAATTTAACGCTAAGGAAGGTGTTGGGTTTTTTCTTTTTTTTTTAATAAATGTTAGACTTCATCACTACCTATAGTAATCAACATTTGAAATCATTTACATAATGGCAATATTGCATATTGCTTCATCTATAAGGCTTATAATGTCATATTCCATCAGACATAAGGTATTTTGGTCTCAGGTTTTGCTTTAAAAGCAAAATTCTCTATTCTTTTTTTTTCTTTTTTTGAAGAATTAGGATTGGGGAGACATAAAAATAATATTTCCCTATTGGCAGTGCAGATGAGTGAATAATTTATCATCATATCTCACTGGCCACATACTACTGATGATTGACACTGTGCTGCTGGTATAAAGCATTTTACCATCAGCTCTCATGATTTCTAACTGAGAGTATAATAAGCCAATTTACAGAAGACTACAGACTGTGATAACTTCATCAGAGGAAAGCAGATAAGCAGTGAACCCTTTGCTAAACCTAAATACTAATCTGCATTTGGTTAAACAAGTGCTTTTGCAGAGACAGCTGGAGTTTATTCAGTTTCTTCCTTTATTTCTAGAGCCTGAGGGCATGTTCCCTCCAGAGGTTGTCATCATCAACAGTACAGCTGTACGTGTCATCTGGACATCGCCTTCAAACCCGAATGGTGTTGTCACAGGCTACTCTGTCTATGTAAATAACCAGCAGTACAAGACTGGAATGAGTGAGCCGGGATCCTTTCTTTTGGCAGATTTGTCTCCCTTCACCGTGTATAATATACAGGTTAGAATTTCTTTTCTGGGTTGTGTAACATACTTTAATTTTACTCATTTACTTCTACTTGGATTTCTGAGAAGAATATTGTTTCATAAATTTCTTTACACACGTGGACATGTGTTTGCACCGATGCTCGTGTGCATATCCAGACAAGGCATACATTTATTTTTAGCGTATCTTGGTTTGGGTACACTTTTCATAACACAAATTTCCATTATCTCTTTTTTCTAAGTGTCAAAACTCCATTTACTTTCCCCTAGATGCTCTGTGCTTCAGCATTAGCAAAGTCCCAACATATATTACAAAGAGGCAAAGATTCTACTCCTACTCATTAAAAGAAAATTACAATTGTTTAAGAAACATCAGGCATGCATGATGTATCTGTACAGTGAAATAATGATGTTGTATTTGACATCCCATTATCAATTTTTTTTCCTTATCCTTTTGAGGAGGAAGCAGAGCTGATCTCTGGAATCATCATAGTACTTTCTATGATCTTAATACGTGCAACATTTTTTCTTTGCTTTTCCCTTTCTCTCTGCCTCTCTAGTCACAGATCTAGTGAAAGCCAAAATACTGTGGGCAGAAACATAATAATAATAATGAAAAAAACCTTTCTGTCATGATTTGTATTACTATATTCAATAAATGGATTTTGACACTTAATTGTAACTATCCCTGTCTATTTCATGAAGCTTTGGTTTACATTATTATATATGAGACAAACTTAGTAGTACCGTGTACACTTCATTCTGAAAATTTACAGCCAGGTACTGTATGCCATAAATAAATGTCACAGACAGGCACACCAGAACAGATTTCCATGTTCCAGCCCCTCTGAAGCAGCAAACCTCCATCCATGAATACACATATGACTTTCTGAATGCCACTTGGAAACACATTTGTCTTTTCTCAATAACAATGCAAATTCAGTGTACTGCCTCACTTATAGACCTTCTATATTAATTTACCATGGCCACCTTCTGTTGCTTGAGATTTTAATTATTCTTCTCTTCTGCTTTGCTTGTATTTATGTTTGCATCAATGTGATAGGCAAAACCAAAATACAATGCCTTTATTTTTTTTTCCTTTTGATTATTTTTCTTCTTTTCCCGGAAACCATGCTATCTTGAATACATTTGCATCTCACTGGTAATCTTACTGCATTGTTTTTATTTTCATGCTTTTTTTTATTTTGAGTAACTTCCCTGTTGACAGTGTAGAAACAATGTTATGATCCTTCACTACCTATTTCGCTGTGCCTCTTCTTAGTTTAATCCCAAGAATTGAAGGAATAAGAATTTATTTCTGCGTCGTTTTTCCACAAAAATTTGTATGATTTCTATTTGCATTTCTCACTTTTAATTTACAGAATAGAAATGAAGGGATAGAGACCACTAAGGAAAAATTGTTTTTACTTTTATGTCAGAATATATGGTAGGAATAGAAACCTTATTGAAGGCCTCAAATGAAAGCACATTTTTACTCAATATTGTGTACCAGGGTTTACATATACATGCTGAAAAACAAATTCACTGCAACTCTTTTGGTGATAATTTAATAGAAAACAGTAATTAATGCCAGAGGGCTGCATAGACCCTTCTTTTGAAAGTGGTGTGGGAAAATGGGATACAGTGCAGCGTATCTTTGGCAGATAGACTTATCTCAAAGCTCCAGTACTTTCCTGGCTGTATGGAATCTGTTAAATAGGAAAGAATTACATTTTGGGTGAAGAGAAAGCCTGAACATGTAGTGGAGTTGAAAAATTCCTACAGCTGAATATGTGAACCTCATGTTCCTCTCCATCAGATTGAAGCCTGTACAGTGTATGCCTGTGTGAGGAGCAACGGGACCCAGATCACCACTGTGGAAGATGAGCCAAAGCAGCTGTCAGCACCCATTATTCACATAATTGGCTCAAGGTACTGTGCTATAGGTGGCTTTCATGTCTCAGAGAGATTTGTACCGGGAATGGGGACCAGAATGTAAAGTTGTCTTCTCAAAATTGAGTAAGGTGCATAAAAGAATTCAGTATACACTTTGAAAACATTTTTAGTGGTTGTTATCTTTGGTCTTGGAGTTTTTTTGCCCAATGATCTATCAAAGAAGTCTCACCCTTGGTTGATTGTACATACCAATTTGGGTATCACTGTGCTGTGATAATAAATAAGGCATAAGTGGAAATAGTTAAGAGAAAAAGTGTAGTGGAATGAAAATTATCACATTCTGCTGTCAGTTAAGAAGAGGAAGATTAATGTTCAGGGAGCAATGCGATGCTGATAATGGAAACTTAGAATAATTCTGGGTAAGAAAAAAGTCACCTATCACAGCAGTAAGAATTAGTAAGCTATCTGAAAAGGTGTGCATATCTATGTCTCCTTGAACCCCTGTTTGCAATCTGCCTATCCACTACATCCACGGGCATGGGCAGACTTCCTAACTGTACAGAGAGCATCAAATCTGCAGTCCTTAGAAGCAGCCAAATAGTAACTTATACAGTGATTATTTGGGAGTTCTTATCTTCCAAAGACAAAGTAAAACGAAACTTGCGAACACATTTTTAAGAATCACACCAACAATAAAGCAGTTAAGCTCCTGTGTCTGTGTTATTGTTCCTGTGATTTTCCACTTGTGGTAGAGTATGCTCATTAGCAGAGTTTCTTTCATCAAAAGAAAAAAAAGTCTTTTGAAAATAACTAGTACCTACCATCTGAGCCTTCTGAAATGGCCTGCAGAATGGAGTTGCTTCTCCAATCTCTTAAGGACTTTGGCTTCCTGTTTGCTATTTGTATATTTTGCTTGAATTGAGCATTTGTCTCTACATAAGGGTGAAATTAAGCTTGCTATTTTTCTGTCACACATATAGATATAGTCAAATCTTGTTTGATGATAAGAACTCAGTTCAGGGTCTCATCTTTTGCCCTTGGCTTTAACTTATGTATGCCTTTGTCTGTATTGTCTGTACTTGTCTGTACTGCAAACACTTATGCATGTTTCTGCTATTATATATAGACTAAATATGTCATAACACATGAATGCAAAAGGATCAAAAATGCCTTCCTACTTTATAATCTGCTCAGCCAGAAACAGACTCTGTTTCTACACTGCCTTTTCCTACATGTCATATTATCATCAGCTGTTCTTATATCCCAAAAGAATACTAACTACTGATCGATTGCCCGGACATGTCTGGCCGTGGCCTACATGTGCCCCGGGTAGTTCATTTATTTGCCACGGTGGATTTGCTAGAGTGGAATTTAATCAATAGCTAATTCATTAATTCTGGTCCTCGAGTATGTAGGGATTGTGCAGTGTAAAAATGACTGGCTGGCTTCAGCTTTGATTGAAATATGACAAACACTACAGCTGACAGCCTTGGCAGGTGCTGGACTGAATATGAATTTTGCTTATTTATCCTCCATAAAAGAAAAAGGTTGGGCAAAAAACCTCCCCAGTTTGTGTGGACAAGAGGACATTTTAATACATATCATCAATGCATCAGAGAGGGAAAGAAGGCATTTCTGGAATATAGACTCATGGGATACCTGAGTTATAATAAAGCCTGTGCAGTTTATTGTCTTTAATTGGAATCATGGCATTTTTCCCTCTTCTGAATCAGTTTGGGGGGCTGTATTATTGATGAGAATGCTGTAGGATAATGTCTTTGTAGCATTCACAAATAATTGTTTTAAAATTTGCCTCAAGGTGCTACATGACAGAAATTATAATTTCACCAGCCAACTTAGAAGTCTTTCTGATAGCAGCTCCATCCACACAGTTCTAATGAAGGTTATACCACCAGAGCCATTATAAATACCTTACTTTTCCACTCCTTAGAGTTAATAACTCAGCTTCAGGCTGAAACTTGGCACAAAAGGTCGCAGTCTTGATATAATTATTTTATAATGCCAAACTTCAAACAGAAAACAGTACAGGACCCAATCCTGAAGTCCTAAGTCAGGTTCTGGTTTGTTGTGTTTCTTGCCTATATTTGGGGTTTTGGGGGGAGAGGTTGCACTGATCATGTTTAGGTAGAAACAAATGCTGTTGAAATCAAGCATGCTTTTGGTTTGTTTTGTTTTTAATTAGGACCTCAGGATTTGACTCTATATACTAGCATTTTATTTTATTTATTTTATTTCACAATTTAGAAATTCTCTGAGTATTGAATGTGGGTGGATGCTGACTCAAAGTTTGTGTGGTGGATTTAATTCTCATTGTGTGTTGGAAAATAGTTCATTCTGCTTTAAAACACTCTTCTTTCTCTTTTTCCTTGTATCCAGCAATTCTGTTGCATGCTTAATTCAAAGGTTGGTGGCTCAAAAAACACCACATGGCCTAATTTAGGGAATCTAGGAAAAATCCTTTGTAGTTTCATGAAGAGAGGGTCCTTTAAGCACCTTGGGGGGAACCAGAAACCTTGGTCAGGATGTAATGGAAAGCTCAAAGATAAGGCCATGGGAGAAAAGTTAGGTGGGTTCTTTGGTTTGGTGTTCAGTATCATGGGACGTTGGAAGGTTTCTTTATCAATTGCTCTTTGTGGGTGAATGAGGAGGAGGCATTATTTTGAATGAACATGGTAGTGAAAAGATTTTAGAAAGAACTGGATAGAACAAAGCAACAGATTATTGGGATTATGATATTTGTTCATGAGTTCTAAAGGACATCAAATACGTAAGTGTCAAACTGCTGTGCTGTGTTAAAAAGCCTTTAAATTGGTATAATTGCTGGACAAATGGAAGATAAGAAAATGTAGTGCAGATTTCACCAAGGGGATATTGGGAACTAAAGGAAGTCTGATTTTCCATACTGGGGAAATGGTCAGAGAGCCAGAAGACACCTGAGCGCTCTCCCTACTCTAGTCATGGGAAACACGAATCACGGAAAGATTTCTCCAGGAAGTTTGTAGCAACAACAGAAGTGTGATGCCATTTATCAGACTGTCTGGCCTGTGTCATACTGCCTCTCTAATTATGTCAGCCCTGCATCCTCGATGCAGCAGGTACTTAACTCCTGTGCAATAATGCTGCAGCAGTTGCTCAGGATGTGTGATCTCCTGATGAGGGAAGTTATTTTATCCACTAGTCATTAATAATAGCTGTGTTCCCTGTTTTAAGACTGTCAGGTGAATCTTGTGTTTTGGTTTGTTTTTTTTTTTTTACTTCCAGCTCCTAAAGGTAAAGTCATTGAATCTTTCATTTTTTAAATTTAACTCTTGCATGTGATGAGACGAATGGAACATTCATTATCAAGATTCCAAAAGGCCTTGATATATCTTTAATCTTCCTTATTAAACCTTTACTACTGTGTTGAGTGAGAAAAAAAATAATAAAATCAGGAGTCCTTTTCTGCCTTATAGGAGCTGGTGATGAAGCAGGAAAACCCCAGAATTTTATTTCCACAGTGTTTTATCAAAATATATCTGAAGTGATATCAAAATTCAAAAATACTGTTATTTTTCATGGATTTCTAAAAAAAATATTGCTACCTAGAAATGTCATAAATAATTGCCTTTACATCCTTGAGCCAAATGATTTCACTTTGCTCTCCTTCACGAAAACAAACCCACCTTAGTGGATCAGTTTGAAACTGTTCTTTTTCTCCCGAAAATGCTTTCATGGACCTTGTAGACTGAAGCAGATTGTTTCTGTGAACCTGGCTAGGCTGCCTTCCCTGCTTCAGTATTTTCACCTCAGTGACAGCAGTGGGACTCATCTGGCATTGGAACTATCATAAAAGGGCAGACACTTGGAGTGTTCTCTGTGCAGACAAGGATTATACCCCACCTGCCAGGTGTTGCACGTTTTTTATCTGTGCCTACAATTTGTGAGTCTGCTTCTGTAGGTCAGGCTATGGGCCCTTCCCAGGACAGACACAACTCCAGTGTACCCCACAGGGAGTGACTGGATAGAAGGAGAGGACAGGCAGGCTCTGTCCCCGTGTCCCTGCAGCTATATCAGATGCACCACACTTAACACAGCTGCCTGCACACTAAAGCGCCCATCGTGTCCCATTAAATCTGCACCTGCTGGAGAAGGTTTTCAGCTCAGCCTTCAGATGAGGGATGTCAGAAAGCCTCTGCAGTCCCATGAAAACCCTGCTGTTCTTTTTTAAACTGAGCTATGCACTGCTCTTGCTTTGTTGCCACAATTTGCCATGAGTGGCAAACATCAAGTGTAGACATAACTGAAACACCCCTAAAAATGTGAAGGAGTCTCCTTATCTGGGAGCCGGTTCTGGAAGGTCATACTGAGCTTTGCCTCACTGGCAGTGGTCAGTGAACTCCCATTCCACACAATTTCCTTGTTCAGCTGCAGGTTTGCATATCAGGCTATGTCCACTCCAAATGTGTATCTATCAAATAATAATAAAGTGATTGCTTGTTAAAGGAAAGCGATACATGCTGAGCTCTGCGGTAAAGGTAAAATGTTTGAATCATTGCGTTAATTCTTAGGCCTAATTTGAAATTATATTAGAGAGAATATGACTTGAAAAACTGCAAAAAGCTGGCACAATACTCTGAAAATATACTCATGAGGGTCTGAAACTTGGAGAAAGCAAATCATTCAAAAATATGACTGGGAATGCTTTCTCTGCTCCTGTGGTCTATTCTGTGCAAAGACCAGGAATGAGTTACAATAGCATTTATAAAGGTTAAAGTACTACTCTTCTTTTCCTTTTCTTTTTACCTTTTTCTCCTGAAGTTTGTACAATGTATTTTCCTACTTTTCCATTTTTAACAAAACCACTACATACGTGTAACATTATTTAAATGTGGGTGAGTGCATTTGTGTGAGTACGAGTTCATGTGTGCATGGTAGAATAGGTAGAGAATACAAAATAGCAATGGATGGAATATGGAATTAAATCTATTGTTCAGATGAAGACCTTGGAATGATTATGGTGACTCTATAAGCCACCTATGCATTTATTCCCTCATAGGTGACATTAATTCCTGTTCTGCAAAGGCTTATTGCTGTGTGTATTCCTCTGTTTATACCTCAAGGAACTGAAATAATAGTTCACTTATTTTTATTCCGTTAAGATGTCAAAGTTTATCTCAGCAGCTGCTGTTTCACTGTAGCACTTTCACTTTAAATTAATGTTAATTTTAGATGTCACTGGCATTCTGACAGTGACTGTGTAATTGGGACATGGAGATTAAAAAGAGTCTTGGAGCCTAACTATGCAGTATTGTCAGTCCTGTTGATCTACATGTAGCATTGGGATCTCCTTCACTCTACCTGAAGAGTCACAGTGAAAGGAATTTGTGTCTTATGCAAGACTCCACAGTGATTATACAAGAAATGAAGTGTTCATTTGAACTATCAGTGGAAAAATTGTATTTTCCTTTCAAATGTCTGTTTTAATTTTTTTTAAATTTATTGTAATACTTAGAGAGTTTTTTGAGGAAATATCTCACATTTTTAGTGGTGATAGGCATGCTACAGCTGAACATGATTTAGCAATATCCCTTAAGATATTTTCTTCCTTAAACTGGTGATGGTCTGATCTCAAACCTGAAATCAGCTACAGGATTTTGTTTAACAGACAGTCTTTGCAAGCTGCTGCAGTTATACTTTTGCACTCAGTCAGAAGTCTTGAGTCTTAGTCATGATAAACACTTCTGGTTTTTACTTCTAATTTTATATCAATGAAAATATTTAAGTACAGATGGGAACTAGCGCTTACTGATAATGTAATGAGTTTTAATTCTATGCTGAAGAATAAATCTCAAAGCAACATACTTTTTTTTAAGCAAGGAAAAGGCAGATTAAGACAAGTCTGTTCTAAATAGTGTCTGAGCACAATGTGAGTAAGCTGCATTGGCAACAGCACAGAGGGAAAGAGGTGGCCTTTAGCCCCCCACTGCCCATCCTCTACCAGGTTCCCGTCTGAGAAAGAAACAGTTACACCAGCCCAGACAATAGCTATGCATCAGGAAAGGCATGTTGTGTCCTTTCTCCTACCACTGAAATGAAAGGAGTCAAATGCTAGAAAGTTTATTACACATTAGCTTCCAGAAGTGAGAATGAGATGTCATTTAAACAGCAACATTTAAGGACTTTGATTGTGTGTTTGATTTCTTTTCATGGAATATTAGCACATATTTATACTTTTTAAAAACTTTTACACCTTCAATTATTTAAACATCTGTGAAATTTGTTATCCAGAACATTTTAGAAACTTCAAAATGTTTCACTCCATGTGAACTAGTGCAAAAAAAGAGCTATTATATGCTAATCATTTAATGTAAGTATCTATAGAGGCATAAATACATCCAAAAGTTGAACAGATGTTGATTTTCTTATTGCAGATCTCTTCAAATCAACTGGGCATCTCCAGGACAGCCAAATGGCATTATCCTGGGATATGAGCTCTTACGTAAAGCATGGCAGAAGTGTCCTTCATCAAAGACTCCAAGGAGCAGCAAAAGTAATAGAATGTGCATCTCATTAGAATGTAAAAAGGATGAAAATATCTGTGGAGAAGTGTGTTACCATCCTGAGTCGGAGGTATTTCTATATTCTTAAGTTACATATATAATGAAAAATAATATTTTTAGGAATAGGTGTGTAAACCAAACCTCTCCAGTTATCAGAGAAAAGGAAGTGGAGGGTTCTGCTTCTTTTGATACTTTAAAATCAAGGCTCTGAAAGGAATCTTGAAACTCTTTAAAATCAAATATGGATGTTTGAGCTCATACAGGGATCGCTGTGTGTGAGTCAGCTGGTGACAGGTGATTCTGTTATTTTAAGTCTTTGTTGACCTCATTTCTCCTTTTAGGAGAAATGAATTGGTAAGCATTTATGAATGTGTTTATTTGGTTTGATGCAGATTTGAAGTGAATCTCCAGATAGTTTTCATTTATTGCCTGCTGGTTAAGGGTAGAAGTCATTTTAATACATGTGAATTAAATTCCTTGCACAGGAACCTGTGTTTCAACAATCCTTCAAACCTGTGTTTCAACAATCCTTCAAATAGGTCTGGGTGGGGACTTTGCTTTCCCAACCACCACATGGACCACCTCACTCATAAGCATGTATCTGAAGTTTCTTCCCTTCAGAAAGCTTTGCTCCATGTATCTAGTGCAGATGTTCATCTCAAGAATTCAGGCTATACAGGTGTTCCCAAGTAAATCATACAAGCCATGTGTGATGAAGTTTGAGGCGTGTCACCTCTTGAGTCCACTGAGAAAATCCCATTGTGACAAATCACATGGTGGATACACATGGATCTCAGTACATACTTTTGCATCCTGCTTGGGGCAGTTGGCACCAACCTGGGAGGAGCTGTTGACTCTTTTGAAGGCAGAGGAGCTGCAAAGAGATCTCATCAAATTAAGAGAGATGGGCAACCACCAACCTTGTGAAGTTTAACAAGGGAAAGTGCTGGATTCTGTGCGTGGGACAGGGCAACCCCTGTGCATACATGGTAGCTCATATGGCTCATTTTGCATAAAGTCATTGCACTTGCCCACTGAAAGGCCACAGGAAGTTTCTAGCTGTATGTAGAATTTGAAAAATGCTAGCAAAACTATAAAGCTTCCTACTGTTTGGGGAATCATTCTTCAAATCCTGCATGGCAAATGGTGGTTATTAGCCTGGCTTGCTGGGTTTTTTTTTTTTTCCTCCATCTTAAATTATTCCTTGGCTTAATGCTTAATGACCAGATTCTTCAGTAGAAAAAATCTATTTAGATTCAGCTACAAGTGGTTAGCTGTTACATGATAATGATGAGCAACTCTGAATGGGATCTATCGTGATTTGTCAGATGCATTTTTAAATTATGGCTATTTTCAGGTTAATCTTCATATGAGTTCCTGTTTAGGAGTAGGATCAATAGCATAGCAGGAGTCTGTAATGGTTTTTATTGACAAATGAGGTAGAAAACTCATAGTTTGAAAGTAAGATTTAATGTCATGAAATAGTGTCTCTATTTGTCAAAGACATCATCACATGTTCTGTGACTAAAGCAAACAATATGTATTCACAAGATTCCCTGTCAGACAAGACAGTAATTAAAGAAGTGAGTTATTTGAGGGGTTCAAATCAAAATATAAATTATTCCAGCCAACACAGCTTAGCTTTAGAGTTCTCTTGAAAGCAATACTATATTAAATACAAGTATTTCTGAAATCTCACAAGAGAATTATGGGCAGCCCTTTTTGTAAAGGTAAAACTATTTATTTCAGATTTCTGGCACAGTAGACTTGTACTATATGTTGGCATGTGCATGAATTAAATTTATATTATTTAGTTTTAGAAGTTTTCATTTTCATTTTATTTTTTCAGTCTTCATACATTTATGGTAACTTTGAGCTTGAAGAGTGTTCATTTTTTTTATATAGCTCCCTGGCTTTCTAATTTTTTTCTAATTAATTTTGCATTACGTTGTTCTAATGCTCTCTCTCTGTTCTCTGAGCCTATGGTTAGGAGTGGGTGCTATTTGTTAAGTAATGGATATATAATAAATGACTGGAAGGTCCACAGGAAACTGAAGCACTCATACATAAAATGACATGGGGGTAATTTTTGTGGGTGAATTGATTAAACTTCCTGTCCCAATGCTTGGTCTGGTTTGCTATATTTAACTTCACTAGCCATCCAAAATGTCTGTAAGAGAAATCTACAGAGCTCTTGGTGTCTTTTGTGCCTTTTAAACTGGAGTACTTGACAGGGACAGCATAAGGCAGTGGCAGTCCTCTCTCATATTTTTATAGAAGTCACTGTCAGGCTTTATGCTGATGTTTGTGATCCTTGGATTTGCCAGTCTGCTGGACAGAAGTGAAAAGCAACTCTGACCAGTGTATACATGTTCCAAAAGCTTCTTTTCCCGGTGCCAGCTGCACTTCATAGAACTATAGAATGGAAGGGAGTTGGAAGTTGGATTGGGAGTTAAAGAGCATCTAGTTCCAACCCCCTTCCATGGACGGGCACAGCTTCCACTGAACCAGGTTGCTCAAAGTCTCATCCAGCCTGGACCATTCACCATATATTGGTTGTACAGCCAAATGTGAAGAGACACCACTGAGAATCAAATGCTGAGCAGCTTAAATAATGTTTAGATCTAGAATAAATTTTTTGGTTCCTTTAATGATAGACTGGTCAGCAGAAGCAGGCAGTTGTATATAAGTAGTTCCTATAGACAAACAGGTTGTGGAGTTCTCACTTTGGCTCGTGTCTCTTATTGCACCTTGTTTACAAGACAAAAACTGGATCTAATTTCCCTCTTGAAATTTTCTTGAATTCATGAGTATGAAGTGAGAGGAAAACCAGACCTCTTGTACAAAAAATATTTCAAGATATGTCTTTGGTTATTTATTAATCTTTCCTTAAGGATTTATGGATTACATTTGGCATCATCAGCTTGCTATTGTAAGGCACTACAGAAAAAGAGGGATTTGTTATGATTCAGCTACAGAAGAGATCACCAAAATATAATCTACTCCAGTAAAAGAAGTGCCAGGGTGTGTGTGCAGCAGTGGGATGGAGGGGACTCTTCATCCAGCACCAGCTGAGCTGGGTACAGACAAGTGGGGTGCAGCTCTGTGTGAAAGGCAGTGGAAAACAGCCTGGCTGCCAGGCTGCACTGCTGTGTGTGCTGCATTTGGGATCTGGGTTAGAGCCTCTGCTTGGGACTGTGCTCTGCAAATAAACCAACTTGCTGTGAGCCTTCTGGGGATTCTCTAAAAGGGCAAGTGACCTTTTCACTAGGAGGGACATGTGTACATGCACATTCATGGGCTCATGCAGGCCTGATATTAAGCCCAGTGAAGACCAAACATTCTTCCCATCCTAAATAATCTTTGCACGAGATCCTTACTACTTCTTTCTAGTTGTTATTCAGTTTTCTGCTTCAGTGTTAGGATTCTTTTTTATTTTAACTAAAGCTAATGTGTTGTTGTGCCTAGTATCCTTACCCTGATGTTTAATCAGATTTGTATGGATTTATTTCTTGAGCACAGAAAGAATTTAGAAATATGTTTGTGTGTGTATTTTTGCAGAAGAGCTGAAAATATACCGTGATGTTGAATTTTGTCTGCTGCCCGGAAGGTCCCTGTGTCCTGTGTACCTTTTACAGAAACAAACTGTGCTGCTTGGGTATTTCCAAGTTGCCAAAATTGTCAGTCTTTCTGTAGCTGTTTTCAGTAAGATGTGATTCATAACTCTACCTGTATGTGAAGTCTCAAAAGAGACATCTGCTTACAGATCACATACCATGAGGTTTGCAGAGGTACTTCAGTTAACAAGGGAGTGTGCCCAAGCTTCATCCATCAGGTAGCATCATCTCAGTATCAATAGGGAAGGCATTCCTGCATTATCCATGGAGCTACCAACCCGTTTGTCTGTTGTTACTGACACCCTGAGGTGAACTCTGAAAATAATGAGACAGGTACAGTGAAAATGTAATTAAAGGAGTGGCATAAAGGCTAATAATTTCTGCTCACTTTGCATTGTGAGTATGAACATCAGTGGTTAAAAGGGTCCTGACTGAAGGTGTTAACACAGCTTCAGCACTTTTTATTTTCAGGTGCAACAAGCGGTATCAATCTGCAGTTAATGAACTAATCAAATATAACTGACATTAGTAGGAAGTACAGGCTTACCCCTTTACTCATTGTAATTAATGTGCCGTTTATTAAAAACATCGGCAGGACTCTTTTTTAAGGACAGGAGGAGCAAAACATGGCTTGATGGCCAGCTCCAAAAGCTGTCAGCAGTGAAACATAACACATCTTGACACTGGTGAAAGGTATCCCATCAATATTTATGCAAAATTTACTATTAATGTTAGCAATATTGTGCAAATTCTTTTCAAGTTCTTTCAGGCTTAGAGAACCTGTAAAAGTATTACACTTTTTGTTGTAACACACACAGGAAATGAAACTCATTTTAGGAGGATCATATATAGTGATTTGTAAAAAGAATAACAATAATTTCTACTTACGGATTTTAGATTGAGTCTGTATCAATTACCAAAAGAGAACAACAGTTTGAGAAAAGAAATTTATGAGTAAGTATGCTTAGCCAAAAAGGGTGTCTGTATAGATTCAGAGATAATTTAAGTAAAAAAAGAATGAGCCTTGCTAATTTAAAATATTCCCTCTCACATGAGAACATGATGGGTCAATCATTACTCTGGTGTTTGCTCCACAGGCAGAAATTTTTAATGAACTCCTGTAGCTAATAGGAATTCCTGAGAGTGTTTTGTGAATTGCTATTTCACAAAGTGGCTCTGGCAGCAAGCGTTTGACAAGAAGGATAAACATGGCTGCCTAGCACATCTGTTTATTTGAGTAAATCAGTCTTAGCTCAACTGGCATGTGTCCATAAGGCCAGATAATATCCTTCTGCAAAGTCTTCAGCAAGCAGAGGGATCAGCGATGACACACTTGTAATTAAAAGAGAGTTGCATAGATAAGTTTGGAGTATTTTTTAAAATTGTTACAATATTGTGTAATCCTGCCTGCCAGATTTGATATCTCATTACTCAGTGCTAGTGTCATGGCTGACTGGGCCTTTCTCAGGCATCATAATAAGCCTTTCTTTATGCCCAGTCCTTCTCAGTCCCTGTGCTCCTGGATCACAGTCCCCCTATGTGCTTGGGTGGGAAGAGAATGACACAATTGATTTGTGAGTTCCTCTGTGAGGTTACTGATATTTTTAAGGGCTTCTGTGACAGCTAAGGATGAACATCTTGTATCATCTTCATAGAGAGTAAAGATCTTCTGTTTACCAAGTGTATGTTGAGCATTTGACCCTCTTTACAAGGGTGAGATCTCCCACCAGCCTAAAATATTGGTGGCACCGTATTTGTTCAATTCAAGGCTTCTGCTTCCATGCACAGGACAGCACCCCCCAGTTGGGACTGTCGTGCTTAGATGTAAGAGGATGAGCTAATAATAACCTTTTGCCACTGTAACTTTCAATCCATCTGATTTTCTTCCTTTTCTATGATGCAAATTTAGCATTACTTGAATGATTTTGGGGTTTTTTATGGATTGATAATGCAGAATCCTTGGGATGAATATTGATATAGCAAGAGTCTCTAGAGGACTGCCAAAAAACTGTTCTTTTTCAATTTACAGCTGACTGCAGAGGATGTTGTGAAACTAAATAATAATGGCACAAACTGTATCAGTTGGCTATGCCAGATGAGAGTCTGAATGTATTTTAGAACTGACTGGACCCCTCTTTGGAAACTCTCTATAGATTTTTAAGAAATACTGAGGTTCTTACATAATTTTTAACAAGGGAAAGTAGCTGCTGAAACTACTGTAACATATCTGGATGTACAGCTGGGGATTCTGTGTGGGAATTAAGGAGGAAAAGGAGAGATACCAGTAATAATTGCAATCTTACAAACAATGTTTCAAACTGAATGCTGTAGAGTTAGTACTAAAATGGCCTTCCCAGTGTTACTGTGAAATATGCAGAGCAGCCCTTTCTACAGAGGATCCACAAGAGAAGTGACATGTCTTAAAACCAGAAGCATCTCATGGAAAGTAAAATTACTGCTCAAGCATTTGAGCCTGGATAAAGCCAAAGATGTGCAACTTTCTTTCTCTGAAAGGTGGAAAGACTGCGCTCCGGTGAAATTTGAGTGATGGCCATCACTAAAAAAAATGAAAAATGAAAAATGGGATGAAAACTGAAATACATGAAAAGAAGAGGTGGTATTGGGCCATACAGATCACAGAGGGAGACACCAGACAATCCCGAGGGGCACAAATTGGGACCAAGAATGCCTGAGGAACATGCATTTGGCCTTTTTTCATTCAGACTGGTACAGAATTTCCAACTGGTGTCTCAAGCTCATGTTGCAGTAAAAAGGATAAGACAGAGGGTATTTTTAGAAATGTCAAGAGCTGTTGCTAAAGGTGACCTATTCTGAACAAAGTGGCACAATAGGACTTGGGTTTATGTTTTTCAGAATGCTTTCAAGTGACTTGGAAATACAGAGAGACCAGCTAAAATTTTAGGTTTCTTTGGAGCCAATTGTAAATGAAGAAAAACTCACTCAGCCTGGACTGCATGCATTACAAAATATCCAAAAGCTAGGAAGCAGGGAAGAGGTGTAAAGCAGAGTTTTATTTGACATCTTAACTAATGATCTGGAAGAAAGAACAGTAGGTTAATTAAATTCATAGATTAGATTATATTACCAGTGACAAAGTGGACAGCAAAATAATATAATACGGCCTACAGAGATACAAAATTCCTGAACAGAAAAGGACAAATTGCAGATACATTGGTAGTGTAAAACAGATGCTGAAGGGGAAAGTATGCTGGAAAAGCAGAAAACAGTGTCACAATTCAAAGCATATAAGGTTATAAAACCTAAAAATATAATGAGGAAACAGGAACCTCTGCTGTCCTACCTCATGTTAATTGTGGGTTACCTGTTGTTTATATGTTGTAAATTGCAGCTTCAGAACCTAACCTAACCCCAGGTGATGGATTAATGGCCATTCAAAAGTAAACCAAACAAAGCATCATCCTTCTGAAGTCAGAGAGAGTTTACAACATCAGAAAAACATTTTATGTGTATATATTTTCATTAACATCATAATTATAATAAAAAATATATGCCCTGAGCCTATTAATATACATTTTTTAAGTTTTTTTTTTATCCAGGAAGTGGTTAAAGTACCTAGGTAAACAGAAGATCCTTCAGAGGAACACTTCCTTTCTTTGTTGATAAGCTAACCTGATTTAGGACATGGTAAATGTCAGTAGTGGAAGAGGTCCACTTCAAAAGAAAACAAAGGAGGAACTCTGCTCTAACATCTGTGCTCCCCTGCCAAATCCATTTCATGTCTAACTTCAAGAAGCTGGTATAAGTTGCACTGACTGAAGGTTCCAAGTTTACCATTTTTATGGTTATCCTACTGACTGAGCTCTGTGATTTGCTGGGTATTCAGTGTGCTACTCCATTGACACAGGAGTAAGTGTACAAATAATTATTTGATTGTTCAAGCATATTATTTTCTTGACAGCACCTAGAAAGAAGTCCACAGTTAAAAGGCCTTTTCAAAATTCATTTCCATATAAATTTTATTTTGAAAAAAAAAAACCCTTATATAAATACTATTCTCTTGAGATCACCTTCTCTGAAGAACTGTGGTCATAAGTAAGTGATTGTGGACTGTAAGAAAAAAATTCCACTTATTTTTATGTGAAAGAAAACCCAAGAGCTCATATTGGGAAATACTGTTTTTTAGTTGTAAGGGTTTCATCATCAATAAAAGAAACAAACAAACCAAGAATTGAGAAGAAAAAAAAAAAGGGTCAGGTGATGGTAGACTAAATCCACATATTACAATCTACTCCACATTGAGAGACTCAAGCAGCCTGTAAGGCATATGAAGATGATTCATATTAATGGACTATTTTATTAAGGTGCAGTATGGTTGAAGGCCACAGAATAGTAGCATTCTGTCGGATACACATTAGTTTATTGAAGTCTAATAATGCTGGAGGGCACAGAATTTTAGCTAAGTTACATTTTATTTGGCTGCAGTCATATTAGTGTCTGCACTAGGATACATGTTTTCATATACATTGTTTTGCCGGACAAGACATTATGTTCTGTTTTACAGATATTGCCTTACTGATTTTCCCTTCTTTTTTCTTTTTTTTACTACTTCTAGATATGTTGTAATGGGATTCTGCACTACAATAAACCTGGCTTCCAGTGCTGTGAGGACAAGTACATTCCATTTATTCTTAATTCACCAGGGGTTTGCTGTGGTGGGCAGATACATGCTGTGCAACCGAAACATCAGTGCTGTGGTGGTTATTACACCAGAGTTTTAGTAGGTAAGAGACAGCTCCTTTCCACTGCTTGAATGAAACACAACAGCAAAGTTGATGTATCTGTTAAACCAAGGAGAATGAAAACAATAAATGTGAGATTTATCAAGATTTCTAGATGTCTTTGAGAGTTGTGTTCAGTGAAAATTGCACTCACTTTGCCTTGTAAACACAGTACACTCTGTTTATACAAGAAAGGCTTAATTGACGAAACCTGATGATTGGGTCATTTCCCAGAGAACTAATTTATGCCAAACTATACTTAATTGCAGTAAGTGCTGCATAATGGGGAGGGCAGTTCTGCTTAATAGGGACACCGACAGGCAATTTAGTGGTGAGGTTTAGTTCCCTGCTTGACTTTACCCCACATGATTTTCCATAGCCATTTCTGTTGTGGAACAATGATTAGCATTTGGTGTTGATATTCTGGATTACATCACTTCTACTTGTTTCTACATTGTCTACCCTTTGTTTCTACTAATGTTACACATCAAAGTATACCTCCCACATGCATTAACTTTGATGGTAATTTATCCTTTTCTCATTCTCAGAGTGGTTTGGGAAGT
Organism: Lanius collurio; assembly: GCA_020086605.1. Lineage (NCBI taxonomy): Eukaryota > Metazoa > Chordata > Aves > Passeriformes > Laniidae > Lanius > Lanius collurio. The sequence continues at coordinate 39,710,728 of JACBWW010000002.1, read as the reverse complement.
TTGCCAAAATAATGCTTCTGTGTGTTTTACTGTCCAGACTTTGGTTTTCCAGTTTGTTGGTGGGTCGTTGTTGATGGGGAAAGGGAGGAAAAGAGGGAGGAGAGATCCCTTTCAGAGGGGCAGTGTTCAGAGAGTATAACTCTTTGTAGGCAATTGTCAGGTCAGGAGCTAAAGTGCTTCCATTACTCATGAGCTGGCACACATTCCATAGGCTCAGAAATGCTTGACATTTTGCCAACACATTCAGCACATCCCAAGTTCTGATCTTTTGAAAAGTAATTCATATATCACTGTTGCAATGGGGATAACTTGTAACGAGAGCTTTTCGGCAAGATGAGCAGAAAGGAAATATGAAGCAATATTTTATGGATGTTTCTGGATGTTTATTTCCTTCCAGCCTCCTCATGGCCGAGGTCCCATGGCTGACTGACCTCACAATCATGAGACTACCCCCTTCTTCCTGAGCCCAGGGAGCCCCCAACAACCAATCGTAAGACAGGTACAGGCCACACATGACAGGGGGACAGGGACAGGAGCAGGCCTGTACACTCCAGGGTCCCTCCCCCTGGGACCTTGGGGGAGAGGTACCTCAACATATCCCAATATTAGAATGCCTTCCATGATGTCATCAGAAAAATTCTATCACATGGAAGAACCCGAGAAGAGTATTTTGCTGACCTCATTAATCTCAGTGTACTGAAATGGAGAGATTATACTGTGACCTCTGTCCTCATCCAGTGGTCTGTGTTAACTAGCTTAATGTTGTTTACATCAAGACAGAAAAGCACAGTGGAACAAAATATCTTATGTCTGAAAGTAGTTCTTGTTCAGTCAGCAGTCCACAAGAACAAAACAGTGAATGTTTGAATATGATTTAAACGAATTTTTTTCTAAGTATACTTGCTGTATTATTTTTCTGTACTCTAAAGGGCAGCAATATGAACACTGTTGGTCACTTTTTTCTTTTTTATTTTTATAAATATGCTAATAACCTCAAGCTAAATGTTAATGTGGGTCATTCTTTGATAAGGATAACAATTAACTGGTAAGACTGCATAGTAGTTTTCAGAGGCAGAACATTTTCAAGCCTAGCTTGGAATGGATCCCATTTTGAGAGGTTAATGAGAAGGTTACTGATCCTTTGTGTCTTATGTCTAATAGTTCTTTAAAAAAAAATAGTTTTAGTTCCAATAGATGTAAGCTACATTCTGTGTTTTAATACTTTTTCTGTGTAGCAGCTCAATTAGCTTCCGAGGAATGCAGGAAAATATGATGAAATACGTAGATGGATTATATCTATTATACTCTAAAAATTTAGTCTCATCTTTTTTTTTTGTTTATTATTGACTTTATTTGATAAAGTTATTTATACAGGAAACTCTCTGAGCATACATATTTCCCAGATGTTGTTTGGCCAGCTCAATAGCTCAGGATGTGCTGAAGCACGCTGGGCTTGGAGGCATGAAGATTACAAATTAGGAAGGCAGAATCTCAGTTTCTGAAACAGTAGTGCACAAAGAAGTGCAAACATCCCTCCCAGAACTATGATGGGAGGCAGAACAAATAATGCTACTACCACCCAGGCACCCCTTTGGCAAGGAATGTGGGAAGAAAGGAAAACACTGTTCTCCTTCATCTGTTACAGTCTCAGCCCATGTTTGTTTCTGACAAAAGCTGCACTGAGTTTAGAGCTCTCTGTTTCTAATTCCCAGACTTTCATAGGAAAAGAACTTGAGATATTGCTTTAAATGAGAAAGATGAGTTTTAAAAATCAAAGCACATTTCTTCGATTAACATTCAGGAATCAAAATACTTAAATCAACTCTACTACCCATCTTCAATAGTAAAAAACCCACTCCCTCCTTCCAAATGACATTTAAGCCACAGAAAACATTGCAACACAGAAAAATAATATAAAAATGTTAGAACATTCAATCACATCAAGTGCAGATAATAGTTAATGAAAACTATTACCACTTATCAAAATTTTTGTATCCTTTATAGCAGGATGTATTTGTTCATAGCCCCCAGCTTATTCCAGTCCACCCCACCCCAGTGTTAAGTTTTAGTCTCTTTGGCAGTCTTATCCTAAGGACTTTTCTTGCAAAAGCTGAGATTTTGCTTAAGTAGCAGCCAAGTCCATCAATTGTGATGGTGGTATTTAATTTTTAAAGTGAGTTTAATCCTTAAATTCTCTTTGAGATGAAGTCCTGAGCGGCACTCAAACATGAAAAATGCTTTAAGCGTTGTGAATTAATTCATCAAAACAAGCTTGGGATGATTTTGAAGGAGAAAAGAAAGTTTTTTTCCAAGAGTAAGTAGGCTGACGGTTCTGTTAAACACAGCAAGAATGTGCTCTCTTTACTGTGTGGCTGCGACTGCAAAAGGTTTTCAGCTGTAGAATTGTCATATATACAGACATTATTTTCATGCTTTTCTCAGCTTTGTCTCTGTCATGCTTGTGTTTTAATATCTTACAGGGTCTTGGGCCTGATTTAATGAATGCACATTTCTTCAATCATTATTACAAATGAATATAATACTTTTATAGCATTCTGAAGTACCAAGTCTATGCTTTCACATGGAAAGTACTGTACATGAAGCTGTGTAAACCCAGACTTATTGCTATCTGATGAAAGCCTCTCCGGAATTTCAAGAGCTATAAATGGATAAAATCTTTAATTGCATTCTTTTATTGACAGGAGAAGTATGCTGCCCTAATGAAGAGGAAAACAGAGTTTCAGTTGGAATTGGTGACTCCTGCTGCCAGGGAATGCCTTACTCCACATCAGGCAATCAAATCTGCTGTGGTGGATCCCTGCATGACAGTTTCAATCAGCAGTGCTGTGGTGGAAGGGTCGTAAGCATGGACTCAGTCTGTTGTGGTGATGAAAAGGAAGGGACTGCATACAGACCTCTCACAGGTAGGTGATAAGTCTTCAAGAAAAAAAAGTCTTAATCTTTCTAAATCTCTTTTGACACCAGCTGTTCAGAAGTGACACACTCAGGTTTAAACTGTGTGTGCCAATTTGTTCAAATGTTGTTGCACTTTAATCACCTATTTTGCTATACTACAAAATGCTGAGTGCTCAGTACCCTTCTTTGCATTTGTGCAAAAGCTGCAGGGGCTGGAGAAACCAGATGATTCAAAAGGATTGAATGATCTTTTATTTTGCAAGTCAGGAAAATGTCCCCTCTCAAGGAAGTTAGATTGACCACCTTGTGCCACCATGCATCCACCATGTACCATACAGGGGTTTTCCATTTGCTCTGGAAATGTGGGGTTAGTCACCCAGAAACTGAAGATTGCAGTGATATCTGCTTGGTGGTCTATGTCCCTCCCTTGTGTTCATCCCTTTCGTGGGGGTAAACCTTCTCTAGTTTGAGAAAAACTAATCCCCAGCACTACTCACTGGCTCATCTGGTGTATCCCATTAATTTCTTGCAAACAATAGGAAATGACTCTGTCATCCAGAGGTACAATCTGAACCTTACTTCCTTGTAAAACACTCTGTGACTATCTGATGACAGAGATTGGAGGTATTATTAGAAAACCTATTCAGATATTTTGATGTGTCTTTTCTTTCCACAGTTATTAGACAAATTATACCCCATCAGCCTTAGGCTTTCTCAGCCTGACAGAAAGACTTCAGAAACTATTGTGGTCTCAAAGGGGAGCCAGATTACAAGACACAGAAATAGGGAAGGTTTAATACCAGCAATGCTTGGCACACAGAGCTGAGTGATGGTGTGTGCCAGTTTGAGCCTCTAGTTGTACAACTAAGAATCTTAATATATAACTAAGAATCCAGATCTGAAGGCCAAACTCCTCCTTTCCCCAAAAAGTAAGCTCTGTCTTCAGCTCATTTTTTTGTATTCCCTGGATCCTTCAGTGGCTGTGGCAGTAGGAGCATCCTCATTGGGTGCTGGCTGTCAGGACAAGCTAATCAGATGAGCATTGACATGGTTTCTGTGGTTTCCATGCTATCCTTCCCTTTTGGTGGTAACTCATGGTGTGTATGCTGTGGGCATGATTTTAGCTCCCTCTCCCTGTGATCCCTAATTGTGCTTGATCTACAGCATCCATGCTCACAATACCAGCTTTGAGAAAGGCCCTCTTGCATAGCCGCGCATTGTGCGGCTGCCACAAGACAGGGCTGGCTCATAAAACATCTCTTTATGTACTTTATTACTTAAACTCTTTTATTTGCCTGCAGGAGCCCTTTAACAAAATCACATTGAATTGACTTTCTCACACCAAATCAAATCTCGCTGGTCCCAGTTCAGTTGTCTTTGTCAATATGTATTTTATAAATGGAGTGAATTAACAGATGCTGTTGGAACAGAACTGCTGGGGTAGCGTTTATGTTTTTACTGCTCTCTCTGGGCAGATGAGTTGTGTAGGAGTGTAATACAGGTATCTTGGGATGAAAGTTATGTTCTTCATTTCAGTGTATATGTATTCTTAACAGTTTTTTTTTCCCTTAAATATATATATTTAAAAAACCTTTATATCCCTCTTTTAAAAATGTGTTTAGCCTGTAGCGCTCAATCATTTACACTATTTTTCCAAGGAATGGGTCGGGATGACATTTTTTTGGCTATTAAAAAAGAAAACAGTGGCTTTTTTCATCGCTCACGGGTTCTCTGTGAGGACTTTATGCTGTGAGCCAGCACAGAGCTGAACACAAATACAGGTTTGAAAGATGAATTAGCACCACAGTTGAAAAGAGATCGTATCCTTTTGCATTAAGTGTAGCACAGATTGGGGTTTCTTATCATATCATATAGATCATGCTCAATTGGTTTTTGCTTAATTTCTTGGAGTAATTCAGCCTTGCTAAATACATCACAAAAATGCACAAGCCAGGCACAAAAATCTACCTGCTCCCTATCCTAATTATTGTAATGATTCTAATGGAAAAAATACTCTTACATAAAAACATAATTTACTTATCATTGGCAAATGGATAAGTAGAATTTTGCAAGAAAATGGTAATTGGAAAGCTGATCTCATTGTCTGGAAGGAGAAGAGGTAGCAGGGTGGCTTTATTGCTTTTGAAGCACTGTTTTAGACTTGGCAATGAATGCCATAGCTAAAAATCTAGTGACAGTTTAAAGCTTTTGTTTGAGAGCTTTAAGTCCGTCTAAAAAAAGCCTACAAGAAAAACTTGATCACTAAAAGTGCAAGCCTTGCACGCAGTCTCATTTTGTTGCATGACCAGTTCAAAATCAGTGCCTTTCTGCTCAATCTAGACTCAGGTTTGACCTGAATGTGAGTTTAAGGGCTTGAATCAGAGAACTTTTTCATTTACCATTGCATACCTTTTCCAGAGAGTCTCCCCCGAAAACAGAGATGTTTTGTCCATCCCAAATTAGGGTTTTTTCACATTTATTTATTAATTTATCTTTTCTTAGGTTTCCTTTTTCGCCCCTTGTTGGCCTTATTTAGTGGGGTGACCATAGAGACATCTACTGGCAAAGGCTGGCAATGGTGTACATGCAAATCCTGAGCCCCTCTGCTGCAGTGTGATTATCCAAAGTTCTCTATTTCTGGCTATAAAGGATAATGTCAGCTAAAACCACTCTTGGATTTTCTCTCCGTCTTTTTTGTTTTGTTTTGTTTTGTGGGGTTTTTTTTGTTGTTGTTTTAATGCCACTATTCTGACATCCCAGACTGATGAAAGATGATGCTTTGTACTGTTGTGGTTCCTGATCTGTAATAGTTGCAATACCCACATGTAAGCCAAGAATTTTTGGAGTAGTTTGCAATGTACACTGGCTCTGTGTTTTGTTGATTCTCTATTCTGGCTCCAAAGGCTAAGCCTTTTAATACTCATTTTTCCCTTTTGAAAGCATTGGTTTTGCAGATTTGCTAAATTAGTAATTCATCACTCTGCTAGGTTTATAATTTTTTTCTGTTGCTGGGGATGAACATGAAATAATTGTTGACAGAAATCAGTGTTAGCAGGAAGTATCTTTTCCAGCCCGTGGATTTTCTTTTTGCTGTAATGCATTGCATGCCTATGAAACATAAATATATAAAATGTGACACACACATTCCAACTGAGTTACAAACAAATAGCATACATTTTGATATTTTGCTGAATTCAGCAAGGGTTTATAGGAATTTCTGGATCCTTAAGCAATTGAATAAAGCTATTTTTAGAAGGCAAATCAATCCATCAATATTACATGGTCTTATTTTGTTTTTCTTGGAGCATATTTAAAATTGTACATTTGAGATGTCAAGGTTCAGGAGTCAAGTGCTACATGTGATAAATTAAGGAAAGGTCAGAGGCTATGCAATGCAGTTTCAGAAGATTGTCTACCTCTGCCTTTGCAGCTCATTCATGCTGAAGTGATGCACTCTGGGAATTACTACCAAACTCTGCTCTGCAACATCTGCTCTCCCTAAGTGAGTTAGTGCACGTCAGACATCTTTATGTCAGAATATTGCAGTGATGGATGCAGTCTTCAGAAAATGCTGCATAAAAATCTGGTGTGCCGTTCTGGCCATTAAGTGAAATTACTATTTAAATTAATGGCGCTGTCACAGTTTATCTGTGCAAAGAATGAACGCTGATTAGGGTATTAAGTAATTAGCAATTTATCACACTGGAACAAGGTTGATAATAATTAAAGAAGTAATGGTTTACCAAAGAAACTAGAAAGGGAGTCACTTCTTGTTATGTGAGTGAAATCTTGGCTGAAAAATTTAATTCAGTTAAACAAAGATGAGGTTCACAGTGAAAGAATACAGCTTTGTTTGTTTCAATAGAAATACAGTTCATTATCAAAATTTTAGTTTGCCTGTCAGAGGTCCCTTGGGGCTGTCTGAGGTGCTTATTAGTATTGAATTGAGTCATTTTCTGCAATAATTCTCTGTTTAAACTTGGTAGAATCCTAGGACAATTTGGAAAAAGGGTGTGAACAAGAGGAAATATTTTACCTTTTGAAGAGCTAGTGAGCACAGCTGGATTGCTGTGAATAGAACCAGCCCTGAAAAAAGGTAAAGTATGCAAGTAAAATCACCATTTTTAGTCATTTCAGTGATTGGAATGAAATGTTCTGAGTGCTTTAGCAAGATCATACCTTTAAAGATTAATTTTCATTATGTATGACTTCTAAGAGAGATTTGCTGCAATAAATGGCAGTGAAAAAAGTGGCCACTCGTGTTTTAAATGCCAACATATGACAGAAATTACGTCAAACACAAACTACTTTGTAGATGTAACAGTATATCACAGCCCTGATTTTTGTGTGATACCTTTCCAGTTCAATTAGGAATAACATTCCCTTCATTGCCAGTTGTAGAGGAGTTTGTAGTGTTTGGTTCTGGGTTAAAACTTACCCCATTTTTAATGTGGTGTTGGGTTCAACACTGGTATTTCATGTGAATATGTGGAAAATTGCAGTGGTTATGATGAGCTTTTAATTGAAAAATGAAATTATTAAAATCAGAAAAAAGACAGTTGAATTCATTTTGGCAGCTTATCAATTCCACTATAGGAATGCAAATTATATTTATATATCAACTTCTTGAAGAGTAATTCTTTGTATTAGATGACAGAAACTTCACTGTGGGTATTTGGAAAGTGACCATTCAGTTCTAGGTACCTAATATGAACCCCTACTTTAAAATATAAAATAGGTGATAAATTCTGGAATGCTAAGATGCACTGTTGGAAGACTGCCCATGTGAAGAGGTGATGAAGGTGATCTGAATAGAAAGTACATGGAAAGCTTTCTCAGTTTTCACATTCTACAAGAAATTTTCATCAACAATCCATCTCCAGCCTGCTGGGCCTGGTACATTGGTGTGGTATTTCATAGCAAAGTTCTTTAAAAAGTTCAGGAGTGGTGAATGTTGATTGTAGGGAACCCTGTTTATTCCTCTAATTCTTGATTGTTTTCAGTAGGTCTGGGAGTCAGGATGCTTACTTCAGTCACCTCACGTTTGAATTTAATCTCACTTTAGCTAAATCTGCATAATTCCAGTTGCTCGTGGGTTTATGCCAAGATATATTGCATTGTGAGCTTTCTCTTTTCTTATCTATTTATTTATTGACTTTCATTTCATATTCAGATATATTTTTGTTTGTTTGTTCATTTCAGGGATGTTCTGTTGTGGGCAAGAGTACGTGAATAAGTCAGATACCATATGCTGCTCAGGTTCCAGTGGTGAGTCCCTAGCACATGTTAGAAAGAATGACCAAGTGCCAGTAAAATGCTGTGAGACTGAACTTATTCCAAGGAGCGAAGAATGCTGTAATGGAGTTGGATATAATCCTTTGAAATATGTTTGCTCTGACAAGATTTCAGCTGGAATGATGATGAAGGTAATTGATAGAAAATCTCTCGGTAGCTCTGATTTGATGATGGAAAGAGAAATACACTGTTCATAACTATTTTTCTAAAATAGGAATATAAAAACTCTTGTGTGCATTATTCATTTTCACATTACATCCATATTAATACCGAATGAGTTCGCCATGATTGATGTTATTGCAATGAATTCTAAAGGAATTAATAATGATTAGCTGCCTCTGTGAAGTGTTGCCCAGCACTTCAGATTAGTACAGTGGCTAAAAGCTGGCATACTAACTGGACCGACATGTATAGCCAGTCTCCATTCTGTGACCACCGTTTCTGATGATGTTCATTAAGTGGAAATTAAAATTGGGCTGGCCAGTTATGAAGTATAAAAATGGTATAACATTTCAATTTGGGCAGGCAGTAGGATATGATTCCTCACATTCCCCCCCGCCAACTCCCCCACCTCCCCTCAAAAAAAGGGCAAAAATAAAAAAAAATAAGAAACTGACAATTTCTTGATGAACTTAATCCTGATCCTACAGAAAACCAGTGGCCATTTTGGCAGAAATTTCAGCAGTACTAGGATAGGTCCTTTCCTACCTAATGAATTATATAGTTTATTCTGTTTTAGTGTCAGAGTAAACTAAACAACATGATGGCTAATTTGGTCTTTCACAAGAGTGACCTGTGACTGTGGGCATCAGCATTAGACAATTCCAAGTTGAATTCAACATAAATCTTAAAGAATTAGCGTCTTGGTGGTATAAATGGTAAAAATGTTGTTGATTGTTATACAATTTTTCTTTAAGAAAATGAACATTTCAAAGGATGGAAACTTGAGATATATATATTCTTTTTATAAAATTGTATTTATATTTACGATAAGAGAGAGAGAGAAAATGGGTGAGGGAGAAAAAAGAGGGTTGTTTATTGTGAATTCTACAATATGGAAATCGGAGAGATATCATGGAATTTACCAATAAAGTAAAACAGACCTCATCCTGCCATATGCAGGTGTTCCTACATCCTTGTCGTTCATCTGCTAAGTTAATACCGAAATATTTCTTACATCTTCTCCTTTTCATGTCAAGATTTTAATGTAATTTCATTTTCAGACTGAATAATTTTCTCCTAGAGAAAATCCAGGCGTTTTGATGAGTCAGCTACAGCTCCTCAATGCATTGTATTAGTAGTTCATGCAAGGCAAAAAAATGGCTGAGAACAGATTAATGAATTCTAGCAGATAACACACCAGATCCCTGCCTTAGGTACAAAGTATAAACAAAGGAAGTGCTTTGTATTTCACTTACCCCCAGTAGAAAAGAGATAGCAGTGCTGGCTCTCTGATATGTATAGATTTACTAACAGTGAAAGGGCTGATAGCCTGACAGGTTCTGGAGCTACTTTACATGGGAATCCAATCCATCTACATCCTGCATCCTATATGGATATCTATCACAATGTAATTTTCAGGAAAGTGCCAAATTTGGGAAATGAAATTAGCTGAAGTTCCTAATCAGCTAAGAAGCTAATTTCAATAGGTGAATTAACAAAGTGTTAGATATAATCTGTTTGGTTTTCCATCTGAAGTTTATGACCTAATGGGCAGAAATATCTGTTGCAAATATGGCAGTATATTTCTTTCTGCAGCAACCTATATTTTATGAGAATTATTGCTCTCTAGCTTATGGTTTGGCAAAAAATATTATTTCATGAATTTTAATGGAAAGTTGTGGATGTTCACTGTATATTTCAGTGAATTGTTTTTTATGGGTTAAATCCTACATCTTTATGTTTGCAGAGGTCCTCTTATTGCAGCAAAGTTTCTGTTTAGGAGGGATGTTGCAGAAGACATAATTTATATAGCACATGAATAAAGTTCTCAGCCTTAAAAGCTGCCAAGGACTTGCACAGAGCCCTCTTGTGTACTTGGCAAGCTATGTGAGGGACTGGGAATTTGCTACTGATTTTCCACAGGATATTGGCCATTGCAGGAACAGAATGTTCAAATTCTTGGATAAAATCCTGTTCTCATTGATTCTAGACTCTTATGTTTCCAACAAATCCAGCTTCCAGTACTTAAAATTTGTGATGCTCTCATCCAAGGACCCTAAAAAAAAAACCCACCTCTTTCTTTTAGAAAGGATTAAGAAACATTAATTATCAAAGACAATAGGTAGGCCAAAGGCTGAAAGGCTCTCCCCTCTGCTAGAAATTTCAATGTCCTCAAGGTGGTGTCCTGGTTTTGTGTTGTATAAAGATAGAGAAATACTGATGGAAGCATTTATAGAGAAAGGAAGATGCAGGACATATGTTTAAATTTGCCCATGTATTCCTTAGGTAAAAGAAGAATGCAAGGCTAATGTCCTCTGTCCTTTATCTATGGAGGAAACAGCACACTGTGGGAAGTGTGACTTTGATCCTAGGGAGAATATCTGTGCATGGATAAAAGGTTCACAGAGTGCCAGAGAAATGGAGGTAGAAGCAGGTGTGTGTCCAGCAGAAGAGGAGACCGTCTACACAGGAGGTTCAACGCAGTATTCATTTACAGGTAAGGAAAAGTGGCAGACCAGGCTGGTGATTTGCTAGTACAGTTAATTTGCTCTGGAGAAAAAGATGGCCTGAATGATATCAGATATCCTAATCAAATGTGAGGCAATGCAAAGAAGGGCACAGATCTTCTGGAGTGAGTCCAGAGGAGGCCATGAAGATGCTCGGAGGGCTGGAGCACCTCTCCTATGCAGACAGGCTGAGACAGCTGGGGTTGTTCAGCCTGGAGAAGAGAAGGCTCCAGGGGGACCTTATAGCACCTTCCAGCACCTAAGGGGGCCTGCAAGAGAGTTGGAGAGGGACTTTTTACAAGGGCAGGTAGTGATAGGACAAGGGGGGAGTGACTTTGAACTGAAAGAGGGCAGGTTTAGATGAGATACTAGGAAGAAATTCTTTACTATGAGAATGGTGAGGCACTGGCACAGGTTGCTCAGAGAAGCTGTGGGTGGCCCATCTCTGGAAGTGTCCAAGACCAAGTTGGATGAGGTTTTGAGCAACCTGCTCTAGTGGAAGATGTCTCTGCCCATGGGAGAGGGGGTGGAACTGGATAGCCTTTAAAGTTGCTTCCAACCTAGGCCATTCTATGATTCTATGAATTGTAGTGAAGTAGAATTCTTTTAAGAAGTAATCTGGGAATCAAGACAGAGACTTCAGGAAAATGAACTGAACAAAATTTAGTGAGTATGTAATGTCTAAACCTGATTTCAGAAAAGTTGATAAAAGTACTACTGTATCTGAAAATGACCATGACTCAAGAAATAACATGAATTTCTAACTCTTTTTAAGCACAGGGAAAAAAAAAAGTGTTGTTGTTGTTTTTTTTTTTTTGTTTTTTTTTTTTTTTTTAAATAAGACTGAGATCATTCATATTTAACTTTCTTTTTCTAGATGTGAACCTTGAACCTTTTGTGACATATGAGTACAGGGTGGCTGCTTGGAATAGCTATGGAAGAGGTTTCAGTGAAATTAGCAGAGCTGTCACTAAGCAAGATGTGCCACAGGGTGTAAGTCCACCAAAATGGGCCAAAGTAGATAACCGGGAAGACATGATACTTCTGAACTGGGAGGAACCACTTCAACCAAATGGTATTGATATATTATATTTAAAGTATATGTTCTATCATTCCACTGACAGTGTTCCAAAATCACAAAATATATTTTGATTAGTCCCTGTCACTGAGGTATTCATATGCCTAAACTCTGCAGGAAGATTTTGCTCTAGGTTGCTATAATTTTCATTGCAAATAAGAGTAGAGTCTTCTTCACTGAAGACAATTTAGTATGTCTTTACAAAGTGCCAAAAAGCCTCTTTTGAGAACAGTTATAATAAGTGTGCAAATATGATCAGAAAATGACAGTAATCATAAAAAATATTTGGGGATTCGGGGGTAGGGGTGGTGGTGCTTATGTTTATTTCAGGAAATCTTGCTTATTATTTTCAAACTGTGAGAAAACTTGGAAGAGCTCTCAATAAAAACTGGGATCTACTCAGGTGCTAATGCAGGTCCTGAGGAAAGTAGCTGGTAATTGACACTGAGCATTTAATCAGAATGAGTATCTGCTACTGTGGTCATGTAGATATTTCATTGGATGTTTTCTGTATGCAGAGTAGGTTATTATCCCATCACACAGGATCCCTCAGCTAAAAAAAAGGGAAAACTTTTTTTCTGCAATAGGTCTTATTATTCACTACATCATCCTGCGAAATGGAATCGAGCATTTTAGAGGAACAGAAAGGAGCTTCACAGACACCAGTGGTGTCCAGCCATACCAAGAATATTCCTACCAGCTGCGAGCCTGCACTGTGGCTGGTTGCACAGACAGCAGCAAGGTTGGTGAAGTGGGCTTCATGGAAACCAGTGAAAGGGTTTTATCAGCCAGTGTGGCAACACAGAAATGCTTTTGGAAAGGTTTAATTTGAAGACACACTGAGTATTGAGTAAGTGAAAAAAATATCAATAATCTGATTTGGATTCAGCTACTGACAGGTGAATATTTGCAACCCAAGGCTGATACAAGCAAATGGAGGAAGAAAAAAGTATCTCAGTCTTGGCAAAGCTGAAATTGCACTGTAGGAACTGATGTTTGTTAAAGAGAAAGTTGTACATGGCGGAATAGAGTAAGGAATATTAAAATGTGCTTTATCTAAACCTGGAAATTAAATTTTTGCTTCTCACTAGGAGGTCTACAGCCTTTTCTTCCTTGCTATTTCTTAGATCATCTGCTTTATAGTCTATCAATTTGTTTAACAAACTTCTGACTCCTCCACTCCAGTGGAAAAGCATCATTTCACTATATTACTCTTTGCTGGACTTCCATGTGTGCTTCAGGCTTTACTGTCCTTTAGTTTATAACCTGCCTCAGCTTTAGTTTTAAGCAAACAGGACCTCTTACCTCCCTTTCTCACAGTTTCATTTCCTTTTGTATCACTTTGAATCATGGATGCCTTTTACCAACATTACTATTTAACCAGCCCTAGGTTTTATTCTGCAAAGTACCTGCCTTATTCATCACTTGCAAAAATGATTTCTTAAGTGGTGTCTTTTTCACAATATTATTCTTGCCTCTCTGAAAATTAATTTCTAGGACTACAAGGTTAAGGTCTGTGGGGCAGAGGTGGGGAGTAATGACTATGTTTTGTAATTATAATATCTGTGGGATTGAATTTTTTTTTTATTTGCAGGTGTTTAAATGTTTTTCTTATTAATGCAAATCTCAGCCAGAAGTCTAAAATAAAAAACACTGATGCAGAGGCATGAAGATAGGTGGATCATTCTCTGCCTGCACACAGAGCTGTAGTCTGGGAGCTATGTAGGCAAAGTTGCTGCAACCACTGACCTCATAATAAATCCTGCTTATTTCACTTGCCTGTAATTAAGGAGTTTACTGTTGCAAACACTGAAGTCTGCAAGCAGAGACTGATTCCACCAAATGCACTAAGACAATATATTATAGAGGGCACATTTTATATTTACAGCATAATATAAATACTTTATGGTGGTAATAACAGAAAAAGAAAAGTGATTCTCAAAGAGGAAATGGCCTGACTCACTTATTAAACCAGTATAATTTGGAAATGTTTCTTCTGTAGTCGATGGTGGAGATGTGTCAATAGAAAATAATCTTTTTCCTTTATTTTTTGGTAGAAAGAGCTTAAAAAGTGCAAACTTATTCTGTCTTCCAAAATCTTTAGATTCCTTGCAAAAGTATAGAGTTGCAAGGTATAGAACTGCAAGAGAGTTCAGATTGCATGGGATATATGGAGGCTTAGTCCCATGTTTACTGGTGCTTAAAATATTTGAAATCAGGCAGTTAAAATGCAGAGACACTGACAAACCATATGGAAGAGAGTTATCAAGAGTTCTCCAGCAATACAGTTTTTGTTGTTTCACCCTGTGCCATACACTGCAGCTAAAATGTGGTGAACCTGTTGTGATAAATTGTAGACACAGACTTATGTAATGTATTCAAGGTCAGATTTCATTGTGAAAAAGGAGGAAAAAAGTAACTAGTTCTCCAGACCCTTGGTAATGATATGCCAGCCCAAACAACATTTTAAAACAAAAGTGACATTCTCATTGATCATGGTATCTAGTGTACTATTACATTAAATTGCTCTTTAATTCATATGTCTTCAGGTAGTTGCAGTCACTGTCCAAGGAGTCCCCGAGAGTGTTCAGCCACCAGAAGTCAGTGCTCTGAACTCCACAGCGTTACATTTAAGCTGGATTGCACCCAAGAAACCAAATGGGATCATCAGAGAGTACCAGATCACTCAAGTGGGGAGAGGACTTATACACATTGATGCTGCAGGCAGAATGCAGCACACTGTGTCAGGTAAGGAGGCAGAGCTCTTTGACAGGCTAATGTCCTGTCCTTAAGATATAAGGCAGTATTAATATATTAAAAATGCCACTTGTCAGAAACTTTGAAATCCCCAGTACTGTGCACAGTTTGGAATGCTTTATCATGACTTTACATATCTTAAATTTATTTTTTTTCAATCTCTTTCACTTCTAGCTGCTATTTGTTAAAATATTAATAGATTTAATTTCGAAATTTTAAAATAAATCTTTCCAGCTTGATTGAAGATGCATGCTTTGTGGTGGGCTCAAGGACTCAGATATTCTGTGTAAGCTTGCCATCCCTTCATACAGATTCAACTCTCTCTTTTAACATCACTGATGTGCAGTAATGCAGTGTTGGATGTGTAGCAGCATAGAATCAAGAGGGATACAGTAGTTTATGTCTGAGATAATAAAAAAAGAAAGGAATACAGGACAGGAAAGATCCTGAATTCTGTTTATATTATATGTTACTTATAGCCATTTTCTAAATACTTGGTGAAAGAAGCTTTATTCAGAGATTTTCAGGGAAAGTTTGGCTCAGACCTCAAATGTATTATTTTCACATATCTAATTTTCAGTTATTTCTGAATGTTACACTGAAGCGAAATTCTTCTCAGAAACGTTTCTATTGAGCACAGAGCAGGAACATAAGCATTATGAGATATCTTTTTTTTCACTCTTTGACCTCAGGTTGCTCATCAAATTTTTATATCTCACAAATGCATTAATTTTTCCTTGTTTTTTTTTCCCCACCAGTAGGAAATTTCAAGATTCATTTGTTGTACACACCATATGATAGCCAGCCAAAGAGCAAAAGTTGACTTAAGTGCACATAAATCCCCTAGAGCATGGATGGCACTCTCAAACACCCCTCAGAGCATGAGCCCCAAGTCAGGGTGGATCCCTTAGTGCTTTAAAAGAGTTTGTCTCTGCTGTAGTCACTAACAGAGGAGCAAGATTACTGTTCCTCTTTGACAATACCTTGCTCAAGTGTGAAATTCATCAACATTGTATTACTCCCATCTCCATATTCAGTGCTTCTGGACATGAGATATTAGCCAGAGTTGGTGGTTCATATTTTGGAATTTGTAAGTTTACACTGTAAAGAAGGAACGTTCCAACAAGGAGTGATTTATCAAACCCATTGAAAAATATTTCTCATGCTCCTCCAAGGCAGTTATAGCTCCATTTTAATGCCAACAATACTTACCAGCTGGAAATGAGAGGAAGTGAAATTAATTCCTGAGAGGCAAGGATCTTTTTTTCTTTTGTGTGCCTGTCCAGTTGAGCCACTGTCCAGTGTGCCCATGTTAAGCCAGGAGTGAAATAAGTCATCATTCCTCCTGACAGGCATAATCAAACCTTGTGCTGTTTTCTTCAGGAGCTTCCTTGAGTAATAATGCGGAATTCATGACTGATTTAGCAATGTGGGCAATTATTGCTCTCTAAATTAAAAGAATGTAATAAAAGAACCAAAGTTACTTCATACATAATCTCAAATGTTTGAACTGTTTGTTTTATTCCCTGTGGATGTATGTTTCGATTTTCCTATTATCCTTGGTTTTTCTTTTTCTTTTTTTTCTTTTCTCTCCAAAACCTCCTGTTTTTCCCTGAGCAACAATTGAACATTAATGAAGCTGTAGCATTAGTATTTGTGGAGACTTTGAATCTCGGGTCTCACAAATAGCAGACGTGAAGGCTAGCACCTTGCCATGGCACCATTGTCTTGCTGCTTATTTTTAATTACATCAAAGCTTTGGAAACATGATCCCACAAATGCTTTGTGGGAATAGCGCTGAATGTGCTCATCATGTGAAATCCATAAATTGCTTATAATCCTCTCAAGATGTTAAAAAAAGCATTAAGTAATTGAAGACAGGAAGTCCTCAGTTAATTATTTAGAGGTGTTATCAATGCTTTAAGCAAACTGAAGCATTTTCTGCTATCTCACTGAGTTGAATGCCACTGGGACCTAGGGGCAGCAGCCATCATCTTCTCATATTCTCTAATGCAAACAGCACATGGCAGCTTGTCAATAAAAGACCTTTTTATATCATTTATTACTGAACACTTCCAGTACCCTGTACAGAACAATTTGGATGACAGTTATGGCATTGTTTCACTTTGTGTTACTACTACTTTACAAATGGGCCTGCTAATGCTTTGCAGTGGGGCCAGGCAGAGGGATAAGACTGAGGAAAATAATTAGGGGGATTGTAAAAGAAAGCTAAGAGTGCCCTCTTCAGCAGCAGCAGGTGGGTTTATAGAAAGGATTCTTAACTCCCCCTTTTTAATACACTAAAGTTAATATCCCAAGTAAGAGGCTTTATCAACAATTCTTAGGATCAATCATTTTTAAGTCAAAGCCGAGGAAGAAAATTGACAATTTTTTATAAAAGAAACAATAGTAGGAATACTTGATGACTGAATAGTTTGAAATTATTTTATCTGAATATGTTCTCTATTTCAGGGCAATGAAAACTAAAGAGATACCAAAATGTTGTCACTGGTCAAGTCTATCTCCATATGCAGCACTGAATCATTAATAATATTTATCTAAAGGAAACTCTTGGGGGTGGAGGGGTTGTGTGAGGCTGTGGTCAGCAATCTGACATCCTCCTGAGTAAAATTCCCGTGGCGGGACCCAGGAGCGTTGTCCTGGGAGCTAATTACTGACCTTGCTGGAGCCATACCCACAAATGGAGACAAACAGTATCAGAAGGAATTGATTTAGCTAATAGAATGACGCATTCTTGAAAAAACCCCACTGTTCACAGCCTTTTGGCAAATGGCAAATGCTGTGACAATATAATAGACTGCTTAAGTTGACCAAAAAAAAAAAAAAAAATTAAAAATTCCCCACAATAATAAACCAAGAAAAGAAAAGGTGGATAGAAATATCCTCCAGTGAACAATCAAGTAGAGACATTAGAAAAGCAAAATGCTGCTTGTATTTCAAGATTATCTTACTTTTAATTTTTGTTATCAATCACATACATAGATTTGCACAGAGCTTCCCAAAGCATGCATAGGACGAGGTGTCTAATGCAAAGCTTTAATAGTCTAGATAAAAATCTGCTGTGACTGCTCCATGTATGGAATTTCAGGTATCAGAATTTCACTAATAAATTTAATAAAACCATGTGCTCTTTTTTTAATGCTCATTTTTCTCTTTAAAGTGTAGTTGTAAATGAGTATAGCTTTATTATGCATGTTTCCTTTAAAAGTGAACATGACTCCCTTTAGGGGAATTCAAGTAATTTGTTGCCACAGTAATCTTTTCTATCCTGAAATGTTAAATACTTGGCTTTCCTCCATGCCTTTGCCTCTCTCTAGTCTGCAACTGTCATTTTCTCCCTCCTTACTTTTATACACAGTGCTCAGATGATTTTTCTTCTTTTCCAGTTCATGATTAGGTTACAGCAAGGGCTGTCCCTCTGAGTCATCTCTTTATTTTCTCTCCTTCCCATCTTGTTCAATTTGTTAAGCAGCCTGCATGTCTTCCATTCAGCATTTTACCTTCCTATGTAATTGCTACTTCTTCTTTCACTCTATCTGTTTGTAATATGTATTTAACTAAAATATCTTTGTACTGGGTGTAAGCAAGGATTTTTTTAAAAAAAAGATCTGGCAGAGGTTTTTTTTTTGTTGTCAAAGGATTGCATTGTTCTTGAAATAATTCAGTTTAGACACAGAAGCTTCATCAAGAGTACACTGTTAAGACCACAAAACCACGTGCGTAGAAAGTGACCTGTATGATACATCTGAATTGACCTGTATAATCCTGTATAATCCTAATTCAGCCTCTTTCACACAAGTACACAGCAGTACAGTCATTTGTGCATGGGGTTACTGCCTCGTTCAGTCCACAATCTGTGCCCCTTCCAGGGAGAAATAAAATGAAGCTCCTGTATGGAGTCTGGCTGCCTCAGCTTTGGCTGTGTTTAGTGGATTTATTCCTTCTGGGAGTCTCAGTGTAGATGGGCCTAATTCTGCTTCTGCCCAGAGTTACACTCCCTTTCAGGGAGGCAACTGGGACAGTGCCAGCCCGCAGGGACCAAACATGGATCGCTGAGGGGCTGGTGACATGGACTGCCAAAGGAAATGGCCTCACATCCAGGGCTTTCATATTTGTTCAAGCTGTGGTACTGAGGAAGGCACATCTCATTCTGTCACAACCACGTCTTCCTCATTTTGGTTACCCTGCCTGAGACCTGAAATTCCTGAGCTTTCTGAGCTGCAGCTGAAGGCACCAGTTGTGCTTGGATAGATCAAGTTTTGCATAACACTGAGTAGTCTGACAGTCAGGTCCCAGGCATCCCAAACAGCCTCCTGGCAGCTCCAAGGAGATTTTTGGTTCTCTTTAGTCTCTTTCAGTTAGTATCCTGATTCTGAGAGAGAAATCTTCCTCTTGTGGTTTTGGTTTTTGGGGTTTTTTTCTTAGTTGACGTAAGTTTTTGTAGAGTTGTTTGGGTGAGATTTTTTGTTTTGGTACTGTTTTAAGACATTTGGAATGCTCAGTTGGTTGCTGTAAGTAAAGCACCATTCTAGGAGTGGACACTACTAAGAGAAGTCTCAAATTACGTACAATAAATGAGGCCAGAGACCAAATGCTGGAGACAGTTTTTGAAAGGACTGTGCCACAAAGCCTGTGAACAAAAGGGGATCAGTTTGTATTGTACAATGTCCTGGCACTGTGATTTCCTACTTTTTGAGTGTCTAGTTTTGCAATTTTAATACTTTCAAAGAGGTTTTTGTGTCTAATTTGCTTCTCATTGTACTATTTTTATCCTTTGCATTCAGGAACGGGAACCTTTAATGTATTATGAGTTGTTAACAAGTGGGTCCTTGAAAACATGAGAAAGGGGTTTTCTGTGTTTGTGCCTGGTAATACCTTAAAGATGAGTTTTGAGAAATATCCAAAAGAGTAGCTTAGCAGAGGTGCTGTTTTGTGGGCTGGAGGGTGAGGAAGGATGATCAGCAGTTCAAGCTGAGCTCTAAGGTGATCTCACAGTGGTCTGCATCTTTAACAATTTAACTACAAGAAGCCTTTAATGGGTGCACAGATTTGGCTATTCTAAAAGCTTAGTATCTTAGCCAAATTATGAGTGCAATTTTATGAGGAGCACTAAAGTCAAATTCCTAAACCACAGGCAATTTGATGTCCAATCTGAAGTCATTGATACATAGCACAAGGATGTTTGTAATTTCCATGAAAAAGACAAAGCAATATTGTCTCTTTTCATCTCATTCAAGAATGTCCAGCATGGAAGGTTTGAGATGAAAAAAAAAAAAAAAAAGTGTAAAAATTACAAGTAACTAAAATTAGTATCTTGTAATGAGGGCTTGGTTGTCAGTTCAGCTTCTAACTGCTTTGTAGCATTTATATTAAATCTTGTAACAAATAGAGGAAAAAAATGGGGGGGAAATGAACAAACAGAAATTGAGAAGGTGTCAGGAGTATCCTTGGACTTGTTTGCAATGTAATAGAGGGTTTCATGTACAAGTGAGTATTTTATAATCTTATAACTGCAAATACATTCATAATAAATTTTCAAAACATTACAGACTACATGTTTTCAAGTCCAAAACTCTAAGCAATTGCACTTTCAGGTGTTTTTCTGCATTGCAAGTGTCATCTAAGTTTTTTGATTTAAAGCTAATTCAGATCTATAAGGAACACCCACAGATCCATTGCAGCACAGACAGACGTTCAATCTGAATTTTTTTGTTGGGTCTTTTAAATCAGTAGAGGATTTATGTCTAAATTAGTGAGAATTTACCATTTCAGTATTGTTGAGATGTCATATAAGAATGGTTCATTTTGCCAAAAATTATAAAAATTAACTTTTAAGTCCAGTAACTTTCTGTGTAGAGATATAATTCTTGGGATGAATGATGTCAATATCTCAGCCTAACCTCTATTTGCTCTTTCTAGGTTTGCAGCCATACACTAATTACAGCTTTGTGCTTATTGCGTGCACATCTGCTGGGTGTGCTTCCAGCCAAGCACTTTCAGGTCAAACTTTACAAGCTGCTCCTCATGGTAAGGGAGAAAGTGATTCTTGTAGAACTGCAAAGAGGTGGTCGTACGGGCTTGTATTTTCTGATGGTTTAACAAGGTGCCCAATTCCAACGTCATCCATCAAGCTATCATTTAGAAATTTACACAAGAGAATCTGTCTCTCTTGGAGTTTTTGTATCTTGCCTTATTCTCTTTACTTCCTGGCACTGCATTTCTACTTTATTATTGTGGAAATTTCCCCAAATTAATCTTTAAGTTAACAAGGTTAGAATTAGAAGATGAATATTTTTTAAAGGACCAATAAATATGCAGAGACTACTAGGCATATAAAGGCTGCAGCCTTTGGCCTTATTCTCCATTAATCTTTACCTTGTCTAATTGGATGCATTTGTTATAGGATAAATACAGAATGTGTGTTAAATTCTGTCATTATCTCTGGCAATATTTTATGTTTTCATTACATTGCTGCAAACAGCTGCACGAAGTATAGGAAAGGGAAAAAAAAAACACCTCTAAGTTTCTACTATAAAATTAAAATAATGTCATTACGATATCAATAGGGGTATGGCCAAAACCTCATCATATCATAGTCAGCTCAACAGAAGTGGAAATATACTGGAGTGAACCAAAGGAACCCAATGGAGTCATTACTCATTATCGATTATTCCGTGATGGAGAGCAGATTTTCCTGGGTGGCAGCACAGACCTGAATTTCACAGATGTTAACCTGCAGCCTAACAGTAGGTAAGGCATGTTGAAGAGTTCTGCTAACAGGTGAAAGGCCTTGAAAAATATTGGTACTTGTGTTAGTGAAATGTACAAAATATAACTCACTGTGAACATGAGAAACATCTTACAATAATACTTTATTACTGCAAATTGGTAGAGCACTTTTAGGAGTCTTTGAAATGTTTGAAAGGCCTTAATAAAAATACTTCTATATTTTTTGGTTTTTTTGAGAATAGGTCATGCTGATTCAAGGAAATGAAGCTTGTTTTGTTATTTTTTTTCTTGTCTGGTTTTTGTTAGCTCATTGGTAGATATTTTTCCATCATGGAATATACTCTGAAAAAATCCAGGTTTTGTATGACAAACAGCACTGTACATGGTACAGAATGTTTCAGTGCATATTGAACATACAGACACAAAAGTGACTGCTGATACTCTCTTATGTAAGCTAATTTGAATTTTAGTATTGGTATTTAGGATTAGTATCTAAGGTTCTATGATAGTTATTATTCTGAGTTACTTGTCTCACATTAAGAAAACTTAAATGTGAAAATCTTCACAAATGCAGTATTTGTAATCCTCGTATTCGCTTTAAATTGGTGAAAATGGAAATGTTCTGTTACTGATATGCCTAAAGCTTCTAACTGCAGTGTCTACTGATCTTTTTGTGTTTGTGCAGATATGTTTACCAGCTGGAAGCCAGCACTTGGGGCGGCAGCAACACTAGTGATAAATATGTTATACAAACACCAGTAGGAACACCAGAGAAAATTCGTGTCCCATACAATATCACAGTAATTGATGCATATTCTATATTTCTAGCTTGGGATGTGCCAGGTAAAAATGCATTTCTATGTAGTACTTTGTAGCAAAATTAAAGGATTGAAAAATTAGTATATCCATGTAGGCAGCTGAATCATTCTGATATTTTTATTCTTCATATTTGCTTCTAGTGTTTGTGTGATTTAAATAACCAGTATAAAGCTGCTGTGTCCTAGAGACATATTACTTTAATAGTATTGACCTGGATACTTGACATAGATATTGTGAGGTTTAGCTGATCAAAACCCTGTATGTTTTGGTGTTGTAAACTATTGCTGAGTGCAAGTATTAAGGAAAAAAAAAAACAAAAAATTATAAGTTTTCTCTTCTGTTCATGCTAACCTGAGTTATCACTAGGGAAACCTGACAGTCTTTTAGGCTGTGTGACAGAGATCCCTTGCTAGCTTTGGCCTGATTAAATTTTACTTGCTCGAGCACCTTAGTGTTATGTGGATATGTTACCTTGAGGTACGGTGGGTCAGCAAAGGCCCCAAATTTTTTTTCTCTAGTTATTCTTCTCCAGAACATGATCAGGTGGCCTTCACCTGATATAGAGCTGGGCTAAGAAGGAATACTTGAATGATAGTACCTTTTATAAGAGAAGCTATGCAGTGTTTCATCAATGTAGATAGATCATAGCTTAAATGATTGGTGCGCTTTACCGATGTTATAAAAATTGTATGCTGTAGCTGTTGTGGGACCATGAGAGCCTTGTAATGAACAATCTTTTGTTTAGTGTGGTCCATCTCCAACAAGGTGTTTTCTAGTTTGTAGATAGTGGGTTTTTTCAGTTAAAATTATGTCAGTTTTTTTTAGAAACTTCAGATGTTTGCATATTGCAATATCGTCCATATGTGTTTTATCAATGAATTCATGGAATTTTTTAATATCTCCTCTTCCTAATTATTTAAGATGTTCTATCCTTGCTTAGCAAAGGTCAATTGGCATTAAAGTCACCTAGAAAAAGTATTTTGCCTTCAAGACTGAGATTGCAAGTATTGTGGCAGTGCTTAGCAGCACTCACCCTACCCATTTAAGCAATGATTAATAAATCTATAATACCCTGAGCTGTCAATCTTTTAGTTTTCAGGAGCACAAAATCCATTATAGAAATGCTATAATATATGAAAAAGATTAAAATCTTAAATTAAACTTTTCCCCCTACTGCCTGAAAGGATTTAGAACCCAGCAGAAGGCAGGTGAATTCAAATGGCATATAATCTGCAGTTGGCTTTATTGGAAAGTGACTCATGCTGCATTATAGTTTTGATAATAAATATAATTTAAGGCACAAAATATTCAGCAACATTATAAATAGATTTAAAACATAAGAATATATTGGAATAGCATAGGCTGTGAAGAGTGGGGTGTTTCCCAGAAAAGCTTGTCCTTATTCTAGACCTTTTCCAGCTGCTTAAATTCCTTTTACTCACAGTGGGTTACAAGCCTGCAAGGAGGATCAGGCTCTGTGGAGTACATTTGGTTATGCTCCAATTAAGAGTATGCATACAAAGGTCCATATGTTCCTGAAACCTCACAATCAGAGGGATGAGGAGGAGGCTGGAAATTATGGATCTGCGGAAGATGCCGGGTTCATGTATTCACTCATCTGTAGAAATCATTCTCCTCAGATGGGGAATGAACATGACCTTCTTTCCAGATATTGGGATGCACCTTGAACACTTATCTCACTTCCATGGATATTTGATAACTTGGACCCTTCCTCTCTGCCTTCTTGTTGTGGGTCCAATTATTTAGGTTTTTAAATATGAAGAAGGGATTTTCATATTTTGCTTCTGTTGGGTGTTGTCTTAGTTTCAGCTGGGAGGAAGTACATTTTCTTCCTAGTTAAAAAAAAAGACAGGAACACAAATCTTGCTGTTCCTTTTATTATAGCACTTCAGGGCCACCAGCTGATGTTACAGGAATGGGGATTACTAACAGCAGAGAAATGTTACTGAATGTTACTAAATGCTACTACTACTAAAATCTGTGTGCAGAAGCATAGTTCTAGGCAGGAGCTAGCAAACTAATTCTTGGCCCTTCATAATCCTGCTTTGTGCTCCATCTGAGGTCCCTTGTGCTTCTGGAGGTTTTTTTTTTTTCTAAAAGAGTAAGAGTGCAGAGGATGCAGGTGGAGGTTTATTCTGAAAGTTCTGATCTTCCGTAATGGCACAGATCCTGTTAGCATGTCCTGTGCTTACAGTTGTCTGGGGTCACATACATCCCCAGCTTGGTAGGATTAGCCTGAAGTGTCTACTGCTTCTTGTACTTATTTATGTCCCTGTACACAGAGTAACTATATTTTTTTCTGATCTATTTCCTTTCTGCACATGAATCCTTGTCTCACAATTGGCTATACTGAAGTAACATAAGTTTTCCTTATAAACTCAGAATGCACCTTTACTTATAAGGATTATCAGGCTTGGCAGTCACTCTTGGACAAAACTGTTATTTTCACTGGTATAGATTCGATGTCAAAAAAGGTGCATTTAATTAACAAAGTTTTGACGAGAAGGTACTTGTTCGTAGTGCCTTCCTGTCTGTAGTACCAGGGCTGCTTTGGCATTCTGTGCTATCTGCTATAATAAATTTGGATCAAATAATCACCCTCAGGATTAATTATGGACATCCTATTACTCAGACCTTCCCTTTGGATGGTTTAATTATAATGTTTCAGCATCTGTAGTATATCTAAATCTTGTGACTTTATAGATAATGCAGCATTTCAAATCTCCTGACTTAGCTAAAGAGCAAGGTGGCCCAGTAATGGATAAAGTGGTAGATTCGGAAAAGAATGTTTGACACACCTCACACTCACTATGGAAAATAGGATTTTATTTTCTGCAATAGGTATTGCATTATCTTGTGTGGCGTTGCCTCAGTGCACAGCCCTCAGAGGTACAGTACATTTCACTGACATGCTACAGAGGGATCTGTTGCAGTTCTTGGGGAACAACTGTCAGAGCCATGGATAGAGGCAGAAGAGATGAATGGAAAAAAAACCCACCACATAGTTTCCCCAAGGTATATCCATAAATGTTATTGATAGGTAGCCATCCTGCTTTCCAGCTCAGTGACAACCCCACTGCCACCATGGAGACCTGACTCTTCTGAGTGTCTTCAGTTGCTGCTGGTGGTAACTTGAGAGCTGAACAT
Organism: Lanius collurio; assembly: GCA_020086605.1. Taxonomy (NCBI): domain Eukaryota; kingdom Metazoa; phylum Chordata; class Aves; order Passeriformes; family Laniidae; genus Lanius; species Lanius collurio. The sequence continues at coordinate 39,685,276 of JACBWW010000002.1, read as the reverse complement.
ACTCAGGATAGGATCCTGTCATCTTAGCAAGTATCTTAGGAGCAAAGATACCTGCTTCATATGTTAATGATCATCTGGGTTAAAATATTTTCTTCTTCATCATGTTGTAATACTCTATCTACCTCTAGGTTTGCTTATCAGTTAGAATGAAAGTTGTGTAAAATGTGGATTGTACTGAATTCTTCTTGAGATCAAACTTGGTATTTAAATGCAATGTACTTGCCACAGCTTCCCCAAATAACCTGGTTTCTTGTGGCCTAAAAAATGGGACTTTTGATGAGCTGATGTCACATTTTCTCATTTTTGGGGTTTTTTTGAGTAACTTACTGTTTGCTCCACCTCACTGTAGGACGAGCTTTTCAAGCTCAATATCTAAAGTTCTACATCTTGCAAACAGTCAGCATCTCCAGTTGTTACTGTTTTCAGAGTCTAGGTGGGAATGCTTGATGCAACCAGATTGAGACACCTGGATATTTGAAGCATAATGTAAATAGTTAATCTCAGGAAGCCAAATAGATTTTATTTTGTGAATTTAAATATTAAAATATAATTTTAAAAGACATGATGTTCCTATTTCAGTATTTGTTTCCTGTAAGTGAAAAAGTTTAACTATTTTGCTCTAATTGTGATTGGATTGCACATTATAGTAAATGATTTTTCAGCAATTGATTTCAAATGGATTTTAAGTGACCAGTCTATAAGTCTGTGGCTTTTCCCCCCAGTTCTAAGCATCTTGTGCTGCAAATTCTATTTTTGACCTAGCCTAGTTTTGAAGTACACAGAGCCGTCAAACCTAATTTGCAGAGTTTTGCACAGAATTGTCCATTAGATGTTAACCAAATACACCCACAAAAACCCAGGGTTTCATTTGATTGATTTGTCCCATTGCAAAATGTGCACCTGCTGTGAAATGAAGTCGCAGAGAAAAAAAAAGTGGAATAATTTAACTTTTTTATTTGTAAAGATAATCAGGGTTTTTCTGATTACATCTTAACTTCATAAATGTTAAATAACCTATCAGCATCTAGTTGTTGTAAATTATGAAAAAGAGCATTGCTGGGAATATTAACCAACTAAATCCTTGTTCTTTAGTGAACATGAAAATGTGTTATGGCAGGTTGTCATTGTGCTCGTGGTAACTTTGACACCAAATAACAAAACTGCCATTTGCACTTAGGGTAAATTGGTTCACTTGTGCTTTTACGGTTCCTTTTATTCTGACATAAATTTATGAACTCTGGAACTAACCAAGTCGTGTGGTTTCCCAGCTGACTTTAACAAATATGCCCATTTCATTTCCTTCAGTCATCGGAGCACACAACGTAGTGGTTTCAGACTGGCTGCAGATGCTGGAGGCTGTTCTGAAAGAAAGGGGACTTTTTTACAAATTTCTGTGTTATAAGAGTACATATTATAATTTTTCACATTAGAAAGTGATCCTTTGATCTTAGTAGTCAATTAATTTGATCACAGTGTAGAAGGATTCCATGGGACATTAGAATTTTTCAGGATGCTTATGTGATTTTATTTACAATTCCATTTTCACTTCCTGAGAGTATTTTTTGTCCTGAGCATATTTATTATTGTTATCATTCCTAATGCAGTGCAACATTTAGCAGAATTTTAAGATTTTGTTTTTCAGCTGGGCGGGGGAAGGTTTTAATAATTTCTGATAGGAACTGAGCCCTGTCCAACGTTTTTGGATAGGTCAGTTATTTTGAAATATGTATCCTTTGCTGCATACTGATGGCTGAATTCAGCTGTCCTTGTTTGTATTTAATCTTCCTTGGGAAATCAAGCATTCTGAATAGTTTCAATTTGAAAGGTTTCTGGTGATTTTGCCTAGAATAACTGCACTGATCAGATGCACAAAACTCAATTATATCACTTTCATAAGGGAATGGGTTTTTCTGGCTGAAATATCTGTTTTCAGGACTGGAGAAGAAGGTGGCTCTTACCAGGAGGTTTAAAAAAGGTTTCTGTTGGTGGGTTGTGTACCATTTCAAACTCTTTCAGATATTCTGTTGTATCCTTTGCAGGCCCTCCAATTACAGGGTCAAAATGCTACTAATAATATTAATAATACCTATTATTTATATTTAACAATATAGATTTAATTAATGGCAAAATTTTACAATGCAAACTCAAGTGCACTCTTCTGGAGCCTTTCAACTTCGATATATCAGGCAAAAAATTATTTTTTTTGTTGCACAAACAATCTACTTCAAGATCCCCTCTCAGAGGTTTACTCTGTAACATCCTGCTTGATTAAAAAAGTTGTACTTCTGTTAGTCCATTCTTAATGATTAGATCTTGTTTTTCTTTTACACTGAAGAAGGAAAATTTTACAGAGGAATTTTTTGCATTTTTCGTCTCCTTCTCCCTTCACCTCTTCCAGTGACTAACAACATCTTTGTTCTTCCTGTAAGCTGAGCAGTTGAGTAAGATTGAAGTCGTGCCTCTACTTCAGGGCTATTTTTCAGCTTTTTAGTGTAATGGCATTTTCTTTGTCTAGCATCTAGTCAGGCAGCAGAATGTTATTTCTTTGGGATTTTTATATCTTTTTTTCTATGACAATTGTAAAAACATAGTATTTCAAAGATTTTTCTGATCTTCCAAAGTACATCAGTTGTTTATAGTACCACAACTAAACTTGAAATCTCTGATTTCTTGCAAACTTTGTTTTTTTTTAGTTAACGTGCATGTTCTCATACATACTTAGCTAAAAAAACCCCCATCTAGCAGATGGATAACAGTGGAAAAATGCTCTTTGTAGCTTCAGGGTAATAGTATCAATGTAGATGCTTTATCAGAAAAGGACCAAAAATTGCAATTAGGAGAAAAAGCTGAGTTGTTTTCCAAAGTTACAAATGGAAAGACTCTCAAGGTCTAGACAAGTCTCAGAACTGCTCACAGGCGTCTGGTCCTTGTTGCAGTCACAAAGACATCTCTGCGACATCTAAAGTAGGTGTTGTGTTGAAAGAGAAATGTGCTTTCACTAATCAGACACATCTTGACTCATCTCAGAAAGGAACCTTGTCCAGTCTGTACTTTGTCCTTTCTTAGGGCTGTTCCCTCCGTGACTGCAGAATGAAGGAAGCACTCTTAACACACGCTCTTCTTTGGTCGTTCTCTTGGTTTTATGAAATTACTGCTGTCTGCACAGACCAGTCTATAGTGGAAAAAAAGTAAAAAGCCTACAACCCATTTCCTAATTGCAAAAAATACCACCCAAGGAAACCAAAACTCAAACAAAACCACCAACCAATCAACCAAAACCATTAGAGAAGCCACGTTGAAGAAGAAAAGACAACCTCCAGGAACATCTGCCTGTTGTTCTAAAGGGATGGTGTATGCCTTAGCTTGTTCCTCTAAAGGAACGGAGTTTTTCAGGTTCTCAAGAAAACTGGAAAATTAAGAACTGACATCACGGGGATAGGAATAGATGGGGAAAATGTTTGAATTCAAATAGTAAAAACAGAGGGTTTTTTTTAACAAAAACAAACAATTTGTTGATAGATCATTTAAAATTATATGTTTTTTGGCTCATGCTATTGTATTATACTCTACTGGTGAAGCAGGCTAAGAACCTACACTCAGCTACTGCTTTTAGGCTAAACAGGCATAATTTGCTGAATGATTGTAATTCACTAGTTTGATCATATGACTATTCAAACAGCAGTGCTTAGTAGCTCTTACTCCTCCAAAACGCATAAAAGCTGCCTGGTTCCAAGTCATAAGGTCAGTCTTCCCAGAAGTGGCTATTGCAAAATAGGCATTGACTGAATTGAATTTTGATTCTTACCTAAGAACCGTAATGTCTATCTTCCAGTTATAATCTGCAGACAGATCTGTTTCAGTTTATATTTAAATGATTGTAGTTTTCAAAAGAGGCAGTAGGGAAAACCTCCAGAGGGGGCTTACACTTAAAATTGCATGTGATGAATGGCTCTTTGAAGTTGTCCTGCACTGTTGTTAGTGTTTCAGATAATCACTGGTTCCTCTCTGTTTCACAACAGGGATATTTGTTGTCAATGTGCCTTTGGAATACAACATCCTGCTAAATGCGAGCAGTCCCACTCTGCTGGTCAAGCCAGTAGGACGTGCACATTTTGCCTTTGTTGATGGCCTGGATCCCTACACCCTGTATGAGATAAGAATACAAGCATGCCAGAGTGGTAAGGCGATTTAAAACACTCATCTATGTGACTGGAAGGGATTTTCCAAGTAGATTCAACTCTGCAAAGCAGTTGAAATTCTATTTTTACATTGGAGTCAAACGTTTACCTAGTAAAAAGAAAGCCTAGGACTGAATGAAGCATTAAATATTGCTCTTCACAAGCAGCTTAAAGATCTTTGAAAATGGTTGTACAGAACTGAATCAGTTCTGTTAACTACTCAACAAAAGAAGTGATAATCATAAAGACAGGAGAGAAGAGCCCAAAAATTACAAAATTTCCTGACTTTGATTGAAATTTTCAAAATCCTGTTGAAACAAGTGTTTCCAAAATGACCATTTTGAACCAATTTGCTCCTCACTCACTGGTGAAAATCAGGAGTAATTCATCAGTAGAGTTGTGGTAATTTAAATGAGTATTTAACAATGAAATGAGGTGAAATGAGGCACCCTTTCCACCAGCAGCTTCTTTACTTGACATTCATTTGCTTCTAATTATTTTTTTTGTTGAGGACAAAGCTCTTACTTCTACACAAACTTCTGTTTTTGTAGGTGGGTGTGGAGTGGGTGGTCAAATATATTCAAGAACTGCTGAAGCACCTCCCAGAGAACTGAGCCCACCTATTGTTAAAGCAATTGGACCTGCACTCATAGAAGTGAAGTGGGCACCACCCAAGAAACCAAATGGCATCATTACTAACTACTTTATTTACAGGTAAATACCCTTATCACTTCAGAATCTAAGTCTTACTGAACGGTTCCTTTCATTAGTCCTTGATATTTTGGGAGATGAAAAAAGGTGTAGAATTACATAAAAAAATATATATTACCTTTCAAATGCTAAGGTAAGGAGCTGATCTATGGATGGCCATGTTCTTCAAACAAGAATGATCTTCCTGAACTACAAATGACAAATAAAAGCATGTGAAAATATATGTTTTAAAAATTCAAGGAAACAAAAGATTTTTTTTAAAAGTTTGTAGGATAGATACTTGTACTGTTTTTACCCAGACCACTAGGTACAAACTTCACTCTTCTCTGATAGACAGTTGAGAATTTTCTAATTGAAACAGGAGTAATACACCAATTCTGAGACTTTTAAAAGTGGGAAAAGGCATCTAGGTTCCTAAACCAGATCAATTTACCAAGATAATTTATGTTCCTAAATAATCTGGACAGTGATTACAGTGCACCTGTTTATATTCCTTGGTGTTTGTATTCATCCGCCCTGTGTAGGTTGTTGACTGATGCGTTCTCACTTCCCAAAAGGAGTTTCCTAAGCCCTGAGTGAGGAGTTTTCTGTACAGGTAGCTGTGTTTAGGGCAGTATTAAACTAGCAGAGCACTGGTGTCTGCTGTTCCTGCTGACCCTTTGTTAAAAGCTCTCTGAAGCGATCTTCTTGAATAGCTTCAGAAGTCGCAGAATGTAAGACTCGAGCCATATATTGGAGAGGGATTTAAACTCTGAAGTTCCTGGGTTTTCCAGCTCTAAGTGTGTGTGGCAGACACATGCTGGGCTGATCCTCGCCTCCCACAAGGAGTTTGGGACTTTTTATTATATTAAAAACATGACTGAGAAGATGGGGAATCAAATTACCTTTTGGAATCCTCAGTGATAATTAATATAAATTCACTTTTGCCTTAAACATGTTAATAATCTCTAAAAATTCCTGCTGTCTTGCAATACCCTTTTGTTTGCCTTTTTTTAATTGTCTGATCAAAAAACCCAAGTCCCTTGCCTGCATAAAGAGGAACAAAGTGTATGTTATAGCCCAAGACATGTCTTCACTCTGTTGGTTTTGTAAATAAAGCTGATGATTACCGCTGCTATTCCATGGCAACCATAGAAAGGGAAAACGGGAAATATAATGCAGAAAGCCTGCTTCAGTGAAAAATACTGTAAATTGAATTTGACAGCATTTGATGGCATTTGATTATTCCAGTCACAGCCAAACAATGATATAAAGAGTAATATGAAACAGAATGTGTTACTGCCTAGCAGACTCAAAAGCAATAAACCTTCCTCCAATGTGACACAATCACTTCACAATCATAATTGTAGCCTGTTTGATACCTCTGAGTACAGCAGAAGGGCACTGACTGACATAGATACATTTTGTTTTTTATTTAAAGTGAAATGAAAATGGCGCACTGGGGCTCCAGATACAATCGGTATATTCACCTACATAGGCATGAATCACTTGGCAGTTATTTCAGCTGAAGTTTAAATGTGCTTAGACAACAACAATATCAAATCTTTCTAAGATAGCTGCAAAAAAATCAGAAATGGGATGTAAGCACATAGTTCTTTTTCATTTTGTACCCACATAAGGCCTTACATTGTTATAGCAGCAAGACTGCAGTATTTCTATGGGAGGTTATGGAATGTAATTTCTTCTTCAGTATATGCCTCTTCCTTACTGCATCACCACCAAAATAAATTCCCTTAACTCAAAACCTGGAATGCTTGGGGACCTGGTGTGTGTGCAGATCTCTGCATTAAAGTGGCAGGACTCATGCTTTCCTCTAGCATCATAAAAGTACTCCCAAGTTTGCAGCCATTTTGCTAGAAACCAAAAAATTAAAATGTTATTTTATGATAGAAGAGATGGTGATATTTTATTTTTGATTCATAAAGCAGATTTAAACACAGATCTGAGGCTTTTAAAATTTTCTCGGAAGGACCACAACTTAGAAGAGTTTGTGAATGAGAAAAGATCTGGTTCATGTGATAGTCAACTAATCTAGTTCTGCTCCCGTTCATCATGACATAATATATCTGGGCCAACCAAAGAAGGTGCTACTCTGAAAAAAATAATAATATTATGAAAGTAGAACATACATATTTGTTCCTGTATTTTAGTAAGTTAAAGGTCACATGAGCTAATGGACCTGCTCTCTATTGATTACCAGCATGCTCTGTGTAGGAGGCACATGAGATGGCCCTTAAAGACATATTGCCTGTAAAATTAGATGTGTTTTGGTTCTTAACTTCCTTAAGGGAGTGTCTGAATTTCTATCAAACTGTCTATGTCTTGCCCAAAAGATTCTATTATTTAGTATATAATTGTGAGATTGAAATGTACCTCTCATGAGCTGACCAGTCCTGTTGGTGAAAATGTAGGAGAAAAATCAAGAAGCCATTTGAGATAGAAGACATGTCTCAGTGGCTGTGATAACTTGCAGTGTAGAGGCTCCTAGACTGACTCTTTATGATTAATTCATTACTTAACCATACACTCTTAACCATGAGTTGTACCCAAGACAGCTTCCAAGGAACATATGTTACTGGATGGTTTAATGGAGGAATCCCTATGGATGGTTATGTCATTGAATAAAAGACCTCCTGAAGGCTTTTATTTATACCTGTAATTGATGCAATACCCAACCTAAACTAGTGTATTACATGCAATAACCTCAAATTCCTTTTGTTCTTTTTTTTTTAAATCACAACTCATGTTTAAAAAAAATGCCCCAAATCATAAAAGCTACATTAGTGTAGATTTGTTGAGTACAAATGTAAGTGAGGTTTCTTTGTTTAATTAGATGTGAAACTGCAGAGAGGGAACATTGCTAATGTTGCATTGTACCCCCACATTTAACAGCTTGATTCTCCAATCATTTGAATTTTACCCCAAGACTTCTTCTTAGTGTTCCTAAAAATAACTCACTACCACTCTGGCAAGGAAAGCAGCAGGCAGTGCTAAAACATGTAATTTAGTTGTATGGTGAAAGGTAAACACGTGAGGAATAATTCTGGTTTGACCCGCGAGACCTCGGGGATTCGCCGTCCCCACACGCACAGGGAAGCCGAGGGGCGAACGCTGCAGTCAGCGCTGCTGCAGCACAGATCCGGAGTCGTCTGTCACAAAGAAGATTATATTCTCCTTCTTATGTCATCCGCCTCAGATTGGCACTGGGGCAGGGAGAATTTGCCCTTATAAAAATAACTATCTGAACATCTTCAAAATGAATGTAAGCAGCAAATCAGACTATGCAGATTAAGAGACAGCTTCCAGCTCTTGGAAATGTTATTCTCCCTTGCAGCTCATTGTACGTAAGAAATACTTCCAGTTAAATGAGCAGCTGAATCTTAAATCTTAAGACGATTGAAATGATTACAGATTGTTGAACCACTTCTGTTCAAAGTTTATTCATACATGAAGATATTCTGGTTTTTAGCACTACAGATGGAACCATTTACCTAACCATAAGTTTCATTCATTAAATATTCAGCAGTAATAAGATCTAAATACTTAACCAGGCTACAGTGTACAGCTTTGCCTGTGAATCAGCTTACAGTTGGTGGCATATTTGATCATTCAGTGTGAAAAAAATGTTTATCACAGATTTTAGAATATTTATAAAACATAAATTCATGTATTTGTGTAAGTCTCATACTGTTTGGTCAGCAAGACACATTAAATGTGACTTTATTGCATTAAAATGTACTCTCTTTTCCCTTATTTACAGAGATTTTTCTGGATGTGTTTTTGAGTACACAGAGGAAAGAATATATTTTTAGGCTCAGGAGAAAGGCATAGTACTGATTCGCCTTTCAAAATTCTATGTCTTGCATTACATCAGTGAGCAGCATCCAAGGGAGAGTTCTGCAGGGAGGCTTAACTTGCCATCATAATAGAGCATGGGGAATTGAATTAAAAATTGCTGCTGGAATTTTGGAGACAGTGGGAAATTTTGGACCCTGACTCTTACAGAGAGACTGAGAATTTCTAGGGAATCTTTCCTGCTTCTTCTACCTGCCAGTCTTTGCCCAGCTCTGCCAACCAACCCTCAGTATCAACACATCTTATAATTTGCCTATTTCAATCTGATAGAGATATTGCATCTCAAAACTCTTCTATTTATAAAAAAGATCACAATTTAACCCTTATAAAATAAACAGTATCCATATAATCTGCTTATCTCAGAATTTAGCAAAAATTATTCAGCTTCATATAAGAAAATAACATCTTAGTTCCTGCCTTATATATGCATATACACAAAGGATGAATAAACAGCTGTGTATACACTTGCATTCATTATGTTCTTCATATTTGCATGTTAATACCTGGGAATATATTATTACAAGCAGCTAAGATTATAATTTTTTAAAAATCAATGCTTTTTTATTTTTAAATCAATTCCTGGTTTGATCTAACAAAATTAAATCCAACAACATTCTTTGAAACACAGATTTTCTCTTGCCAAAGAAACGTTCTTCAGCTTCTGTGTGTGCGTGTAGTGATGATGACACCCAGTAGCCAGACAAACCAATTTTACTTCTGCAAATTTGCCCTACTTGCAATAAAACCAGCAGATAATGTGATTTGGATTTTTGTTGTTGGCATAGAGGGTGAAAGTGCTTTTATGTTCTGCAAAGGCCAAGGTTCTCATGAAGAGTAGGGGAAATACTTAAATTCATGTGCAGTATAGCCCAACCATCACTGGGATTTATCACAGTGTTTAAATGTAACCAACTTAATTTCACACAAACATTTTTATGCCAAGTAAAAGAATTGATTTGATAACTCTGTTTTGAAGATGAGCACTCAGCTTATTAAAACTGTTGTAAATTATATAGAAAAAGGGGCCATATTACAGAGGGGCTGAGGATCATCTGTAATCTCTGCTCAGGTCCAACTCAAGCATATCTGGAGTAGTAATGCTATATATACATATATAGATGTACATACATGTGTGTCTGTGTATACATATATATGCATATATGTACTAAAAGGAAAACCCATTGTGCCAAAAATGTATACAGGAATTTTCTTCTTCTTTCTTAGGTTTGCATTTTTAAACAAAGACAGTGTTGGAAAAAATATGTAGTTTATTACAGAAAATACTATGTGTGATATTTTAATGAGGTTTGGTGGTGGAGCTGCAAATTCAGCTAAGTTTATGCACAAGGGATTACTTATTCCATTTGCAAGAAAAAATGGGATATTTAGTGTGAGCAAACCAGAATTTGAAAGTGCTCAGTTTTGAGAGCATGATAGTATATTTATCCCTTGTTCACTAGGTAACATTTTTCTCCAGTAAATTGGTCATAATTTTTCCACAAATGAGGGATCCTGAGGTGCATACCTCCATAAATAGATTGATTTTCAGAAATGCTGAAAACTTGCACCCCTTTTGCAATTCAAGTCATTGCTTAGCAACTACAGATAGCTTTAAAATTTCACATTCTAATTTCTGAAAGTCTAATTTGTGGTGTGTTCTATCCTAGAAGGACAACATGCTGTTGTGTTGCTATTCTGTTACCCTTGTTTGCCTTGTTTTAAAGTATTCTTCTAGATAAAGGAGAATAATCGATTGCCTAAAAAAAATCTCTTCTTCACTACTCAGCACCTAACACAAGTTCAGGAAAATGCGTTTAAGATGCAAAGATACGTAGGCAGTTCCTCATGTGTGTCTGTAACATAAGGAAATAAATTCAGTATTTTTAAGATACAAGTTGAACTTGGAACTTCAGGATCTACTATTATGGGTCTGCTAAAGCTATTTTCAATTTTAAACACACTGCTTTTGATTTAATTCCAGACGTCCTGTGGGCAGTCAAGAAGAGCTGCTTTTGTTCATCTGGACTGAAGGAGCTTTGGAATTCATTGACGCGTCCGATGCTCTCCAGCCTTTTACTCTCTATGAGTATCGTGCCAGAGCTCAGAATTCCGTAGGGTCTGTGGACAGCCTGTGGGCTTCAACCCAGACTCTGGAAGCTTCCCCGTGGGGCATGGCAGCCCCTTGGGCACAAGCCACAAGTGCGTACTCGGTGCGGTTGAACTGGACCCAGCCAGTCTCCCCCAACGGTGTCATATCTCTGTACCGAGTGGTCTATCAAGAAAAAAGCAGTGACCCGACATTTAGCACCCCAGCTGTCACAGCACTCACAGTAATGGTAAGAACTGGACCACAAATCCAGTTTTAAGATGTGTTTACTCTGCTTTGATTTCAGTTGTATTTTAAAATCTCCCGTGACACTGATGTGAAAAGCGGGGTTTACAGTTGCCAGTGGTTCTGTTGGTTTAAGTTTTGTGTTTGGCCCAATGCAGACTGAAACATTTCAGCTTTATATTGGATTTCTGGTAGGGGCAATTAGATTACTCAAAAGCATGGATGTGTCATGTCTGGAAAAATTAAGCACATGCATTTGTCAGCCTTGCTCTGAAAATACTGTCCTGAGCTTTTTGTCTGACTGACAAAATTAATTTCACAGGACCTGCACAAAGAACAGAAATATCACTCCTCCTTGTATAGAGTTCTATTTTTTATTTCAGTTAGGATTCATAAAATGAATGAATTAATTAGTAATTACGTAGTTCATATATGCAACCTATTTGCATGTTCCCCTTATAATTCATCAGTAATAAAAGCAGCTCTACTTTTATTTCCAATTCATGTGCTTATGTTAGAATGTTCCTTTGCGCTGCTGATCTGTCTTTCCCTTCCTTTTCTTTTCCTGTTTCTATTCAGTATGTGAAGGGATAGATTTGGGAAAGGGCATTGTTTTGTGAACTGACTAACAACATTGTGTAAACCAGTGACAGAAGTGGTTGTGTTTTGTGCATTTACCACTGCTCCTTCCCCCTGTATATTACGTTCTAGTCTTTATATTGTAAGACAACTTATAGATAGTTGGACTGAACTGTTGTATATTAGGACAGCTGCTGTAATTGGTTGTCTTCTGAAATAAGTTTTAAAAGTTTAAGGAGGTTGTAATAAGGTTTGTTTTCCTCAGCAGTGCCACCTCAAGCTTGTGAACCTAGGGTTTTCCCTAAATTATCTTCATAGTCCATGTTTGTATCAAATAACACTGGAAATCCCCTAAATTCTTAATCATCCCAATCATAAAGTATCTGCTTGACAATTCAAGTAGGATTATAAAAAGCTTTCCCTGGAATGCCCAGTAGTAACCTTGAAGTAACTTCCTCAAACAAATCTCTACATGACACGGTGGAAGAAGTTTCCAGCCCCGTAATCTTATGTAGCTTTGATCATAGGGCTCCAGAGCAGTTTTGTGTCTAGCTTGCTAAATGGATTAAGTTAGTAATACATCTTTTTCTGAAAAGGAAAACAGGTCTTGAACTGAATTGTAGGAATAATGTATACTTTTACCTGCAGAAGCAATTGCATTCACATTCCACAGCACCCCGGGCTTCTAAAAAGTAGATTGGGATTCCAAAGTTCAGTGGCATTTTGGTACTTAGCTCCCTTAACTTATTTGGAGAAAAATAACCACCATCATAATTGTGAGGATGCACCTAAGATTTTAAAACCAGTGAGAAGCCAGGGCTTCTCCTACTACTCTGCTTCAGCAGCATGCAATGTGTTGCCGAGCATCAGAATTGACCTGGCTGGTCATGCATTGCAGCGTCTTCTGAGCATGCCAACAACAACAGAAAATGTCCAAGATGGTTGTACTGTGGGCAGTAAAACCTACCAAAAAGGTCTTTTAAATAATGTTGCTACAGTGTGTTTCTTTAACAGCATCAGTTAAAAGTCTTTTAGGTTAACAAGCTATTATTTACTGAATTAGTATTTTCCTGGCTCCAAAATCCTTTATTTTCCCCAAACAGTATCCTGAATCAAAATTACATTTTGGCAGCATATGTATAGCTGTTCTACTAGCATTGCAGCAAAGCTGGCTTGCATTGGCTTTTCTACTGTCCTTTGTCTTAAATATGGATCAATTATTATTTTTGCTACCCATTTTTATTTACAATACTATACTACCCTTTGAGGATGAATCTTTCTGAGCATCTCTTCCATCTCCATCATCAGTTTCACTCACTTTAAGCTGTTGCAGCTGCATTAACTGAGTAGAATTGCTGCTGATTTATACCAAGGACCTGAGATCTGAATCCCATGTCTTCTGAATATAGCAGAACAGCTAAAGCTTTGAATCAAAGTTATTGACATACAGTGCATGGAGTCCTGTTATCAAAGATATCTGCAGGAGGTTAGGTCAATTATCCCAGCAGGCAAAAACCTGGACACCAACTTTCAAAGTTATAAATACTTAAAAATAGAATTTTATCATGGAATTGCTGATACACCCTTAACTTTAGCTTTGTGAATGAGATACTTTAATTAAAATGTAATTCTATTGAAGGAGCTAGAATTCCAATGATTAAACTTCTGCCCCTTTAAAATATAGCCTTCATGGGTACTCGGCTAAATCATTTAATCTCCTAAAGCATCTCTATTGGAGCTCCCTCGTGGGAAATGCCATTAGTCATTCTCTCTCACAGGCTTCCATGTTACAAGTAAGACTTAAAGTATTAAGAAAGCAATGAGTTTGGTCCTTTATTTAATCTGTTACACTCCATTCTTATCCCATTAGATTATTCCAGAAAAAAAAAGCAGTGCTAGGATCATGGTGGCTGATCCCACCCTTGTGCTTGTCAGTTGCCTGCCCTGGGACAGAAAACTTGACCAAAACTTAGAGGAGAAATACAGTCCTTGTGACACTGTAGGATACAAATTAAGCTTTTGCTAATGTCCCTGCAGACTGTTCTAATATGACAGCTTCGTTTCCATCTGTTTCAGAGCCAAATGCGAAGCGTCTTCTGGGTTTTCAAACAATTTCACAGACTTACCCACTATACCTTGCCCAAATCCAGCTATTTAATCCCCATTAATATGTATTTGCATTAATATGTTGAAGGTATGACTGTCTGGTACCTTAAGGTTATCACTGACCCCTTGAATTTTTACACTGCCTGTAGATAAAAACAAGAACTCAATTCTCAGAGCAAAAGTTGCTACCCCTGAAATGAAAGGTGGATGTCCTGCACCCTTAGAAGCAAGTGACATACACATGAGCCATTCTGATGCTTCACAGTTAAAGAGCAGTGTCACCCATTTCCTTAGCTTGTTTGGCCAGGAGTGTAGTGGCAGATGTTAGGTGACAGCAAGTTAAACTGACATTCTGGTTTATTTGCAGAGCAAAGTCAAGTCAAGACTGGTTACAGCAGCACAAGTGTTTCCCACAATGTCTTTGCACTTCATTTTAACCCTCTAAAGCAGGAATCATGTTTAGTGCCTTAACAGCATTAACATGAGACAGACGTGTTTATAGAGGAATGGATTGGCAGTAGGTTCTCATTCACAGAAATCTGCATAAAGTGACTGGATTGTCCAAGCAAGCTTCTCATTCCCATGAACTTAGAACTTAAGCTTGTGAACACAAACCCCAGAGCTGATTTCATTATAAAGCCAATGAGTGCCTGCCAAATGTCATCAAAGCATCACAGCTCTTTAAGTGCTGTATTGCAAATGTTGCTGTGAGGTAGAACTGTGGGTAGGTTTTGACATTTCTTGGTAGATGTTTTGTGGGTGTATAATGCTGTTTTTCCCATGACAATTATATCAAGTGTTTGGTTGTTTATTTTGAGCAGGAGAATTCAAAGCCAGGAAAATGAGTAAAAAAATATAAAAATATGTAGCTGTTAGAATAAGCCTGGAGAAAGTAAAGCATCCAGAGATGAGGGTTAAAAAGAAAAGTTCTGTCTGCTATGGGCAGTGCTCTCCAGTTATTATTGTGTAGAATCAAGGTATCAGTGTGTTAAATTCACCTCAGCCAAGTGTAGATAAAAGTGCAATGTGCTTGCTAGAGGATACAAGAGATAGGTATAAGCATTCTAGGCCTTTTTCCTGGGAAATCCTGCACTTGTGCACAGGTCTTCTCACAATATGTTTTGCAATGTGAGGCTCTCAGGCCAAACTTATCTTTAAAGACTTTTTTGGCATAACTATGCCAGCTTGGGGTGAAAAATTTAATACATCTCTTAGCTGCTGTCACTGCCCCATCAAAGCCTCTGGTTTGGAGGCAGCTATGCTAACAGTTGAGAACGCGTGTTGGCTTCCCTTACATTATTTAGGGAGGTGGTATGTAATGGCACTGGCCAAGCTTCTCTTGGCAGGTGCTGTGACAGGGAAATCTGTAGACATATTGCAGAATAGCAGTAATAAGGACTTTGGTAGGAGGATGAGGCTTTGGCTGATGTGATTGTGTTGTTATAAGCAGAGAGTAATTTAAGCATCAAATAAATAAAGCGATTCAGAATATTAAGTATAGTTGACTTGCTGAAAAACTCCATATCAAAAGTAATATGTCAGAAATAATCTTGAGTGGCCAGTACTGCCATACATTCATGCCTCCTATGCAGGATTTTACAGATATCTGGATCATGCATCCAGAGTCTCTTTCTATTCAGTGCATTTAAAAATATTTAATGCATTCATGTGTGATCCTTCTATTTCCTCATATAGACCTGTGAACATTTGGCAGCAATAAAGATGAGATACCACATAGTTATTAACTTCCCTGTACAGACTATTCAGAAATGCAGTATTCAGTGCTGTACATGGCAACTATCTTATAAAAGAAGTAATGAAGACTGTAGCCGTAAGAACAAGAAACAAATATGCCAAGGAGAGGGACCAATGAAACTTTTTGATACATGCATACTGCAGATGCCTGGGAAATGGAGTGCACCCTATGAAAAGAGGTTGAGTGTAAGGAATCCCCGCACATGCCATAAATTCAGAAGATGTGCTACTTAGCAATGAGAGAAAGCTGTAAACGGCAGTGGAGGGCAAAAGTTAATTAGGCTACTGTGCTGCTGTTAGACAGTGGAAAGTAGCCACCACCAGAAACAAGATGGCTGCTCAGCAGTGCCCTAATGCAGCCAAAAGATCATCTCCTTAGCTCTGCAAGGGCTTATGGGTTAGGGGAAATCATACACAGATGACTAATTTTTTTATGGTTCACAGACGATCAAAGTGAAATTCAGCAGCTGTTCAGGACAAGTGACCACTCTAACGGCTGTAATATAACCTGCTAAATAGAGAGGGAATTGCATGAGAGCAAGAGGTTAGCTGTGATTATCGGCAGGTGAGTGCTTTATTGAAGTTGAAAGACCATTAACATTGATGGAGTAATTATTTCAACTTGAAAGTAATTACCTTGATGGGTGATAACTTCTCCGGTGTTCCCAGATTTGATTGGACCAAACAATTGTGAACTCTTGAAGCCTAGAAAAATATTACAACAATACTGCAATGTTTAAATTACTGAAACCACTGTTAGAGTATTTTAATTATGCCTAACAGTGAAAAGATTTTAACGTACAACAACTGGTGACCTCTCATGTATAGAGACATTTGCTTTCTAATTTCAATGAAATGATCCCCACCTACCACGTGTGTGCTATATGTGATGGGTTTGCAAATGAATCGTTTGATTTAAATGCAGTTTTTAAGATTCAAAGCCTTGTTAGCACAGTTTCACGAAGAGCTCGTACTGGAATTGCTCTAATTGTTTTATTTGCCAGGAAAGCCCAGTAATATAAAATGCTTTCCATGTTTTAATCTCTAGATCTGTTAAGCTTACACAGGATGAATACAGGACAAGTGCTCCTTCACATTGAAGGCTGCTTAAAAAAAAGTGTGTGAGGCAATCTGTGTCTCACAGATTCTGTTGTTTCCATGCTGCTGCAGAATATGCTGGATTTGGCACTACAGTTCTGTTCAAATAAGCATTTGGATTGGCACTATGATGCCCCTCCAGAAACTGATTAAGTGCTTCAGTAAGCCCCACCTATCAAGACAGACATGTAGAATTGCCTAATTAGAGTAGAAAGGATGAAATGAATTGCTGCACAACTTTGATGATTTTGAAGTACTGTGGTAATGGAACTGGAGGAGAATGGTGAGAGAGAAAGAGAGAGGCTTCAGCTCTTCTATTTATACCAACCTTGCTGTAAACGAGGCCACTTCACTGTCTCCTGGATATTTCCAGAAGCCACAGAAACATAGCTTTAGACCTTGCTGGAACTCTGCCAGAAAGGAAAGAGTCCTTGCAAATTAGGAAGGAAAGGTTTGTCTGGTGTCTGTAAGGTCTTAATATTTTATCAGACAACTAGTGATTGAATTAGTGAAGGTTACAGCAAAGAAGTTTATTTCACTTCTTTTTTTCTTTCATGTTTTCTCCTTAATTCCGTGTGCAACACGAAGCTGACGTAGTTTTGTCTTTCAATAAATTTTTGGACCAGACAGAAGTAAAAACATTGATAGAGTTATGTCTAAGCACACTCTAGACCGACTAGGCCAGAGTGCCTGGATCAATAGGTAGTTTCTTCTACAAGTAAATTAGTCGCCAATTTGGAAAAATCTGGTGTATTTTATCCTTGGGCTTCTCCTTGTGCATGGTCCATTTTTCACCCATTGTGTAGTCTTTTTTTGATGAGTGAAACACACGTAGAATTAGGTCTTTTCAGAGGTATTCGTAATGTCTGACTTCAGACATCTAACCTAGTTAAGAGCATGAATGTCCTCTATGGGCCATGAAACACCCAGAACATCTAAGGCAGGGACATTTACCATCCTTGGGCTGCAGATGTTCACACAAGACTGCTTTCCTGTGGTGCACTTGTGTGCCACTAGTGATAAGTGCCAGTCAAAGAAGGTGGTTGATTTTATACTGATTAGTCAGCTTCATTAACTCACACAGTGGAATTATGCCCTTTGACAGGTATAAAAGATGGTACCCTTTGACAGAAAGATGGTGGTGGGCAGCACTCTGTAAGCAGTAATCGTTTGTGTGTGTGCACCTGCAGCCATAAGAGAATAGGTGACCACCCCACAAAGCCTAAAGGATGATGGCTAAAATGAGATTGCATAAATGTTCCATATGCTCTTTCTCTAGGCATGTTTTTATATATGCTTTATATTTATACTTTTGGCTGTGATTTTTTCTCTCTTAGCATTCCTCTTGTGAGACTAAGGTCAAGCTAACCAGGGCAGTCTAGAAAAACACAACTGGTAGAATGTTTTGTGATTTGTAAAAACAAAATAAGCAAACCAGAAATACCCACAAACCTTCATCTTATTAAGTATAATTTGTTAGGAAGATTTAATATGGGGACATTCTTTCCTTTGTGCCCTGTTATGTGACTGCACTAAATCAGCTTTAAAAAACAACATTTTAGCAAGCTACAGATGCTTTTTCATATATAAGTAGAAAATAAAAATTAAGAAGGAGTAGGCAGAAATTTGTTGGGTAATATGTACAGCTGTTTTTCAAATTAGATGTCTGTTTAAAAATGCTTAATTGGATTTGACTAGATTTTAATTCACATTTAGCCAACATTCTTAAGTGGATGTATCAGGAAACTCCAAGATAACGCTCTTTGTTGGTGAAGTCATAGGGCAGCTTCCTAAAATCCCCAGGGTCATGCCCAGCAGTTACAGATACAGGAATTCTTCAGCTGATAATTAGAAAGGCCACTCCCCAGCCCCCATCCTACCCTCCAGCCCCACTTCCCTCCACAGATAAGGTCTTTAATTCAAATTGGCTGAGAAGTGTTATGTAACATGCTTATATTTCATTGGAAATTTTAGCAAGCAAAGGGTAATTTTAATAAGCAGAGAATCCTACCTTTTTATTTTCTTAAATAAATAAATAAAAAAAAGCAGCAAAATAAAGCCACAGCACTCATGGGAATTGGTAATATAACACAGAGCCTCATACCACTGGGGACTCCATTTGAATCTAATCCAGGTTTACAGTCACCAATGTCATTCTCATCAAACAGCCGTGGGGTGTCCTATGCAAGATAAGTTTAGTATTCTCAGCTGACCTCCTGTCCTTTCTCTTTACTGCTCCCTTTTGAATCCATTCCCATCACTCAGCTTCACAGCCTCATTCAGGCTCATCCCCCCCCATGCTTGTTGCAGTTTCCCATTTTCTGCCTGCCAAGTGACCTCTCTCTCTCCTCTTTTCAGACTTTACAAAAAGACCTGGAAAGCATGTATAGTCTTGCCTATGATCTTGCCCCCTCTTTCATTAGGGAGCAAGACCCTAATATCTGCATGGTGCTAAAAGATGAGTTTATCATCAGAAAGCTCTTTGGGAGTGGGAATGGATGTCCATCTGTTAATTTACAGCATTATATAAATATTATTTTTGAGACTGTAACAGCAGTTATGGTGAATAGGGGCCAGATGGCCTCTGTATCTAGAAAGCAGAATGTCAGTGTATTTTTAATGGACTTAAATGTTACTTTTTGACAGGAAGCTAATATTAAATTCTGTGTTTTAGGTGCCTGTCAGGTGAGTATGGCTCCGAATTTTGGTTTTTCTTAAAGTAATTACTAATGTCATGCCTGGATACTTCTGCCCACTAAAGCCCTTTTCTGTGGTGGGGTCTTTGTTATTGCTCTGGTTGTGTTGTTTTGTTTTTTAAGGATGGTTATTGATCTCTTGCTGAGCTGAGATTTCAGTTTTATGCCAGATAGTTTGATTAATGGGTTGGTTTCTGTAAGTGGACTGAATGGGGATAGGAAGCACAAGCCGCTCATGCCGCCAACCCTAACTCCGTCAAGACGCATAGCTCATTATGAAACAGTTATCAAGTATACATGAAAAATTAATTGGGCTCAGTTTGATTCTGAAAAGGATCAGCTTTCTACTTGGCGGTCCCCCCAATCTTTCCAGATGTTGCACGCTAGCCCCTCGAGAAGCAGCGAAGGGAGATGTATTAATACATTGTATTGATTAGATCAAGACCCCTGACAGTTATTTGTAGAGATACCATCTGGCTGCTGTTCGAATTCCTTCACCAAAAACAGGACGTGACATGTTATTAATCTCAACTCTCTAAGTATAGACAGTTGCCTTTTCTGCTAAACCGCATTTTACCATTCCGTAGGAGATGGAGGCAGACCTGAAGGGTGCTGAAATTAAGGTTATTACACAAATTGAGCCATATGGTCCAAATATTTCAGCAAGAAAATTGCCAGGCAATAAAAATTGCTCCTGCCTTCCTAATGGTGTAAATTACAGTTTAACCATGGCTCTAATGATGTCCTTCTGCCGCGCTTAACTACTGTTACATGAAGGACATTGTTTTAAAAATATAAAAAACAAGTAAATGCCAGCAGCGTGTTTTACAATCTGTTAGTGTGTCATTAAGAACACTGTCAGAATTACATAAACATAATGGCAGGCAACCTAGCATACAAAAGAACGAGTATGGAAATAGAAAGTGTCTTGAAAACTCCTTTAGCTTTGTCAAGAGCCCTTTCCCTTCTGGAACTTTTCCAGTATGGGAAAATCTGTCTGCTTATTTATTCCAGTTCTCACCCAGGATCTGATGGAGACTTTAAAAACTGAATAAAACCCACTGAATATTCCAATGCATTTTGAACAGGTGACAATGGAGGGGTATAAATTTACTATCACATTATACTGCAGCTGTATATAAAGTTAACTGGGTATGAAAAAGAAATCCAAAATGTGGCTCTCGTTTCAAAGTGCAGCATTCTTTTGATTCTTTTGGATCATAATGGGACTTTCTGTTGTTTTTCAGATTGTTGGGAGAATTGCAGTGTATTAAAATAGTTTCAAAGCTGAAAAGCTCTGTGACATTTTACCAACAGAGTTGGCAGTCTTAAAAATTAGTTTATTAAAAATAGCTGAAAAACAAAAAAACAGAAGGGAAGTGGTTATCCAGTCAGCAGGTACATTACTGACTGATTCTGGTGATTCCTCTTACAAGGTGGGAATTAAATTGTAATTAAATAAATAGAATAATTAGCTAATATAATTTCATTTTGAAAACAGTCATACAGCTACTAATTTTGTAAAGGGAAAATTCTGAGATGGCCATACAAATTGGAAACATCACAGAAGTTTATAATAAATGCTATTTGGAGTATTGAGTTTGATCCCTCCTGCTTTCAACCATGTGCAGATTTTAATAGTTCATATATGCCAGCCCTTTTGGTAAAACAGCCTTGCACAGCCATGTTCCCATCTTGGGATGAGGCTGCCTGGGTGCACATCAGCAGCTCAGGGAATGTGCCCTTGGAGCCGTCTGTACCCCAGCAGATGCTGGAAACCAAGGGGTCCCAAGCCCCATTGCTGCCACCCTTGCCTCCCTTTGCCCTCATCACTCCGGGTCTGCTGTGCTGGCAGAGCTGCTGCTTCCCTCTCCCCTGCCCCTTTGAAGGCAGGAACTTCCACACCCTTGCAAGGGCACTGCGTTCCTGCTGGATCTTCATGCTGGTCAAAATGCATTTTGACAATGTTGAAAGCACAACTGAGCAATGTCAGAGAGACAAGGGAAGGGAGATTGTGAGTTAGCTGCCTGGGCTGGCTGGCTGGTGAAGGAGCTGACAGGCAGCTCTGGTATTTGTCTTCAGACTGAGCACAGTTTTTGAATTGTGTGAAGATCTCATTTGTGTGTGGAGCAGGGAAAAGATGACAGGGGACTTTTAGTCTTGACAAATTTAAATTGAGCCCAAACCAGACAGTTAATCAGATTCAATGAAGTTCACAACAGTGTTTATATTTGTCCTTCTTGCTTCTCAGTACCAGTGTAATCATGAATGAAAACATCCAAACATAAGTAATTAGTAGCTGGTTGGTTTGTTTGTTTCCAAAGAAATGGAAGGCAAAAAATAGTAGACTCATGTGAGGATGGTAATCTGAAAACTGATCTGCAATGTGTGGGAATACTTTACGTTTTTATAATCTCTATTAGGAGGAAACAAAGTCCAATTTATTAGTTTATCCCCTCATAAACTACAAATATTTCTCTCAGCACCTTGAACTTTTTGTCTGATCAAAGCTACAGAACTGCATGACAAATGGGATCTGCAGCATGCAAGTGTATTTATACTCTATTCACAAGGACCCACGATGTGTCGCTGTAATCCTCAGGGAGCAGCGAAAATCACGACATGAAAGGAGGTTAAAGGATGGTCAGAGCAAGAGCAGGACCCCATTTAATGGAGGACTCCTTTTTTTGTAGTGTTGTTTTCAATAAATAAATTACATGATTGGCCTATTGACACACCACCTCTCAGAGATGATAGGCTGAACAGCAAGACACCCATATTCAAAACATGTCTCAGTGTTCCCAAAACAACACTATGAAAAACAAGTGCACTTGCAAGATAGTAAACAGTTTACACAATGATCTTTCTCTGTTTTCCTTCAGCCTGTGTGTGAAAGAAAAGGCTTTCACAGTATGTGTGAAAAGCTGGAGGATTTCTTAGGAAAACCTCTCTGCCAGATTTTTAGCAACTACAGTGATGGATGGATTTTATTGTTTAACTGCAAAAACTGTATTTTGTTCTCAAGTCTGTTTCTTTAGCATTTTTAAAGAAAATCTCTTTGATCTTTAAAGAAAGAGAGAGATTGGTACAGATGTCCCTCCATCAGCATCTGACAGGCCAGATGATTTGGAAAGGACATGCTTGTTGAACTGCTTCCTGAATGCCAAGAAAAACTAGGAGCATGGAAAGACAGTTTCTACCTGTGAAGTGGAGGGCTTGCTGCATGAACCCCAACCAAAGCTGCTGGTAGATTCAGAGTAATGTTTCTCACATTATTAGTAGGGGCCATGTCACAGCTTTTGTGGAGTAAAATATCATCTATTACACCTCTGGCACCTTCAGGCTTCTTTGCTCCTACAATCCAAACTGTGGAAACTCTTCCTTCCTCCCTTCTTTTCCCTTTGCCAGCCTTCCTTCCTAAAGGCATAGGTGGAGACTATGGTGATAGAAGTAGGAGTTTCCATCCTGAGGGTCCAGTAGGAAATAACTTCAGAGTTTTTCAGATTTTTGTTAGGTGGTTTCTGGGAGTGACTACCTGAAAACAGAGGCTAGGCAAGAGTTAAGAGACTGCAAGTAGATATTTATTTGAAGAGATCATTTCAATCCCAATCTTAATCCCAATCCAAATCTCAATCCCAATCCTAACCCAAATCTCAATGCAAATCTCAATCTTAATCCCAATCATGATAGTAACCGTAAACCTAACCATTAACTTAATCTAACTGTAACCCTAACCATAACACTAACCTAACCCTAGCTCTAACCATAACCATAAACCTAAACCTTATCATAACACAAATCATAAAACAGCCCTAACCCTAAACCTAACCCTAATCTAACCCTAATTGTAACCCTAAAGCTAATCCTAAATTTAACTGTAAACCTAATCATAACCCTAATCACACCCTAACCTTATCCCTAATCATTATCTAACCCTAACCCTAAACCTAACCCTAATCTGAACTCTAACCCAAAGCATAACCCTAACCCTAATATTGCCCTAACCCTGTCGCTGTAGACCTCAGACAGCAGGGGAAAAGAGGCTTCAGACTCAGGTCAGGAACAAACGGCCAAAACCAAGTTTAATGAACCATCTACCTTTTATAACATAGTTCGCTAGAGGAAATTCATGATTGGCCTCTTGACTCACCACCTCTCAAAGGTGATATGTCGGACGGTAAGACACCCATATCCAAAATTTGTCTTAGTGTTCCCACAACAATACTGTGAAAAACAACAGGTGCGAGGACAGAGAAGTAGCTTACTTAACATCCTGTATGTTTTCCTTAGGCTGCATGTGAAAGAAGAGTTTCCCACATACTTGTGAGAGAAAGCTGAAGAATTTCTCTGCTTTAGCCCTTTTTGCATCCACCTTTTTGCTTAACCCTAATGGTTACTGTTGACCTAACCCTAAGGCCAACCGTAACCCACACCCAAACCCTGACACTAACCCTAATGTAACCCTACACCAAATCCTAACCATAATCTAACCTTAAACATAACCCTGACACTAACCCTAAACCTAATCCAACCCCAACCCTAATCCCAATTTTAATGCTAACCCTAATCTTACCGTAACCCTAATCCTAGCCCTAACCCTCACCATAACACTAATGTATCCCTAACCCTAACTGTAATCTTAGCCAACCCTAACATTAATCCTTACACTTACCCTTACCCCTAGCCATTACCCTAATCCTAACCCTAACCCAAACTCTAACCCTAATCTAACCCTAACTCTAATCTGCCCCTGTCCCCTTCTGCCTAGAAAAGGTGGAACCAGGAAGGATTTTTTTGATAGTTTTTTTTCTGAGAAAAAAATCACTCACTAACACAGCAATATTATATCTGGGAACCGTTTCTTGAAATACAGTCAAAAAAAAAAAAGACAAACAACAAAAAACACCAACTAAGTGTACTTATTAAAAAGGGTGGGAGGACAGGAAAAAGGAGCGGAGAGAGAGAAGAGAGAGAGGAAGAAAGAAACAGAAGGCAGGGGACAGGGTTACCACGACACCTGGCTATCTGTCAGCATGGCTTTGCAGACGGAGTGTGCGTGTTGTGAACCACAGTGCCTTTGGGTAGCTTCCGTGGCAGGCTGAGCGCGCTTTTTAAAGAGCAGCAGGCTGCGCGTCCCTTCCGTCGGCAGGGACAGGCTGCTGCGGTGCCAGGCGTGCTCCTGGAGCAGCTGCGGCCTTTAAAGTCGGGGCAAGGTGGCTGCAAGCTGCAGCAGCTGTAGATTGGGAGCGGGCAGCAGCTGGGAACTGGCGGGCAGAGGCTGTGAGTGCAAGATCCTCACGTCAGCAAGCTTGTTCCCGGAATTGGCACAGCAGGGCAAAGCAGGCACAGGCAGGGGAAAAGGGCCAGAGGGAAGAGGGTGCGAAGGCGAGAGCAGAAAGGCCAAGCTGACCCTCCAAGCTACTCAAAGCAAAAAGACAAGACAGTCCTCATGGTGTTGCGGCTAGCTGATTTTATGTGCCCCCAAACTTCTCCCCCAACTCAGCTTCACAAGTCTGTGTTCGGTGGGCGTTTCTCCTGGGCATCTTTCATGGGCATCAGGGTACTTACCTTCACCAGAAACCGTGTGGGGAGTGGTTAGAGGGGAGAGCTGATTGCAATATAATCGTGCAGGATTTCTCTACCATGACTGGCTGCCAGGTGAAGAATTTCTGGGGAACGGCATAACAGGTTCTATTAACAGGAATTTTCTTCACCTAATTGGTAACATATGTCGAGGCCTATCTACTGGTCCCTTTCAAACCCTGACCCTAACCGTAACCCTGACCCAAACTCTAAGCCAAATCTAAATCTAACCCTAAGCCTAAAACTAACCCGAACCCTAACACTAGCCGTAACCCTAATGTGTCTGTAACCCTAATTATAATCTAACCCTAACCCTTATCTAGCCCTAACCCTAATCATAATGTAACCTTAACCCTAACACCTAGTATCTCGGCACTCTAACGCTCTTGTTGGTGTGTCCCACAGTCACTGAATTGCCCTCATTTCCCTTTGCATGGCTCATTTAGAACATGCACACATGCAGCTCATCAACAGGTGTGACTGTGAAACCTGTGCATTTACAACTTAATGTGATGGCATCAATAGTGGGCTGTAAAGACATTTTCAATTCAGAAATCAGCACAGTATGTTCTTTACTGAGGTTATGTGATCTAGTTAATTCCGGAAGTAACCTAAATATCAAGGGAAAATACAGAATCCCATCTAAACTGGTTTTGCTTCGGTTTTCAAAGTCATATTTCAGTATTTACATATTTCATCTCTTCCCTAGCCACTTCATTTTGCTGCTGAATGCCAAAAGCACCTCAGACTCTTCTCTTGTGGCAGGAGCTTTGCTCTGAGAAGCCCAGCCCGCTCTAGAGGAGACTGATGAACTTGTGACCACGCGAAAGGACATGGTCGAAGTCTCTGTTTTGTTTATGCATTAGCATTTCAAAGTGAAGCTTAGCTAGCTGGTCTCCTCATTCCTGCTGCAGCAGACACAGCTGTCTGCCTTCCTGTGCATGTGTATGAATTCCGTGTTCACTTGGCAGTATAGAAAATGGGAATGGGCAGTGTGCAGACACAGCCTCAGAAGCTGTGTCACGGTGAGTTTCTTCCCAGCACTGCACCCTTGTCTTGGGGTGACTTTATGATGCGTATCCCCTATTGCCTGCTCTATGCCCAGGCATGAATCCTGTGCCTCTCTGTGCCTTTAAAGATAGCTAAGGGAGAGGGGGAAGAGCTGGTGGAATTCCTTTGGCGCTGTGTTCAAAACACAGATAAGCTCCCTGGCTTCTCCTGCCCAGCTGCTCTGCTTCCACAGCAGGAAGGAGAATTACATTCTTTTTGCTTTCTAGCTAGCTTTTTGTTCATTAGCTAAAGCAAGGAGTTTTTCTGGAACTTCGATTTCTTCTCCTCTTCTGTATTGCTCAACACCACCAAAACATTGGCTGGGAGACCTTACACCTCGTCCCAGAGGGGCCCAAGCTGACCCAGCTCCAAAGAGGAGAAAGCCGCACCCACAAAGGACTCTGAAATCTACCCAGGTTCTCTCCACAGCAAGAGGTTTTCTTATTTAGCATTATTCTTTTCCCGTGCCTGCATGTATTTTGTTTGTTAAAGAAATACCTCTGAGGAATTTCTTTTGGAACTTGGTGGGGGAGGGGCAGCTGAAACGTGCCTTCCATCAGAGGCTATTTTCCTCCAATTTGTCTCAAACCATAACAACCCTATAAGC
This sequence comes from Lanius collurio, assembly GCA_020086605.1. NCBI lineage: Eukaryota > Metazoa > Chordata > Aves > Passeriformes > Laniidae > Lanius > Lanius collurio. The sequence goes on along the minus strand of JACBWW010000002.1, from coordinate 39,658,726 downwards.
TTAAAGTAGAGGGAATTGTAGCCATGTGATCCTAGGAGGATCTGGATATTCATCCATCCATGCTCATTTGGGTTTACTTGGTTTTAAGCTGTTAAACCTGAAGGCAGATTCTCTTCCAGTTACCCTACCAAACTCTATTACCACTCTTTTTTCTTGTCTTCTTTTCAAGCCTTTCCTCAGTGGGGAGTTGGTTCCGAGCATTCATGTGGCAAGATGAAGCTGCTAAGGGACACAGAAATGTATAACTTGTTCTTTGTTGGACCTCATTGTTTTCATCAACAGGGCAGCCCATAGCAGCTGCAATAAGAAGATTTGTGTTCCTTTTTATCATCATGGGACATAGGGGCTTTTCAGGCTACTCACTGAGGCCCTCCACAGCCAGAAGGGGCAGGGATCCCCTGTAGCAATCCCCTACTCCAAAACTGGGGGAACATTCCATAAAGTTCTGGAAGGAAGGTGTCAGATCTCTGCTCAGCCTGTTGGTATTTTGATGGGAGGTTCCTTTGCTGAGGACCATGTCCCTGAAGTGTACACCTAAATGTGTGTCTGATCAATAGCCCCTGCTAATATTCAGAAAATAGGTTGAACTTCCTTTGAGGCCCACAAAAGAGAGAAGGCATCTCTCCCTGCATAAACAGCACATGCTTTTGGCCTTCTGCTAACGTTGCCTGCTCTGTACAAAAAGGTGCAGAGCAAATCTCTTTTTCCTGGCTTATACTGGCATAGTTGGACTGCACCTTTCCCAAATGGCTGCCTACATACTTTCCTTTACTCTCAGCTGGTCTCTGCTTGGAGAGCAGGTGTCTTCATGAGGTGTAAAGCACTGAGGAAAGGAATGGAAAACCTGGTGAAGAAAGGCCTTTTGAGAGATATGCGTTTGTACTTTTTGGCCCATCATTTTTTAAAATACCCAGTTCATTTTAAAGGTGACATTTTAAGTTCAGGCACATATTCAGACTAAACTTTGGCCTTTTTAATGTACGTCCAAGTAAATTGTTGATGCTTACATTTTAATGTCTCTCAGAAGTGATTACATACAGAGCAGGCAAAGTTTGAATGAAAAGCTAGGGCTGTTCAGTACAGGGCAGAGAAAAAGGAATAAAAAATCAGGAAGTAAAAACCTTTTAGTCTCCTTTAAAATGCTGCAATTATTTTCCACTGTGTTGGCAGAAAGCAGGGATTTGGAGCTGTGAATTGCCTGGAGGCTGTGCTATCTTCCTCTACTTAGCAGCAGTTAGAACTGCTCTTTTTCTGCATGCATTGGGTGAGAGAGACAAGGACTGAGAATGGCCGAGAAAAGGGAATAAACTAAGCTTGCATTTAACAATAATATGACACGTCTATTTTACCTGTGCAAAATGGGATCTAAACCAATAACTATAGTTTCCTGAAGCTGCACACAGGAACACAGGGGGATATCCTGAGACTTAATTAATTAATGTTTGTAACATGATGTGAGATCCTATGATGAAAAGTCATATATAACTGCGAAGTCTTAATTTTATGGAGCATTCAGTGGCGTTTTCAAGGAAACCAATGTGGGAGTTCACCTGCAATCTGTGTTAAGATTCAGATTGTCCTTGTACAAATCCCCTTGAAGATTTTCTTTTAACTCTTTTTTTCTCTTTACCTTTCTCTTTCCCTGTTATGGCTGTTGAGCTGTGCAAAGGCAAAAAATAGAAAATAATTGCTTTTATAGGGAAAAACCAAGGAGTCTCTCCTCTCTGCTTTCCATTTACCAAAACCACAGCCAAAGTCTCTTTTTCAAATTTTACAGAAAATAGAAATTTTGAGATACTGCACCCAGGTCATTTTAAGATCAGATGGAAACAGTTTTACAGCATTCAGAGCTACTTTTCCTATTATCATACATAATGTTATTTGCAAGGAGATGAAGAAGGCATCTCATAGCACACCTGTTTGAAGTCACAAATGTAATAGGTGCAGTGTGAATTCTTGGACAGCAAAACTTCAAATGAAACCAAAAGCCAAAACATTTGATCACGGCAAAAGCACATTTTTTCTGCAACAAAGTAAAACTGAGTGCCATAAGATACCTTGAGTTGAGAAGTTTATGGACATACATTACCCATTTTTATGGATTAAAAAAACCATTCATGGTTCATTACATTGATTTATAAAGCTTCTGCCACTCTGGACATTATTAGGGAAAAATTAAAAAAAATATATATATTTGAGACTAAGAAGACTGATGTAGCAGTCCAGATTTTGTTTGTTCTGATTCTGGCCGTCAGCCAAAATATCAAATGGAAAATACGGTTTATGGCATTCAGAAGAAATATAAAATTAACCTCCTAATGCTCCATATTAAGGATGTACCCCCTACCATTTGCAGGTTTGAGCCCTTAGGCTCTAGCTGCTGTTTGATAGCAGCAGTGGTTTTTCTTTCTCTTGCCATGTCTACAGACACTATGAAATAAATCCATGAGAGAAACCCCACTCCTAAATGTTAGCAAATAGTGGATGGAAAGTGCTCTTCAGGAGCACTAGATGTGGTACTTATGTTAAGCGTAATCCTGGAGTTCAGCTGGATGAGTGCACGAGTTGTAATGAAGAGGCACAAACTCCAACCACACTTTGTGTGCTTGACTTTCCTAGCTTTTTACCATCCCTAAAGACGTGTTTCTATCCCAGATTATAAAGCTTCACCTCAAAGATGCTCCATTCCTATTCACCTTGTGACCGAGGCAGGCCCAATAAATTGCAAGCTCTGCACTACCTTGATGAGTTTATGGGGATTCCGTATTACGTGGTGTGTGAGTTTGGAATGGCACACAAATCATCCAGCTCGATTCTGTAGGGTTTGACGTTGCTTCAATATCATTCTGCATTTTATTCACCATTAAGTCTTTGCTGATGTAGCTGCTCTCTCATCTCTTACTCCCACCAGCTTCCCACAAAGCACGCCCCACCCAGCTGAAGTCCAGGATATACAGGATATGCACATTTTTCAGAGGGTGACACATAATTGTTGTTTTGTTGGGATTTAAGTATTTTCTGTTATGCTCTATTGTGTCTCATAGTACTAATTTTTTTTTTCCTTCAGATGTAGCCTGTCCTATTTTGAAGAGAAACTTAGTCTAGCTGTTCATATTCAACATGATTATTGAAAGTAAAAAGTACCATTTGGGATAAGTAGTGATATCAGCTTTGAACTGAGTAAACCCAAAGTTTAGGAGAAACTGTCCCATCATCTGTCTAGTTTCTAAGAAGAGCTGCTTCTTTCCTTCTACCTCACTTTTTCACCATGAGTAATAATAAATGTGGTTTACAGTGGAAAAATATGGGGGGAAAAATAAGGCGAATAACTATCGTTTATTATACAGTAGGTCTTGTGAGTGTTGTTAGAGATAAAATATTAATGTTAGAAAAACATGTTGACATCGTCCTCTAGATGGTGCCTATAGTGGAATGTCATGTCATTGATATTTTGGTTTATTTGATTTATTTAGTAATGCAGAAAAAGGAATCTTTTTTGCGTTTCAATATTTCTTAGTAGAAATTATACAAATAAGATGGAAATACATTTTTGAGAAGGTGCCATTCAGTGATGTTTGATGAATTTTAAAGAAATAATTATGGAAGAAAAGAGAAGAGAAAAGGAGAGGAGGAGAGGAGAGGAGAGGAGAAGA
>JACBWW010000002.1:39595337-39654676 GCA_020086605.1 Lanius collurio | reverse complement strand
TACAAAATGAGAGGAAGATAAATAGTACAACATCCATTTCTTGTAAAAAAATGGAAATTCTGATTACCTGTAGGCAAGATAATTTCTTGTTAAACGAATAACTTGTTGGTTTCTATTTGTCTAACCTTTGGGATTTTTCAGTACTAACATGGGAATAATTTATATTCCAGTCCGCACTGCTACAGGAATAGACTCATAGATTACTTATGTATCCATAAGTTATATCCTTGTGAATCTGAGCATAAGGCTTTAGGAAGAGAGTAGATTTTTTAAATGGAAAAGACACCGTATGCATGATATAAGCCCAAGAGCGAAGGCAGCCTAGAGGACAAGTTAGTGTTTGCATGTGAATAGGAGCTCAGTGCAATGTTCAGAGTGAAGGCAAGGGTTAAGAACAGTCTGGAAAATAAGAGTGAACATCAGACTCAAGGTAGAAGTGCTTCCAGTGCTTTGCAGAAAATGGCAAAGAGTCTGGATTAGACAAGGAACTGGATAAGAGGATAATGACAAAGGTGAGGATAAACTGAGTATCTTTATAAACCCCCAAGCACTCCCCCTTGCTTCTGTCACGTGTGGAGGAGTCTGTTTGACTTCCTTGATGGAGAATTTGAAAATTTTCATCACAGGATGGTGAGATTGATGTTCTGGCTGTCAGGAGACCATTGCTTTCTCCTTCCTTTTCCAGGGAGAGTTCCCCATCTCTGCCTCTAGACAAGGGGGTGTTCCACTGAACTGCCTTCCCATCGTTTATGTGCATGGGTTAGGAAAGAGATGGCTTGGATCCCTGTGCCACTACTCCAATTAACAGCATGGTAGTAGTGTCTGATGCCACTTTAGATAGAAGCTTGCAGAAAGAATGAACTAGCTTTTTATTCAGCTATAAAAGACACCTGCCAAGGAGAGATGATGGTACAAAGAGAAGATAGGGAGAGAGAAGAAACCAGAGCCTAACCTTAACATGACTGATGATGACTTGCTGAGCTTTGATGATTACCCCTGAAGAAGGGACAGATACTCAAGCTGCCTGTTGGGCAGCTCTTCAGTGGTTCACAGATCTTCTGATGTGTCTGTCATGGTTTGAACTCATGCCCTGAGACCTAGGCAACTGGGTAAGCTGGCCTGCCTTGAAAGAAGAGGAAAAGCCCAGAGTGACACCCCTGGAAAGTGCTGCTTCATCAGATCGATAGATTCAAAGATGACTAGGTTGTGTAGTTGTATGCAGTTTAAACATTTGTGCAGGGAGTCCACCCGTGCTGAGTATTATTGACAGCTACAGATCAATGCTAATTTTTGATCATTTTCAACCTACAAAGACCTCTTGACCCTGTTGCCACCTTAGGGGCGCTTCAAGTAGTCAAAAGCAATCACAGTAGGCAGTGTAAAATCATCAGACCCTTGAAGGCTGCACAGCCTTGCTCATGCCTGGGAGGAGGACCAAGAGGTAGCAAGGAAGGCAGGCCCCTTGCATTATGGATGCCACTGCCTTTGGATGGAATGAAAGACTATGCTAATTTGTTTCCAGACTTTAAGTGACTTCTGTGTTCATGAATTAAAAAATAAACAAACAAAAAAGGCTATCTGAAGCAAATCTTGACAGATACATTATTCATGATTCATGTTCTCTTGTTTTATGTTTTGAAGAATGTGTTAAAACAAGGTTTTATTTTAAATAACTTTTATCCTAATTTACAGTTAGAAGAGTGGAATTAGTGGAGAAATGTATTTGTTGCTGTTAACAGCTTGTGCTGCCACTGGCAGCATGTGAAGCATTTTACACAGCAAAACCAAAGGTCGTGCCTGATGTAGTGGTGGTGCTGCCAGAGCTGCACCAGGAGAGGAGACCAGGCTGCCAGAAGCAAGGACTGTGTCAAAGGCTGGGCTCTGGGCTACAGGGCGTGATCAGGTCACAGTGGTTTGTCACAACCTCCCTCCTCCCTCCTCCCTCAGGTGTCCATTTCTGTAGTCTTTACATGGAAAGAATGAAAGGTCCATAGAGGAGGAATGTGAGACTGCACACACTTAAATGTTTGCTGGATTATTCTTAATTTAATGACTGATGGAGTGAGAATGCTTCACTGTTGGAGGCAAGAGGGCATGGACTTGTAGTCAATTGGATTTCATGGTCAGCCAGTCTACGAACATCTTAATGTTCACATTAAAATTTTATTTTGTTGGTTTTCTTTTAATGGGGAATGAAATCTGGACTGTTAGCATGTGTAAACATGGGATATATGAGTTTATGGCTTTGCAGAAGAAGACTGGGAGAATATTTCAGACAATGATTTTGTTCCTGCACCTGTTTAAGGCTGTGTCGTTGTCCGCTGAAGTCAAAGTTACAGTGCTATCAGTGCAAGGTGTATTTTGTAATTTATATTTGACCATTCCAGCAGGACAGTATTTCTAGGCTGAAAATGTCATGGGAGGACATAAAGTGATTCTTAAAATGAATCACCGAGTCTGCCATCCATCCGCTTTTCAGCATCAGCCTTTGAGCTGAGCAAATTCACAACTGGCAATGGCAGCAGTGCAGGGGGAGAAAGCATGGCTCTGTATTCTGAGAGGACATCCCCTGAGCTTACTTCAAAACCAAACAAAACAAAAATACATGTAAACCGTTTGCTCTTCAAGAAGTATCTGTAGGAGCCAGGGATAAAAGTCATCCCTGGAAGGAATGGTTTAGCAGTCTCCAGAGAACATGATGAACTGCAGGCAAGGAAATCCCTCCATCCTTGTTTCATTTCAAAGTGTAGTGAGGGTTGTAAATAATTAAATCTTGGGGTTTAGTGGGAAAATGGTAGAGGTTGATGAAAAATATGCTGGTTTTCTGTTTAAAAATAGAAATCTAGTGTCTAGTGTAGCATCACTGTCACAAGAAGCCATCCGATGATGCAGCTTATTAAAAAGCAGAACCATTGCTTTTTGTCTGATGTTTTTAATAATGTGTTTGTACCTTCAGAGAGCCTCTGTGTAGCAGTTATGGGGCAGTAATTTAATGCTGTGTTCTCCCTTCCTCCCATCCCCACCCCCGAACCATGGAATGTAAATTTTAGGCTTTTAAAAGTTCTGTTTTGAAAACCTAATAGATAACTGTCCTCGTAAAAACTATTAATACAGACTACATCCAATTGTAAAGCTAATTTTAATCATGTTTTGTGCCAACATAATTTCTGATGCCAGATTTTTATGCTAAGCATGAGCCTCGATTTAAACGTGGTTCTTTAACCTGCAGTTCATAATTTCGCAGTCGGCTGTATAGGTTTTTTGGCTATGGCAGTTTAAACGCTTCCACTTTCAAGGATCTAAGCCATAAATGTTTATTAAAAGAATCTATAATGAAATCAGGTTTGTTATTTTTTTAATGGCTGCCTTGAGTATGTTGGATGACTGAACGCACGTTGTTAATCATTAAGTACTCATGTTACAAAAAGTGTTTGATAGTATTGCCATCTAGGGGCTGAACAAAATTCTCCATACCGAAATAAACTGTAATTGAACAGGTGCTGCTATTGATAATATACATATGTTTTTGCTTTATAGCCCACATGCTTTCCATGTTTCTTATGACAAAAGATATCTCTAAATATCCCATGGCAGCCAGAGCTTTTTTATATATAATCTGTTCGAGGTGATTGCTATTTGCATTTCAGCTTATGCTTTTTTGGCAGTGATGACTGGGAATTCCTAACAAAGAATTATACTTTTTTGCATTATTAATCTTGCTAGTGTTTGCCCTGTTTAACAGAAAAAAGGAATCATTTATCAGAAAAGTATGTTTATAATCTGTACTTGTGGCATCTTCAGATTTAATATTCATAATGGTCATTCAAATGCTGTGCTATATTTATCTAAAAGACTAACTCATTGTTTTGAGGAAATAACTATTTAAATATTTATGATCTAAATTTTAATATTTAAAAAAAGAAATTAATATTTCTTTAAAATTTGTTTCTGAGTCCGATAGCTTAACAAATGTTTAAATATTAAACAATTGGAAATGTTAGCATTTAACAACTCAATACGACTTACTGACACAGGGAAATTGACTTCAGCTCGTTCTAGCACATAAACACCACTGAATTCCTACACTCCCTTTCTTGTGGTCTATATAATTCATGCCAAAGTATAACTAAAAGTGAGATTAAGTATATCAATGATCAGCTGAACTCCTTTTTTCTTTGCTCTTATGATCAGACACATCTGCACAGTCTCCTACTGGAACATGTGACTCCTTTTGTTGGTCACTGTGCCTTTTGTGACTGTTCAAAATAATTCCACCTTCCTGCCTAGATCAGATTTTGTGCTGAAGCTCTCCTTGCCTGAGCAGTGTCAGGTCTGTGTCAGATGCCATTTGGGGTGAGCTGGGACTCCAGTGGCCCCTCCTGGCCATGGCTGATGTCCATCAGCCTGCATCCCCACCATACCCCTCTGGGCTGGGCTCTGTTCTGGTGTGGGAGCAGGTCAGCCCTGGTCCTTGCAGCCCTGACTGAGCCTGGTGGGATTCACAAACTGTTTATCCAGATTAAAATGCTCTAAGTAGCTCGAACAGAACAGCATGCCTCTGAAATGTCACATGTACACACAAGGTGTATAAGATTTCTCTAGAGCCAGGCATCACTTTTGTACCACAGATTTTTACATGCTTGAGTCCAATTCCAGGAGGTCTCATTCTCACTGAGCAACCTCAGACACATGCTGAATGAACTGTAAGTTGTGTCCCAGCTTAGATTCAGTCTGTGGAGGAATCCTGAGGAATTGGCTCCAAAGGCTCCACCATAATGATAGACAGTATTTTAAAACCCTAATTTCTTTTTGAGGTTCAGTCATAAAAAAAAAAACACTAAAAAAAATTCTTGTAACCAGATGGGGTATTCTGCAAAGCAGTCAGAAGTGACCCAGAGCTGAGGCCTCATTTTCCAAGTGACATAAACCACAGATGCTGATTACTTTTTTAACTAACTCAAACATCTGTATTCTTGCTTCAGGGAACAAAGCATCAGGCTCATTTATTTGGATTGAAACCTTTCACAACATATCATATTCATGTCGTAGCTGTAAACAACGCCGGGCAGGTTTCAAGCCCCTGGACATCTGTGCGCACTTTGGAAGCTTCACCCAGTGGCCTGAGCAACTTCACTGTGGAAAAGAAAGAAAATGGCAGGGCTCTGCTGCTAAAATGGTCAGAGCCCTCCCAACCCAATGGTGTGATTAAGGTAATATTCATCTTGACAGTTCACTTGATTAAAAAAGAGAAGGGAAATGCTGAAAATCAAATTAAAACATTTTTTGCTGAAAAAGACTCAACTGTATGCATTATAGTTTAAAATAAGATGTAAGTCCTATGTAAGCACAAGACACTCTGAGTTCTCTATGCTTGTCACTATATTAAAATGAATATTAACATCCTTGTGCTATTCTGTGACTGTAAATTTTCATTTACACGGAACCAAATTATTCATTTAATGCGTTGAAAGCTGCACATGAAATCTCATAATCTTACTTGTACATTGAACATCTCCAAAATGTATTTCTAGAAAACCTGGGTGTGATAGAATGTTGTTCTGAAATTTGAGACTTCATTTAGCTCAGTGGTTTCAACGGAGTGTAAACCTTTACCTGCAAGGTTTGCAACTATAGGGGTTTATTTGGAGTTTTTTCCCTAAGTGATTTTCTTTAGCGCTAGTCCATGAGAAGCTTTCTGCTGGGCTGTGAGAGCCTTGCAATGAAACTTGATAACAATCAAATATAATGAAAACTGTCACAAAGTGATTTATTACTGCATTCAAAATGAAAAAATCATGAAAATTGCATCAAAACATTCCTTTTGTATCAATGATCTGATTGTTACTAGCAAGGAAGTAAGTTTCTGAATCACTGGCTAATAGTCCTTACCCTATTGCAAAGATTAAGGGTCTGATCTGCTGGTTATTGACAAAAATTGTTTTGTTTTCCTTTTATCCTGGCTGCTGTCTTTCTTTTCATGCCTGCCTTTCTTTCTTTTTCTTTCTCAATTCACCAGACCTACAGTGTTTTCAGTGATGACCACCTGGAGTACAGTGGTTTATCTCGCCAGTTCCTCTTCCGGCGCCTCGAGCCATACACCCTGTACACCCTCGTGCTGGAGGCGTGCAATGCAGCAGGCTGCACTCGCTCTCCACCCCAGCCAGTCTGGACAGATGAAGCTCCCCCAGTGTCCCAAATGGCACCTGTAATCCAGGCAGTGAATGCCACCAACGTTGAACTGAGCTGGTTGCAGCCAATTAATCCGAATGGAAAAATAATTCGCTATGAAGTTATTCACAGACGCACAGAAGAGAATGTTGCAGGGCACGGAGCAGCAACAGAAGATGAGAAAATTGTTTTCACAGAATATAGCACTGAAAGTAATGCATTCACATATAATGATAAAGGTTTGCAGCCATGGACAAGGTATGAATATAAAATACGCACCTGGAATGCAGCAGGCTATGCTGACAGCTCCTGGACAGTGGCAAAGACTAGTCAAACTGCTCCAAAAGGTCTTGCTGTCCCTAGGTTATCTGTGGTGTCAGCCAACCCCCACAAAGTGCTCATATCCTGGAGGCCCCCAGCACAGCCCAATGGCATTCTGCAGTCATACAGGCTGCTGAAGAATGATGTTCTCTATCCTTTCAGCTTTGATGCCTCTACTCTCAGCTACGTGGATGAGGACTTGCTGCCCTACACCGTGTACAGCTATGCAGTGGTTGCCTGTACCATGGGGGGCTGCTCTACCAGTGAGCCAGCTGCAATACGGACACTGGAAGCAGCTCCTGCCTTGGTGGAGCCTCCATCTCTGCGGGCTGTCAGTGCCACTCAGATCAGTGCATCCTGGGCACCTCCCCAAATACAAAATGGAGATATCACCAAGTACATATTGAAATTAGGCAATGAAGAGTATTATCCTGGCAAAAGTTTGCAAATCATGGTTTCTAACCTGCAGCCTTACACACAGTACAATTTTGCACTGGTTGCCTGTACTGCTGGGGGCTGCACCTCTAGCACGTCCCAGTCGGTGATGACCATGGAGGCTCCACCATTAAATATGGAAGCTCCCAGGCTGCTGGTCATGGGCTCAGAGTCAATTGAAATCACATGGAAACTCCCAGATAAGCCCAATGGCAAAATCACGAGCTACGACCTAAGGAGGGATGGTGTACTTGTGTACTCTGGTCTGGAAACTCGGTATCTTGATTTCACCCTAACGCCAGGCATGGAGTACAGCTACACTGTCACAGCAAACAACAGCCAGGGCAGTGTGACCAGCCCCTCAGCTCAGATAAAAACCAACCCCTCTGCTCCATCTGGGATGTTGCCTCCTAGGCTGCAGGCATGGTCTTCCACTGAGATTTTGGTGGCCTGGGATCCTCCTATCAAAGTAAACGGTGACATTAGAAACTACACAGTCTCAATCCACAAGCCTGGCGAAACCGGAAAGAAGACTTTTGACTTTGATGTTTCTCATGTTTCCTTTCTGAGACGGTCATACATAGTGGCACAGCTACAGCCCTACAGCAGGTAAGTCTGGAAGAACTCATTTGTTGAATAAATGCTGCAATGGGCTGTGGGCTGTGGGCTGGCAGACAACTTAGCCATCTTGCTTAAAAAGATAGTCAGATCCATGGGGGTGTTTGCTAAAAAGCCAATAATAAACAAGGATTTTTTTTCTTTTAAATTTATAGTAACACCAGCTTTATATAATCTTAATGAAGTGCATAGTGTTGACTTAGGTTTTAATTAATAGAAGGGGTAATTCAGCACTCTGCTATAGACTCCAAAACCTGAAATCTTGTGCTAGTGTATCTTTTACATGGTGTCGGCTGTCAAGAATAAATAGGGCTTTAGCTGACAACATTTGGGGTGAGGAGACCAAAGTCATGGTAGCTGGCCCATTCACAGTGTAGCTGAGCTGATATTAATGAGGTCACACCAGGAACATGGTTGAACCCTTGAGCTGGAAATGAGTGACGTGATTAAGTGAAAGCTAAAACTTAAGAGAGGGTACCAGACTCTCCTACAGAAGCACACTTGATACTGAAGTACTATCTTCCTCACTAATTCTTGATTATTTACCTGACCTTTCCTTACGTATTTGTGTAGGCATAATTTGTGTGTGTTACATGGTTGATAAGTTTGTCTACTATTTACATATAACTAATCTAAATCCAAAGAAAGTAGTAGAGCTCTACAGCTGAGTTCTACAGCTCTCAAATGACATCTAAATCATCTCTTACAATGAATCATGATTTTGATTTATATCATCAAAATCAAAATTATTTTGATCACTCCTGCAGATGTTAACTGTGCTCTGAAAGAAACCAAACCACACCCAAAGAAAAGCCCAGAAGACAGTGTTCTTCCTCTTTGCTATATAAGGCACAACACATAATCTGTGTGTTCATACAAAATGTGTTCCTGTATAAAATTTCCAAAGACTGGGGGAAATTGGGAAATCCGCCAGATCTCACGCACAGTTTATATTTGTATCTGCAGCATTCTATTCACCTTGCTCCTGCTTTGTGTTCCCAAAGGTACGAAGTCCAGCTGCAAGCCTGCACGGAGCTGGGCTGTGCCTCCAGTGAGTGGGCACCGGCACAGACGCTGGAGGCGCCGCCCGCAGTGCAGCCGGCCCCTCTCATTGAAATACAAACAGCCGGCGGCTTCCAGTCCACTGCTTCCATCCTATGGACCGGCCCAAAGCAGCCAAACGGGAAGATTTTGTACTATGAACTTTACAGGAGGCGAACAACTCAAGCTCACATAAATTTAGACCTCTCACTTGTTTACAATGGTTCTTCAACCTCCTTCAAAGACGACAAGTTGCTTCCTTACACAGAGTACGAATATCAGGTGGGAATTGAAGCTATTTAGCAGCTCTGATTATGATTTCAGTACACTTTGAGAACCTTACTTTACACTTACAATGAACATACACATCTCGGTTCTAATGTTAATAGCATTGTGGAACCTGAATGATTATTGTGAATGTATTTTAAGGAGTTGAGAAGCTGAAAATAATTTCATACAAGAAATACATTCATTCAGCATTTGTTTTTCTGTAGCTTAGTAGTAGGTGCCTGTGTATCTTAAATGTTTTTGTACCCTCTAGAGCCTCAGCAAGTCCCTGTTATGGGAAATTCTAGTTCTTAGAAGGCAGCTTTTTTTCATTACTTTTTTTTTCTTTTTCCATCCTCCCCCAATCTACTATGAATTAATTTTTAATTTATTATCTTAGAGCAGTTTACGTCAAGAGGGGCTGGGGTTGTTTTCTCTTTATATCAGTTTTTAGAATGACAAGCACATTTTTTGAGTGGTTCAAAAGTGAATTTGCTGTTGATGATATATGTATATGTTGTTTCATATATACCTGAAGCAGTGCATTCCACTTCTTGAGCAAGGTGGAGCAATCTTTCTTTTACAGGCTCATTTGCTTTATCACAACATCATTCAGGTTGGAAGGGCTCTCAGGAGGCCAGCCAGCCCACCTTTCTGCCCAAAGCAGGGTCAGTACAGAGGTCAGATGAGGTTTTGCAGGGCTTTATCCAGTTGCATCTTGAAAAGCTTTGGGGAGAAGATTGTAACCTTATAGATAATCTGCTCCATTTCCGGGCTGTCCTCATTGCAAAAAATGTTTTTTTGTTTTGTTCAGTCTGAACCTTTTTTCCTTGAACTTATACCTATTTTCTCTTGTCCCCTCCCACCACGTACCATAGTAAAGAAACAGGCTCCACCCTCTCATTAGCCTGCAGGTAGTTGCTGGAGGGCTGCAATCAGCTCCCTCCAAAGCCATCTCTTCCTCAGGCTGAACAAACCCAAGTTCCACAGCTTCTCCTTATAGGCAAATTTTTCCAAGCCCCTGATTACCTTGGCAGCCTTCCACTGAGCTTGCTCCAGTTTATCAATATCTTTCTCGTATTTGGGGGCCAAAACAAAACAGACACTAAATAAAGGCAGGTAATCACTTCTTTAATTGTGTGACTGTGCTTTTGCTAAACGGCTCAAGATGTTGGCTGTCTTTGCTGCCAGATTACCCTGCTGGCTCGTGTTCAGCTTTCTGTCTGCTAAGACCCTTAGGTCCTTTCAAGCAGAGGTGCTCACTAGTTGGTCAGTAATGCTGTCCCTGTGAGGGTGCAGGACTTTGCATCTGTCTTGCTGAAATTCCTATTCTCCAGGCCTTTCTGACTGGCAGACCTGCCCTTCAGCATATCAGCTGGTCCCTCTAGTTTGGTATCATCTGCTAGTTCGATGAGAGCACAGGTTCTTTGGTAGCTCTGCTCCACTGCTTTTGCTTTCTCATTTTTAGTAGCCAGAAACCATGAAGAATTAAACCTAAAAACTTGCTTTGTCACATTATTCTGTCCAGTTGCTGTATGTATATGTGTTGTAGACTTATCAAGTCATGCAGTTTGGAAGGGACATCCAGAAGGCATCTAGCCTAACTCCCTGCTTGACGCCGGTGCAGATAGAGCAGGCTCTCAGGGCTATGTCCAGCTGAGTTTTGGATCAGGTCCTCCCTCCTTGCAGATGCAAGGATGGAGACTGTACAGCTGTGTCAGCAGAACTATTGTTAGACCAAGTTACCTTTCTGCTTTAGTCAGGATCTGCAAGGAACGCGAATTCGAGTGCAGATGGGGCTGAGTAGACAGCAAGCATTGGTAGCAGGCCCAAACCATACGTTTTAGGAATCTTAAAGAAAAGCTCTCCAAGCTGGGCGTTGTAGGTATTGGCTGTATGATGTTCTCAGCTGGACTAACTTTTAATTATCTCAGTCAGAAGCTGGTTTTTGGGAAGTTAATACCACAGAGACTTTCTTCAACCAACATTTTTAATGAATTATCAGTGACAAATTAAAAAAAAAAGAAACCTCTTGATCGGATTCCTGTGCTTTACTGTGCTGTATTCAAGACTTAGCTTTTTATCTTGGTTCTGCTCTATAACCAGGCTGAGCTTTTGATTGGAGCTCTAAATCATTTTTGGTTTTTTTCACCAGTGGCCATTTATTTCACCATGAGGGGTTTTTCAATGCATCTGTTTGTCTTCTGCTGAAATCACTAGTAGCAGTCCTCTGGGATCTACTCTGAGCCTCTCCATTGTTGACAATTTATATCTTGCCTGTGAGACAAGTTATTCATAAGTGTAGGGCTTGGCTTTTGCTATTATGCTGATGAAACCCAGATTTATATTTCACTTAAACTGGATATTGATTCTCCTGTCTCTGCATTTGAGGCTTGTTTGCTGGACATAAAACTTTAAATGCAACTGAATTTCCTCCAGCAGAATGCGGATAAAATCAAAGTGCTGTGATGGGACTCTCTCCAGCATTTTTGGAGATGCTGAGATTTACTTCAATGCTCCTTGGACCTGAAATCAGGACTTGAATGTGGGGGGGTTGGGGAGTTTTTTTCATTGGGTTTTGTTGGTTTGTTTTGTTGTTTTTTAATTTGTTTTTTTTTTCCTGGAAACTTAAGCTAAATACTAGGTTTTATAAAACTAGGTGCAAAATTTGCACTTCCAGAAATGATGAAGTGAGTTTAGAAGCTCGTGATGACAAAAGGGCTACAAAATGCTTGATCACTTTTCTTCAAGGACACATATTTACACTTTAAGGGCCAGCATCTGCATGAGCATATTAGCACCTACTAGGTTGCAGTGGGTTTTTACATGTCATGCAGTGCCTACTGTTCCACACTCCAAAACACTTAGATCTTTAAAATTCCCTCTGTTGGTCTAGTTGTACATTTAGATATTTGCATTTTCTAGAGCAGCTTCTAGGTATTGGTTGGAATTCTGCCTGTTATCTCCAACTCTATTTAATGTATGCTATTGCATGATCTCCTGAATCTCCCCCAACTTAAACAAGCATTACAATTCATGAGGCCTAATGAGTCTGCAAGTGCAGTCCTTTGATTCCTTGACTATTTCTGAAGCAGTGTGTGTAAGCCCTCTTCAGCAATCACTGAAAGAGGTGTGCAGTGCTACCATCTAGCAGCCTATGGAGTCAGACCTGTTTTTCTCAGCTAAGGGAAGGCCCTTCTGACCAGAGACTTTGTGGCATTTAGAGCAAAGCAGAGCTGTCACACTATGGGTGTGATTTCCATGCAAATGCAGTATCACTCCTCCACGATTGCACTTAATTGTGTTCTTAAAACTGCTTCTTTAGATTAATGGCTTAATGTCTTCCTGGTTTAGGACACATCCTTATTTCTATTTGGCAGGCACAGAACATGTAAAAGACAGAAAATTACAATTGTCCCTTTTCGGAAAGGTTTACGGCTCCCTGCAGAGGTTTATTCTAAGAGGATATTCAATGCACCAAACAGGGTCTGCTGTGCTGGAGCTGTCTGCCTCCAACCACTGTTGGAGGCACAGCACCCCTCCTGTGTGTGGAGTCCTTCTCACTCTCCTGTTGCTGCAGCCAAGTGAAGGGTCTAGGAAATACCCTGAGACAAACCAGGGGAAATATGTATTGGGTCCTCTCAAAGAGAAAACAAACCATATTCTGACTTTGCAGAGGCAAAGAAAAAAAAAATGGGTGCAAAGTCATGAAGATTAAGGAAGGACCAACTACATGGGGTGTAGACTATGTTAGCCCTATTGGTCACTTTCCAATGCCAGGAAGGACACTTGGTTTACCAGCCTATCTGTCAAATTGTTATCTGAGCTCCAGTTTTTGCTGCTTAGTTACTGACCAACAAGTCAGTGACTTCTGCAGTTTAAAATGGGGTAAAACTGATTTTCTGACTGACCAGTGATTAATTGTCACCCATGTGTAGTATCCCTCATATCTGGTTCCTCTTCATTGTTTTAATTCCCACCTCTCTGACAGAAAAATGCGCTGCAAAGCTGAGACATTAAAAAGAAAAAAAAAAGTTCTTTCTTTCATTCCTGCTTGTTATTTTGTTTGTAAGATTGTTTGTTCTTACAAGGTTTCTGCTTCCAGTTAAAGAGAGTTTCTCATACTACATCTGCATTAGACTACCAAGCTTGACCTCAGCTTCTGAAAAGTAAAGCAGACATAGCTATGTTGTTTCACTGATGCAATGATGATACCTACCCAAAATATTCTTTTGCAGAATGAGATGCTTCCTTTCCCCTAGTGGAAGGTACATGATAGGGAAAAGAGCCATTTGAAACCATGTAATTTTACTCAATAAGCCCCACTTCAGGCAGTATGTTTTTCTTGTTAACACAGTCTTAAATTCAGGTGTGCTGATGCAACAAAAGCTTGATTTTTTACAAAAGTTTGATTTTTTTTTTGTTATATTACATATGGATATTAGACTGTATTTGATGGCATCCAGATTTACAAGTGAGACTCTTACAGCACCACTCTTGCAAGACCTCAGTAAATTGTGATTCTGACATATTCAAAACCATGACAAGCTATCCTTTAAAAAGACATTAGTGCGAGTACCAGGGGAAAGTATACTCCAGGGCTCTAGATGGCTTGATATGATTTCCTTGATTGTATCTTTTTATTTATGAGGCATAATTTATGACTGCTGAAAAGCAAACTAAAATGAGTGATGACTAACTACAGCCAAAGTAATAAATCAGAAGCAAAGAAAGAAGTGGTGATTTTGATCGAATCTATTGAATTAGCTGTTGCCCTTAGCCATTACAGGTATTGGAAAGACCTTTTAATATCTGCTTATCTCTCTCATGGGAACTTGGTAACTATCTCATTATATACCCATAGGAAACAAATTATTTAATTTTCTATCTTTTAGAGTTAAACCTTTTTACATCTCTCATTAATTATGGACATTATACTATGTCACATGGAATGAGTTTCCTTTAAAATTTAGTAATTTTGTTTAAGTCAAAAAGTTTTTACCTATTGTCTTTGCCTTCTCCAGAATGGGTTTAGTAGTTTTATTATTAGCATTTGAACAGTGGAAATGAATAGCAATGTTAAGAGGCTCTAATTATCACAGAAGCCTGGACCTGAAATCTATCCCATTATATATTTATGACCTCCATAAGGAGTCTAACAGTGTGGAAGAGGGAAAAGTTTGGATCTGAGAAGGAGCAATGAGAAAGCACACATTTGATTACAACCTTCTCCTACCTTGCTTATGATGGATGTGATACTTCCTTTCCCTTGCCTTTGCTCTGTCCACCATAAACTGCACCTACTTTTTAAACTTCCTGCGTTTTTAATACCTGCCTGACACTGAAGTGCCCAGATGCGAATACATTACCCTACTGCTGAATGCAAGATTTTGGTAGATATGCTCTGTGCTCTGAGCTCTGCTGACATCATATAAGTAACTCCAGTTAGCCAGCCAGGACAGCAGTCAGTTCACAAAGACTTGTGAAGGATGCTGCAATTGATGGTGAGAGGGAGGTCCTTTGATTTTCTCTGATTTCAACCATCCAACATTGTAGTCTCCAGTTTTCTTGAAGGTTGCTGTTTGAACATAACCAGAAACTGGGGGCTGTGTTTCTGGATTTACTGATGTCAGATCTCATATGATGCTAAAATATCTTGCTGTCTTGGAAAAGAATTACACTGTGAAAACTCTTAATTTATATAAGTGCAAGATTAGAAATTGAACAAGTCTGAGTCAAGAAATCCAAAGCAAATTTCAAAGTAGTGCTGGGTCTTTGAGGTCTCCATGAAACAGCTGCAGAAAGAGAGAGACAGTACAAACCGCTGTGCTATCGTTTGTCTCTCCTGGCATGTGCCAAGCAGTGCTAGCATTTAATCATTTTTGGAAAGACCAGAAGCCACAGATGTATGAAGTCTTTGTTTGCCATAAGAGCAGAAATCCAAGTTGTACCTGACTCTCACACACAGAAGTAGAGTTTTGTGCACATGTAAAAGGGCTGGCTTGGTCTGACCTTGTGGTTCCCCAGAACCTACAGCCCTATGCAACTGCCCTACAGCTCTGAGCAGTGCTCAAAGCCAAGGAGAGGTAGTGACTTACAAATGAGACTTTTTCTAAGGCAAAAGGTTGTTTTCTGAGTGCCTGCAGTAACTTGGTGCAAGCTGCTGACACATTCAGAGCTGAGATCTTATCCCTTAGAGAGGCACCTGTGATGGACCGCAGACTAAGTGCAGTGTGAAGCAGCACAAGGCACAGTGCTTCTTGGAGGGAGCCAGAAGCCAGTGCTGGTTGGTAATCAGCTCTTTGGCCTGCTCTCTTGCAAGCAGGAGGGGTGAGAAGCATCTGGCCTCCATGCTCTGCAGAGTATCCCAGCTCCTCCTGAGCTGGGAAGTCACGGGCAGCTGCCTTCACTGAGGTGAGCAGCCCCCAGCACCCTTCTGCCCAGCAAGATCTCTCCCATGGAGAGTTTCACATTCTGCTGCTTGAGGGTCCCCTTTGCACGACTTTGAGTTCAAAGATTCCTTGCTACAAATTTGGGGTTTCAAGAGTGTTGCAGCAGATGAATATGTGTGGTTCAGGCATGGAAGTCATCTCACAGGCTTCTTCCACTGTCAGCATCTACAGTAACATGATTTTTCTGTATCTGTGCCCAAGGTGATTTTGGTGCCCTTGTTTCTGCCCTTATGGCAGAAGTTGTTATCTCTACTAAGCCTGAACAGGCTCACCGTGTTAAGGTGACTCTCTTCTCAGAACTTCTCATCTTGTTCCTCACAGGTTTTGCCCCTTCTTGCTGTGCCAATGAACCTTGAGGTTGTTCTGTGATCATTTTGAGTGACTGATCACAGGTTTCTTCCAGGAGCAGAGATCTCTGAAGGCTCAATTCATGATGGAAAAAAACAAGCTTAGTTACTGGTAACTGGAATTCTTCAGTCCTCTGAATATACAGTCTCCAGAGAGTTTCCCCCCCTCCCTTCTCTCTCACTTCAGAGTGCAGTCTGAGCCAGGGGCCAGCAGATTGATAAAACATTAATTAGTAACCCTTGGTAGCTGATTTCAGAGCCCTCTCCTGGTTTTTTGGAGACAGTGCAGCAATTAACAACAGCACATCTTTTGGCAGGGTGCTGAGCCATGCACCATGATGTCAGACTTAATGCTTGTTGAGGCAGAATATTCAGAAAGTCAAGACAGAAGAAGCTTTTCTTGGCTTCCTGTTGTCTGTGTTTTGTCATTTAATACATACCTAAGATGTGATTGCTTCTTGTTTGCCCCATGTTCCTGTATTGTCTTTCATAATTCTAAGAAGATAATGCTGCTGCCTATTAAGCTCTTTTTATTTCTCTATTAATGAGGTTGAATATTTTTGGCATTGATTATATCACTATTTATAAAGATTTTTTTTTTTTTTACCTTGAACAGCTTTTTCCAAAAGTCTAAATCATGAAATTTCAGTTTAACCAGGTGAGCTAGGCAGCAGCTTCCATCCATGACTGTTTAGTGGTGACTTTTTGAGAAGCTGTGACCTCTGATTTTAAAGACACTGCTCATTGTTGATATTGTTGCCATGCTGCCCCATTTTTTCCTGCAAAGAAGTGGCTAAACACCAGAATTTCCATCTGCAGTCAGTTCTGGGGATTTACTGCCCTGAGTTTCCAAACACTGACCAGGATTTACTTGGACAGCGATTCTCACAGGGAAATATTTCTATAAACATCCATCCTTTTACAGATGGTTGAGCAGAAGCAAAGGGAGTTAAGGGAATCCAGCTTAGGTCAGTGTAAATCTGGAATTTAGATCCTCAGAAGTCCTGTTTAGCTGTCACAGCTGTCTCAGAAACTGGTGTTACCAACTCACAGACACAGAGGGGCTTTCTGCTGTACACATGTCTTGGCAGGGTTGAGTAGCTGGTGTCTGTCTAGAAGGCAGGCTCACAGCATGTCTGTCTGTCAGGCCCACACAAATGTGGCCATGACCTCAGCCTTTTTTTCCAGAGGGACAGGCATGTGGCAGCATGGTGTGGACATCGACTTCCCCTCAACCTCTGTAGGGAAGCACTGGGCTGGGGAATCATGTCTGCTCTTGCTTGCTCCTCCTCTGCCCAGTCAGCCTTGGTTTAACTGCGTTCATGCAAAATGAAACAGCTTCAAAGGGGTCACTGAGAGCATCCCAAGAACAGAGATGGGTCTTCCACTCAGGCATTCCCACTCCAGAGGGCAGCAGGCCCAACTGCCTCTGTTGGAGCATGTGAATGAACCTCAATTACCTGACTCTTGAAGGAGTCCTTTAACCACTTTGCTGTAGTATTGAAGGGGATGAGCGTAGAATCACAGAACCACAGAATCTCCTGAGTTGGAAGGGAACCACAAGGATCATCGAAGTCCAACTCCTGGACCTGCACAGGACACCCCAAGAGTCACACCATGCACCTGAGTGTTGTCCAAATCCCCCTTGAGCTCTGCCAGGCTTGGTGCTGTGACCATTTTCTTGTGGAGCCTGTTCTAGTGCCCAACCACCCTCTGGGTGAAGAACCTTTTCCTGACATCCAACCTTAAGCTCCCCTGACACTGCTTCGTTCCCTTGGGTCCTGTCACTGGTCACCAGAGAGCAGAGATTGGTGCCTGTCCCTTCACTGCCCCTCGTGAGGAAGCTGCAGGCCATGGTGTCCCCTCAGTCTCCTCCAGGCTGCACTGGATTGGAATTGTTTTTCCAAGATTATTATTAGAACCCCAAGCCACACTAATGACCCCATACAGGGTGATGAGGTGACAATAAACTGCAGTGTGTGAGGACAGCACCATCAGCTCAGGAAGATGCTTTGAAGGTTGCTCAAGTATGAGAGGCCTTGCTACATTAGTCTCACCTAAGGAAGGAGATGAAAGTGCATCAGGAGCCAGCTAAGGAGTATCTGCATGTCACTGTCATCTCCCTGCTCACACAAGCCTGATGTCCCTTCCTCAGTCAGGCTCCCAACTGTGGTATCTGATACAGGCCACTGCAACAGTGGGGAGGGAAGGCAGCAATGCTTCTCCAAAAACATTGCTGTTGCTTTTCTTCTGGTTTCAGCCCATTCCCAGGCTCAAAGCAACTCCACACTCATCTGTTGTTCCCATCTGTTGTTCAACATAAGGTTCCTATTGTTTTGTCCACAGTTTTCAGGACAGGATATGTCTTCATCTCTATTTAAGCAATTCAAAGCTGCTGGTACCCAGTGATGAAGTTCTCGATGCAGCTGTGGAAGTGGAAATCGGCACTGGGACAAATGATGGCCTCCCCACTGTCATTTTCCTTCTTTCTCTCTGTTTTCCCAGGGGTGACTTGGCTGCTGTGACAGTAGAAACACTCAGGAATTATAAGCCTTCTGTTTTGCTCTTTTACTTCTTCCGAAATGCACATTAGTCCTGCACAAAATATAAGAGCAGATGAGATAATGGGGAACAGTGTGTCCCAGAGTCAGAAGGACTCATCTCTGCTATAAATCCTCCAGTTCTGTGGCACAAGAGGACCACATGCTGCTTGGGATGGGGATCTTCTGTGACAGTGGCCTTTTCTGGCTCCTGGTCCTTTCCTAGTAACAAGAGCAGGCTGCCTGGGGAAGAGGTCACAGCACCAAGCCTGACAGAGTTCACAAAGCATTTGAACACTATTGGGTACATGGTGTGACTCTTGGGAATGGTCCTGTGTGGGGCCAGGAGCTGGACTCAGTGATCCTTGTGGGTCTCTTCCAGCTCAGCTTATTCTGTGATTCTGTGACATAGGACTTCCTCCAGAAAGACAAGGTGTAGGCACTTATGATAGGTGAGGGATTGATGAAGGGAGTTCTCTCCATCCAACCTTGGTGAAGTGTTTGCTTGCCAAGTGAGTTGCATCCCTCTCTCCTCCAGAATTCCTTGGGAATCCTGTTCTGTAGCTGAATTCCTGTGCTACACAGGAAAGGTCTCTTCCTAAATCATCACCTTCACTATATCTGTGGGCAGCTTGCTCAGCAGGTCTGGTCTGTCACTGTTATGCTCTCTGCTCATTAAGGCCACAGCTTGGATATAATTGGAGCATTTGAGCCCAGGTAAGTGCTGAGCTGGTGCCACTGCCACACTCAGAGCTGCTCTTTCCATATGCAGTTTATTCTTTCCACAAAGAAGTATGCCCCTTGAAATGAATGACTGTGGGTAAATCTTTGTAGCAGCTGGAACTGAACTGAGATCCAGGGTTTGACCTACTGCAGTAAAGTGAACAGAGTTTGACTTTATGAATAGCTCACACCAGAGATGTATTACTGATTCCACTAAAATAAAAGTGCTTTGGCTGAGCTTTTTATTGCAGGGCATCGTGTACTTAGTATGGTTCTGCATGTTACTGATGGAATCAGGAAAGATCTTTGGGTTTGTAATTGGCAGAACCCCAGCCTTCAAAGCCACTGTAGTTGTTTTTATCCATTTTCCTTCCCTAGGCTCCTTGTACAGTACCCTGTAGTCTTGGAAATTAATATTGCAGGCTGGAAGGACTCAGGGTCAGTTTTGAAGACCTGGTACTTCTAAACCTCCTGGATTTTTTTCAAGACTGTCCCAACATTCCCTTCCCCAGGACCAGTGCCCAAAGTAGCTTGCATAAGAATGTGTTTTACTATAGTTAGAACTGCTCGACATGAAAGCTTACTAAGGAATACTTACACTAAAAATCACTCAGACAGTCCTCTTGTATTGCCATTTAGATCTATCATTCTGATTGATCACTATGTGGTTGGCTAATATTGAGTCTAATTTAACCCTATACGCTCACACATCCATCTATTCTGTCTATTGTACCTGACATTCTACAAATTACTTACTCATGCAAATGATGACCTAAGGCAACCTTTTATGATATTCGTGTTTAATTATACAAATGCTTTTTGATAAATAAGATTATACATCCTTCCATATGTTTATTCAGTCCTTGATGAAAGCAAAATTTAATTTTCATGCAGATTTGTTGGAGAGTGTGTTTAATAAGTGCTGAGTTTTATGTAGTCTGCAGATCACTCTGGTTTTGGGTAGCTGACAAAATCAGTAGGCATAGTTCATAGAGACATGTGAGTTTTAATCAGGTCTAATTCAAGCTGCTAATTTTTGAAATCTTGGAACTGAAGTCACTGCCTTTGTGCTCATGCAATAAAGCAAATGTTGTTGTGAAAATAAATGAGAGATGCTGAATTAACTATACACTTCAGTGGGCTTTATTTATATTATGAATTACTGAAAACGTTGCCAAATAACTGATACATTATTATTTTTAAGAGAAGGATATTCTTGTAAAACTCACTGGTTCTAAAGAGTAACTAGAGTTTGGCTTGTGTGATTAAGTCAAGGTGAATGAAACTTTTAAGTGCCACCCAAAGCCAGGCTGAATTCATCAGGCCTGCCTGCATACATGAAGAAATTGTGCCAAAGGGAGAAATTGCCAGAACCAGATATCAGTATGTCTTCAAAAACATTGTCCTTGTTGATCATAGCTCCTCCAGGAGTCCTCTTGGCATGGTATGACACAGACAGTGGTAGGAATTCAGTGTATGGGGATCAGGTGTGAAGAAGACAAGGGAGCACACGCTTCCTGAGACATGACTTTTGCTTCTTTTCCCTAAGTGTGGCAGTCCACTCTTCTATTAAAAAAATCACTGGGTCAACACAGGTGCTGGGTAGCCATCAAGGGACATTTCCCATGGGCGCCATTGCACCATGTTTTGCCCCATGTCAGCAGAGCTGTAGTAGCCCCTCTGGCTAAAAGCAGGTGTTTTGTAGGCTTGAGTCCTTTGGTGACAGTTTCTTTGTTTTCCTGCTGAAGGTGTGGTCAGTGAACTCCGTGGGCCGGACACCCAGCAGCTGGTCCCGCTGCCGGACAGGCCCTGCCCCTCCCGAGGGCCTGGGAGCTCCCCTCTTCAACACAGTGGCATCCACTGTGGCTGTGGTGAGCATCAGCCCCCCTCTTAAGCCCAACGGGGTGGTCAGTATCTACAGGCTGTTTTCTAATGATACCAGAGGGACTAATGTGGTGGTGAGTATTGTCAGCACTTTTTCTGTACTTCCATTTCCACTTGTATTTTCTAGCTTTAACAATTTTGTTCTTACAGGCTGCTATTGTTGGTCACAGACTGCCTTCCTCTCCTGGCCTCCAGTTGTTAGCTGCTCTGCAATTCACTGTCCTGTCCATGAGCTTAAGCTGTCTACTGATTTCACATTACCCATTTATTCCTTCCAGTGCACTTGGCTGTGTTTGTGTCTGACTCAGCCAGTTCATCCCATTGGTGCCTGCATGGCCTTCCACTTCCATTCCCTCACACCTGCCATGCTGCTGGCTTGGCTCTGGCATCAAGAAGTACCAAGTGCTTCCCTTTGCTTGCTTGACTCTCTCCTTCCTATTTTTTGCTGAACTCTGGTAAATCGCATGCTGCCAAATGAGAGCAGATGTTGCCCCTTGTTGGTGTTTTCTACATTTTTTTATTTATTTGACTTAAAATAATCTATACCAACAAATGACTACTGCAAAAAGGAGAAGTGGCAGTTCCTGTGAGCAGTTTCCGAACAGGGCACTGATTCCCTTGCCAGAAATGCTAGGTCTCTCTTGCTGAGCTTAGAAAAGTTTCCTAACAGGCTCACCCAGCACAGTGTCTGTTTGAATGCAGAGCAGGATCATGTTGGCCCTTGGCTTAGATGTACCTACCAGAGAGCACATTCTCCTGTCTAGGAGTGACCTGACCCACCAGACACATTGGTGTCACTCTGCCCAGCACTGTTTCCTGCCTCCACATTGAGGAAGTTTGTGAGATATGCATGATTATTTTCTAGCACATTTATTATGGAGCTATTTTTCACATTAATTTCTTTTCTGCTTCAGTACCATTTATCCCAGAGTCTTTTTTAAATAGTTTTCAGTTTCTCTGTTGCTGAGAATGACATTTGCAGTTGACATGCAGTGGTCACAGCTCAACTAAAGATGTCTTTAGGCCATTGATGGCATGGTCTTTTCCTTTGAAGAGTGTCCTTTAACTTCATAGCAGGAGAAAAATGTAGAGTTCCCATTACACAAAAGCTGTATTAGTGTCAGACTTAAAGGACATGCAGAATCTTCTGCCCATCTTCTTCTGAGGTTAATTCACCTCTATAACTCTTATTTAGTACTTGTGGTGCTTGAAGCTGTGACAAATTCCCTCTTAATTTTTACAGCTGTCAGAAGGGACTGCCACCCAACAGACAATACATGGGCTAAAACCTTTCACCACATACTCTATTGGTGTGGAGGCCTGCACCTGTTTCAATTGTTGCAGTAAAGGACCCATGGCTGAGTTCACCACGCAGCCAGCTCCGCCCTCAGAGCAGCCTCCACCGCAGATCCGCACCGTGACCTCCAGGAATGCCTCTTTCCAGTGGAATGCGCCTCAGTCACCCAACGGCATTGTCACCAGGTAGGAGCTGCCACCCAGCTGAACCTGAACACCTTGGCTGGAGGTGATGCCACAACAATTTCAGCTGGAATTGCATGGCTGAGAGGGCTGAGCAGTTGTGGCATTCGTCTCCTTCCTTGACATGTTGGTGGTGATATTCCCTGTGGCCTGAACACCACCTGGGAAGTGTTTGCATACACTGTATGTGATTGCTTCTCTCCTGAGCAGGATTTTGGGGAGGGTGAAGGTGGAAAGGATGAACTGTTGTGAGTGGAGGTGATTTGTTTTCAGCTATGGTTGTGTAGTCAAATAGTTCTGAGTTCAACTGGCAGTGAAGAGATAACTGCAATCTGGAGTTGCTTAGGCAAAAATCCTGACTTGCAGAAGTGAGCAGCAAGGTAACAGGCATCAACACTTTGATTGTGAGTGTGACTTATAGACCACCACAACTGCTCAGTTATCTGACAGTTAGGACCATAATCTCCAAGAGAAAAACTGGGATCAGGTCTATTCTTCTCTGGTAGCCAGACAGCAATTAGGATGAAATGTAGAATTGGTTTTTATGTTATTTAAGGCCCTTCATTTCTCAAAATCTCAACTTTGTTCTCAGCTATGAGCTCCACGTGTACATGGCGTGTCCTCTGAACCTACAGCCAGCAGTGAAGGCTTGCAGTCCGGGCCCGACTGAGGTGAAGTACACAGGGAAAGGACAGAGTGCCAACGTGTCCAACCTAGAACCTTACACAACTTACAACCTGCGAGTTGTGTCCTACAACTCCGTTGGCAGTAGCGCCTCTGAATGGATCGGATTCACTACGGAAAAGGAGCGTGAGTATGAGAAGTGGTTCACAAACCAGTGATGCCTGCTTCTGAGGTCTGGGGCTGCACAGAGCCAAATGACTTCCCCACCTCTGGGAAAGAGAAGGTCCCCAGAAACCTCTTATTCCATGTCCCTGGTAACTGTGTCTCTGCTGTACATTCATTGAAATTCTGCTCTGGGGCTTAACTGCTCATTCCTTCAGAAATATTTCTTTGCTCATCGTCTGATATCACATCCTCTATCTTGGGAGCTTGGAAACCTTTTATTTTACTGAAAATGGGCAGCAAAGCTGCAGAACATAAAATGTTCAAATATTACCAGAAGGATGATGTGTTGTAATAAATATACTGCCATAAATAATCCCTTGGAAAAGTGGAGATCTTGAAAGAGACATGGTGATTGTTTTCAGGAACAATCTTATTGTCTTAATTCAAGCCACACTTCTGGTAGGAGTCATAAAAGTTTTCCTTGGATGTCATCTGAATGACTGGATGCTTGTGACCACTGAAGTAAGAATTCGTTGCTGTCCAACCACCATAGGCAGTGCTTTAAGGCCATGTGGGGGTATGCATGGAAATTAAACATGCAGGAGCTGTGCCTACAGGCAGAATAGATTTTGCCATTAAAACTGAATTTGTAGTAGTCTAACATCAGCTTTTATTAAAAAGATCTATAGTGCTGTAGCCGGAGTCATTCCATAACAGATGAGATGGGCATTTCATCTCAGTCTGTCAGGTCAGGGCAAAGAGGATGTTCACTTTTTATCTCATGTCAGGTTTTCAGAATCACCTTTCTAAAAATCCCTTTTGCATCATTTGGTAGTTCTGCCAAGTAATTACTAAAAACCTGTAATTGATACATCCTTAGCTGAAAATTTGAGGTGGAACATGCCCAGATTTTCTTTAATGTCACCACTGAAAAAAACCTACACCAAAACTAAAGCAAACAACAACAACCAAAAAGCCAAAACAAAACAAAACAAAAAAACAACAACAAAAAAAAAAACCACAATAAACCAACCAAATAAACAAAAAACCAAGCAAACAAAAGAAAGATCCCTTATCTCCAAAGCTGTGTTTTATTAAATTGCAAGTTGAAAAGCTGGAACATGATTATGAAGCTCTAAATGGAGAAAGCTCATAAGGAGCTGGTGAGACACATAGAAAAAAAGGATTTGGAAACAATTTTTAAACCCCTACCCACTAGGTCCAAAGTCCTCTTCTTTCAGTCTTGATTTTCTTGCCTTGCTGACCTCTTCCCTTTGGCTGTCTCCTTTCTTGAGTCCCTCTGACTGCTTCCTCTTGCCTCCAAGGCTTGCTTTAGTGACAGTGGGCAATTAGCAGCAAAGTGCAGTTGGACAAGCAGCTTTCTTATGAGCAAACCAGCAAATACGGGGCACATGGCTTAATGGCAACACCACAAGAAAAGACCACCTCAAACTTAAATGATGTTTTTTGTCAGCAAGCTGATGAACTCTTCCTCCCTGAAGTGAGTTCTGGGTTTCTTTTCTGTCTGCATGCCATTTTGTTCTCGCTTTTCTGAAACCCCATGTTTTCATGTATGCTCATATATTAAAGATGATCTTGGCAATTTCTTGGGGTTTGCAAAAGAACCTTCTTCGTAGCAGTTCCCACAACCCAGCCTGCTGCTGTCAGGCTTGCACAACCTCCTGTGTCTCCCTGTCCTCTACCTTAATTTACAGTTTCAGTGTCTGTACCACATACACAAAGGCAAAGGGAGGGAGTTCAATATTTGTTTTCAGGATATATTTCTGCTTTCTCAGTGCAGCTTTTTCTTTTCTCCTTGTATCTTCCCTAATCATACACATGGATATGCGAGAGAGGGAGTGCACGTGGCAGAGAGCTCGTATCATGCAGAATCTCTTCCTATTCATTGTATAACTCAGCCACTGGCTAGCCTACTGGCTAGAAATGAGCTCTTTTTCCTTGTTTTGCAGCACCTCGGTACATGTCTCCGTTCTCTGTGGTCAGCAATTTATCCACCATCCACATCGACTGGAGCCGCACCTTTGTGCTGAACGGGCGCCTGAAAGAGTACGCGCTGACGGAGAGCGGGCAGCGCATCTACAGCGGCTTCGACACCGAGCTCTACTTGCCAAGGACATCGGACAAAAGTTGGTTTCGTACAGCTTCCTCTCTGGGAAAGTCTGTTGAGCTAAGTTAATATTAGTGTGTGCTAAAATTTAGAAACTAAAAAAATCTCCATCGCAATCCCAAGCTAAGACCAAAGAAGCGTACAGGCACGCCAAAATGTATCTAAGCAAATCCTTGAAATAACATCCGTGGAGCTGAGCTTTCTCTTAAACATTATATCAGTGTAGGTGAGACTGTTTTGATTCACTGTGAGGGTCAAGCTTTCCCAAATCCTAGATCTGTGTTGCAATTCCGTCCTTCAGGGCTGTGGTCTGGGAAATGTACAGAAATCTTCAGTTTCAGGAAAGACTGAAGCTTGAATTTTCATTTAAATCAAATTAAGTCAGTAGCTCTTGGAATCATTTGCAGTCTTTAAAATACAGGGAAACTATCAACATGGGGGAAAAAAGGAAAAGAATAAGCAGCAAGAAAAATGTTTTCTATTTTTATGACACTGGGATTTTTTATGTCAAAGAATTTTGTAATTTTTTTTATCTTCCTGATTACTACAATAGTGCCTTTTTTTTTTTTTTATTCAAATGTTCCTAGTATGTTTGTTTTAGCTATGAATGAAGTATGGGGGATTTAGGGCAAAGTGATAAAAAAAATTAAAAGCTGCCAGTTACATTGAAAGAGGAACTTATTTTGTAGCAGCATCATAATGATGATTGCTTTTGATCTGCCATGGGTTCATAGTTTAGAAATTCAATATCCATGTGTAAAGAATTGTAAAGCCCTGGTCTGGTACTCAGGTGGGTTATGTGCTATTCCTGCCTTGGTTTTTTAGAGCTGGCTGTTTGATGGTGAATCATGGTGAAAAAGCAGCACCTACAGATTTTTTATTTCTGCTGCTGACAGTATTTTCTAATTTTTCTTGCTCAGCCTTTTTGTTTCAAGTGACCTGCGTCACTGATGAAGGGAGTGCCATGACACCGGTCATCAAGTACAACGCTGGAGAGGGAGTTGGTAAATGCAGAAATTACCTAGCACCTGTTCATTTGATGTGTTTGTGCTTGAAATGTGGCACGTAGTGCATGCCAGGCAGGATGGCATCTCACTGCAGTATCAGGGGCTTCCTTAGTGCCTTGTGTATGAGGTATGTGTGTAATGTGCTTTTTTTGCCATGTATGGATTTCTGTTCCTTAGAATTATGAGTCCTTTAGGTTGGAAAGGACTTTTAAGATCACTGACTCCAACTATCATAGCATCATAAAATGGTTGGGTTGGAAGGGACTTCAAAGATCATCTACTTCTAACCCCCTGCCACAGAGGACAACTTCCATTAGATGAGGTTTGAGGTTGCTCAAAGCCCCATCCTGCCTGGCCTTGAATGCTTATAAGGGTGGGACAATTCTCACAAATAGCTTCAGATCCTCTCCTCAGATATATACTTTTTCTTTTACTTTTACCTAAGTATATTGCTCCAAAATGTTGTGCTTTTTCCTGCTAAATAGAATCTGCTCTCTTCCCGATTTAATTTCCAAAATTGGAACAGCCTGAATTTCAGTCCTGTCCTCCAAAGTTCCCCCTCAGTTTGACAGTGAAAATACACATCCTCTCTCCTTCCAGTATCCCACCCAACCCAGTAAGGAACATCTGCCTGCTCCTTTCTTTTGACCAACGAGCAGATTCACCTGGGATGTGTTTCCCTAGCCAGTTTATGAGAATGTCAAACGAGACGTAGTCAGGACCCAGTTTATAACACCTGCCACTTCCCTTCTGACAACGAGACTTTGGCCTGTTTTGTGGAAGTGGGGGAGTTGGGTGTGGTGACATACTCTGGTCCATTGAGTACTAGATGTCTAACAGTAAAAGGTTCCAGGTTTTTTAAGTCTGTAGTTTTCTGTGAACCAAAGCCAAGTTTGAACCGCTTCTAACTGAATTAATTAACTGGTTTGTTTAATTGTTTTTCATGCAGTATCTTGTCCAGCTTTTTAAAATAGATCTACCTTATTTTTGCATTTACTCTTTACTCTGCATTTCCCTTATATTCCTTTTCATGCTTTCACTCTATCATCCTGCAGAATTTCAGGCAAGGCTGCCTTAAAGGCATTATAAAATGTTTCCAGTTGCTCTACAGCCACCACCTTCCACCCTCTGCCACTTTGTTCTTTGGTTGCTGCTTTTACCCAGAGTCTATTGAAAACTTGAATGGCACTGTAGGCAACTTGCAGAGGAGGCTTGCAAGCAAAAGTGTTGGAAATTCCTTGGCCAAGAGTTTGGTAATATGTGTAGGATTGCAAATAACCAGAAATCCAGTCACTGAGATTTCTTACACTTGGGTTGTGTATGACTAAAGCCAACTAAGCGACTGTTTTGTTTTCTAGCACATGGGAGGAAGGAGTAGTAAAATGTTTCATGTTGCTTGCTTTTGTATTAATTTTTACAATGTGTATTAATTGTATTAATTTCTGTATTAAAGCCTTCCTCCCTCTCTTTTGTTAACTGCACAGGCCTGTAACTGCACAGTTGTTCTGCAGAGAATGTCCTCTGTCTGTACCACTCTGAAATTACCGTAGTAATTTCCACTCTTCAAGGTTACTTGGAGAACCCATTTTTCCTCACATTCCACCACCACCACCACCTCTTTTTGGAAGAGCTGCTGATGCAGTGGTGATTTCCAGCCTAAGCAGCAATGCCAGAGCTTTAAGCAGGGTCTCTTGAGGGTAGTAAGTTTTTTATTACAGCCCGCTAGCATATTGAACCATTATGCCACCTTGAACATAAGTGCAAATAAGCACATGATGACAAAATTACTTAAATTTCTGCTTAATTTATTAGTGAGGAAAGGGATAGCATATTGTTAAATGCTTCTTGAAATAACTGTCTCTTTCTCCCCTAATCCCTCTTTTTACAGGTCTGATCTTGACAACACCTGGAGAGAAGGACAAAGCAGAGTCCAAACATGCAAAATTCTACAACGAGTTGTGGTTTGCAGTGCTGATGGTAGTTCTAGGATTGATCCTCTTGGCTATTCTTCTCTCCTTAATTCTTCAGAGGAAGGTCCACAAGCAACCCTATGCACGAGACAGGCCTCCTTTAGTTCCACTTCAGAAAAGAACATCACCAATGAGTGTGTATTCATCAGGTGAAACCCATCCGGTACGTTTGGAAAAATGCAGTGTTGTGTATCCATGATGTTATACTTCTATCTGCTCCATCAAACACACACATAGACTTTTTCTTCCTCCTTCCAACATTTTGTTGCACACTTGGTTACCAAATGGAGGCTGTTCAGTGTAGGGGAAGGACTGTCTGGTCTCATGGGCACAGAGAGCAAGGTTACAGGTGCTTAGTCCAAACAGAGCCCTGGGGCACCTTGTATGCAGGGCCTGAAATGCCTAAGACAAACTTTGGATCTGGAGTCACAGAAAATGAAAAGCCACTGCTGTCACCTCATGTTAGTTGACATCTGCAATAGAGCTGAGAAGTCTTTGGCATGCTGTGAGAAGGTAGGTGAAAAGTGTGCTTTTCAGAGGAACCTTTCATGTGTTCCCAGCTGCCTGCTGGATGGCTAACCAGGATCAATCTGACAACCTTTGTCAGGTATCCAGGAGATATGCCTGCAAAGAAGAAGACTTAGGGAGAGGCATTATTTCTTGCCAGTACCCATCTACCACCCAGCTGGACTGCTCTAGGACAAGCTGCATACCAGGAAGGTTTGGAGTAGAGTGAGAGTAATTAGGAAAAAAACTAGAGAATTTCACAAAATGAATGTGTGCGTTTGTGCACATAGACCTATAGTGGGACCATCAGAGAGGTGAGAGGGGGACTACTGGGGAGTGATAAAGAGGAAGAGTTTGTAGCACTTTTATCATGAAAAGTTGTAATTCTGAAAAAAACACATTAAAAACATTCCATCACGTAGTAGAGTGCTTCTCTACCCTGAAGAAAGCAAAACAAAAGAAAAATGGCAATTGTTACGGGATAGAGAATGCGAGCAGCCATGCCTTCCATTTCCATGTTTCTTCCCAGGCACAGGCCGTGAGATGATTCTTCTTGTCACTTCTCAGCTTCTTTTTTCTGTGAGTGCCATCAAGCAGCATAGTGACTCCTGCATCCTTCATGCATTCTGTTCCTTCTTGTCTCGGTGCCAAGACACTGCATCTGTGCCTCAACCAAGAAGCTCTTGGAAACAATGGGATTTCCAGTGTGCCCCTTCTCCTGGCGAAGGCTAAGAGCATAAGAAACTTCTTTTTTGGTCTCATGATTTTGATTTCTTTTCCTCTACAGTCTGTCATCTTGTGTTATTCCTCTTGACTTTAAAATGTCTTTGCTGTTGGCATGCCTGCGTAATTCCCTTTCATGTTCCTGCCTTTTATTTTCCTTTTTTGTTTTGTTTTTTTCTTTTTCCAGAAGCTCATGAACTTACTAGAAAGGAAGGTTCTTGTCTTGGGGTGACAAGATGATTCAGTGCAGCAGTTGAAGGACTGATCTGAGTTACTATGGAGTGGCAAAATGGCTTGTTTTACAATTGTTAGTGAGGTCATGGCAAGCAATGCTGCCTGCCCACATGGTACTTGACCACTTATATAGTGCCTGGTCTTTGCCAGTTCCCTTGTTGCCCCACATCCTGCCACACTGCTCTCCTTCACAGAGCTGCAGCTAATTCACACCCTCTGTCAGGTACCCCCACACTGCACCTTGCCCTGCCCTAATGCTTTTCCTCCCTCTCTTTAATCTCAGTTTGAGACTATTGCTGACACGTCCGATTCATCAAGCAGTGTCACTCTCAAAAGATACACGATGCACTTTGAGGTAGAGTCCTCAGCTTGCAGAGTGGCCAGACGTGTGATGTGTCAGATGACCCAAGCATGCACAAAGGCATCTGACGCTGCATTTTTCTCCTGGTGGGTGCATGATTTTTCCCCTGATCATGA
Source organism: Lanius collurio (assembly GCA_020086605.1). Classification (NCBI taxonomy): domain Eukaryota; kingdom Metazoa; phylum Chordata; class Aves; order Passeriformes; family Laniidae; genus Lanius; species Lanius collurio. Next base: position 39,624,566 of record JACBWW010000002.1, on the reverse strand, counting down.
AAAGGTCTGCAAACATCCTCTTGCTGGGCTATCCTTCTGGTAATCCGAAATCTTTGGACTTCTGCTTGTTGGTACTTTTAAAAAAAAAAAATTAGGAGAAAGAAGAAAAAAATTGGGGAAAATCCTGATTTCGTGTTGAGTTTTTTTTGTTTGCTTTTAATGATGTGATTGTTCTACAGTGGGGAAAGGTCTGGGGTTTTTCCCGTTTATACATGTGCATGATTTTTGAGGCATGGTTTTCTCTGTTCTCCTCCACTTCTGCTTTGTTTTTGTTCAGATAAAGTATTTAAAACTTTATTTTTTAATTTATTACTTTGTGTCTTCCTCACAGGGACTAGCAGATACAAAAATTCCAGGGGCTGATTCTCCCACAAGCAACCGCAGCGTCCGTATTGCGCCTGGGGGAAGGAGGCCCAGTCAGGGCCAGCTGAGTCGCACATATTCCCCCACCTCTCTCCATCGCAGTGTCAGCCAGCTGCTCGACCTCTACGACAAGAAGACTTTTGAAGAGTCACCTTGGGATGCCATCCTTCACAACCATCGCACTACTGGCCGTGGCTTGGTAAGGGCTCCTGCTTCTCTGGGGCGCTGCTGCGCGTCACCTGCTAGAGATTTGTCTGTTCTGTTGGAATCATGTGAAGGCCTAAGTATCAAAAGTTCCTGAAGATACAGCCAAAAGGCCTGGAAGGACATGGGCAGAGGTTAGATCCTCAAAATTCTTCAAGTCTACTGTACTCTTCTAGAGTTAGAGGTGGTCACACACTGCTCTTACAGGATGCAAGGGATTCACGTGCATCTCTTTATGGTTTCCACTGAACTTTTAACTCCATGGTCTGCCAAGGAAATGCACCTTGAAGAATTCCCTTCTATTTGGTGGGCTTTTTTCCCCATGCATTTCAGTGAATGTCCTTGTCTGAGGTGGGATGTCTTGGCATCCTTCAAGCACTTAATGCCAGAGGCAGGAGCTTGTGTTCTAGCGACTCCCATTCTGTTAACTGGGACTCAGTTGCTGATGAGACCTGCTCTCTGTCCTCTGCTCAGTCACAATGCAGAGACTACATGAATGCTCAGATCTCCTGGCATGTGTGACAAATGAATTCAAACTCTGCCCACTTGGGACTGGAATGATGCTGGGGAGCAGGAAAAGTATTTCTCTTTTCATATAGGACAGGACTAGACAGTGTCACCAACAGGGATCTGAACACACAGATACAAGACATGATTTTCAAGCCAAGGACAGTGATGACTTCCCTTCCTCTTTGTCACGAGGAAATGGGCTTCTTAACTTCCACTCTGCCCATACCAAATGCGTGAGAAAGGGTTCAGAGTTCAGTGAGACATGAGTTTGCTTCCTGAAAAAGATGAAAATTAAGGTTCCTAAAAAGGATTTAGAAGGGGAATGAAGGGCCTGTGAGGTAGTAACAAAATTAGATGGAGGGTGCAAGTTAGTGAGTGGATCTTGTCCAAAATGCAAATTAACAGGAGGATAGTCTGGCGTATAAATCTAAGGAGCTTCCTCAGACTTTCACCTTCAGTACACTGAACAGCTGGAAGGGCTGAAACATATGGGCTTATCAAAGTATAGGACTGTTGGTTCCATCACTGCCAAACCCACTTAGACCCCATCAGCAGGACCAAGGAAGCTGATAAGGCTTAATTAAGAAGGTAGTGATAACTCTAGGCAAAACTCCTGTAGGTACAGGTTAACCTTCAGCCTGCACTCAGCACCTCATGGACTTCCCAGTTCAGAGGCATCATGAGTCAACCTTGCCATTTTCTCAGAGCTATCACATCCTTGTGATTTAATTGCTAGAGGACTAACCCCTCACCCAGGGTGTACCTCTCTATGATCTCATGAGCCAAAAGAACTGCTGGTGAGAGGGCTGACACCATGACTTAGTTTAGGTTGCAAACCCCACCATATGCATGTTAGAATGATTTTAAAAATACTCCAGTGAGTTTCAGGAGTGGCAGAAGCAGGAAAACAAAAGCTTTCATTTCCTTTTGGTGGCAGACAACCCTGAGAGCATAAGCTCAGCTGCTTTATCAAATCAGCAGCTCTTCTGTCCATCCTCTATACATTGATTTACATTACCCTGAACCCGAGTCTTTGCACCTGTGTTGCTCAGCTACTCTGCTGCAAACCAACCTCCTGCAGTGCTTTTGACTCAGTTCTCTTTATTACACTCAGTAGCTTAGGAATGATGTTTGGTTCAACCCTTTGTTCAGCTTGCAAATCAATATAGTGAATGGCTGTAGTGGCCCAGGACACAAATGTGCAGTAACACTGCTAGTTCCCTCTTCATGCTATGGAAACAGTTTATTTCTCTCCTGCTTTCAACTGTCTCTGGCCTAATGCAGGAGTGCAGGTAAAAGCTCAGACTTCCCTTGGAAGCTTGAAGACCAAAACCTTACCTAAACCATGTGTGATGTGGTTGTTACACAAAACAAAAATGTAAACATGTATTTTTTTCCTTTAATGGCTCCAAGTTCCCCGTACACTGTAACAAACACTGTATTATTGACCATTTGTCAGATATATAGAGCAATTGAAGTAATTGATGGTTATTTTTTTTTTTTAATTTACTGCTTATTGTGAAAATCTAACTGGCTTGGATTCAGGTGCTTGAATGCTTTAGATTCTTATCCTGGGAGGAAATGGAAGACATTAGAAATGCATTTATTTATCTATTTAAGAACTATTTTTAGTGGGTAGGAGGAAAAAGAAATGAAGGAATCCCCTTTAGTCTGGTACAGCTTTGGTTGACATGCTTCTTTTTTCCCTTCCTTATAGTATGTAGATGAAGAGGATCTTGTCAATGTCATCAAAGGCTTCAGCACCGTCACCAAAGAGCACACCACATTCACTGACACCCACCTCTGAAGAACAAAACCATCTTTTCTAGAAAATGGAAGTGGGTAACTTGCCAAAAGCAGCCTGCATGGCCTTTGCAGGCAGAGTTAGGGCTGCCCTTTCCCCAGCACATGCCCTGGACTTAAAAGATAAAACTTTTTTGGGGGAGGGAGATAAGATGGCCTTTTTTCAACATCTCTTTCACTGTATAGTTAAAAACTGTGTGCTAGCACTGACACCTCAGAAAGGTAAGAGAACAGTTTGAAGATCCCTAAGTCATCCCGTAGTAAAAGACTGTGAAGGTGGAGGCTCTCATCTTTGTCTCTCATCCAGCTTTCCCAACTGAGGAGGGTTGTAGAGGCGTGGGGAAAGGGAGGGGGGGGGTGCAGCATGTTTGGTAAGGAAAAGTCTTTTACATGTCCAAAAACCAGAATGTAGCTAAAAGGGGCCTGTGTGGCAGGATGTCCAGGTTTTTTCCTGGCCTGTCAGAGCTCCACCACAAAATTGTGTTCATGCACAGGTGAATAAACAGCACTGAAGGAATTCTTATGAAGTTGTTCTAGCCTCTGTGTTCTCTCACTCCCTCTTCCCCACCCTCTCGGCTCAAGTTAAAAAACCCAACAAAAGAGGTCATTAATAAATGCTGAACTCCAAGGACGCTTTTTCACTTGCTGTCACATCCTTTCCTTCTGCTTATGTATTACTAATCCACAGGCAATAAAACCTGTTCACCATCCACAGTAAACTAGGTGCAAACAGCAAGCAGCCAGTGTGACACAGGAATGAAATACCATGTCAAGGCACTTGTAATTGAGAATTATTACACCATGACAGTAAAACTACTCCCATATTCATCTCTGTCCTTTTTCCAGAGAAAGTGACAAGGAAGCCCTCAAGAGACTGCCAGTTCTGTGTATTCTGCCAAGCATATTTTTATGCATTCTCTCAGTCACAATCAGCAAAATCCATCATCTGATACCACACCTTTTCAGAAAGTACAAGCAACACTCCTCTGGCAATTTATTTGGACTAAGAGGCAAAATAATATGCTATTTTGAATAGCTTCCTCCTTAATCTTCACAAAACATTTCAGATATCAGACAGCAGCATACAGAGCAAGGATTCCATTCATAAAACAAGACTGCAGAGGCAGCTCAGTGAATTAGGCAAAATCCACCACCCAAGACAGCAGCAGCTCTGTAGAGCAACGTGCAGCTGCATCTGAAGGGCATCCTTTGCTCAGCAACCAAGTTTTCCTTTAGCACCATCCCTTTCCCCAAAACAAAAAAATATCACAACATATCACATGCCTGACCACATTTACGCAAGAATGCACAACAATATTTTGGACCGAGTACCGTACTACATTTTGGAGCGTTACATAGAGCCACACATGGATGTGGACAACCCTTCAAAGCTTAGCAGCGAGGTACTTTTTCATAACCTTACAAATTTTATTCTGGTATCAGAACAAAATCCCATTCAAGAAACAACCTATAACACATAACATTATGCCTGCTACCAGCCAGAGGGCACCTGCACCTTGTTTTTGCCACTAGACACATTTTCACAAGCCGTAGTCTTGGCAGGATGAGTCGTTCTTCCGGTGTCGTGGTGAAGCAGCTGTCTTTGTAGGTGATGGAGAAGCCGCACCAGGTAATTCAGGCCCACCTTCGGCAAGGACTGGTGCAGAGGCCAGGAGAGGCACTTTCTTCCTTCCCAGGAAACCAGCTCCTTCAAATCCCATTTTCTTTTTGCCTTCTGCTTTGGTTTCATTCTCTTCTTCTGGTCCTCTTCTTTTGAGATCCAGAGAACTCTCTGGCAGGCGGTGAACCTCAGTACTGCAACACCCACCTGCATCTGTCACACCTGTGCCTCGCACTTCAGGTGCTGTTGCTTGGACTGCCTTCCTCTCAGCTGCACTGCTCTCAGCTGTTGTCTTCCTGGCCTCTGTCTGGCTTGAATTCCCGTTTGCAGCAGCTGCCTTTTCTGTTGGGCTTTTGCTGGATAAGTTAAAAGCCTGGAAGTCCCGGTAACTGTGAAAGCTCTCTGTCCGCCTTGCTCTTGCCAAGAGGGGGCTCTCTCTGTACGGCCGCACAGAACCATACGTGGCAGTTTCGTGGATTGTTTCATGGTGCTGCAATTGGAGGCTTCAGAAAATACAAGAAGAGCAGATGTTAGGCTGAGAATAGCAGCCAGTTCTTCTGCACACCGTTGCTCCCACCTACCACTGCAATTCCCACTACAATAGCAATACACTCATCACAGCCACCACACAAAGGATTCCAGATCACTTCAGACTCTCAGAGGATACTTCAGTCTGCACAAATACAAACCAGTAGAAACCAAGGAGTATGTACGTGTAGTTCAAGCCACTAAGGGCATAAATTCAGGGGCTTAGCTACAGCATTCAAATCATCAAACCCCCTTGCCTACCTGAAAAGTAAAACTTTTGGTGTCTGCAGCCAGTGTCACCCTTGGTGACTCACCTGGAATTAGATTCTCGAAGCCGGTTTGGCTGAACAACTGAGGTGGCAGGACTGATGTTGGGTGTGGCACAGCGAGATGTACTCAAGTCACACTGGTCAAGCAGCTTGAGCAGCTCTTCCTCTGTGGGGCCACCAACATCTGAAAGAGAGAGAGCTCTTAGAGGACAAGTCCATTGACTGCAGTCAGGTACATCTGTGAACACAAAAAAGAACCACACCACAATCCTAGCATAACACAACTTACCTTTGTCTTCACTCTTATTAACCATGTCCATAGCTGTGGTCAGATCCCACATCTGGATGCTGCCATTGGAATGTCCAGTGAAGAGGTAGCGGCGTGGCCGGGAGCCCATCCTGCTGGATCCTTCACATTCTCGCACAGTAAATGATGAGATGGTAGTGCAGTCAACTGCCTGGATCTCACAGATCCTAAAGGAAGAGAAACCTCAAATTACCAGAATGATTGCAACTGGCAGAGTTTTGCCAGTCAAGTCAGAACTGGTTCAATTTCTGAGAATGCACCAAACATGCCATGAGAAAAAGACTTTTCCTCCAGATGAAATTCCTTCTTCTGTATGCCTGGCACACTGCTCAGATGCAGACAATCCCTTCCCACCCCCAGTCTATCTGCACTCTTACTGCTTGTTTATTGGGCAACCCCAACATTTTCTATATCCATTTTCTATTTGCAATTATTAGAAAGCTAAGGCTCTCACAAGAATGACAGAAACCAGCCCCCTCATATGCTAAACAATCTAGGAAATGAACCTGCAGAAACAGCACATATAACCACAAAGAAGATATGCAAAAAAAATACAAAGATGATACATCCCAATGTTTTCTATAAAGATAACTTTTGTCATATCATAAGTACAATTTCACCTGTGATGGCAGATCTCCATTACTTTTTCCCCTCTTTATTTTAGAAGTTTATGGGGAGTGAGGGAAAGAACAGGACTCCCAAAACTAAGCTGCTCATGCTCTGAGTTTGCTTTACTGGCCCTTTGCAGTGAACTTTTCACCCACGGAGTGCCAAAATAAGTCACAGTGTTGAACCATTAATGTTTTCATTCATATTCAACGTTATTAGGCAAGAGATGCAAAAATAAAGCATAGAACCAAGATGCACTGTTTTTTCTGATCCCATCATCTTCCTAGCCTATCAGGAAGAAAAGCAGCTGTGGTTATTTGACAGCCATGCAGTAGAATATTATGAAGTCAAGCTTAAGTAATAATTGAATAGATGACCTAGAAAAAAGTATCACTGTTTTAAAGGTTCTAATATGTTCAAAGCCAAGTGCAAAGAAAGACACCCTGTCAACTTTTGTGAGCAGCATTATCACTTCCACCATCAACTTCAGCATTAGTTTTGAAATTTAATGTTAGCATGGTACTGTGGTTGAAAGTCATGTATTCTGTGGAGGCACAGAAGTGTTTGCTTTGTGAGACCATCAGGGTTAGCCATCATGAAGTGAGTCTCTGATATCACACTTCTCAAAAAGCCTTTTGGCTTTGAGGTTATAATAATCATTAAGTAACAGTTCTGTTACTAGCACACAGACAAGAGCTCAGCCAGAGCTGTCAAGCCCAGTAGAAGACTATTATGTGCAACTGCATGCACTCAGCATGGAGGAGGGAGACATCATCACCTGAACAGGCCTAGTCCTGCTCCTTCCACACTTAAAACCCTCAGCATGGATGTACCTTTTCCCAGTTGAAGACAGCCTTACAAACAGCTTATTCGTAATGGGAACAACTTTTTGGATAAACACCTGTTGATCATCACGTTCACCAAAGGGTCCTAGAAGAAAAAAAGAAAGATCACGTGTTTGTTTGTTTCAATTCCCTCACTTTTTTTCCCCAAACAGCTGTGAAGACCCAGACTTATATGAGTATGACCACTGTAGTTTTAAAGCATCAGGAGCAGGGAGCCAAAAATGATCAGTAGCTAGCAAAAGCCATCCAATGGTTAGCAGTCTCCGCAGATCCAAATCAGTTTTTGTTGTTCTAAGGGACACACATTCTTATGTTTACTGTGTGTTCCTAGAGGAATTACTATGTCAGCACAAACCCTACACTAGCTCTCTATAATTACAATAAGTACTTTGTTATTTTGCAGCTCCTAGATGTCTAAAGGCTTAATCAGATTTCTTTCCGTCGTACTGACCCCTGCCTGTGTTCACAGGGCATCCTATTCATCAAAGGTTCATTTGCAAGGCTCAGACCACCAAGGAATCTAAACTACCTGTCTACCCCCATTTACCAACACACACTCCTTCAGTACCAGGCTACAGCAATGTGCTAGCACCATTTGCCTCTGCAGTTGCAAGGCTTCGGTGAACTTTGTCACAACTTCAGTCATTTAAGAATTTTTTCTATGCTTTGTTTAACCCCAGATAAACAGTGAACCGGAATTTGCAGACCAAATGTTTGCTATGCTCATCTGCTTAATACAGTCTCCTGTGCTTTCTCTCATTCTGTAGTTAAATCAGAATTGAAATGCTACATCAGTTTGCTCAAGGAAGAGGTATAGTATCTGTGTGTTCCAAAGGTTTTTTGTCCCTTTTTCTGTCATTTGGAGTAAGTCCTTTAAGTGTACTCACTCTCTACAGCCTAAATAATAATTCCAAGTGAATATTACCTTGCCATCATTTCAAGGGGAGAGCAGTGTACACCCACCGGCTTGCAGAGCTTACACCCATCGGCTTGCATGTGTTATAGGGCTGAAGGTCTGCTAAACCATTATGAGACTAGTGAAGGTACAGGCACAGCACAATCAAGAGACATCCTACCAATGTCATTTCCAGAACAATAGCTGCCATGACTCTCTGCTTCCTCCAGGGATAAGATTTTGAATGATGCAAGAGGTGTTGAGCCTGGCTGAGTCGAAATCATGCCCCGGAACCGAGTCACAGTCCATGTCCGTACATGGTTGTTATCAGCACAAACTAGAAAGAAAAAGATGGGCACTTACAAAGGATGACAAAACATTTAGATAAACTTCTCTAATGATTATCTATATTACAGTTTTTCAAGACTGAGCGATCAAAAATTTAGTCAATGTGAGGTCACCCAGCATCTCCAGACAATTTTCTAACAGCCTACAAATTCTTGCTGATGTCCTGTTTTCAATTAGCTTTGTATCTTCCCTCAGAAATTCAAGAAACTGAGACAGGCACAACACAAAACCTAGGTCTGGTTAAGCACCAATAGCCTACAGCTCCCTTCAATCTCCTGCGTGCAGATCTAGGACAAGATGTCATGAGAGCAGCCTGGCAGCAGAACCCTCCTCACACAGTAGCCCTATTGAATTTAAATCATCAATTATCTCAGTTTTGTACATACAGATGTGCCCTCTTCTGGTATTGAGGGTTTAGCAGCAACTAGCAGGGGAACATATGACCTCTGGGTTGTTTATTTGCAGTATAACTGGATACCATGTTCCTGTTCCTTTTTTTAAAATAATGGGATAACAGCAAGATGTAAATCAGTTCTCTGCCATGCCCTGGCTGCTGGATTCTGAGTGAAATAGATTTTTTCAGAAGAAGGAGTGACTGCATCTTCTCTGCAAGTAAGGCACGTTCCTGAGCATAGGACAGGACAAGCAGAATAGCACAACAAACACAGGAAGACTGCTGAGAAAAGAAACAGAGACAGCCCTTTGAAGTCACAGGAAGGCTTTTTCTAGGGCCCAGGAGGAGATGGTGCACATTTTGCTGCAGCCCAGAAACCTCCTGAAAGGATGTTAAAAGAAGACTAGTCCTGAAGGACCTTTGCACAACAATAAAACTTGACAGAGATACATTTGTTTACAAACCCTTTTATTTCCACAAATGGCAACCTTGGAATAAGACACAAATGAAAGAGCGAGTTGTTCTAGTATCTGCTCAAATAAAACTTGTGCCTTTCAACTGCAAAAGGCTTTGAAGAATGCTTACTTTAAGAAAGAGGATCCAAGCAAGTCTAGCCCTTCCCCTGCCCCCAAATCTGTCCAACTCATTTCTATTACATGTGGGAATGATGCGAGTTACAGAGCATAGCATACAAATACTGCATTGCTCCGGAGGAGGAGAGAACCACCAACCCACATCTGTGCACACCTTACCTGACACAAGGTGTTTCTCTGAGAGCATGATCTTGGTGACAGGGCTTCGATGAACCGTGAAGGTCTGAAAGAGCTGAGGGCCAGACCCAACTGTCTCAGGGTGCTGTACAATCACCCTCACTGCTCCAGAGCTGGTGCCATATGCAATCTCAATCCAATTGCCACTTACACCTAAAACAAGCAAGAACACTGTTGTTCCCTCAGGAATGAAAGCTTGGCTTACTGGGGGCCAGGGAAGGAGACAGTAGAAAACAGTATTTCCAAGCTTCCACAGTAAGAAAGCTGTGGTTTGTAAACACTGTTTACTCATTATTTTCCCGTAACAGGGAGGGCATTTTGCAACTAGAATAACCCCAAGGTCTGTAGCAATTCCATACTACATGCTTCAACACTGTCTTAACAAAAGCCTTCTTTCCCATTCTCTCCTCCCTCCTGAAAGTGAAAAAAGAAATGGCTAAAGTTGTATGATTTTGGCACCCCTCACAGTGATATGATCTATATGTTCCAAATAATATTTATTTCTCTGCCATAGTTGGAGGCAAATGGGAAAGCAAAGCAAAACAGGAAGAACTACAGTTTAAAAAGTCACTGTGGTATCAATATTACTATGTGAGTAACCACCTTCTCCCTGTCTGAGCTTTTTTGAGTTTTACTTTGTTTTAGGTTTTTGTTGTTGCTATTGTTTCTCTTTTAAATTAAAAAATAACTGCACCATGATTACAAAAGGGTGCATAGACACAATAGTCAAGCATCATCCAGCTGCATAAGAAAATGTTTCTTACTGTATTGGTTATAAAGTTAGACACAATAGCAAGGTTGTGTCTCCCCCTTACCCAGTTTGGCACAAACTATTTCAGCAAATACAATTCATAATCTAAGTGCTTCTCTTGTGCAAAAGGCTTAAAATCAACCAAGATACATTAGGCGCGAGCATTAATATATGAATACTTGTAAGTATATGTACCTATTTATACAGATGTACGGGTGTAAGGGAAAACACCTGTGCCAAGTGTTCATCATTCATTTGAAGATGATTAAATGAAGAAAAATTCTTTGTTTATGGTAAGGACTACCTTGTGTAATCCTGCTATGAAAAAAAAAATCCACATTTCTAACAGACTCAGTGAAGAGACAGTGATAGAATACTGACTTGTTTTAGGTGTGAGGTAGACACTGAGAGCTGTTATAGCATCGTTGGAAGGATCATGGTACAATTCTGTCACGAGAAGATCATTGTCTTTCATTCGAAGTGGGAACTTCTGCATGTCTGTGGGGAGGAGACATTTATTACTGTCATCAGACAGAGTGGTTCTGATGCAACTTAAAGCAACTAAAGAGTATAACAAAAAAGCTGCTCAGTACCACCTCCTTTTAATTCCACCCTGCTCCTGTTTCTTACCTATATAGTAGATAGACCCATTGTTACAGCCCAGCAGCAGAAAAGACCCAGCAGTATCATAGCTTGTGATAGGAACAACATCCTGAACCTAGTGCATATAGAAAAGAAAAAATAATCAAATCAAGAATGTAGGTTGCTACTTCCTCAGTTTTCAGACATTTTTGGTGTATTTTGTTAAACATCACTTGAGTTTGGTACTGGACTGAAGCCACTGTGCACACACTTGCACATATAATGGCATTCCTGAAGTACTGCATATTCCTCTAACCAAACTGAATCTGAAGTCCTGGAGCTCAGCAGACACAGGCAGATAAGTCAGCATAACTGCTGCATAACTTCTCCATGTGAAGGAACAGAGCTTAGAGAGTTGCAGCTAAACCACACCTTCTAAAGTGGATCTTTTTCCTATATGCCAGTGAGTGTATTTCACCCTTTCTGTCCTCTCCCTTCTTCCATTTCTGACAAGTCCTTAAGAGATTTCTGGACCAAGGAAATAGATGTTACATCTCTATGCCTTCTTTTATCCCAGGTTTTGTATCCCTCTGCCAAACTGTGGAAATCTCTGCCTCTAGCAGATATATAATGAGGGCTAAAAATTCTTGTTCCATTACAGTTTCTCATTTCCAACACACAACCCCACCACATAAACTGGAAGGTAGCCCTGTCATATTTTACTTACTGGTCTACAACTCAAGGTAGGGGATTATACATGCCCTTTCTTTGTCCTCTAGGATTAAAAGGAGTGCTTATTCCTTTAAGAGGGACAGAAATCTCAAGCAAAGAAAAAGTTTAGCTTATCTTAGGTAAGATCTCTTATTTCAAGTATTTTTTTTTTTGCTTCAGCCCCGGGGAAGAAAAAGCCAAAAGCCATTTTATCCAGAGCACTCAAACATGCACAGTATCATGGTACTTGTCCTGTAACTATGTTTCATTCAGCCAGTTAACTTAATGTACATTGAATACTAATTCATGGACATTTCAGCCTAAATTCTCATTTCTCTCTCACCAGCACAATTCTTCCAATTCCAAGAGAATTGAAAAATCATTTGCAAAATACTTAAAATGAATCAGTTGGATAAAAGCAAAACAAACCAATACAGAAACCTCCCCAAAACGGAAAGAGCTCAGACTCTGAACTAGTACCCCTTCCTAAATTAAGTATGGCTGTAAGCCCCTAAAACATACTGCAAACAATATCTTCTTTCCTTCTGCAGCAGATAGGAACACCAGAGGTGATTCAGCAGCTGCCATCTGCCAAGATGCAAACTTTCATTAGGAAACAAAGCAACCCTGTAAAACAGTCACTGGCAAAAAAGCATGGCCAGTGAGAAACCTCACTTTGCAGAGTAGGATTTTCTGTCACACTTTATCCCTTTATGTTGCCTCTTAAACTATAACACTTAATATTTTGCTTCCTTTAAGCTGTCCTCTGCTAAGAATTCCATTACTGATGTATCTTAGCACCCACACCCTCCTCCTCATAGCATGCAACTGAAACACTGCCAGAGGAGTAAGTACTAGGGAAACAACCTCAGCAGTCTGCTCAAATCTCCAAGAAGGGAAGAAGATGCAAGAAGCAATCAGATGCAGAGCACAGAATTACATCTTCAGGGTGTAATACATCAGAGAACACCATGTAAGGAAGAAGGGATTTGCACAAACTAAGCCTCCATAAAGAAGAACTTAGAAAGACATCAGCCTGAAAGAAGATCAAGTTCTTGGTCTGAAATGGGGAATCAGCACAGTCTGTTCTACAAAAACCTCTCTCACTGAAGCAAGTATGATTGCATCTTAAGTCCAGAGCTGTGAGCAGCTCATGGAAAGTTGTCAGTTAAATATCAGATATTCTCATAAGGAATTTTAAGATCAGTCCTGCCAATTTACATCTTTATGGGGTTCTTCAAGAAACTAATGTGTTCTAAAGGGAGATTAAGATCTACAGGAAGACAGTTGTGGGTTGTTTTGGTTTTTTAACTAACAAAAGAGCCCAAGACACAGAAAGCAACTTGAAACGTATTGTTTGGGGTTTTTACTTTGTTGGTTTGGTTTTATGTAGGTGTTTCTTGTTAATTTTTTGTTTGGTTGATTTTGTTTGTTTATAAAAAGAGCTATTCTCATCCTCTTGAAAAAAAACCAGCTGAAATGTTTTATAGACATATTGACAAATAAGCATCTCAAAGATTTTCTACTCTTCAATAAGAAATGCTTTTACCCAATAAATAGTCAGTCAAACTGAGGAATTATTTAGGTGATCAGAAAGATTTCTGTGACTCCCCCAGAAACAAAGATGATGAATGGGACATCAGATTTTATTGCTTAGGACTTGCTCCTTTAGAAAATATTGTTAAATACCAGTTTGCCACATAGCATTAAGTTGTCTCTTAACAGAAGATTTTGCAAGCCATCAGTAAAATTTTAAATAACATTTTGTTTAATTCAAGGCCATGCTACCATGTCTGTGTCTGCTGCAGAAGCAGTGCTATCCCACACCTATTATCTGTGTTATTTGTGACTAGTACTGTCACATATGAGTCAAATCAGAACTCAGCAAACAGTGCAGCAAACTGAGGTCAGTTCTGCCTCTTGAGATTTGCAAGGCATTTTTGGGATTGTTATCGCATCCAGGTTTTGTGCCAAAAAGGTGTACATCTGGCTGTGTTACAAGCTTTGTTATTTGAATGCTTGACTGTTTCTCAGACTCATACTGACTCCAGGGATCTCCCTATTTAATGTGCATTCTGACAACAGGAATCAAATCAGTGCAGCCAGAAGCATCCACACACAAGACAGACATCTTTAAAGTGTAATCAAGCTCTCCTGCTGAAGAAGAGTCTCTCATTGTAAAGAAGCTTTGGAGACCCCCTGTTCTGCCTTCTGGTTTTCTTCTTCTTTCAGATGGTCCAGAAATTGCTGTCAGACATTCCCCACAATTTTATTTCCTATGATCCTAGTGAATTTTTACAAAGTTAGTAATCAATAAGGAAGCTTAAATATATTGGCACTTGACATTTATTAACCCAAATCACACCATATCCTTTGATTTGAAAGCTACTACTTGGCTGGTAGTAGCACCAAACAAGTCAACATTCTGCTCACACGCACAACATCCAGGTGATAAACTCCATAACACAAGTAAGGGCTGAAAGCACTATGATGAGCATCTTCCATATACTTTTAGATTATTTTATTCTCTTTTTACTAGAAAACATCTTTTACCAGCTTGTAAAAAGTGATGTGGAAAATTGAACAGACCTGCCAATGCTGAGTCACAGCGTTCCATACTCCCACTTTCCCTGTATGGCTTGTAGCCACCAGCTGGTTGCCAATGAAGAAGAGAGCATCTACAGGGACTCCAAGACTGAACACTCCTACAAAAAATGAAGATGCTGTGAAGCTCATCCAAAGTAAAGAGAAAAACACAGTAACAATGGAATCTCTCCATTATTATCATAACACATTTATTAGAGTAGCAAGCAAAGAACAGCCAAAACTGGGTTTGCAGTGTGCTAGGTGAGGCACCATGCATGCAGCAAACTGGGCTGCATTGAATGGCAGCATGATGTCATCTCTGCTAATACCATCGTTATTTGGAAAGGAGAAAGGAGGCAAGAGAAGCTAAAAGAGCCCTTATGAAATATACAAACATTTTTCTACAGCCATCAAGTTCTCAAACGGCTTTAAAATTAAAAAAGAAATCATTTTATGTGAAGCAGGAGTTTTTGTTACTGTTTTGTGGTTTGCTTTTTTTTTTCTTCCTATTACTATGAAGCACTAATTCCAAGGGCTTTACAACTTTGTACCATACTAGTTTGCAATCACCTGTTAAAGTATTAAAAGTTCTTGATCCAATTTTTTAAGTCCAGTCAAGCAAAAATATTTTGAAAATGTATTTGAGGAACTAAATATGGCTACAAGGCTTCAGCCTTATTCTTGAGAAAATACTGAACAATTTAAATGTGACCCTACTTGAATACATTCTAATTTCTCTTCTAGCAGAAATACTTGGACCCAGAAAAATAAGCAGCCTGCAAAAGCCTACTTCTTTCTTTCTGTCTCCAGATCTTTTAGTTTGGTTGCAGTCCATAAGCAAAGAGTATAGGCTAACAGGCTAGTAAAACTTGAAGCTGTATTGGGAAGCAGTTTCATATTCAACTATTCATATTCATTTCACATACTATTCAAATTTGGAAGATAAAACTTACCAGGCAATGCTGGCCTTCCATGTAAAGAGAATGTGCCATCAACAACAATTCATTTAATAAAAATCAAAACAGTGCAGAGCCTGACAGGCATCAATGGCTGTGGTTATAGCTGACCTTAACATCTGAGGCCTTCCACAAAATCGATCGTTTCTTTAGAGCTTCCAAGTCTCATCATAGATCCAACATGAATTACTTTAACTGAACTGTAAACTTGACTAGAAAACTCCATTTTGTACTACTTATTGTCCATGTATTTAAAAGTTACAGCAAACTCAAAAGGTCTGAGGTAATTTCCAAGTTTGGCAGCAAAGTGGCCCTGCAATTAACTTGGTTTGTAAATAATTCTAGGCTATGTTTTTCTGCCTGGTAAGTACAAAAGTACTGGGGATACATTACAACACCAAAGGGTCAAGCTTTGCTCACAGAGTTTCCTATTCCATCTTGCTAACTCTACATATTTATATTACTTCTCACTAGTATACCTTAACTGCAGCAGATACATGTTGTCAAAACAAGAGTATCCAATAGCTGGAAAATTCTGTAACATTGTTTTGGACAAATTCAAATGAATACAGTGTCATTCCCACACAAGAATCAGCCCTCTGTAACACCCAAGCAGGAATCTCAGGAAATATTTTTAATTATGGTGCTAAACCATTTTCCAGGGGAAAGCACAATCATTCAATGCAGATAAGATTCAGCAGTACAGGCCCATGAAAAAGGCAGTAATAAAAAATCCACAGAAACAACTAGAATTGATTACTCCAGAGAAGGATGAGGTTCAAGGAAATCAAGGAAGACAGCTTGAATGGTCTGGAGGAATTTGAAGTGTCAGTCCTGCTTAGGCTCAACAATCTTGAGACTTGTCCACAGGGGAGACAACACTATATGTAATGACAGCCTCTTGTCCTAAGGGTCCCTCTCAGTAAAATACTGCTTACAGCAGCAACCCAGCAGCAGTGTCTTGTGTAAGTAATATTGAAAGGGAAGAAAGCGCTCTGGGAGAGCTCTATCACAAAGATGCCAGCCCACACAATTTGCTGGGGATGGTGTCACCAGGCTCCAGCAATTGTTTGGAACAAGTAGTTTCTTTCACAAGATGACAGCAATGTACTGTATCTCTAACACAAAGCAGCACTGCAAGCATTTGTCTCTACAAGGAAATAAAACAGCAACTTTCAAGTTATAACTATTAAATGCAAGCATTTTTTTAAACCAATCAACATGACCTACTATCCAAAAGAACAGCAGTACATTTTGGTCAATGTCACTCTGACTGGGAATTTCATCCTGTAGGCACTTTCTCTCTGCTTCCCCCCACCAAGTGGCAATTACTCTGTTTCACGGTATCACTTCAGTGCAGTACAGCCTGTTTAGCAAAAGTCCTTGCTTCAGTTTTGTTGCCATTTTCAGTCATAGTCTAAGCTATCAGAACTTTATGATACTGGCGTATTTTAGCGTTTTGATTTGAAAATGAAGTCTATGTATGGTTTTTTGTGTCTCTTTGCACTTGATTTTAAAAAATCCGAGATGCTGCTTCTTGTATCTTACTGCAAATCCCAAGGTAACACAAGCAGCTAACTGAAACCAGAAAATGCAGGAGGAATGTAATGGCACAGTGCTTAAAGCAATGCCTGTAACAGGAGTACAGCTGTCACACCAACTCTTCCCTGTCCTTAAGGTTCAGTCAAAAGGAGCATAAGAGAAGAAAAGGCTTCTCAGATACAATAATTACTGTGTTAAATTGAGAGAATTTCATATTCAACTGTTAAACACACCTTTTGTTTTTCTCTAATACAGTGGAATCTCCTTTCCATTTTGCTGACCATGATTATATATAAGAACTCTATGAGTCACAAGTAAAAGAGCTGTACACACTCATACAAGACCTTTGCCTTTCCCCATCTTCAAATATGACTTAGTGTTTCCACATATTCATGCAGGGGAAAAAAAGCAACATCCATTAACATGGCTAAAAATTGCCTGAGGATCTGTCAAGTAAGCTCTTCTTTAAAGGCACATGAGTCAAAACTTGAATTTGACCATTTTGACTTTAATTTATGGCCACTATAATTCCTAAGGCTTCAACCATGGAGATACATCTAATAACAAATTAGCTCAGCATTAAGTTTCAGAGAAAAGTGCTCACATAACCAGACTGCTGTCATACTTTGTTAGCAGTATCCACTGCCAGAGGAAACAGACACTACTGGCATGGCAGTGGTTATTCAAACACCAGGGATTAGGACAGAGGAAGTTCCAAATACTGTTCTCTTCAGTGCCTCCCAAATTTGCCCTATATTTGAACAGCAATGACTCAGACAAGCCATCAAATCAGTACCAGGGAATATTTACTTTTGGAAATATCTT
Organism: Lanius collurio; assembly: GCA_020086605.1. NCBI lineage: Eukaryota > Metazoa > Chordata > Aves > Passeriformes > Laniidae > Lanius > Lanius collurio. The sequence goes on along the minus strand of JACBWW010000002.1, from coordinate 39,607,147 downwards.
TTTGCTGTTTCTAAAGCTTACAATTGTGTGTGCTTCAGTGCCAAGGTGTGTAAGCAGTAATTCCTGTATGCTAAAAGGAGCAGTGTGGGCTTTTTTCTTACTCTTGACACCCAAGTTATAAACCAAAGAAATTTTCATCTTCCAAATTCCATTTATGAACCACACTTGACAGAGAACTGAAGTATTTTCATCATCTCTATGTAAAAATGTGACTTTAGTACCACAAAGAAAAGACAGAGCAGAATCTCTTTGTATCTGTAGATTTCCACCTCCAAAGCTTAATTCCTCTGTATTATGGCCTAGATTCAAATGCAAGTCTAAGGAAAGTTTTAACTCTTAATTTGAATTTTTACACAAAAACCTCAAACTGAACAATAAGTATTGGTTACTATCTCTTCAGTAAACAAAGTGCTCTTTTGTTCTCCATCTCTTTGATTTTGAGATAGGATTCCTGGTGCAGAACTGAAGAAATATACTCTAACAGGTTGCTGTGCTATAGCTTGTTTGGTCAATCTGTGAAAAAGAATACTGAACACTACAAATCACACCTCAGAACAAGGTGTCAGACTTCTTTCCAGTTACACACACAAGAGAAGAAACAAACCAGGTAATTATAGTTACCAATTTCACTGCCACTACCACCATCTTGAATGCTCCACAAGATAATGCTACTCTCCGAGGCAACTGCAACCATCTTGTCCTTGTCTCCATGAGGTCCTCCAACCACCTTGGCATTGAGAGCCACTCGCTCAATGGTCCAGTCCAGATAAGGACTTGTGAACACCTGCTGCCACCCAGATGACTCTTTGATTCTAGAAGGGCAAAGGGGAGAACGGGGAGCAGATGTCAGAGGTTCAGTAACAGACAGCCCAGTCTAATCCTGAACCAGTGTGCATGATTCAGTCTTACATTCTAAGCCACAAAGCTTCAAATTCTAGTTAAGAACTACAGTCTACATGAGCTGCCTTTTTCCCATTTTGAAGTCTGATTTTGCATATTATTTCAGTGCTCAGCAGCTACTGGAATCTGTGCTGGGCTTTTTCTTCATATAAGCACATCTGATATAGAAGTAATTAGATTAAGTCAAAAGCCTGGGTTGGACAAATGCTAGATAATGAGGTTCAGCATAAGATTTTAGAAGAAAACTCTGTTAATATCCTTACATATCATGCAAGGAAGCCAATCATGCTTTAGCACAAAGCTCTGCTCTCCAGCCACATTTTCTGTTTATGGTATACTGTATGCAGATAATACCGAATTGAGGGTAAATTTTATTTTCAGATGATCATTTCCCCGTGCATTTTAAAGACTTACATGGTGTCAGCACTATTTATCTGAAAACTTCAGGCAATAATTTAGATAATTTGCAATGGAGCTAAAGCAGACTAGATCTCTGCAGTCAAATTACACAAATATTACAATTAAAAGCAGAAATATACGTGTACTTTTTAGCATTGTTGCCATTATTTCACTTCAGCGTTACATCCTGCTTGGAGTTGAAGCACCCCAGATCACCGTGCTCTAACCATTCAATATGCAGAAGTTGTAGTGAAGAGATTTAAGTGCAATAGCAAGACTTTTTCATGGTTGCATTCATTCTCACAAACTTTGTGATCAAATTTTAAAAACTTCTGTCATACTTCAAAAGAAAAAGAAATACTATCTTTAAGATGCACTGTACTTTGCTGCAGAAGAATGGAGGAGAGAAAATTCCACCATTGTATTCCTAGAGCTCCTTCAGGTTTTGAAAGAAAAAAAAAAACCCACAAGACTGCTACCTTGAGTCTCTGTGAAGAAAAGCAGCACTTTAAACTGGCATGTTGACCTGCACCCTCTCTCAGCAACCATGCAAGTCTGGTTCATCAAAAGCATCAACAATGGCATAATTTCAATGGCAACAAGACTTGTTAAGTAGTTTGTCAAGCAGGAAAGAGGCAGAATATTTCACTTAAAGCGAGCTAGCAGCCAAGGAAAACAGATAAAATCCTAAGAAGGGGACAATTAGCACAGGACCAGTTGCAAATAATTTCCTCTTTCTGCCAGACCATATGAAGCATAATTGAAAACAAAACCCACATTTAACAAAAATTAAAGCAAAAAAAATGCAGTGAATGCTAGTTAGAGGTGATTTAAGTTACAAAGTTTAAGCAACTGAGTTAGTATTCTAGAGAGTGAATAAGGCAGCAAACTACAGCTTTAGTATTCTAGAGAGTGAATAAGGCAGTAAGAAGAAAGAAACTGTTCACTTTTCACTCTTCTCCCTTCTGTTTTTGAACCACAGTATGACAGCCCTTTTCGATTGGTCTGGGCAAGAGCCTTGCTAAAACTTTCCATTACTTTCCATTGAAAAGACAGCCACCAATTAAATCAAGACAATGAGATGTGAACTAAAAACAGCTTCTGTAATATGGAGGTATTGCTTATGTTCACCTAATCTTTAAAAATAGCCACTCTGTTTTCAAGACATTGAAGATATTTTTCAGCCATCCAAGTGAAGTAGCAAGTATTTAAGAGGTTTGTTCAGCTAAGAACCCTTGAGACAAGGTAGCAAAATTATGTAGCAAAAAAGTTCATTAACTGTTTCAACTTCCTTGACACTGTAATTTCTCAGACTGTTTTCAAACCCACAGCGGGAAAAATTTTAAAGTGAATTTTTCATTTAAAAGCCTGTTTTAAAACAGGCTTTTGAAGCAGTTTTACTGGAGTCAATTTGCAACTTTTTCAACAGTATCAAGAACTCACATCAAAGCAGAAAAATCTAAGTTCCTATCAAGCAGTTTATTTTCACCAAAAAAAGCAACAACTCATATTTAAAGGATCAGACTGAATACATTTATCTGCTGCTATTTCAGAGTAAAATTTTTGCTTTACTCTTAGCCAAAGACTACATATTTTTTTAGATTTCTGTAACTCAGCAAGGAACACTACTCCTACCTGTAGCAAACAGCAAAATGGGCATAGGCAGCTACTATCCAGTTGTGGTGGCCAGCTACTATTAGGACTTTTCGTGGGTCCACAGGAAATCCTAAAAACAACAAAGCTGAAGTCAGGCAAGTGATGAGCATTAGACAAGCAGAGACATCTATAACAGCATAGAGCTCTCTGCTAGGACATGCAACAGAAACTTTGATAATTAAGTTTTTCAAGAAATATTTTCAGCAATATTCTAGTTAGCATTGTTTTTAGCATAGTATTGTTCCTCACAGCCTTGATATGCTAAAGAACTAATGCATGAAGACTGCACCTTCTATCTCATTTCCCCCAGGACTGCCTGCTTCCAAACCTACAGCAGCTCACTAGGAAGAATCAGCAATTTGTATCCTTATTTTATGTTACATAGACTAACATACTTGAGACTTTCCTAACACTGCTACAATTTACAGGATTGTAACAGGAATGACATTTCTAACAGCATCATTTTGCTTGCAAAGTGAAAAGCTAGAAAATGACAGAATGCAGGTCTATCTCACTAACAATTTTTCTGTGAAGACTACCATTACTCTAAAAACTTGACTCTTGCAGGGCAAATGAGGCACCAAGAGCAAGAAAGAGGTAGAAGAACAGGAAGCAGGCCCTGAACAAAGACCAAAGAGACAGTGGCTCTCTGGTTTTATTATGGCTTTAGTACAGTGTAAGGCATTTGTTTAAGGGGCCGTGCTAAGACTGCTTCAAGAACTTTTATTTGCCTTTCTCTCAAGCCTCACATCTGGATTGTGCAGCAGTGAGTCTTCAATACTGTGTAGGGAGTAGTGTTTAACTAAGACAAACACAGAACAGCAGATTTAAACCAGATACAGGCACACAGTTCTTATTTCCCAGAGACAATCATCTTTGCAATTTGCTTTGGTTTTAAAACTGACACTCCTCACCTAGTCTGACTGTACCTTCTCCCGTACCAGCAAGTGTAGGCTGGACACCACCTCCATGCATCTCACTCTCAGTCTGACCCATTCTGATGTCAGTCGGCAGCCCAGTAGTATTATTTATTTTACGGCTGGGAATGCCTGAAAAAAAAAAAAAAGTTTTTTCAGTTTTTTCTTCTTCCTTAAACTTTGGCACTTTCAAAATACAGGATTAACACTTGTGCATTTGGATGAAAAGTTTAATTTATCTGCTATAAGAAACAGGCAATACTGTAACACTGAATCAGAAAATGCTTTTGCTCTCTATGTAGACATTCACAACTCAAGGAATTATCTTCAGAAAACTTGTTGATAATTGGCTAGACATCTTTTAGACTTCAGGTTAACACATGTACTGTGTTCATCTCTACAGAGAACTAAAAAAGTCTAACAGGTACTCATATTGGTAAGGAAAGCTCATTAGGGGTGATTTGTCACCGAGGCAATAGGACACCCAAGGTAACTACGTTCAGAAAGAAGAAAGCACCTCATGCTAATGACATTAAAGTGAAAGACTCCTGGAGAACCTTTGCTCTCATCTACAACCAAACACAGCCTGCTTAGAACTAACATGCCACACCCCCTGCCCAGTACTCTAAACATGCTGTTTGTTATGGCACAGAGATGCAAGTCCTGGGTTTTAATCAATAATGTTCAGTTCAACCATCTGTCCTTAGCTCTCCAGAGGAAAGCTTTCTCAGGACAGTTTGACAGCGAGGGTAACCACCCCAGCCAATCATCCCCACAAACCAAAGTAGCAAGTGACTGCAAGCAACATCAGATCATGAACACAAGAGTACCTGGAGGAGGTAGGTAGCCATGAAAAAGGACACTGCCACAAGATGAGCGTTCCAGTTCTTCACATAGTAGCAATCTTCTCACTGAGGAGGAAACCCAGATATGACCACAGCTTTCACTTCCTTAAAAACATTACATTATCTCAAATATCCTTCCGTTTTTGAAAACTTTTACTTTGAACAAAACCAAACCTTTAACCTTCAGAATCACAGCTGCTCAGGATTTGTCAGTGGACCATTATTACAATAATAAATATGAGCTCACATTAAGAAAAGAAAAGTTACCTAAGGGAGTGATTCCATAGAATTCAGCTTCATGTCTGAGAACATTAATACTCACACCCCTACAGAAATAGAAAAAAAACCAAAAAACAACAAGAACAAAGTGAGTCAATACCCTGAATATAAAGGCTTGCATATAACTGGATATTACACAATCTAAATGTCAAGCTACCTAACATTTTACAGAATTATCACAAAATGCATTTAATGTGTTGATGTTTGAGATTTCAAGGTGATTTTAATTTGACTTAACTTTCATTAAAATAAAGATACAGAAACAATAAAGAAATACACTACAAGAAGTGGCCTAAATTACAAGAATCTACTAGCAAAATAGAATGTCACCATTTCTGCCTCCACCTTGACATACATGTACTCTAGACATGGCCCCACATCTATGAGGGAGCTCAGCCATATACCAGGCACCCAAACAGATAAGTAAAATCTAATATTTGAAAAAGTTTCTAATGCTTCTGATTGAATTAACTTTCACTTGAAATAATTAGAATTTCTTACCGTAAGTCTAATTCCTTTGTACGAAGAAAATTTAAAATGGGTGCAAATGCTGCTGGATCTCGATCAATAAATATCTGCAAAGAAAAAATTCCGTACTTGAGTACTGTTATGGAGCAACCATCAACTAAAGTGCTATTTTGTGCTGAATGTGGGAAGGAAGAGTTGAAGATGAGGTAGTGAGCAGACAAAGTTTTTGAGCCTCTTCTTTGTTCTCATTATTCTACTATCCACTAATTTAACATTCCTAAAGGACATATATACAAACACTGTTGCAAATAGATGGCACTTAATAAAACTGTTCTTAAGGTTCTCATCTCCACAGAGGACAATAGATGCTTTCACTTTCCAGCATATGTTCAATATGCAGTAACTGTAATAAGATCTCAGGAGAGGTTTAGACTTTTTAAAATTTGATTACCATCAAAACTACCTCTTCACTTTTAGTAAAGCACTTGTGTGCCTCACTATCACTCAGCAACATTTCTGTAACTACAGTTTCCCATTTAAGAATATCATACCCACAGACTGGAATGACCATTTTGCTACATGTTTTTGCCAAAAAAAAAAAAGCTACATTTCCATATTGGATTACCCGACTATATATGCAATGCATATCTAATGAAAATTAGACTTCCCTACAATACAGCAATTAGCATTTTCTCTGCTTAAGAAAAGCAGAGTTGTTATTTCTGCATTACCTGTACAATGCAGAACTAGAATTGAAACATATACATTGTTCCAGTTTCACTTAGCTTGAAACAAAGATGAGAAACCAGAAAGCCAAAGATGTCACTAATTTTGATGAAAGTTTAGCCTGGCTCAGGCAGTGTAATTCCATTAGCACCCACAGTGAAAATGCTTTAAGAGAGAACCTAACCAAAAACATAACATTGAATTAATGAGTTACAGCACATTCATTACTCACAGCACCAGTTTCATCCTTTAGTGTTGAAATTCTTCCACTCAGCAAACTGAAAAACAGGAAATCTTCATTAGAAGTCCTGCAGAAATGTACCAATACAAACACAGGCTAGCAACACTCTGGGTCAGTTAGCTCCTGATTACATTTTGGTAACACAGTGTATCTGAGCAAAGAAAACAGCCAGAATGCTGGGGGAGTGAAAGATCTCTCCTGAACAAAGGACAAGTGTACGCACACCCAAGAAAAGGCTGAGAGCTGCATCATAAGGACCTTCAGATTCCCAAAGAAAATAGACACAAAGCCTAGCCTGAAAGCATGAAAAAGTTTTACTTAGAGGGCTGTATAGTTTGTTAAAATCTAGTTAAGCTGCTAAAAGCTGCTGAAGCAAAAAGGAAGAGATGACAATTCAATCTGTAAGGATTTACTAGACAAGACCGGGATTAATTATTTTGACACAATTTCACTTCAAAGTTTTCTCCCATGAGATCAAAATACTTTTTCTCCAGACCCATATAAAACACAATGCCAAAATCTCATTTTACAAGTAAGATGGACACCAACACCAACAGCTTTCATTTGATTCTGGATGACAATTATATGAGATTTTCCAGTATTGGATAACTTTCAGAACAACCTCCTTAGACTGCATATTTAGTGTTGAGAGACTGGGGAATAGCATGAGACTTCCTCCTTGTGCCTTTCCTTGCATGCCTCAAAGAAGGTGACATTTACCTGGCATTTCATTTATCTGAACATTTCATTAAAACAGGACCAGGAAACGCTGCACATGTCAGCTGCCAGGCTTTTACTGGGAAAGAAGTCTAGAATATAAAAATTAAATGTAAGGAAGCAAAATTGCCAGCATTTAGGTTTTCCTTTGTGGGTTTAGGATTAACTGGCATGATAGAGGTACAGCAGCTGCAGAACAAAATACAAACCTAAGTAGCACAACCTGCAGCAGTAGTAGAGGCAGTGACATAAAAGGAAGATGTTCAATATTTCAGCAGCTCCTGTATGACAAGTCAAAACTCTCAAAACTTTGAGTTAACTCAAGAGTAGATCAATAACTCAAAAAAAACCCAAACCAAGAAAAATCCACAAATGTTACAGGCAGTGCTAATGCATATGGCCAGTAAGATCACAGGTGGTAATAAAGTCACAGCCAGTGGCTTGTCCCTCTCCTGTAGAATTTGAGGTTATTTCCACAATACTCCATCTAAAAAGTGACAACTCAGCATGTATAAGCTGCCATGGCTACATTCAAGCAAGAAGATGCCCCTTAGGTAACAGCTTATTTCAAATGAATCTGTCCCATTGTCTGAGATGGGGGGAAGAAGAATTAAGGTCACTAATAAAGATACTATTTACAACATAAATTAAGAACTGAGAACATAAATATTATTTTAATGACTGTTGATTATCTTTGTTAAATGTGTTGATATACTACAAATACCTGGAAAAAAACGAGTCTGGAATCCACATCAGTGTTTGTCTTGACGTGCTGAACCTATGAAAACAAAGTTACAAGCTCAGAATCAGCTGTAAAGTTAGAAAGAAGCCTGCTTCATCTAAAATTCCTTGATTTGTCCTACAAAGCTAATATCAAACAAGTCTGGGAAATTTGAGATCTTTTAAATATCTGCACAAAGTGAGAAGTTCCAGACTCTTTGCACAGATCGTCCTTTTGCATAAAGAGGGACTGCCTGGAGACCACAAAAGTATCATTTTTTATCTGTTTGTAACACCCTGTTCTAAACATCCTTTATTTCCTGGTTCTCCCACTTCAACATTCATACTTGCTTGCAAAAAAAAAAAAAAAAAAAAAAAAAAAAAAAAAAAAAAAAAGGCCCACAAAAAACAAACACTGCTCCACACACACAAAATCCAAACACAAAAATAAAAATTTTTCAACAGTGTGCAACATTTATCAATAACTGCACACTACTCTGCTGCTCATACTTAGGACTGAAAGGGGGCTACAGTACACACTACTAAAGACTAAAGTGAGCTTTAAGTTAATATTTCATAGGAACTTGAATTATTTCCCATTTTGCTATTTGGGCCCCTCGGGGGGGGGGGGGGGCAACAAAAATAACAGTTAAAAAAATCATTGACTCTGAATCACATTGTGAAATAATACAAATGATAATATTACTTATGATGCCAGACAGCACTTTACATAATAAATAACTACAGATTATTTTATACTACGTCTGGTTTTGATTTAATATGAAGGAAGACAACTGAACTGGCAGCTTGGACAATGAGCTCATGCTCTGCATCACTCTCTGGCTGTACATATTCTCTTACTAGTGCCATGACTAAGAAACCTCTGGTGACCTCTTCATTAGTGGAAAACAAAAAAAGAATATGCAAAAGTAAAATTCCATTACAACTTTCCATCTACTACAGGATTAAAAAGTACAAAAGATTTTTGGAATAAAACTTCTTAGTCATAATTTACCTAATTTTTACTACTAGCATTTTCCAGTTTTGAAGGGGAGAAAAAAAGTAAACAAACCCCATTACTTTATGCCCCCTAGGAGGCAGAAACACAAAGGCTTTATGGAACTACCACCCTGCATGAAATGTGGATTGTGCATCTGCTCACTGCAAACATCACAATGGCAAATCTGTTCTGAACAGAAAACCTACAGCACCAGTGTTCTAAGCACAAGCATGCATAAAGTCTTTTCTGAAAAAAAAAAAAAAAAAGGCACCTCTCCAGTACTTCTAAGCAGTTTTGCTCAGCTTTTCTTAATACAGGTCACTACTTCTGTTTACATTAAGAGTAAGGGATGATTCATTTAACTGCATTATAACATGTGAAAACAATGAATTACATGTATTTTATCCAGAATTAATCCAGACATGCTTGTAACTATAGGGATTGATGCAGCATCACCCACCATCATCTTCTTTCAATTTTATCAGCATGCTTATACAGCACCAGGATTTCCTGTCTATAATTTAGCACTATGGTTACCAGTTTAGTAAGCAACAGCTCACACTAACATATACTTTAGAACTTCTAATACAGAGACATTTATCTATGTAAACAACCAGAGTCCTCCTTTCCAGGATGCAGAAAGCAGCTTAGCCAGCAATATTTACATGCATAGGTGTATCTACAGCTCCATACAGCGGTCATGGGCATTGTATAAGGAAAACTAGGCAAACCCAGTGCAATATCCTCAAAATACTCTTAAGCATATGTCAGCTTACGGTTATTTTAAAGAAAATATAATCAACTGGAAACAGACATGTCAAGTGTCAGTTATAAAAAAAAAAGTCTGTTGTCCTTGTGGAGTTACCTTGTAACCAGAGGGAGATACAGAGTCAAAAGAATTCACCCAATTTGTTACAGTAATTTTTATGAACACTAACTTGCAAGAGACTTTTGTTCACAGTAAAGGAATTCCCAGAAGTTGTGACCAGGAAGCGATGGAGCAGTCACACAAATCAGAGAAGCCCTGACCATCCCAGGGAGCAGTGGGGACCTCATGTCTGAACGTGGAAAAGCTGGGGACTCTGTGGTACACGCTCCAAAGTATAATTGGTGTCAGAAACAGAGGGGCATGCTCATTTCCTCTTCTCATACACTTCTACAAACAAAACTAAGAGTTTCAGGTTTCTAATGAGAGTAATGAGGACTAACAAAGAGGAAGAAATGTGTACAGTACCCCACTCTTGCCCATTTGCTGTGCACATCATCCACTCCACTGTCAGCTGAAAGTCACCTGCCTTTGCAAGCTGAAAAACATGGCTCGGGTACAGTTTTCAAAGGACATGGGCACTACAAGGGAAGCTGAGCTTGCGAAAGACAAAAACTTCTCACACAGAAGTACTGTAGTAGAGGGTCTCTCTTTTAAACGGGAAATATCCATGCATGCATTTCCTACACCTTACATCCAAATCTAGATCATCAGCTAGAAATTAATTACACGCACTTGTTAGTTTGCCTCCTTCTTCCTACTTCTCTGTGTAGGCAAGCCCTCTGAGGATATGTATTTTTTTTCCTGATGCGTGTCCTGTACATAATTCTCAGTTCTCTGCAGAGGCGTTTAATAAGGAAGATAAAACTAAGAAACTGAAGCAGCTTTTAGATTCCACAGGTAACAAAATCCTAAAACATGAATTACCCTGTAATTTCAAAGAGAGTCCACTGAAGAACTTATTCTGCATTAATGCAAAATCTAGTCCAAGCCTACATTCAAGTTACTCTGAAAGCATCACTACGGGTGAGTTTTGCTGTGCAAGTTATAAGCAGTTTCTCTGGGTTGAATCAGGTTCTTAACGTCTTATTAAAACACAGGAATTCTGCATTGATTTCTATGGCCTTCTAAAAAAGGCTGCAGCACAGTTTAGCTATCACATCATGCTCTGGGTAATGCAAGAAAATTCTTAAAATAGCAGTAGTAGTTCCTTCTACTTATAGCTGGCTCCACGTTGTACACATTACTTGGGAAAACACACTACCTCAGTTTCTACTAGCTACGCTAGTCCGAATGATTTCATGCCTGAGCATTTTGACAGGAATGTTTGCACTGTTTGTCACGCAGATTCTGACCACAGCTGTGCCACGATTCTCTGCCTCAGCCTGCCAAAATGTCTACATCTGCCAGCTTCCACACTTCCAGCGGACATTTGAAAACAATGCAACTCTTTCTTCTCGTTGATACCAGCGGTACCATATCAGCGATTTTAATATCTTAGTCTCTGAGGCAGCTACAGACACACTGTTCACCAGAAGCCTATGGATGTGATGGCAAAGCAAAGCTTCTATCCCTGAAGAAGCAGTATTCCCAGAGTCTCTAAGGTGTATGTAGAGCAGTACGTATCTAGGCTGCCGTGGCACACGGGCAGAGGCCACACGGGGCTGCCAACACACCTCGTGTCCATCCCCGGGTACTCGCGGCCCCTGCAAAGTGCCGGCTGAAGGCTCATCCCGGCCGTCCCGGCGGCAGCACCAGCGCGCAGAGCCCACGGAACCCCGCCGGGTCGGCACCGCCGCCCTCCCGGGCCGGCCTAACCCCCCATAGCCGGGCAGCGCCTCGCCCGGGCGGGCCCCGGCAGGGCCCCCTCGGCGCTGCCCCTCGCTCCGCTGCCCGCCGGAACGCGCCGGCCGCCGCCGCCGGCCCCGGGCCTGCCCGCTCACCTGGTGCCGCCCACGTTGAGCTGGATGATCTCCCCGCTCCCGGCGCCAGCGAAGCCGCCGCCGTTCCCCGCCATCTTCCCCGCCGCCTGCTCCAGCCGGCGCCCGCCGCCGCCTCCCGCCGGGACCTCGCGGTCGAGGGAAGCAGCGGCGGAGCCAGGCGAAGGCGGCGGGGAAGGAGGCGGCGGGGAAGGAGGCGGCGGCTGGCGGCACGGGCGGCTCCCCGTTCCTTTAGC
>JACBWW010000002.1:39528909-39594980 GCA_020086605.1 Lanius collurio | reverse complement strand
GGGGAGGTTTCGGTTGGACTTTAGGATGAATTCCATCACAGAAAGGGTGATCAGACATTGGAATAGGCTACTCAGGGAGGTGGTGGAGTCACCGTCCCTAGAGGTGTTTAAGGAAAGACTGGATGTGGCGCTTGATGCCATGCTTTATTTGACAGGGGATGTTCAGTCATAAGTTGGGCTTCAGAGGTCGTTTCCAACCTAATTCTGTGAAAGCTGTGTCCAGAGTGGGGGCTCCTTTGGCCTTGCATCCCCCCATCCACAGACACCCCAGGCTTAGAAGTTCAGGTGCCTGGTAAATGCCAGTTCCATGTGAGAGAGGCATAGATAGAGAAAATTCCTTGAAAACTCGATGGGATGGCAGTGCTGTGGAATTTAAAGCCTGGGCTGCAGCCCGTGATCATTAATCAAATTCACCAATTAAAGGACAAAAATATAAGACATGACATATCTGAGCCCACAATGCAGTTTCATGAAAAAAAATTCATCACAGCACTCCATAAGGAAAAATTTAGGTGGAAATATATGATAGTGCAGTTAGTAAAGGAAGTAATAAAATCATGGTTTGTATTTTTGAGGGTAGGCTTTATGATCAATTCCTACACTCAAACAAGGTAAAGAATAAGCAAACATGAGCCTGGTATTTTAATGTAAATTTTAAGTGAAATTTGCCTAGACGTTGAAAACCCACTGGAAAGATCCCCACTCTGTTTAAATCTAATGTTTTTTTCTGTGGGAATGAATGGATAGACTTGTGGCATGCTCAAGAACTGTATTTTAAAAACGCTGTGAGCCCAGGAATAAACTGCTTGAAGTTACTTGGCTGCTTCCCAACTTGCATACCTTGGAAATTAAAAGTTTATTCCTCTAATCATATTGTAGAGTTGAATTGACCAAGGCTAAGAAGAGGCCCTTGCCAGACCATGAAGTTTTTTTGAGGAATGACTTCTCTATTACCAGGCCCTATCACTGTCACAGCTGTGCTAGCTGTCAGGAGCTGTGTTGAACCAACATAGTGTGTAAAAATCAAATACTTCTGTAATGTGTTCTGAATGTGTTAATACAGCTGTTTCTATGGTATGTTTTGCCCCACAGCCTGAGGGAAAAGGAAAATTGAAAAGCAGCTGAACATGCCACCAAGCCCTAGGCCTTCATACTTTCTGTATGCTTTGGAGTCTGGCTGTAGTTTGCCTTTCTTCTCGGGCTCAAGAAGAGACATGCTTTTGGATTTCTGCTGAGTTGTCTTCTCCTTTCATGGAAATTATATTCATAGGAAGTAGTAAATGTTCAGGTGTGCTATCAGGCACCTGAACTTCTGCTATGTTCTGGTGAAGTCCTCTAACCATTAAAATATTGGATAACAGAATGAGATGGGATATTTCTGTTCTTGTTGTTGAGAGGAAGGCTGACACTCCTACTTCAAGCCTTCAGCTTGGCTCCTAAACCATATTTGCCTCACAGTGTCTAAATGCCATGAAATTTAAGTTTTACCTCTTCTTAAGTAAAACTTAACCATTACTGGCATTTGTCATTCACTTCATGAAATTCCATCTGGGATGAAGTACTGCAAGACAGTCAGCTGTGCATTGATGCATTCTCTGACAACTGCAGTCCTCAAACACTTCCACTAGATGCCTCTATTGTTATTAAACTTCCGAATTGTAATTCCTGTTTAGTCTAACCGTTTTAAGGCATGCTATCAAGACCTTTTCTCATGATATTGCAACTAAAATATGTGATTTGCAATCACTAAAAAAAGCCCCCCAAGCCCATTTCAAAGCACACATCTCATCAGATTTATACAATATTAATTTACAAAGCAACTTTATGTTGCTAGTTTCTACAATCATTTTATTAATTCATAACCCCCTCCCACCAACCAGTCAAAAAAGGGGTCACATGTGGACCCATATGCAAGGAGTAGGCATCAGAATAAAACATATGTACTTCCGAGTGATGATTGTACTGTTTAGGAAATAAGGAGGTCTGTGCAATGGGTTGTTGTAGGGTCTGACAAGCCCCTGTCCTGGCAGGAAGCCCTTGTTTAGGACTTTAGGACTATAAAGGGAACTGCAGCATCTCCAGATGTGGGGTCTGACAAGCCCCTGTCCTGGCAGGGAGGCCTGGAGATAGGGAGGTTACACAATCCCCCTGCAGGCCCCTCTTTGGGAAAGCCAGAATTTTTCTGGTTACGGCAAGAGAAGACAGACCCATGATCCTCTAAGAAACTATAGGTAAAATACCCTAGTACCCATTGGTTTCTCACCCCTGCACACCTACCTTTGTACCCCCATAAAAGAGACCCCTCTGCCCCGAGTCGGAGGAGGATTCGTCTGTGGTCACCCCTTCGCGGCAGATGCAAGAATAAAGCTGCTTCTGCGGAACCACCAGAGAGTCTCCTCTCCTCTCTCTATCCGGGCCTGGCCCTGGGGGTTTGCCTTGCAGAGCAGAGCTGAAATCACTGCTGAATCACTAAGAGCTGATGGCTGCTGAGCCAGGCACCTCTGCAGGCAACCCTGGCCGACGGCTGAGAGAAGCCACGACCCCCTGGGAGACGGTTCCTCACGGGATCACCTCTCTGGGTCTGCTACGGCTTCTTGGGTCTGAGCCTCTGACCCCGACCAGCACGGGCCGGGGGAAAACCCCGAGCTTTACAACTTTAGGTTATTAGCTTTGTGGTGATACACACTGAAATTCAATTTCTTTAATTGCAATATTCAAGCTAAGACTACAAGGAAGGATTTCTTTCCCACTTTTTCCATTTGAGTATTAGTACAGCTTTCTTGTGGAATACCCTGTATCCTGGCTAAGAAGCTAATTATTCCATTCAAAAGAAGCCAAATTCTGCTGTATAAATTGCACTAAGGGACACCTCCCAATGGTACCCTTGCCCTTAAGCTACTTAATAATAAAAGTCCAGAGAGGAATTGCTACTCTTTGGCAAGTTTGCCAGGTACCTGTTTTGCTAAGTTATTAAATGAGAAGAAATGTGGGTCCTGAAGGAGCCAAGGGAAGTGTGGTAATAATTTCCTTCTCTGCCTCCTAAGTAGATCCATAGAGAGAGAGATTTTCTCACAAGGTATCCCTTTGTGACAGGGATCTTTTCTCTATAGCTTCCTGTAAACTGTCAATCCTGACTGCTGGTGTTACACAATAACAATGCCAAATAAAAAAATTTATACCATCTGCTCTAAAGGGAGGAGCCTTGGAACCTCCCTAGTAAAGTCACTCTGGAAAATGATGCCATGAGTCACTAGGAACAATGGTTCATGCATGCTCAGTTTTTCCTCAGCTTTGCTTACAATCACTTTGCTTTTGAAGGGCCTAAACTTTGAAGGTAATTCACTTTGTAGCTGGCATCCAGTAAAGAGTGCTAGAATAACTTTAAATGAGCCACAAGGGAGAGAGAAAACTCATGGGATTAGGTGGAGTATGCATTTCTTAGTTCCTGACAACAATATGGTTGTTACTTGCAAATTAGGAAACAACCTTTCTTTTCAGTGTCCAGATGCGGTGCTGCACAGTGGGTGGCTACCAAGGAGGTTCCCTTTGCCCAGAGGATCTCCACCCCACAGCTGAATAAAAAGGATGTTAGCAGAAATGTCTATCAAGGCCTCTTTTTCCCATCTTAAAATAGAATGAAAGGAAGGAGATGATCCAGAATCAGGTCAGAAGCATGTTCCCAGAAGGGAAGAAAGAGTCATCAATGTTCTGAAAAGAACTATATATCCGTGTGTTCTGAATTCCATGGAAAATTATTAAATCCTTCATTTTCAGAAAAAAAAAAAGTCCCCAAATCTTTGGCTCAACAAGTGGCAGGGAAATTATTTTTATGGTGCAGCGCAGAATTTGTTCTCAGTTACCAAGTGTGGGATGTCCACTACTCCTGCTACAGAGCACTCCGGAGTTCTGCTCCCCAGCTGACTGCCAGGACCACATGCCGCTCAACAGCTTTTCTGTCAGAATTCCTGCATTTGATATGTTGCCCTGCTAAACATAAAAAAAAAAAAATCCAAATCTACCATCTTTTTAAAAAGTTCCTCCTCTTTATAGTAGTCTACACAAATTTAGCATACAAGTAAGGATTAAATTAATCACAACATAATAATTTGCAGTATATCCCAGTGGGTCTGGGTGAGCCGAGACAGCTCAAGTACAGTAAATTTGCAAGTGATTTTACTAGTACTTGCAGTGTCCACAGTGTGGGGCTGTTTGCTAGTACATGTCAGTTGTGCAACCCCAGGCTTTTTTGCTTTCAGGGCAGTGGAGGACTCCAGGTGGATTTGAAAACCCCTTGAAGTTTGTGTGCAATGGACGCATTTGTGTTCATCATTTAAGTCATTCAGATAAAGTTTTCTACATTTCTGTATGAAGTCAGATTCTGTTTACAAACTGGATGTAATTAGTAATCAAATATCTTCCCTGAGACTGCAATCTGTCCTACACAAACAGGGTTGGATTGCAGGAAAGGAGCAGAGATTCACTTATGTTGGACTGCTGTGCATTAAGCATCCCTATTCTTCAGTCTGGGTTTGTTTGTAAGAGCCACAGAGAGTATTAAACAACATAGGAAAGAGTTTCTAAAACAGAACACAAATTTTGAATATAAATATTTCAGATATATCTGTAAAAAACTTTGATATACTCAGTTATGTTGTTGTCTTTATGCTCCTTCTGTAATTCTTCAGTCCATCAGAGTTGATTATGCTCAAGTGCTTCAACACTTGTTTTGTGGTTCCTTGTTTCAATTGCAACAACTGAAAAGTTAGAGACAGACACTTCATATTCTGTATGTGAAATTGATACTGGAACACCAAAAAGCTTTTTGACTTCTGTGAGCTAAAAGAACAATTGTCATTTGGTCTAACCTACCAGCAAAATAATCCTATGTAGCCTCTTCCTCGGTTTGACTCTTACCCTATGTTTGCAATAGATCTGGATGTGTTTCTGAATGGCTGATGGGCAGCCACTGGAATCAAATCCACTGCTTCAGCAGGTGGCCTGTAAGCACTTAATCACCTTTCCATGTAAAATTCATGCCATGTCTGCAATACATTCTTGTCTACATTCTTTTTACAGCCATCACTTTGCCTTCTAATGAAGAAATGTTGAGTATTCAGCTGGATATTTGTGGGCTGATCTACTCAACTGCTATTTAAAAACCAAATTCTCATACCATACAACAGCACAAGGGGGCTTGAGTTTTCAAAATTTTTTCTTATTGAATGGTTTTTATTGCTAGCTTTGCCTGAAGGAAGAGATATCTGCTAATTCTTAGAAGTCCTTCCAGCTTGATGTTCTATGTACTCATCAAGTTGATGAGTACTTAAACCCAGATATGCAGAAAGCTCATCTGTGAGCAAGGTGCCCTGAACTTACCTTGCCTCATTTACTAAAAAGGGTTCCAAACTGTGCCGTATCTATTTTTTACTCACCGAATTTTTGAAATTACACACATCTTTATGAACATCTGGATGAAGCTTTTGGAGGTTCAAAATGTAAATTTAAACATGAATACCAATCTATTTTTCATCACTGTTATTATTTTAAACAGTAACACCTATAATGTCAGCACCGTGCCTGAGGGACTGTCAGCCAACACTTAGCAAAACGTGTGTATATGTGTATATATATAGACACTTGATGCTTGGTTCTAGATGGGTAAGAAAAGGTCATTTTAGCAAACATTCTATTTACAGTAATTTGTGATAGCTAAGTTAGTGCCTGAAATTTTTTGTCTCTGGAGTGGAAGGCTGCTCTTGTCTGTCGTGTCTAAAATTGTTGGAGGAGGAAGATCATTTTTACTCCCTGTACATCTCTTCATGAGAGCTTTTTGATTATGTTGCCTGCCTAACACACACTTTAAGATGTTTAATCTTAGATGGAGAGGTTTAAGTCATGTTGAAACTAGTAAAACCTTCCGTACAACTAACTAGAGAATGTGGCTTTTTCTGTAGCAGCCAATGCAGGTACAATATCTATAATTTCATGTTACCAGATTATGTTCCTTGCAGGATGCTGTTCTCCAGTTGCTTATCATATTGCCAGTCTTCAGGCATTTAGGCTGAAATTTCCCAGGTTGTTTCTCTCATGGTCTCTGTCTGGAAACTGAAAACTGTTCTGGATATCTAAAACGGGGAGGCAAGACCTCATTTTAGAGAGTCTAACAATTCTTGGGTTTACTTGAAATATTTAAGCATTACTTCAAATTTGGCAAGATCATCTCCTTTAAATATGGGGAATATGGGTTCTGTCAGCAATCTAATGAATAGCCACTGAAATTTGACCAAGTTATTAGTATCTGAAAACCTAAATTCTAGCTGTTCAAAAGCAACCTAGACTTATAAGCATAGTCTGAGAAACCTCACTTGGAAAGACTGCCAAATTTACAAATGTCCTTAGCACACTATGACTGGACCAATAGATACTTTGTTGTATCTTAAAAAAATTTCCACTTATGAAGCAGCTATCCCTTTCTTCCTCCTGAAAGAAAATATAATTTAAGTGTCTTCCAGGGAGGAACTGGGAAGCAGTGATAAGGCCTGCACATTCAGGGACAACAGAGCCTTGATCGCCAGCTGCTGTGCAACACAGCTGCTTCTTCCAGGCTGGCCTGGGTGGTCCATAGGAAGCAGATAGACCCAGAGTCAGGAGAGAGGGAGAGCCAAACTTTTGCAGGTCACCTGGAAGACTTTTGAAAATTTTTACCTTTTCCTTATTTGTTCTCGTTATTCTCATCTTCACTGATGATGATGTCTGATGGTGGGAGGTTTTTGTTGTGTGATTTTCTTTGTCTCTCATACCTCAGTTGCATGGCAGAAACCTCTGTTATTTTGGCATGGTTCATTAGCAGTATGTCAAACAACAAGAACATTTTAAAGTGCAAAATCCACTTCTAACAATATATAAAATAAAAGGCAAAACTGCATTATTTTCACACCTTGCCAGAACAATTTTTTTCTTACCACAGAAGCAATTAATGTTACATCATCTTTCTTTTCATATTACAGTCACAGTGCTTGACTCAGGAAAGGTAATTTTCTGTGTTACCATTACATACAAACATGCAGTCTTATTCATGAAAAAAGTATTCTAATTTTGAATAAAACTTCTGAAATGTCTTGAGAGGATAGAAATGAATAATAAAAGAAAACATTCAGCGCTTCTTGAAATGGACTCATTACAATGAAGATTGCCAATATATTTTTTCCTTTCATGTTTCTGGAAAAAAAGAAATCCCTAGAAATGCTGCAAAGATAAAAAGAAGTCTTCCATAGTGTATTTCAACTTTGCACAGCAGAACTAAGGCTTCTGTTTAAAAATCTATTAAAACATTGTCTTAGCTAATATTACTAGAGGGACAAAAATATTAACTATGCAATGTATTTTATAACACAGAAATCTCCAGCCATGGCTCAGACAGAGACCATTACTGTCATTTCACATTTATATCAATTAGTGTTCTATCCTTACCTTGCATGCTGCTTTTCATCTTGTCATCAGATGTTGAAATAGAAATGTGAAAGATTTCCTTGGGGGTATGGTTTAGGGAGGGAGAGAAAGTAATTTAGAGAAGATGTTTGAGGGAATGAGTTGTGAGAGAAGAGTGGAAGCCACATTTAGGAGAAAGTATAACATTTATTATTACAAGGTCCTTGGTTTAAGTCAGTATTAAAAAAAAACTAACTGAGGGGATCTTTCAAACTTTGGTCATAGCAATAAGAATAAAAAGACATAAATTAGCAAATAGAAGAAAAGATGAATAATGTCAATTGTGGTCTGTGAACCAAATAAATGGAAGAAAATGAGTCTGAAATATAACAAGGACACAAAAAAGAATTTTATATTTTAGTTAATACATCATGCTTTTAAACAAAATTAGCCATACAAGTGCATAATGAAAATACCCATAGTTACACTACATGTTTATTACCAGCAAAATGTCACCTCGTGGTGGTAAGAAACCCATAATTTTGTTGTTCAATAAATTTCTGATACAGCGTTTCTGAATTGTTCTAGGAGATAATTACTTTTGGACATTGGAAATCATTGAACTGGCTTAAAAAGGGACTCACTTTCAACAGGTGGGAACCTTTCTTTTTCTAAAGTAGTCTTGAAAATATCCCCATCTGAAAATCCAAATATTAATGCATGCAAATTGTTATGTTATTTTCAAAATCATGACCATAAAGTCAAATTTCCTTCAGCAGTCCCTCAAGTAAGAGTTAATAAAATTCCAGCTGTAGATTTTTCACCCCCACGGTTGGCAGAGAAATGCTACATAATTACAGGTTACAAACTGGTTGATGGTGACTTCATGAGTCACACAAAAGGATAATGGGACATTTCTTTAATAAAATGTGTTTAATGAGTAATGTTTCTACTTATTCCTTTCTCATTTTAAATGGATACTTTAGCTTTATATCTCTGATTTCCTACATTTCCAGAAAAATGCTTCACACACTAGAACATACATAATAGTTTATGAATCATGGGCTTTTCTGATTTTTGTTAAATTGTCAGTTTAATAACACAAGGTGTGAAAAGACAGTCAGCACTACATCAGATAAAATGCCTGTAGCAGCTCACTGGGAGTGAAATAGGAGCTGTGTGGTTTCACTCCAGACTTCTTCATAGAACTGTGTTCCTTGATGCCATTCAGTAATCCATTCCCATTTAAATGTAATTCACACCTGATATAGAAAAGAATTAAATTTAAAATGCTGAAATGTAATAATATAGAATTAAATAGTATTTAAACTATAGCTTCACCTAATATTATCTGCATTTGTGTTTATTTTCTTCATTCTTAATTCATGAGATTATGAAATATACTTTTGTTTTCAAACAGCTAGAGATGGCATTTCTGGTTTGTAAATCTCCAAACTGATTAATTAACACTTAATCTATTACCATATTTGTAATCTCAGAAACATTATATATTAAACAACAACAACAAAAATTTTTTTTTGCATTTCTCCAGGCTTGCACCTCTGGGTTTCTCCATTTACCCCTTGCTAGCCTATTTTTCAGACCACCTATTTTCTCTACCTTGTACCCATCTAGCACAGGCTCCCCTCTCAGAAGGCAGTCAGCAACTCCTCTAACTTGCATATGCCACACACAGACATACAAGTTGCTGTTTCTCGTGGCCACCAGGTTGTGTTCCAGTTTCCAACCAATGAAATACTTTCTTTCCTATTCAGGATCACAGTGTTGAACAGAGAGCCCAAACTGGAGTAAAAGGATACAGTTTAATCTAATCTGGACTTAATGCCATGGTTATAGAAGGTTTGGTTACGCAGTGCAGATGCTTTAATAATTTTCTTCTTAAAGAACACAGTATCTCCTTGTCATCCTGCTGATGACAGTGGTCATTGTCAGGGCCTTCTTTATATCCAGGCTGTAGTGACCAAAGTTAAACAACGAAAAAGTGTCTTCCTAAACCTTGTCACTGACTGGATATCTTATGCCTGGAAGTACAACTATACTTTATCCTGTGTAAAGTAAATGTGCTTGGTTTTTTTTTTTTCTTCATGTCCAATTCCTGTGGAGCTTCCTTTTTCTTTGAGTTACATAATTTAGTGGCTTCAGTAGGTTTTTTGCCCTTTTTCAGTCAAGCCCAACAAAATGTATGTTAATTATTAAAGGAAGACATAAAATTCTTCATCCTGTATGTGGTAAGTGCATAAAGATTATCACTAATGCATTCAGGACAATGACTTTTCTTCATGATAGAAGTAATATAAAGTCTAAGGCATTGTTTATTTTGTAGTAAAGATCTGAAATTGATGCCCACTTAAAAAAACATTTTCAAATTTTGTTAACAACATTTTGTGATAATGAATCATCTTACAGAAAACTCACAGCTATTTCTTATTGTGCTAAAGTGTCACAAGAATCTTAACACAGGGAATTGTTTAAACCACAGTAGATTAAAACCCTCAAAAATTAGTAATATAAGGAAAGAGAAAAATACCAATATTTTTCTTTATTGAATATATAGCTAAAAAAAGTAAAAGATGCCTAACAATATTAAAATGCTACATAGTGAAGTTACTTGAATGAATCTCATGAATTTGTAGCTGAAGTTCTTTATACCATGACCAATATAACGCTATTTCAGAGCTACTCTGTTCAAAGTAAAAAAGATACATACATAAAAGAAAAAAATATGATAACTTAAGCCAGTCAAAAGATAAACTAATTTTAATGGACCGGCTGTAACATGAAAATAGGCAGCATTTATGATCCATCTAAATGGCTGTGGAGAGAGTGATTAAGTATTCAGCTGAGAGCCATATGACATTGAGGTGGGTTTTCTTTTTAGTCCCTAGGAAAAAAATCAAATCTAAGGGAAAGTAAAGGCTCTACACACTTTGAGTGCAATTTTTGGAAATCTGGGAAAAAAAGTATTTAAGTCAAGAGGATGATGAAAGAGGATATGGGGAGTTGAGTGCACTTTTCTTTAGTCCCATTAGCTTTATTGAGAGTAGCCAAAAGCTGAATAACAGCTTTACTTAAATTCTGTGATTTTCAGAGGCTTTGGGTATTTTGCTATAGCATTAACTGCATCAGCTTTGATGTACTTCACTCTAAATAATAAAATATTAATACTATTCTTTCCTTCTTTCAAAAAAGGAGAAAATGTGCTCATTAAGGCATTGTTTAAGACTAAACAAAATTATTACTTGTTGTATTTCAAAAAGAACTTCATACATTCTAGCTAAATCGGGTTTTCCACCTATTTTGCAAATATTTACCATATTATTCTCTCATAAAATAAAACTAAAAAAATCATAAAGCTGTTTTCAACGTTTGAAAAGGCTATTTTACTATTTATTTGGCATTTCACATCATTTTTCCTTTAAAAAATTAAAGGTGCTTGAGAATTGGTACTTTAATATCCTGAAAACATGGAAACATATTCTCTATAGGAATATCTGAAGAAAAAGATAGCTTCTCATTCTTTTAGTCTATGAATATTGCCAGATTTCTGACATTGCTCCTTATCTAAGTCTTCATCAGGTTCCATGTAGTGATTCACGCAAACATATTGCAGATACCAAGAGATACTGCAGTTATGTATTAAAATAGGCAAAAAATCCCCACAACTAAACCCCAGAGACTGATAAGAATACAGTAAGTATAAAATTTAGGGAGTTTCCTTATTGTTAAGTAGTACCTGGCCTATAATGTTAAACACTCTTTTAAGGTGTGTGTAATCCTAAGGGGATGATCATACCTGCTTCTCTCTCTCCATTCTTGCTTCTTCTCTCCTCCTTCCTGCTTCGCCCTTCAAATTCAAATCCACAGAGATACCAATTTACAGCTAACCAAGGGCACCATTGATTTACAAACATTTCTTCCAAGTTCACCAGAAAGCAAGATCCTTTCCTGATCATAATTCATAGTAAATGCAAAAGCATTTTAAAATAAATGATACTCTACAGTGCTTGTCCTGGAGATTAGGGCAAACCATAAAATTGGATGATTCTAAATCACTCAGATTGTATTGCCTCTTTCTCTTTCTTTTGTAGTGAAAATTAGCTGTGATTCTTTATAAACCTTAGGGCAGCCTCAGAGAAGGCTCCTTTCTTAGTTTTTCTGGCAGCCAACAAGAAGGGAAATGTCCCTCTGTGAGGAGTAGTAGAGAAACAAATCTCCTCTTTCAATTTATTCACTGCTGAAGAGAAATCGACTTTGACTTCCAAATGTTGCCAAAGATCATATTCTTATATTAGCAATGATCAGGACTTTGGGCTATCAGTGTCAAATCAAAGGAGGAACAAGCAGTTTAAGGTATTCCCCCTAAAAGACAGGAACAAGACTCTGCATTCTATTCCACTGAGTGTCTTAGAATACCAATAAATTTGTAATATTCACAGATACGTTTTTCCCAGAAGTTGTTCTTTAAAAGCAACAACATGAAACATGATGCTTCTTAAAAAAAAGGAAACTTGTAGGATTGTGCTCTCCAGGATCAGATTAGGGTATCTATTCATAGGGAAAACTTTCCCTAGTATGATCTATCCAGTATGGACTGTGGTTTACCTATCAAAGGTCCAAAAAAAAAAAACACTGTAAACCAGGCAAGGAGCTGGTCACAGTATTTGATTTCTGTTAGAACAGCTCTTCAAGCTCAATGCAAATAGACAGAAAAATGTGGACAAATATGCAATAGTATTTCTATATGGAATCATAGACAACCATATTTAAAGCATTGTATAAAATAACCTTGTGTTTTAGAAGGGTTGGTCCCCATTCCCTACCTTTGCTTCAAGTAAACCAGAACTTCAAACTTTGAATTTCATGCAACTTAAGATAAAACATCATGGCTTTTTACCTCTGAGTCACCTGAATATTACCATTATTGAAAATGATGCTGAACACATACCACTGAGAGTACCCCCCTGGGTTTTAAAACGTTGGAGTAACAGACTCTTTTACTTGTCCAACAATCGATTGAGTTTTCAGATCTCTTCTGGGATTTTTAAATGAGTTAAAAGCATGGCTCTTTCCTACTGTTCTTTGCTTTTAGAAGTATTACTCTCTATGCTCCATAATGTTGATGCTAAGCAGGATGAAGAACAATAATACAAAAAACATTAATAAAACCATAATCAAGCTTTATGAGAACATATGTTTAGCAATGGGGTAACCTCAAGAGAAACAGAGAGACATACTCTGAAACACTGAGAAGGAAATGGTAACCTATAATGATCTTACACATCAAAGCTCTATTTGGATTTACTAACCAAAGATCTAGAAACAAGATTTCCTTTATTCTTGATGGTCACAGTCCATCAGCATTTATATTAACATCCTCAAGAACAGGCCCTGAAGCAAAAGCATTTTTGGTTTAGACTGTTTCTCTTTGGAAGCACAATCAATTTTTTTCCTCCATATAGACACGTACTCCAAGGCCTTATTGCCAAAATTATTAATTTAAAGCCTCTTCCATGTAACATAAAATTCAGTAGAAAACTTCTGTGTTTGCTAAATTTTAGGGGCCTCCATGGAAATTCACCTGAACAGAAAGATCCTTCTTTTTTTTCATAGCTAGAAGAAAAAAAAAGTTGCTAATTTTAAACTCAGTAATAGTTTGGGGAGGTCATTCTTTTCAGATGAGCACACAGACTTGAGGAGAAAAAAATTATGAAACCAAAACCTTATTGACTTTGGGAACAATTTTATGAAGAAATAAATTCTTTCAAGTCATATCCACTGGTCATAGGCATTATAAAAGATGCTAAGAAAGAGGGAATACAAATAGACCTCTTGAAACCAAAAGGTCTACAATAGCTGTGCTGCCAGCACATCAGCAGGTTGTTACTGACATGAAAGTGAGTGGTACCAGCTACAGAGTCACTAAAACCACTGCTATAATGTTATGTGTTTCTGGGCAGTCTTCTAGCCACATGATGAGGTCTGATATTTCTGAGTTTGTAAAACCTGATTTAATTATTGGCTAGAAAATAGAGTCCCAGCTGGAGCATACCTGGCCTTTAATTCTGGGCTGTCCAAGCCACGCTACATGGGTAAAGATCAGGAAGAAACGTACGTAGGAAAAGAGGTTATTAGAGAGCAGAATCACTATAGAAAGTGAAAGTGTTGTACAAGATCTTTTTGTCTAGGAGAGGCTGGAGCATGCCCAGAGAAGGGCAAAGAAGCTGGTGAGGAGTCTGGAGCACAAGTCCTGTGAGGGTTGACCAGGTGAGCTGGGAGTGTTCAGCCTGGAGAAAAGGAGGCTCAGGGGGGACCTTATCACCCTCTGCAACTGCATGAAAGGAGGGTGGAGATTGGTCTCTTCTCCCAAGAAACAAGCAATAGGAGAAGAGGGAAAGGCCTCAAGTTGCACCCAGGGGGGAGGTTTAGATTGGATAAGGTGTTGGTAAGCACTGGAACTGGTTGAAGTGGTTGAGTCACCATGGGTCATGGTTTAGTGGTGGGCTTGAGTGTCAGGTTAATGGTTGGACTTGTTGATCTTGAAGGTCTTTTCCAACATAAACGATTCTACAAAAAAATCTTCCAGAAGTCTTTTTACCTGTTTCTGGAGTTTGACAAGGTCTGTTTTACAGTTTTTCTCGCACCAAATCACTGTTCCCTTGTTTGTTAGAGTGAAGTGCTGGTAAAAAGCCAGAATAAGTTTAGCTTCTCGGCTATTGTTCTCAATGTTATGAATCTATTTGTAACAAGTTAGGTAACTACACTTTGGTTGCAGGAACTTGCAACTTGCAGAAACTTTCTTAGATTGTCTGTTCAACTTTACAGTATTTAACAAAATTTGCCCATGGCAAAGAAATAAATCAGGGCAGTGATACCTCCTTATTAACATCAATACTGTAACAATTATATATTGTTTTTGGGTCAATAACTTCAAAAATAATATTGTGGTCCAGGCAATTGGAGCCTAAGGTCTCTTAAACATTTGTATCCTTGACTTATGGAAATAATTTCAGCAAAATTTTGCTTAGTAGTGTTCTTGGAAAGAAGGAAAAGGAAACACCATCTGTTCTAATCAAACACAGGTAATTCAGACACTGCCTTTCCCCATATTTGAATAACCCTTTAAACAAAACATACCCCTTTTGAAAGCATTAATCACACATCCACACTCATCTAACTAGAATGTACGTAAGTTACAATAAATTAGAAAATGCAGAATCAAATATCAAATCTGCCATAGCTAAAATTATTTTACATTGGTAAGATAAATCCTATTGCTTCAAGGATACCCATACTCAAATTGTTCTCGCCCAGCCCTGACACCTGAAAACGCAAAGAGCCAAGTAAGTTCAGGAGAAAAAAAAACACCACCCTAATTGTCTGGGGACTTCTTTAGTAAAAATATGTATTTATTTCTAATATCGACTAAGAATAATTCCTTCACTTTTCACTATTCCTTACTTTCACAAAAACCACAGTATATTATTATAATACACTTATATTTTTAATTAAAATAGGAGAAAAAAACAGCCCATACAGAGCAGACCATGAAATATAATACAGGTTCACAGCTACTGGTGTTGAAACAGTACAGAACTCTAGTAATCAAGATTATACTTGTCAGTGCTGCAGCTTAAACTAAGCTGAAAGTTAAGGACAAAAATGTTAAAAGGAAGAGGAAAGCAACCCAGCATGGTATAGAAGATGATTTGAGAATAGACATTCTCTTATCAAAAGGGATTAATGATTTTGATAATTAAAAATATTGAAAAAAATATCAATTTTTCATAGTAATAAAATTTCTGGGTTGTGGTATATGTACAAGCTTATTTAAAAGAAAAATCCGTGAGATAATTTTATAAGAAAGCAAAATGGTTTCCTCAATCCCCTTTACAACACAGACTTGGAAAGAGCAAGATGACAGAGACATTTGAACACACTGTGCATTGTCTTTTACTGAGTCAGCTTCATTAAAATGTGGAGTGTGTAAAAGACTGGATAAACCCCAATAACCAAAAGAAAGTAGACCAATGACTATAAGGACAATCTCTTGTAATCTACTCATCACTTCAGACTGTTGCCAAATAGAGCTGACAAGAGTCAAAATTCTGCATGGCATCTGCACTGGTGTCTGTAAATCCAAGCCATAAGGCACTAGAACAAATTTTTTCTTAATTAGAAAAGATCCTTCACCAGAAATGCCAGCTGCCCATATCCCAGTCAATAATATTCTATTACACAATCTAAAGAAATATTTTATTAAACACTGAGCATCCAAAATTTGTATTATTTCAGTTTCTAAATTTGAAATCACAACTGATATGTAACAAAACACATTGATCACCAAGACAAAACCACAGAAAGGAAATGATTTTTTTTTAAAAATTTTGTTCAACTATGAAAACATGCTTGAATCCACTGCAGCTTTAATGTCTAAAGCTCAGACCTTTTTGATATATAATGCAGTTCTTCCTTATACTGGGTGTTCACTAATAATGGTGTCTGTCGCATAAAATGTTAGTTTTATAGATAAGTATAGATAGATATTAATGATTCATCTGTTAGGAAAGCAAGGATGTACCAATGAGTAGTTTTATTGAGTACATCATACTGCATTAAAAATCACAAGACTACAACAGATTCCAAGAGTGTCATCCAGGCTAGACCCTGCCCTGTGACAGGATCAGGTATCATTGTCAGTACAGACACTACCCTGACTGCATACGTTGCACTGAACAATTACTTTGAAGTAAATATATTATTTTCAATAGCCGCTATATCAATAGCTAGAAAACTCACCACGGCAAGTGTCACGCAAGCTGTGAGGCAAATAGTGGCAGGTGCAGGGGGGCAGCCAATGCCATGAGTTACACGATGCCTCTTGATGACAAACATTTGTCTCTTCAGGGCTAAAAAGGTGTAATTACCCTACAGCCACATTGTTCAGCAGGTCAGGTATATTTACTTTCATGGTCAATCACGTCCAGATATTCTGGATCCTCTAATCAGTGGTGGAAGTTTGTGAAAGATATTTTTTTAGATTTATAAATAGAGAATGTCTTGAAAATCCTTCCTGTGGTAAATAATTCTTATTTATGAGGGAGACCATGGAAATCCATTCCTCTGTTAATTATGCAGATTGAGTTATTATGTGGCATACAGAGAAGTGTTGTTTTGCTTTAAGTTATTTCCTAGTTTTACAATACTGGAGCAGAACTGCAAAATTGCAGTAGAAAAACCTGCTGGTTATAAACTCCTGACTACAGCTCGAGGAGAAAGACAAGGAACATTGTGACAAAGCACAAAATTTAACTGGGGAAAATAAAGCAAAACAGTTAAGCACAAA
This sequence comes from Lanius collurio, assembly GCA_020086605.1. Classification (NCBI taxonomy): domain Eukaryota; kingdom Metazoa; phylum Chordata; class Aves; order Passeriformes; family Laniidae; genus Lanius; species Lanius collurio. Next base: position 39,578,188 of record JACBWW010000002.1, on the reverse strand, counting down.
AGGGTATTAAAACTAAATTAATATAAACACCTCACCCTGAGGTCTTATTTCATCAGCGATCTATGGATCACAGAAGTGCACACTAAAACATGCCAGCCGTGTTTTATTATTTTGTTTGCCATCTCTTCACGTTATTTAAAACATATATCACGATGGCATTCTAATGTAGCCATATATCAAAGAAATAACTTTAAAACAGTCTGGCTCCTACCATCTCTTTCTGAAGAGAGCTTATTGTGGAAAGAGGAGAGAAACTTACACATTTCTTCTTCCAAGGAGCAGCAGAAGCAGGGCTGCTCCACAATGGGGGATGAGGCAGGAACTGTGGGTGACCCTGACAGCATCCTAACCCACCAGAGCACAGTTCCACAGGGGCTCAGCTGGACAAACAAAGTCGTGTGCTGCAAACAGGTCCACTGGCAGACCCCAGACATGTCTGGGAATGAGTCAAGTCCAGGGGTCATTCAGGCAGCCTTGGGACCCTGGGACTCTGCCAGCCAGAGGCACCAGGGGACTGGGCTAAATATAAGCATAAAAATCACCTTAATGAAGAGGCAGAGCAACAACTCAGGGCTGGGCTCAGGTGGAGGTACTGGAGCCCGTGGGCTCCAGGAGTGAAGGGTCCCTAACAATTAATGCCCTCAGGCATCAGAATGAGCATCAACCAAAGATGCAATCATGAGCAGTTTGATGGAGAGGGCCTGCAGCTCAGAGTCTTGCTGAGCAAAATGGCTTTTATTAAAGTATTGCCCTAGATTAAATGTGTTCCCAACTCTGTGTGACAAATTTGTGTGGGAGATCCTAGATTGGCCAACCTGTTGTGTGTGGCAGATGGGGTCTCTGAAAAGAGCCAGCATGCTGGAGAGCAGAAGTGATGGCACCAATCCTGTGGTGGAGGTTTTGGAGATTTGTTCTAAGAATGGAAAAAGCTATCTCCATTGGGATGGAGAAGGTACAACAACAATGCTGGTTGAAAAACAGTGTAGAGAGGTCTGATGCCTTTTTTAAAAAAAAATCTGTGCCTTCAGTGATATGAATTTTGCAGCACAGGCATTTGCAAAGTGCGAAATCAACTTCAATTTTGCTCTTGTGCAGACCTCTTAAAGGGACATTCTTTCCTTGATTATATTGACTTTGGAGGTATCAATCTCAATTTATGTGAATATGAAGACAGATAAGATTTAGGTCCTTAAATTTAATTTTCAGTTGTCTTGGGATTACGTATGATGAGTTCCTGTTTCAACCTAAGTAAGCCTAGTACTGCACAAGTACATGTAATTAAATATGCTGAGCACAGTGAAAGCTTCTTTGGCAGACTGATAACTAACAGAGAACAGCACTTGAACTTTTAATCAGATCCAGTGACACCTCAGCTCCCATTAATATGGTGACCATAACATTAACAGAGAACCAATCACTAATGCCTATTTCCTGTTCTGTGAAGCTGACAAATAGAACAAATTTAACTTTTCCAAATGCCATCATTTTGCTACAAAACATGATGACAAAAAAATTTCTCATGAACTGATTTTGGTTTTGTCCAATACACTTTGTGGGCAAACACTAAGGTTATTTGACTAAGGCATATATGTGTAAATGCATAATTGATACCTTATAAAACCACAGTGATGCTGTTTGTCTTACATAAAAATTCCTGGCTTGCTTATGACCTGCAAATGCCTTGGCTTTGTCCTTTATACAAGGTGAAGTATAAATTGTACCTCTTGTGCTGTCATTTCACATCTCAGGCTTTTCTCTTCCATTATCACTTTTGTTGTAGCTCTTCACCCACTTTTTTGAAGATATTATGAGCAGTATGGTGGGAGGAATGTTACATAAATGATTCAGGTGACACTTTGTACTAACTAGATGTCACGTTTTTTCCAAGTTGCCTTTTGGGTTGAAGATTCTCAGAGAAATGCTGATCTGTTCAACTATCAGGTTTATCCTACTGTAAAAAAGAAGAGAGGTTTTCACAAATTATGAAAAGCTTCAGCTTTATCCTGAAAGCCATATCAGTCTTGATGACTGGTGTACAGGATTTACTGAATGTGGTTGAATCTGATTGCTAATGAATGGTCTTTTGACTCATCAAAGAAATCTTGGTTCTTACTTGTGACATTGATGCAAAACAATAATTAGAAGCTAAATACAGAATTAGCATGCAGATGAAACTCACTTTTTTTTTTTTTTTTTAAAGACATGGTCTATTCAAAACAGACTTGCTGCCACAGCACAGCTATGACAAGAAGTTGTGAATTTCTCGTCAATGCTTTTCTAAGTCTTCTGTAAACATGTAAAGGACTTCAGGCCAAATCCTCCAAAATCCTTGCCTACTTTCTTCCTTACAAATCAATGAGAATGAGGTCTTCATCTACCTTTCATTTAAAGTACCATCTTTGGGAAAACAATTGTAAAAGCAAGTAAAAATTAAAGGAAATTACAGCAAAAGAGGATGACACTTGAAGGGTGAGTATTTCAATGAAAGTCAAGGTTCTAGTTAGATACAACATCAAAGAAAGATAAATATATTTTTAAACACCTCTGTCAGTGAGTTCTGGTAGGAAATAATAAGATTGCAAAATGAAACAATAATGCTAAGTAATAAATACCTTACACTGTATTGAATACCAGTCAAGTCTTGATCATCCCACACAGATTGCTGGGTTGTGCTTTGGTTCATTCTGGCTTGAGGTTATGGGCAAGATTTGGGCCATCCAATTTGCTGAGACCTATGGGTACATTTTGATTACTGAATCATGGGTTGCAATCTGCTTCAGCTTTGTGATTACAGTGCAAACGAGTCATTCATAGATGATCAACCTCTTTCTTGATGGTAATGAGGAGACACCTTTCAATTCAAACACAAACACGAAATTAAGAGCCAAAGTAATGACTCTCTTTTGCTAGCAAACATTTTCCTTTCCAATTACACATGCAAATGAAGGATGATCTCTTAAAGGGATACCCATTGCATGAAAGCATAAGCAATATTTCTATGCAAGTATATAAATAAAAGCTCTAATAAAAAATAATAGACATCATTAAAAACACCAGTGATATTTTTTTACATTCAAACCCACTGACTACTAAATGAGTTAACTGGTTCAAGTCTCCTTATCAAATATACATGCATTCATACATATTTTGGAGCCAGATTTCTCAACAAGCTATGTCATAAAAATTTTCATTCTAAAGGGGATGCAGAGCAGAGCTTAAAAATTTATTCACACTGAGCTAAGTAAGAATATCCCTATAAATACAATGAAGAGCATACATTAATATTTGATCTAACTTTGATACATTTAGTAATTATTTTACAGCAAGATGAAGCTACTCTTGCAATAAGACAGCTGCAGAATGCAAAAGAAGGAGGAAGAACAGGCAAAAATGTCTGTTTGCAGTAGAAGAAGGAAATGCTGTGTCTCTGATGAAGTGCCTCAGCCACGGGCTGCTTCAGCAGGTACTGAAGGCATGGGACTGCTTTTGGTGACTTTAGCATGTTCAGAAAGAGCTCTTATTTTTATATATTCATCTGTCCATCCAATAAGGCAATATTTTTACAAGAAGATATTCTGAAACATCTGCTTGAGCCTACGAGACTGTCAGTGGTTGTCGATCATTGACTAATTTTAACAATTTCTGAACTTTTTCCTGTTAAAGTAGCCATTCCACCAAAAGATCTCGTGGAACATAGCATAAACAGTGAATTCATAACACAAAACATGAGAACATACTCTCCAAAATCATAATTAATAAAATTAAAGTAATGTTTATTTCTTATTGTGGCTCTCATTAAATCTATATCTAAGTAAATTCAGGCAGTAGGAAAACGGGAAAGAGGAACAGTTCTTTATGAATTTACCATGAGTTTTTCTGTGTGAGTGAAGATTCATAACAAAAAAACATTATTCAGGGTATTTGGGGAATCTAGAGGGAGTTTTTCATTATATATGAGGTATTTTCAGTATCATAACAAATGCATGCCACAGATCCTCAAAATTATATGACCTGAGCTCCAGCAGAATAAATAAAACTTATTTAGAAAAAAATAGGGAACTGAATAGCAGAAATTTCTCCATTCCTGACAGCTTTCCCCATTTTAACACTCAAGTCTAGAATATCATTTTTAGAAGCAATGAAACTAAACTTGACAGAAGCTTAGACTGTGAAAAGTTATAAATAATTTGAACCAATCTAGGAGTTTGCATGCTCATAATTTTTATCACACTTTCATCCTCAAAAATATCATTAGAGTTCTTCTAGCTTCTCTGTATTAAAGCACTTCATCAGTTGAAGAAGCTGATTTTAAGTAATATATATGACATTCATGAGAAGCCATCTGGCTTTTGTAACATCAAGGCAGGATGCCTTTTTGCTGCCTGATCTTCTGAGTGACAGCCCATGTCCTCCTTGCTTCTCAGGATATCTGGTTGATGTTATTTTAGATCCTGACTGTTCAATCCTCCCCAGTTCCAAGCAATTCTTAGTGCTTTTGAGTACAGGGGACACAGAAATTATCTTTCAAAACTCTTTATTTCCTTCCTCTCTCCCACTGCTCTAGCGAAGGGACACCTGCAGCACACCTAAGAGCCACCATGTGCACAAAAATAACGTCTGTGCTGGCCAGTGAGGAACAGGGATCAGTGCACAGTAGTATAGCTCTTCCTCAGGGACATATGTGCTAGACTGAGGGGATGGAAGAAGGCAGGAAGGATCCGATTTCTGATGTGGCTTTGGAGTCCTCCACTTCCCAAAGATTATCTGAACACTTCATGAATTTGTTCTCTTAACACCACACTGAAGCAAGAGGAGAAATCTGTGCTTCTGATTCAAAGCTCACATCTCACCTTCGAGGCTGCTGACCACTACACACACCATCAAGGGCCAGACATCATCTAACATGGTTTTATTCCTATTGTGATGGATGCTGCCTTTGGGATAGCAGAAAAGAGCACACCTACTGTGCTGGGAAGGGTAGGAAGCCCTTTCTCCCAGTCTGCAACCTTGGGGTAGCCAGCTCCACCAGATAGCAGCACAAGCCTGGGAATCTCATCTGCTTTAGCCTACATTCCTTTTAAACCTGCCTGCTATGTCTACACAGACAGGCCTTTTAGTAATTGAAGTCAAAGTCAGTCTCGCCTTGGGAATAAAGCAATTTAAATCTGCATCCACAGCTGACCATGGGTTAAACTGCCCAAATGTCAGCTGACAGCACACACTGCCCATGTGCAAAAAAGTGCTTCCACTTTTGTCTCCACAATGTGCTGGCCTGCAAAAATGATAGAATTTAAACAGATACCAGCTATTTTGATAAGATACATCCTTAAAAAAGAATGGAGGATTGCTGGCATTACTGCAGAGGGTAGATTCAACCTGTGTGAATTTGTTTTTTACAAGCATTTTTTCTTTTACTTGCCTCTGGGTTTCAGGAAGGAGAAAGGGAACTGTGAGGGAGTTGTAGCCAAGAGGACATGCTGTTTGCAAGCCTTTATTTTCTCTGAAAAATGCATCAAATACTTTTCTTGATAAGTTTCTCCCAGGCAATGAATTACAAGAAATGAAAAATGTAATTAATCCTGCCTGTGCCTCCTCTTTCCTCCACCTTCTTTTCTGGACACTCAGGAAAGGCACGTGAACTGAAGCTAATTTTGGTCTTTAGATCTCACCCAGTAGTTTCAGAATGTCAAAACAAGAATTTATGTTTAGACACAATAACACAGATTAAGGACTTGTCCCTGAACTGTACACTTAAGGTGGACTACAATCTTTGTCTATTTATCCTGTGTATAGGGGTTACACTAGGGAAAAGATATAAACTCAGAAAATTCTCTGTCCATGCTGTCTCTTGTCCCACAGGGCAAATTTGCTACAGCAGCCACTCCACACCCTTTCTGTGCCTCTGATGGCCAAGCTCATGTTGAAGGCTAAACTCTTATTTCACATGTTAGACATCAAGTATTGTGACAAGAAATGCGGACAGGTGGTTTTGGAGAAAATGCAGGAACTGATGGTTTTAATCCTCTTACAGGGGACCCAATTCACAATAAAATACTTGCTTTTGGACAGGAGATTTAAAGAAAGAAATCCACTTCCAGACCTACAAATTGTGTCATCAGTACTCACTTTGCAAAGTTCTTTTCTATAATTTTCAACAATTTATTTGGCTTTCAACAAGATGGAAAAGGATGGAATTAAGGAGTATTACTATGGTGTGTGTTTCTCTGTAGACCAGTTTATACCAAGTGAGAAGTGACAGGCCCTTCAATAACTTTTGAAGTCTTTATTTACTATCACTTTTCTTCCCCCTGACTCCACACACAGAACTAGACTGGTGCAACTTAAGACTTTATATTTTATTGAAAATATTTCTAGAATATTTTCAAGGATATAGATGCTGAATACCACTGAATATCATGCACCTAAGTTATGAAAACCAAAGGGCCTTTGATCACATTTTACTGTGGGTTTCATTATTTAATATTCCAGTTCCAGAAAGAAAGACACCGTTTTGCAATATCCATAATTTTTTCCCCTCTAGAGTCTTCTACCTCAATGAAAACAAGAATTGCAAAATATGTTTTCAACTGCTGGGGTACTTTTTATGTTATTTTCAAAAAACCCAAACCCAAACAACAACAACAAAAAAACCCAAACACACAAAGAAACCACAACAAAAAAACCCTACCCCCAGGAAGCCAAACCTAACCAAAAGAGAAAAGATAAAAACCCAACAAACACTAACTAACCAACCCTATATAATACCAAACTTCTACATTGTCCCTCCAATTTAAATAATTATTATTTTAAGCATTCTCCTGATTGAAACGTATCACAGACATTTACTACAGCCCAGCAATGGTGCATTTGGATTATGGGGAGAACTCTTGCAGCCTCTCTGCAGCCCCACACTACCTGAAACTCTCAGCTTTGTCCTTGTTCTGACTCTAAACCCTAACAAACACCCTTGGCCTTGGCTTGTCTCAAAACACCCAGCCCTGGCCTACATGAACAGGGGGAGAAATCCTCCTGTCACCAAACATTCTTTGGCAGCCCCTTTGCAGCCCAGCTCCAACAGCAGACCTAGGCCATCTCCCCATCCCAGCCACAACACAAACCCAAGCTCTAGGCTGTGTCAGAGGCTTGTGCCAAGTCTGTGCTTAGGGCACAAACAAGTCCTCAGTGAGGAAACCTCACTTCTTTCACTATCTTTCAGCAGCCCCTGGCTGCCACCTGCAGTTTTAGGCTCAGTCTGTCTCCTGGACAGCCTTAGCCCAAGACTCACAGCAGTGACAAACAGAAACAAGTCTCGGGGGAGAGTTCTTAGAAGAGTCTGTGCCCTCCTTTGCCAGGTCCAACCCTATGCCACCTGAAGCTCTGGACTTTGTAGCTACCCAACCATTTACTCAAAACCAAAGGCTAGGCTTTGACCAAGCCTTAGCCAAATACCAGCATCATGGTCTACATCAACAAGCTGCTGAGGAGCATTGTTTTTTCAGTCTGCAGCATCCGTTGTCACCCCTGTGTAATCCAGTACCATTTGGAGCTGTAGGTTTGCTCTCTCTCCCAGCCTTAATCCTGACCCTGTGCTTTGACAGAGTGTTAACCTGAAATACTCATCCACAGGCCACTGGAGCAAGCTCTAACAGGAGAAGGAGTGGTGCTTGTAAAAGCAGTGGTGTTTGTTTTCACTGACAATACATTTCACTTAATGCACAGTGCTATAAATAAGTTACAACTGTATATTTTTAATCTAGGAAATTACCCTGGAAGAATATTTTAACAGTTTTTTTTTTTCCAGAGTGACTTAAATTACAGGAGCTGCTTTGCCTTAAGGATGCTAATATTTCATACTTATATTAAAATATGGATAAGGTGAAATAGTATTTCATTGTTAAAACTGTATTTAATTTAGATTTAATTTAATACATGGTGGAAAATGTTAATTGTTCTTTTTTTATGTGCTGTTGCTTTACAGCATATTAATATACCAGGCTACATGCACAGCCTACTACTAAAGTTTAAGCTTCTACAAATACAGACTTACATTAAAGAACTTACACTGTGAAATAGATGGAGAAAATTCCTGTTATACTTATTTTACTGGTGTGGGAAGTAAGCAAAAATATCAAAATCAGAGATTAAAAAAGGAGTTGTAGATGTCTAAATAGGGCCTGAAGCAGACTTTGGATAAAGTTGGAGTGACTGTCCTGCAGTCTCCAGTCCACCTGGATATCTAAAGGAGAACAATTCTGATCCTGTTGTTGCAGATATCTGGCCTTAAAATACCCTTAACATCTAAAAATTCTGCTTTCATCACACAAAGAAATGTAATATTTTTTAAGAGTACTCTGGTACCGGATGATCACTGCATGTCTGAATCAAGGCACAGAAAGCAGAAACCCCTCATGAAGAAAGCAGCCTCCAAGCTCTCATCTGTTTATTCATTAGGCATTAGACTCTACTCAAAGGACCAGTCTTTTACCTTATCCTATGGAAAATAGAACAGAACTGAATTGCTGGCATCTTCCACACATTGAAGTATTATTCTTTTTTTCAGATCTGTTCCAAGGCTTAATGATTGTAATGAAATTACTCTTTCAAGGCTGATTTAAATACACAACTCTGAGGCTGAGCTGCCAACATTTGACCACCCTCAGAAATAAAGGTTTTATGCAGAAGCTTTTGTGTAATTTGTTGTAATTATTGTCAGCAGAAAATGCCACAGATGTCTCAGTGTTACATGTTTGGAAAAGAATTATTGGAGGAGGAAAGTTTGGGATAAAGCTGTCCACAGAGTCAGAAATTTTTAATCAAAGTTGAAGACTTCAGACTATAAAAATAAATTCTTGAGAAGGGTTTCTTCTTTCTAAACATGTGTAGGAGACAGTAGACAAGTTCTTTGTAGCAGGCGTCAAGGAAAACAAGGAGATGACAGTCTTCTGCTGTTCTCATTCCCACCATGAGGACACCTTTGTTAAAGAAAGTATTACTCCCTCAGTTCTGATTCTTTTTTCTTCTCTTTTTGATGTAAAGACTGACATATCTAATATAAAAGACACACTTTTCCCAGAATAAATTATCAGTGCTCTACCACTATCCTCTTGTTGGCTCCTTTTGATGCCCTTGTGCTCAGGGTCTGAGCCATCTAAACCTCCAGCTCTCTGCTCAGAACTCAATTCTGCTTGCGAGTTCTTGGCAAAGCTTGGTTATTCTTCCACGAAGTAGGAGATGCATAAAACTGGGTCTGACAATTTGGGGTTTAAAACAATTCACAGAGCTTGAAACAAAGTATTCGCTTGTTTGAAAGAAATATTTTGTTACAGAAATTGTTAAAATGCACGTTTCAGAATAAGACTCTCACTATCTGGTATTGTTTATTTGCAACCAAAATTTCCCCATTAAGTGAGGAACATGCTTCACTTAAAGAGCTATAAAATTTCCCAAAACTGTGGTCCCCACAAGAAACATGCTCCATTTGGTGACACCAGGGAATTGCCTTTAGAACCTAAACATTCCCGCTGGTGAGCACACCTGCAGCCTTTCCAACCAAGGAGAGATAAAACCAGCAGCCACTAAGCTTTGTAAGGATCACTACACTCAGCCAAATCACTGATAAAACATCAAACCATGATGCAGGTCAGACCTGTGACTGGGTGCTCCCCCTTAGTTTTACACCTTTCTGCAGGAGGGAGGTTGTGGTGACAAAAACAGCAAATGGGGCAGAAAAGAAAGGTCAATAATGGATCTGCAGATATATAAAATAAAGATGGAGGTAATATTAGGAAAAGAAGTCAGTAATTGAAAGCAGAAGAACTGGTCTTTTCCTGATAGGCAAGTGGTATTTTAAGTGAGGGAAGATACATTTTGCTGAAGCAGTTTCTTTTGATTAGTTTAAGTGGTTACTGAGCATCCTGACTTTTTAAAAATAGTGGTTTTGTTCCCTAGTTTTCTTCATGAACCACACAGGGACCCAAATACCAAGCTCAAAGATGCTGGTTCAACCTGAGTGTGAGAGAATCAGGTATTCTCAGGTTTAGTTCATTTCAAAGCCCTGCAGGAACTGGTAATGAAGGACAGCTCTCCAGAGATATTTCAGCACACAATCCTTAAGAAATCTTATGAGAATGTTGTCGCCTATTATGTAATTTTGTATGTTGAGTTCTAAGTCACTTGGTGTCCTGGTTGCAGAGGTGGGGGAGGAGCTTAGCATGGTGTAGGTGCATCTAAATTGTTGTTCTGTACCACCCCCAGAATCACTCAGGGCTGTGGTTTTGGGATGAAGCTAAAGAAACTCAGCAAAGTAGTATCAGGGTAGGCAGCATTCAGAGGCAACCACAACTTTGCACTGAACAAAACAACCCCTTTTCTCCTTTTATTCACCCACCAGAAAAATTCTCTTGAAAATTTTCAAGAGGAAATTATTTGCTTAACAACAATTTTATCTAAAATGCATGCTTTATGAAATAGTTTTTCTTCCTTGCTCCATTAAAATGTTACCATTCAATTTTCAGTGTATAAATTCTCAAAAGAAACTTCGAATGCTTATTTTTCTATTAGACAAAAGGTGTCACTTTCCATATGTGTCATTTACTTGGGTATTTTAGAGTGAGAGAGGAGAAGGGAAACTCTTGTATGTGGATAACAAAGGAGAACAGAGAATAGCTATAGATGCAAAAATTTGGAGTCATGTAAATCATTGGGAATTTGGATTGTTATATAAACTGATAATGTATGCTTTGTCTTGACATAGATAATCATTAATTGTTACTATTCATGCAAGTTGAAGAGTCTGAAATAGAGTTGGTGTATGATACCAGCTGTGGGATTTTTTTCCATGCTTGTCTTTGCCAGTCAATACATCTCATCTGTTAAGCCAATCATGATATTATCAAAAATATATGAAAATGCTTTGAAATATATTGTTTTAGAGCTAAAGTGGCACAGGAAATTGAAGGATGCTTATGTGAAACATGAAAATTGTATCAGGGCTTCTTCATAAACTATATATTTGGGCCATTATTCGTATCTTCTGAGAAAGAAGATTGAGCAAGCAAGACAAGCTAATTGGCCTTCTCCAAAACAATTGGATATGTCATATATTTAAGACAGAGATTCAAATTCTGATAGGATAATACTGATAAAATCAATTTCCATTTCCATTTCTTCCATCACCCCCTCCAAAGAAAAGGAAGGTAATTCTCAGCTTCTATCTGCCTTTTCATCCTCTCTGCTCTGCCTGCACTAATGGAACTAACCCTCATGTCTGCATTGGGGCAAGGATTTTACATTGGTAATTAATTCCTGCTCTTCAAATAAATTTATTCTTGGTTTCCTGTTATTATATAAATATCATGTGAGAGATGCATGTCATGATTAAACTGCTATTTTTCTTATTTCCTTCATTATACTGGAGCTTTGGTACTTGTGTTTTTGCCCAAGCAGCATGAAAAGCCAGGATTAAATTGCACATTATAAAGAAAAACTAACAGAAAAAATTGTAAATTAACTGGAAACCACTCAAAAAATGATGCTGCTTAGTATTATTCAGGAGAAGACCAGTTTCTCTGCCACAAAGGATGCCTCAATCTTAGCCCATTCTCAGAACTCAATTTGTATAAAGAGTTGCTATCATACCCTTGCATAGTAAACACAACATTCCTATGTGACTGAAAAGCATAATACCAATTCCTATAAAAATAAACAGTCAATTTGAAAAAATATTAACTCAAGATTTGCAGCATTTCCACATCAGAAGAGTTTTAGATTTTCTGGATAAATGTCAGAAACACAGTTCTGTGTTTTTACATCACTACTTTATTCAGTGCATTTTAGCTGAGGTATTGGTGAAGCAGCAGCCTGCTTTTAGGGCAACCTGGTACAGAGATTGGTCCCAATCTTGTACTTAAATCCCCTAAACCACAATCTCCCTCTGCAGGACAATCCTACACCCATCTTACAGAGCCAAATTCATATTTGTAAATAAACAACAAAACTTTTAGAGGGTCTGCATACAGTGACAATGACATAATCAATCAACATTTAAATCTAAGCAGTTACACAGTTACCATGACTCTGAAACTGGCAGAAATTTGCAAATGAGGCTTTTAAAATAAATTTTAAAAATCAATAATCATGTAGTCGACCTGACAGAAGCTTATTTTCGCCTTACAGCAGATGTATAAACAGTTCTGTTCATTACAAAGAAGTTCATCTTATTTTATTAGGTGGTAAGCGGAGTGTTAAAATTTATGTCAAAATAAGCAGTAGTGTTCCATCTTTGAAACATGAGCCAAATTTACTCTTATTTAAGCTAATGCACATGCCTGAAAATCCATTGACTGCAAATAAGGGTAGAACTTGGCTTAGCACATTCCCTCCACATTGATTAGAGTTTTCATTGGTTTATTTCTTCCATTTTTTTTAATAGTTGGTGTTTGCCTATTATTGCTGCAGATGTTGACTTCAAAGTCCCAGAGAGTAAAATTATTTGTTTACTACAGACTTCCTTCTGCCTGTTTTCCTAACGAAGTCTGTTAACTTCATTGATTAGTGAGACACTGATAACTTGGTCTGCTAAAATAGCACAGGAAGCTTGGATTCTTTAATTTTCATTTCCAAAGTATTGCAGACCCCCTGTCATTTTTACTCAGTTTATGATCTTCACTAAATCTTACCAGAGCTTCATGTGTCAGCCCCACTTATATTAGTAACCTACTGACAATTAGAAAAAATAATAAACCTTCACCCCCAAAACCCCAAACCTGATATAGTATCGAACACCAAGGACTAAATCTGCAAATAGGCCACTGGCTGACCTTGATTATTATGACCACCTTCACCTTGGTGTTCCTCCCAGCCAACTTCCCGTGGCTTATTTGAGCTCAGGCCCCAGAACTGTGTTGTTGGTTGGCCTTGTCCTTTGCTGTCCTGACTTGCTGACTGGTTTTCCTGGATTAACTTCATGCCCTGTGTTTCATGTCCAGCCCCATGTCCTGTTGCCCCTGACTCTCTCAGTGGACACTGGGTTTTTTTTGCTTACCTCACCATGCCTGGGACTGTTAATAGACCCTAAGAGTGATCCAGCTATGTCCTCTGATATTTGGGGACTGCCCTCTTGTGTCACCCTTGGCTCCCAGATCATTCTCTCTCTTGGAGCAGCCCTGCTTTTGCTGCCATTGGGTATCTTTGCATCTAAACCTTGAGCTTTGGCCCAGGAACTGAGTACTTATGGAGAGCATTTACAGAAGGCAGCATGTTCAGTTAGAAACTATCCCACGCAGACCAGAGGGAATCATTAGGAAAAGAGACATAGAAAATTCCTGTAGGAATGCCATGGTAAGAGACATACTGGAACACATCAGAGAGTCATCCCAGCCCATTGTTTTTTCTCTTTCAATGACAAATAATAGATGTTCAGAAAAGATTTCCAAAACCAGCACATTTCAAAAGATTCTTTTTTACATACACTTCTGAAAGTATGTAGATATAGAAGCATCTGAGACAAGGTGACATCAAGTTTCTGCATATAATCACCCTGAGTGGACATACCCTCTGTGACCTTTTGAACCCATCTAGATGTTAGACCTCCACAACATCCCACAGTAACCAGTGCCACTATGATGTTGTCTGTTGTGTGGAAAAGAGCATCCCTTCATGGTGAGCCTGCTGCATGGATCCTTTCTGCTTCTTCCACCAACTGATCAGAAATCAAATTACAAGCAAAGCCGTAAGAAAACTCAAGACAAAGCAGATCAAGGGAAAAAAAAGGAGCAGCAAGCACAGGTGACAATTCTAAAGCTGCAAGGTTGACAAACAGCATAACTTGTATCCTCCTCCACTTTTTATGACTGAGATAACCCGAGAACGTGTTCCAGAAAACACATTGCATGCAGCTCGAGAGCCTAAATAAGCCAAAGCTCTGAGCACGAGCAGGCCCAAGCCCCTTGTTTTTTTCCTTTTCAGCAGAATCCAAGTGACAAGAGTTCAAATCTGGATGTGCTTTATTTGGGCGCGAGGTAAACACTGGAGCCAGGGAGGGTTCCTGGGTGAAGTCAGCATAAATGCAAGGCATGCCTTCCCACGGAGCACGCTTTTTTGTGAGAGCAGTAAAACAACAAACAGCGCCGCAAGGAATAACAAGAAATAAAATACTTTGTGTTCTAATCTATCGCAAATGTTTATCTAGCAAATACATAGTTCAAGCGCCTGAACTATCCAGATTGATTTAATTTTTAAAAAAAATCTGCTGTGCTGACCGTGTTCCGGGGTGGAGGAGGGGGCAGGCTTTATTACAACCCATGGCACGTCGCTTCCCTGGCTGCACAGCTGAGCTGTCAAAGAGAGCTTTAAGGACCCCGTCTCACTGGGAGGAGCAGCCCACTCGCACCGCCGGGGCAGCAGAGCTCGCCTCACGAAACAAACAGGAGCTCCTGTCCTTCATGCAGGGCTTTAGTATTTATTTCTTTGGAGGTCTAATCGTGAAGGTTACTGGAAAATGTTCACTCTGATGAAAAAAATTTTCCCTGTTCAGCCATTTTCACTTCACAGTCAAGATGTGACAGACTCTGATAGCTTTACAGAGTAGCTGGTGGCATTTCAGCAATTGCTGGCTGTCAGTCCATGTTCACCTATTGACACCTGCTTGCAGATTTACTTTGAAGTGAGCAGAGAGGTTAAAATGACTATCAAACAAAAAACAAATATTCTACACTATTTTAATTATCAGGTTGTTCAGTGAAGCCCTCCCAAGGGTGCAAAAAATATTTATTTTTTAATCTAAAACATACCATTGCTTTCTCTAATCTGAAGAATAGTCTGACACTAAATGTCATTTAGCCCATTAGTAATGGATTTTATCTGCACATATTTTCCTTTTAGTTTGACAATGTAAGTATTACCTAGTTAGCCAGAAGATTTGAAAAGAACAGACTGTAGTCAAAAAATGCTCTACTAAAATCAATCGAATATAAACAATTATAAAAGTAGGAAGGCATACCTCTTCCCACTTAGAGCAAATTTTTTTTAGCTAAATGATTAATTCAAAACTACATTTGCCTCTATTTTCTCGAAAAAACTTAGCTATTTTCCCTTACAAAAGGGGAACTAAAGCCTTCATAATAACCCTGTGAATTGCTTACTCAGAATGCTGATGTTTTTTATGTTCTGCATTTTTACAGGCCGAATTCCTGCTTTAGCTCTGTGTTACTGTGGCATTCAGTACAGTCAGGGCTGCTAAATTATTTCAAGTCTGCAAGGAATAATAATGTCTTGGATCAGTGTTCTGCTGATATTTAACCTTAAAGGCTAAGTTTCTGAGAAAACACTGATATCATCCTCCCCCCCAATACAGGGTGCTTTTTTTATCTGCATAACAAAGCAGTAGAAGATAAAACAACAGACAAATTCTGCAGTTTTTAATGTCTGACTTCTCTGCCTCAGCTCTGATTTCACCCACACAAGTCTACCATCAGCACTATTTTGCCCTCTAATAAGGCCTAGCAGCACCCAGGTTTTTTCTACTGACTTGGGAAAAAATCCCAGATTGTTGATTGACTGGATATTATTATTTAAATTTTTTTGTTACTAAAAAAAAAAAAAGGCAATAACAAATGGAAGTTTCTAGTTTTATCAATTTCTTAAAATTCTACTTGCCATTTTTTTCAGAAGCCAGCAACATATACTAAAACATCTTAATGTATTTCATCACAGTAATCTCTATATCAACAGGTAGGCCAGAATGATTTTATTTATTTCTCTGCTAAATTAAAAGGCAACATGTTACCTTGAAATGCTAAAAGTTATGCAATAAATCAAAGACCAAAACTATAGCAATCATAACTCAAGTCCTCTGAAGATGAGAGGCATGAGCCATCTGAACTTCCAGACTAAAGGCATGAGATTCTTCTGTAACATTGCACTGTGAGGTAAGAATAGATGGCAGCTAAGCACCCCACAGCTGCTTGCCTTCCTCCCCACCCCCCAGGTAGGATGAGGAGGAGAATTGGGAAAAAAAAAAAAAAACAGTGAACAAGGTAAAAGAACAATTTGATTATGGAAATAAAGTAAAATAAACTACTTCTCATGATAATAACAACAATAACAATAAAACAGATAATTGCAATGAGAAGAAACAAAGAGAGAGAGAGAGAATTACTCCCCAAAACAAACAAGTGATGCACAACACTGTTGTGCAACCAATTTCCTCCAGTTTAGATTGTGGGCATGATGTTCTGTGGAATATTCTTTGGACAGTTCCGATCAGCTGTCATGGCTGTGTGCCCTTCCAGCTTCTTGTACACCTCTGCACTGGCAAAGCATGGGAAACTACAAAGTCCTTGACACAGAGTAAGCACTACTCAGCAAGAACCAAAACATCAGCATGTTATCTACATTTTTCTCACACTAAATCCAAAACACATTCTCATACTAAATTCAAAACACAGCAATGTACCAGCTTTTGAGGACAAAATTGTCCCAGCTAAAATCAGGACACATAATTTAGTGCAATCCTAAAGCTGGCCTTTGCCTGATTCTGTCTTACCTCAATGGTTTTATTTATGCTGAGAACCCACTTAAATGTGAAGTTAAGCAACTCTATTACAAATAATTCTCAGTTTCAGCAGCCTCTGGGAGGCAAAATGATGTACCATAACCATAACCCAGGTATGTCTGCAAAGCCATCAGGAAACACCCATCTGCACTCAGTTCAAGCACACACCTCCATGCAGGCCTTTGTTTGCAGTGCTTCAGGCCCCCATGCACATTTATTCTCAGCCATTCCTAAAACCATTTCCCAGAATGTCCAAAAGATCACAGTAACTTGCTTATCCTGGCATAAACTTGCACCCAGAGAGCACTACAGAGTCCTGAATTTTAATGCTGATGTCTACCTGCAGGGCCAGCAGGCACTCCAGAAAGCCTGTTGAAGCTACAGGCTACAGCTACTGATTTTTTTGGCCAACTCTGTCATGTTTACGTATCAATGTAGTAATTAGTGAGATAAAATGTTTGCATGTACCATTCACCTGGTAGCAAAAACAGGGCAGTTTGCCTGATGGACTTTGGAGCACCTCATGCTCAGGAGACACATACTTGATGCTACAAGCCCTGAGTGGATTCTGCTCGTGGCACAAACATTCTGGCCTGGAGTCTTTTTCTAGTACTCCCAAATGACCAAACCTGGATCCATACTTTGAGAGAACAAAGGATTTTTTTTCTGAAGAGCTGGAAAATCTACCATGAAGGTACAGGCTTCATCTCACTCAAGACAAGCACAGAAGCAACACCGTTAAATCCTCACAGTTAGTTAGAACTTAGGCTAGTTGCTGAATGTCAGCTCTTAGCAGATGCTATAAAACCCAGAAATCCAGCTAGCATGGAAGTTAATTTCAAGAATAGTCCATGTCAAACAAATTCTTTTCATTGGTTGCTGTATCTTTATATTTCATCACCTGATATCATCTAAGATAGGCAAAGTAATGCAGTCTCTGTTTCTACAAGCCTAAAACCACCAATGATGATTAAACTGAAGCTCCTACAAATTATAGAATCATAGAATTGTTGGGTTGGGAGGGATCTTAAAGATCATCTAGATCCAACCCCCCTGCCATGGATACCTTCCACTAGATCAGGTTGTTAAAAGCCTCATCCAACTTGGCCTTGAACCAGGGACAGGGCATCCACCATTTCTTTGGGCAACCTCACCACTCTCACTCCCCATCTTTATATCTAAACCTCCTCTATTTCAGCTTGAAGCCATTCCCCCTTGTCCTATCACTACGTGCCCTTATAGAAAGTCCCTCTCCAGCTCTCAACCCCTTTAGGTACTGGAAGGTGCTGCAAGGTCTCCCCAGAGCCTCCTCTTCTCCAGGCTGAACAGCCCCAAGTGTCCCAGCCTGACTGCTCAGGAGAGGTGTTCGGCTCTTGCATCATCAAGATCAGGTAATACTGCAGAGATATTTACCTCTGATCAGAAGTATCAACCCTTTATTTCTATAAGGCTTCATTAAAGAGAAATGTGGATTTTTGGCAGACTTCTGTAAGCACTGCAGAAGCAGAGCTGCTCTCCAGCTTGGGCGGCCCAGCTCTGGGGCACACCAGGCTCACAGTGTCCATTGCTGGGTAAATCTCCCATTGTTGATCACCTGGGATTTGTTTTTCAGCCTAACCAAACAGCACTTAAATCAGATCTCCCCAACTGGCTAGAGTTCTGCTAATTCTTCCCTTTCATATTTGTACTTTTTTCTGTGAGAATGTATGTAAAGTAACATTAAAAGTCTGGAGTTTTCCTTTTATGTTTTAGAAGAGATCAGAGTCCATCAAAATAGAGGAACATTTCCTCATGCCTTATAAGAAGTTCAATAAATTTTCATTAGCTCTATATCACTTTGATATCTCTGAAGTGCCAAAAAAATAAGATATTTGCAAAGTGTTGGAATAGCTGAGATTACTATTAAAGAGTACGAGGGCTTTATGCAAACTATGTTTCATCACCTCAAAAAGATGGCATGCATGTCTTCTGAATCTCCCAAATTTATAAAATAAGGTGATTAGAGCTTCATGAATTCCAGATTAGTAAGAGGCTGTGAACTGAACCAAAGAGAAACAGCCCCCATTGTGCACTGACAGCTATTCATGATCATTGTTATTTTCAGCTGCAAATGACTCTTGAAGAATCAGCACAGCATTCCCTTACAGGAATTGTTTGTGCCCAAATGATATGCAATCACACAGGCCAAAGAAGAGCAGATTTTTATTTCTTTTCTCAGGCATTGAACCCAAATAAGTGTTGACAAATAGTTTTGCTTGTGTTCCTAGTAAATCTGTATTTGAGGGCTGAAAATAACCAATACTACAAACCACATTATAAGGACACAAATGAAATAAAAATGAAGAGGGAAGGTAGAAATAAATTCTGTGCTGAAGGAATTTAAATATTCCTTGGAAAGAGGAAGCAACACATTTACTCTTGTGTGCTTGTCTAGCTGTGGGTTGCTCAGGACATTGGATGGAGGGCAGCAGGAAGGGTCACAAAGACTGGGGTCTGAGGGGCTCCAGAAGAGGCTGCAAGATCTGGGATTTATTTATACCAAGTGAAGCATCTCAAACAAGAAGAGACACAGTGTATGTTTGGAGGTTCATGCTGTGCCCCAGCTTCTGCTTAAACTCCTGTTTCTGTCATCTAGAACCACCTGCACTTTTGCCAGCAAGGTTTCTAAGGCACCTACCTGGTTGCAGATAGGAAAATCCAGACACAATCCTCTTTTGCACTTCCACTTGAAAATAATTAAAAGCTCAAGGGTATTTTAGTAAGAATGTGCATTTTTTAGATCCTCAGAGACAGCCTTAATTAGTCTGATCTTTTGCAGGCACTTTTAGTTAAAGCAAATTGAGCAACAACATCATGTTAGCTTGCAATTCAGGATAAGATTTTTCTATAGTTTCAGCAGATATGAAACTCAGCCCACAAACTTATCCTCACAGTCAGCACAATCTGTTTGCAAGGGTCTGGGTTTGCTAAACTGTTTCCACTCCAGTTAAAATAGAAATCAATTTAAAAAACTAAAACAAACAAAAAAAAAAAAGGCCCCAACTAAAACGGTTAAGGTCTGTTCACAGAATGGAACAAAATGCTGTTTTAAATATCCTGGATCTAGATCTAAACAAGCTTACACACTTATACACATGACCCTACTGTCACACAGAGCTGCTGCAGCCCCCTCAAAAGGAACAGAGCCGAAAGCAGTGCAGTTTGTGCTTTGGAGTGGTTCACCATGTACAGCACCTTCCCAGCACGTTTTACCAGGCACTTTAACTGCAGCAAGTCATCCTATGCTGCAACCATAGCATGCCAAGAAATGTCAAGGGCACTGCCACACTTCAGACCCCCTCAGATTTCCTAAGTACAGCTCCAGGGGGACCTTGGGAATGGATGGCACCATGACACCTAAAATATTAAAAACCAACAAAAACCTTTTCACAATCTTGCTCGGCCATTAGGGGCATCTGGGGAGACAATTTGATCTTAGCCCTAAATCAGTTTAACCATGAACATATAATCAAAAATCTAGAATGTGCTGCCACAAGAATGTGGGAACGCTTTTTCTTGTTTTGTCTGCAGTGGGTCTGCAGTAGTTCACAAAAAGTGAGCTGAATGTTGGACCAAGAGGAGAATGTTCATGTAAAACCATTCTCACCTTACCTCCTAAGAGGACCAGCTATAAACAGGATTAAAACAATAGAAATATAGTGAAAACAGAGTAATCTAGTGACCTCCCAACAAGGACCGCTAATTTTTGGATACCATACTCCCATGTTGTTGCTACTTCTAAAAGAAGTTCATCCAACACTAGCTTTGGGATTGGCTTATCTACCAGTAACCCACAAAGCAGGTGTTTGCATGATTTTCTTGAACTCTCTTAAAGTCTTCTATAAGGTAAGTGCTCATGCAGAAAGTAGTGCTAGGATAATTCACATGTGAAAAACCTTCCCAGGCCAAAAATAAGACCAAAAAACTCACCTTTTTCATGGTTACTACATTAACAACTATCTGGGGACTTACTTTCTGGCTGATACAAGATCTACTTTGCATGTTTTAGAGTTTAGCACATGTTAAGCTGGAAATTCCAATTTCTAAGGAAATAGCAAAAATGCAAAGCAGAGCCACTCACAGAGCCACTGGGGAGGCTTTCTCGTTTTGCAAGCTAATGTCTTTTAGCACCTAAACTCATGTGTGTGCATGCACTTCCCATATAACCTTTTCTGTGAAGAGAAAAGAAAAAGAAAACCTCAAAATTTTTGCTTTCTTGCCTTATTTTGCATCTGTGCAATGTACAAGCCACAGCCATGATTGGCATCACACTGTACTATGAACTGCACTAATGGAATGAAAAATAGTTTCTCCACCTTAAATAATTTGTAATTTAAACCTGTAGGGCAAATGATAGTGAATGCTGATATATCTTGCTAGCCAAAAACATAAACAACTGCAAATATGTTCAGTTCCAAATCATCTTATGTTTTCATTCATTCCTCATTTGATGAGAAAAACACTCCTGTTGCCATCACTGAGAACCCTTAACTAAATGAAGAGAGAGTTAATTTTCCTTCCCTCAAATCCCACACAGCTTGTGAACAAAATCAGGGCCATTTGTCTTGTTTGTCTCTGCTTTTCAAGGCTCTTTGCCTTTTTCCCTCAGCCTGTTTGAAGGAACTTTTCTTCAGGTACTGGGAGCCTATTTAACTAATTTACACAGAAAATTAATTGCTTACATGTGCCAAATCATAATCAGAATTGGTTCTATAATGGGAGTCAAGGTAGAAAATACTCCAAGAGAATAGAAAATAACTTGGAGTGAATGATGGTGGAGAAAGGACCCTCTATGCAATATATTAAAAAAAGGGAGACAAAATGAGGTCAATGAGAAGTCAAGACTTGAAAGGAAACAGTGGTGTAAATATGCCTATATGCAACATGTGAAGGGAAAACAAAGAGCTGCAGAGCAGGGGTGATAATGAAGCCTGCTTTCCTATTGATTTCTGTCTCCTGCTTGCTGTCTCAGGTACGAGTTCTGACTGAACCTTTCACTACTGGGGGGATTTTGTGAAGTCTCTCCTGTCTGGACTCCCTAATGAAGCACAAGCTCCAACTAAGCAGTAAGAGAACCACAGTTAGTCTGCCTACCTGTTTTCATGGGCCTTAGAGAAACCTTGCTATTAAATTGTATTGAAAGTAACTGATGGACTAAAAAAGCTTCAAGGAAAGAAATGGATGCACAGAGAAGCATATCAGTCCTGCACAGCATGGTTCAGGCATAGATAAGCCTCCTACCTCCCATAGTGGGGAAGACAAAAAAAAAAAAAAGAAAAAAAGAAAAATCCCACGATTGGTAGAATAAAAATAACACAACATCAAATGAATTAGGTCATCCACATCGTGTCATGTAGAAAGAAATTTTTTAAATGCACACACATCCTCTCCTGTCCTATGTGCCACTTCACATCCCTTTGCTTCTGCTCCTGGTTATACCCAGGTGGACTTCAGTGCATGATTCCCAGAGACCATAAAACAATTTGCATCTGGTGGAAATATGGGTTATCAAGCCAAAGCATTTGCTATGTAGATTATTTGAACTAAGCATTTTTATGCAGGTAAGCATTTTGTCTTCTTTAAAAGATAGCATGGTAAATCAATAAGTGCAAAATGTTATTACATTATAACAGCAGAAAGTATATGTAGAGCACTGTCTGGACTCTATTAGAAAGTTTAAATTGTCATATATTGGACATTATTAAAAGGACCAATATGTAAAGAAGAGACCTGCTGCTAGTATGCTGAAATAAATACTTGTATGAACTGGCATTAGTCCTGTACCAGCAAGCAGCACTTTGCAAGCAGAAGTCACCCCTCAGTGCCATTCTGCTGTCCCTGCCTCCTGCCACACTGCTTGCTCTAACCATGGTAGAATCACAGTGATAAGAAACCTACATACATTCCTCTACATCTTATTTTAAAGGTATTGCTTTCTTTGTGTTTTGTTCTTTGCTGTCATATAAATCAGGCTCCTTGCACTGCCACAGTATATCTGTTTCTGCTCAGCCTGGGAAAGACATTCTGAATTTCCTGGTCTCCAAGAGAAGGATGGAGCGAGCCAGCTGCCAAACTCCTGCAGGGATAGAAATGTTTATTTCAACACCATGCTGGTGCAGCAGACACTGGGATGAACTAATGCACACTCACTGTTTCTGTCCCATCCCACCCAAAATAATGAAGGACAGGCAGTGGCTGGGAGCTGCCCTCGAGATGTGCCCTGGCAAGGCTGCAAGCTCTGCAGGGCAAGGTGGGTCAGCAGCAAGCTGGAAGGGCACCCCAGACTGGAGGGACAGGGCACAGCTGCTGCCAGCATGCAGGAAACTACCACTACCTCTCCAAATGTTAACTGAAATCAGCAACACCCACACACAGAAAATCCTGAGTCAAGATAATTGAGTTCAAATAACTCAGAGGGTTTGGGGGGTTTTTGTGGGGATTTTTGTTCTCTTGATTTTTCTTCTTTCTTTTTTAAAGCACTTTGATCTACCACCTCAATCTTTCTCCACTCTATATCACCTTGAAGTTCTGTCATCTCCCCTTTTCAAAATGACAGCTGAACAGCAGCACAGAAGGATCTTCTAAAGAACCAGTTTGTTCTCTGGTTGTTCATGGATTGTTATTAAGACTTTCTCAAACACATGTTACCAGCAGAATATGCAGACAGGCATTCTAGCAACACAGCTGATGCATTTGAAGCAGGAAAAGAAATATGTGAAAAATGTAAAATCAGCCCTGCAAGCAGGTCCATTCATAGGGAAGATGTTTATTTCAGATTAAATCAATTCTGAAGAAATTATGAGACAAATATCTGAAATGCAGTGTGTTACCACTCAATTTTTGCAGCCAATTAGTTGTCTTCTATGCTTGGGTTTAAGGATAAGAATTTAGGCATTTTGTTGATGGGTCAAGAGGACTAGCTCGGAACTGGCTCCCAGCATTAAGCAACCGCCCTGTGTCTTCTTGCAGGGCTTTGGGGCTCTCCTCCTGCACAGGCTTACAAGCATTTTTGAGAAGATATTCAAGCGTCAAGCTTTGTGCAGTCATTGCTGTAGAGAGCTGTCTTGTCACATCTTTTACTCTGAGTTGTAAGCAAGTTGGTAGCATAAAACACATAGACAATTTTGAGCAGTTATATTCTCTGATCTCTGGCTCCTTTCCCAAGTCATATGTAGGTCACAATATTGTATATAAGCTTGTAGTGATTTTTTTTCAGAACCTGTCAAATTCAGTTGATGCAAGATAAAAATCAGGAGAAGGAAGAGATCTCCTTTTGTTTTCAATTAAGAAAGTGTTGCATGATGGACAGCTCATTTACACTGCAGCCCATTGGTGAATTGTTATTACACTATTTAGACAAAATTGTCTTTTTGGCAGCTGTTCATTAGTGGTAACTGCATTACAAACAAAATAATTTGGTTTAGAGCTTCTCATCTTATTTTTGTACGAATTAAGGAACAGAAATGGTTCCAAATTAATCAGAGTATGGATACCTAATTAGCAGTAATCGAAGTTCAACAGATTATCCAGTACTTCTTTGTCAGTAGCCAAGAGTGTGGGCCCTCCTGGTAGCACACAATGTCCTCGCAGCTCACATTTATCAAAGCCATGCAGGTCAGCTTCACTACCTGTCATCTTTATGGTCCTTTTCTCATCCCCTGCAGAAAGCAGCACCTAACACAACCATAGAGCTGCCAGCTCTCTGGACTGAGCAGAAAATAAGGAGGTGAGAGCCCTCTGACTCCCCCCTCAGCCACAGATCATCAATAGAAACTGCCTTTAGCAGCCATGGGCTGCTCATGACGTGGGCAGACTCCAAAGCAGGTCCCATGTCCTGCCCTCTCCTTCTCCTGCCTCTGCCTGTGCCATTCCCAGCCCCTTAGGAAGTCCTGGTCTACAGCTGTGATCACTAAAAGGTGCTGCCAGGTACGTAGGCAGGCTCCTGACTGCTGCCCTTCCACCCTTTTAAAATATGAAATAGGGTGGGCTCCTTCAGTTTTTACCTTTCGGAGAGGGAAATACAGCAAATAAAGCAAACCTCACCTTACCCAAAAAAGTGGCCAAACAAATCCCCACCTCTCTATTTACATAGAGGCCTCATGTTACTATCATGGTTTCAGGAAATCTCAGTACTAAAGACTGGATTTTCACCTGGTCACTTTCCACCTGTCTCTCAGGAACTCTTTTTTTCCCAGTTTTCATACATTTTCAACAGTGGTCAGTCACCAGCTGAGAGAAACTTCTTCGGTAGATTTCTTACTATATTAGTTTTTTTCTTTTATTTTTTTCATGTTCAGAGCTGCTTGCCTTGGTGATGAATGCTAGTTTTGGTTACACCTGATTTAAATCTCCACCAAGACCTCTTGCACTTGTTTGGGCAAAGGAAAAATTTTCCAACTAGTGTTTTCAGTTTTCTAGACTAGCACAAGCCAGTCTAACCATTTTGAACTTCTGTCTACAAAGCCCATGGCCCAAATTGGCATCAAATAAAAGTAAACTTTACCATGGAGAAGGTAGAAGCTGACAGATGTGCCAACTTTATATTAGACTTTGTATTAGACAGAGCTGCAAAGCCAGAAGGGACTACTTGTAAAAGTATGATAAATTCTTGCCTCGAGGATGATCGATAGGTAAAAATATTGTTTTAGCATATTCTTTCTAATCTAGGACATCTGAAAGGGGGCATTATTAATGGCACTTCTTGTGGTTCATTACTTCTGTGAGGAACAAAATTGCTTTGTATTTTAAAGATGAAGAGATTCTGCACATATAAGCAATAGGGTAAGAATGTTTAAAATTATAAATCATACACACCTGCTCACACAGGAGCACAGTTTCAGTCAATAAAGGACCTTGTGCAGCTCTGTCCCTATGATGAAGCTGGGCATTCCTTAACTAAAAAGCTCTGATATTGTGTATATACAACATGTGCTTCTTGCACAGAAAATATAGAAATGTGGGATAATACAGGGGTCCCTATAAATCATCTGGTCCAATCTCTTCTCAACAGGGCTACCCTTCAGAGTTTGATCACGTTGCTTAGATCCTTGGCCAGACTGAGCATCTCCAGGTTCTGGGAGTCTCCCTGCCCTGCTCCCCAGCTTGATGTCATTGGTGAGCTTGTAAGAGTTGATTGTCCCATCGTCCAGGAACAAAGACAACACACATTGCTGCTGCTTCTGCTAAAACCTAGAGTATCACTAGTTCCAGGCAACAGCTGCCCACCATTCCTTCTGAAGACCAGCAATCCAGCCAACTTGTCACTCTCCTGGTTGCTGGCCCATCCAATCTGAGTACACAGAAAACATGGGAGACCATGCTGGAAGCTGTGTTAAACTGAAGGTCTTCCCACTGCTCCCACCTCATCCACTGGAACAGGCACTTCATGATAGAAGGCAATGAGGTTTGACAAGCACCAGTTTTCTTAGCAAATCCACATGGGCTCTCCCCAGACACCTTCTCCCTTGAAGCAGAGAGAGTTTGCTCTGTGATCCTCCCAGGGATCAGCTGGCAGTTCCCTGATTTCTCCTTCTTCCTCCTTTTTGATCATACTTGTCCTTTTCTGGTGGTGGGAAACCTCTCCTGACTGCTACAGCCTGTCTAGGACAATGGTGGTGGCCTCACAGTGACATTGGCCAATTCCCATGGCAACCCACTTATGCATTCTGCCTGCTACCACGGTACTGAGCATGACCAGAGCCTCAGTGTTCCCTGACTGACCTTCCTGTCCTGCATCCCTCACCCAACAAAGGCACCAGAAAGAAGAGGGTACAGACAAAAGCAGGGAGGAGCCTTTTTGTTGCCAGGGCTCCCATGTGATCCAACAGCAGGGCCACCCACGCAGAGCAGTTTCACATGCCCCAAATGACCAGCCATGGCAATATAAGCACATAATCTTGTGGTATTGGGCATCCTCCAGCAGATTTCTGCCAACTGGCTGCAGCAGCCTGCTCATTAAATCACAGGGCCCCATAAAAAACAGGCAACACACAGGCCCTGCCTCTGTTTGCCAGTGCTGCCCAAGAAGCCCAAACTACTCCAATGAAATTTGGGCTTGAAGTGTAGCTTTATATAATATTTCATTTTGAGTAAAAAGAAAGATGATATTTATTTTCATTTTGATGCAATTTCTTTTTAATTGGGAATCACAACTGTGATGCAGGTCTTAATGTCTAGAGGACTAAAGAAAACCACAGTCACAGATTCCACAGAGGTCAGGATCTACCCAAAATTGGAGTCATAGAGCATGTAGTGATTTTACTGCTAATTTTTATCATTTACTCATACTTACTCCACACTTTCATCTCAACGGAGTGCAAAGACTACATTCTCAAAAGATACTGGTACTTTGTATGCAATAATATGTCTTTCTTGGAGACATTTGTGAATTTTAAGATGGAAATTATAAAAATCACTCAGAACAGGTAATCTGGCAGAACTGCACTTTGCACACACCTTATACTAGCACGCTTAATCATGTGCATGAAGTGTGCATAATTACTTTATAAACTAATTACAATTTTTATGGAGTTTAAGAGACTAAGTATATAACTAAATCATTACCTAATTTGGGATTTACCTCAGAAGTAGAGAGGTTTAGCAGCAATCTGCTGCTGAATGGGGGCTGTCAAGAAGACAGGACTCCTCTTGGTGGCACAAAGAGAAAGAATAAGAGACAATTTTTGAACACTGCAGCAAGGGCATTTCCAGATGGACATAAGAAAAAAATATTTTGATTAAACCTCGAAACAAAATGCTTCATAGAGACTGAGAATTTCCATCCCTGCAGATAACCATGAGTTTAAAATTTATGGTAGACTCTTGAGGACCATTTTATATTGTTCTCTGCTATATCTTGCCCTCAGCTCCAAGACACCGCATTCTTGAACCTGGACCTGCACTAACCCTCAAGGGACACCAACAGATACAAGTGGAATTTCACTCTAAATTATTCCCTGCTAGCCAGGCAGAGAGAAAAGCATCCATTTGCAAACTGAACAAATAAAATGCTAGGTTTTTGAAGGAAGTTGATGACAAGAGACATTCAAGAAGAATCTGTATGTCTGACTCCCTTTTAGGGTGGTGTTATCTTTCTGTGCTGATGGAAAGCATTCTCCTGACTATCTCAACTGTCCAGGGAAGTGAGACAATAAAGACATTTATATCACTGTTATGCTTAAAAATCCGAACTGTAAATGTTGACAGGACTGATCCTCATTTACACTTGGATGCTGTTTTTATTTCACTCACAAATAAAGATGATCAAACATTAGGAGTTGGAATTGATACATTTTTAATACACACTGGTACAGAAGGCCAGAAAAGGCCAAATGAGGTATTCAGAACATCCCTTCCCTCTGATATAAACCACAGTACCTCTGCCAGGATTAATCAGGCTTTGGCCCTCTAAACATGAAATAACAGCTAGCCTAAGGCTCAGAAAAGGGGCTAATTCTTCCTGAGATTGCAGCTTGATCAGTACTTGAAATTTTATTGCTCTTCTTTAGTTTTCAATTTGGAATAGCTAAACTTAAAAGACACCACTCATTCATATTCTACGCATCAAGGTTCTCCCAGCAATCAGGAGGATTGAAACTTGAAAGCAGCACATTTAAGGACATGGCTAAGGGTCCTGGATTTATTGCATTAAAACTCTAGCATGTCCTCTTACCTCTCATGCTGTTATTACTTCTATTTTCAGGTTGTAGGGGTTTGGGGTTTTTTTGGCTGCATTTTAAGTATGCTTATTCTCTTTCCTTCAAATAAATTATCATTGCATCTTGAAGTTTCTCCTACCACACGGTCAGCCTCTCACACATCAATTTCTGTGCATCAACAATGCATCAACAATGCAAATTGCTGCTGACAATTTATGGACACACTTGCCTCTAAAGTTCTTACTCCTTTTTGTTTTAAGCCTGGGAGAAAGAAGACTAATTAATCACTGTGGAGAGAAAAGTCCTTTTCTTTCCCAGGAAAGAACTAAAGAACAGGTGAAAGATACTTTTCACCTTCTGCCTCAGCCATGCCTGGTACAGACTTCTCCCAGTTTGATTTCATTCAGCCTCCCTGGTAAGAGAACTGTTAAAAACTTTCAGTTATTTGTCAAAGGTACATTCACTCACTAAAAACTGTTTAAATATCAGCTTGCTTCTTATGTAGAGGAAGATGCTGTACAGCAGGAAGTCACAACACTATTCTTAATTACACATCTGTAAACGCAGAATTAAAGTTTAAATAAATAGAAGTACCTTCTGCATTTCATCTGTAAAAAGGCTGGTGTTGGACCCACTGATTTTTAATCAACATATATAACTTAAGAGCAACCATCCACAAATATCACAGCATATATCAAAGTGGAAAATCCTACTTGAGGATAAAGTGACCTCCATATGAGAAATATCACACGTTATTAGCACTAACATCCCATTTTTGTTCAAATTGCTCCTGCTCTGACCTATGTTACCTTAGTTTTGTCTTGGAGTGCTCTGGATTTGATTTCAAGGATTACAAAAGCAATGTAATTTTATTTTAGTCTCATCCAAATTTCAAAAATTTCATTATGTTTTTATTCTCCTTCATGCTTAATGGGAAGTGGATTTTTCCTGAAGACAGACATTTTAATCAGCCCACATTTGCCAACATATTTACCAGTGTTTTCTGGTGGACACATAAATACAAAATTGGTTTAAAACTGCGCTCCAGATACAATCTCTGCTTTGTATTTGCTTTCCTTTTTCCTGCTGGTGCTCAGCAACCACGAAGTTTGTATTCTTTACACTGTCTCAGCAAAGTAAGCCTCTGTCCTGAATTCATCAGGTGTCACTGAGGGCTGTAATGGTGTCCTGAAGCTGGATAATATTTGTTTTTTAGTGCCAACTTCAAGATCTGAATAGTGTGGTGTTTCCTGGGTTGGACTTCGCATCTCTCTCATTCCCAACATATTGTGCGTGGCTGAGATGGAGGTAGAGCAACACATCTTCCCACACAAGGCAGCAGAACAGCACTGGGTCCTCCCATCATGCCCTGGAGGCTGATATCAAGCCAGGAAATCTTGAAAAACCACATGGTGAATCAAAAGATGAATGTTTGCCACAGAAATACAGAGAAAGATGATTAGAGATATTTATAATACTACCACTTTAACTTTATGTTCTAATGATTGGTTTTGAGCCATCCACAGTGAAATGTGAGCAATAAAAAACCTTGCTCACTGGTTATGGAAGTTTACCTTCTTCTATTAGTGACTGAGTAAACAGTTTTTCTCCTGCATAACACTGGGAAGTCAAATATTTCACCTAGGGTTTCTGTTTCCCTTTTAAAAACTGTGTACCAACTCAGCTGCACAAGCCTCCACGTATTTTCCCCAGAACCTGGGACTATACACAAATGCAGTCCTGTTTCGAGAAACCTTCTTTCACTGAAGAAAAAGGCGTGTTCTACATATTTCTGAAACAGGAATTCTCTGTGAATTTTGTCTACAGATTATCGATCCTCCAGATATCCTTCACAGGCTGCAAATTTTCCTGCTTTCAGCCTCCAGGGATGTAGCCAGATGAGATCTTCAGACTGCCTTGCAACACCATTTTAAAAGAACTCAGTGGTTTCTAGCTGTGATTTGAAAGTCAGGCTGCTTACTGAAAATTAGCACAAAGTTTTGGCTCATAGAATGCATATAAAAATCCAAAGACGCCACTTTCATCTCTGAGATTCTTCCAACAGAAATGTACTTGTTCCTGCTGTTGAATAGCTTAATTTTGAAAACTACAGCGTATAGACTTTGAAAATAGTTCTCTACCCAGCAGTTATTAATGAAATATATGACATTATTTGGTTTCAAGCAGGCTGGTAGATGAACCACTGTGATTGACTGCAAAACCTGCAATAGCCTCACAAAGGTGAGGACTTCACTTGATATGCTGCAAGTGAATGGAATATTCTTGACTCTTTTGTGGCCTGTGTATCACTGCTGGCTATCACAATGAAATACTGATTTCTGTTCTGGTAACTCCTTCCTTAAACTCACAGAAACTGGGCCAAAACCTTAATTTTGGGGATACAAATTCATATATATATTTAGACTTTATACAATTCCACTGCTCTAATGCATGTAAAAGTAGAAATTCTGCTGCCAACTTAGAGCAAAGAGTTCGTAATTTCAGCTATTTCTATGTAAAAGGTCTCGTGTGGAGATGGGGGCTTTGGCTGTATTGGCAGCCCCGGTTATATTTTATTGTTAGCACCAATTCTGTTCTTTGGAGGCCCTTAGAACAATGGTCTAAATATGAAAACACTTGACAGTTGAACAGCTAAGCCCAAGTAGTTCTCAGGATTTGCTAAATCCGAAAGTAGAACTGTGTTGATTTCATGGTAACAACACATGCTCAGCACCTCTAGAACACACAGGATTGCAAGGTGTCATCTGGGGACACTGTCCCTAATCTGGGACATTTAGTGTAAAAGTGATGAATAGCCACTGTGTCTCAGAAGGATAGATGCTATTAATCCATCAATGGATGATTATTATGCATGATCATAGGTCACATTTAATAATTAATAAGTGCATTGCATGCTATCCTGGGCCACAGGACTCATCCAACAATTGTTATGATTTACAGTTCATTAATTGTAAAGAACTGCAAACACAACCATGGCCAAGAATTAAGTGATGCACATATTGGTGCAAGGAGAGTAGTTAAGTAAATGAGATTTGTGCTGAAGCCCACATGAAAAATTAGAGGTTGAGAACTAATCAAGTTTATTATTTTAACCCCAATATACCTGTATCATAATTGTATCAGCTACAGTATTGTCAGCTGTGTACTCTTAGAGAGGTGTTGAGCATCCTTTAATTATGAGATTCATTATTTATTGCTACGAAGACTAGACAAAGCATGCTTTATCATGGTTGTGTTTATTCTTTACGTGTTTTGAAAAGGTGCCTGCAATATCATGACTACAAAGAACCAAGTTTATATAACATAAAACCACAACAGTGCCAAAATAGGGTACCTAAGGATTTTAACTCAAGAAAAATTGAGTGAGTTGTCTCTCCTAAGGCTCAGTGAAATCACTGAGTTAAAAAGAAAGTGACTAAAAAGGTTCTGAACTTGTACTAAAGTACTGTCACTACTCTTATGTCCTAGGCAGGTTTCATTCCACACTGCAGATACCCAATTATACGAACACTGGATACTCCCTTTCCCAGAAATGCAAAATTGCTTGATCACCTATGAGCTTTTCTTACTGCTTTTTAAAGAGAGCAGCATGAGACATTAATAAATACCGGAGAGCCAAAACCAAGAAAACCCAACTTGCCCAGGGGGAATGTAATTGTCCTGATGTATCCAAGCTGACCCACCTAGTACTTCTGCTGTTCCCATAGCCAGGTGTTCCGGATGTCTAAACTGGATTAGTAAGGACTGCCAGTTACAAAACTGAGAAAAAAATCCATCTGTTTATGAGCTCTCAATGTCCAGGTGCAAGGCTTAGAGGGAAATACTCCCACGTTCTTCTGTTTTATCACTGTTTTATCACTCAGTGATGGTCAACAAGTCCCTTCCTGTTTGGAAAATTTCTGATAAAGCATTCATATCCTGGACCCTACAAGCTAAAGACCAGAGTGTCATGGATTAAATTTCCTCCCAGTAAAGCAAGTGTTGGTAAAACACATTTTCTACTGAGTTCTCTCACAAGCAGTAACAGCAGTTTTAGAGTATGAAGGTATTGAGGCAAACAGGCAGTTCAATGAACCTGATGGGGGGTGCAGTAACAAATTTTCCTGGCCTCCTCTTGGAGATTTTCACATACAAACATGGCAGACTATGTCCTATAGGATTTCACAGCAGGTACATCTACACTGATACGTGCACATTGTAAACCTGTAATAAGCAGTCATTATCCAGCATGCCTGAGGAGAATAACTGAAGAAATAGCAAGGCAATAGCTCTCAAAAAGTAATGCACAGAAAATGTATTTCAAAGAAGTAGGATCTCACAAAGATTAAACCAGGAGAATATTACTATTTCAATAACCAGGCTTACCCTATATTCAAGCATAATAGAAAATTTTAGGCACAAATATTTGGAAAAAAACCAAAATATTTGGAAACAAGTTAATTTTAAGCAAAGAAATAAGAAATAAGCCTCATTCAACATTTGGTATTAAGAAGTGCTTATATTCTATGCTATAGAATATGTAAAATTCAATATATTCATGCTTTTGCTGTTCCAGAGTTTTGTCAGGTTTAACATAGAACTAAATAACATGATTTTGAGTAAGACAAAACTTCCTTCCTGTTCATATGCAGAGATACTTTCAAAGACTCTTGTTAAACTTTCAAAATGTTCAAGGTCTGGCACAGAACCATTTGTCAAAAATATGTTCCCACCTTATACCTAATCAAAATTTGAACCTGTTTAGCTAGAGAATGGTCTATTGTTAGCAACCCACTTTCCCTTTCTCTTTGACCTCAGAGAGAGCTGCTGACAAGTTGGATTTTTTTTTTTTTTTAATTATTACCTACAAGACAAAAAGGTCAGGAGCTGTATGAAGTGGTTTGCTTCTTGGAAAAATTCTCAGCAGGGCTCATTGAGAGAGCTTTAAACTAGATTTGAAGGGGGTTGGGGACATAACCAGACTTGACAGAGATAAATTCTGCAACAGGGAGAACTATAGTGACCATCCAAGCAGCAGAAGGAGGCTTAAGAGGGCACATCTTCAGTAAGCAGGAGTACCCAAAGACATAACCACAAGACAGGACCATGGGGCACTCCTTTTCAACCCTACTGGGAAATGGAAACAATCAAATGCTTCTGTGAAGTTCCTGCACACCACCACATGCAGTATGTGGAACAAACAGGAAGAAGAGGAGATCTGTGTCCTGTCACAGGGCTTTGACCTAGTGGTGGTCACAGAAAGGTGGTGGGATAGCTCCCATGACTGCGATGTTGTCACGAAGGGCTACATGCTGCTGAGGAGCCACAGACCAGGAACGTGCACTGGTGGAGTTGCCCTCTGCTTGAGGCAACTCTTGGAATGTGCTGAGCTCTGTCTCAGGGTGAGTGATGAGTGAGTTGAGAGCTTATGGGTCAGGATAAAAGAGCTGGCTGGGACAGGTGACACTGGTGTGGGTATTTCCTCCAGGACATCTGAGCAGAAGGAAGAAGTAGATGAGCACTTCTACAGGCAACTAGAAACAGCCTCACAGTCACAGATCCTGCTTTTGTGGGGGAATCTCACTACCCTGGAACCCGCTGGAGAAGGACAAACAGTCCAGGATGTTCCTGGAAAGCACTGGTGATAACTTCCCATCACCAGTAGTGAAGGATCCCACAAGGAATGGTGTGCTCCTGATGCATCCTGATGAGCGAGAAATTGCTAAAAGGGGCAAGAGACTTGCATGGATGAAAAAAGAACTCCTGCTGTTACTCAAGTGCAAGAACTTCCAGTCATCGGATCAGTCTGAATATAGAAATTCCTAAAGGAAAAGGAGAAAGCCTTAAAAGCTCTTTATTACAAGCACTTCATTAACTTGCCACCTGCATAGACTAGGATGAGACTAAGACTTCCAGAAAGCCAAAACTTCAGAAAATAATTCCAACTTGAAGTAAGACTGACACTTTCATATGTGGATACTGCAACTTTTAAATTAATTTTAAAATTTTAAATCACTGAAGCAGCCCATCTAAAGATGGCATGGTAAAATCAGGAATCAGGACTTATCAGAGCTGATCCTTGGTCTCTGAAGCTCTTGGCTCAGGCCCCTGTTGCCTAAGACCGATCTGTTTACATATCTTCCAGAGCCAATGGGAAGAGTCTGCTCAGAACCATTCATCCCACCCAGCATAGCCCAAAGAACTTGGGCTCCTCAGTTGGGCCCCCAGGTCAGCAGAATGAATTTTTAACCAAATACACAAACTAGGAAATGATTCCTGACTTCCACAGACTTCTAACTGCAAATAATATTTCAATACTTTTACATTATTATTTATTCTGCCAAAAAAATATTAAGTAATGGCCTGCTCTCTGCCCTGATTTTCACAACACCAAGTGCTGTTATATGACAGAAAAATTATTCATGCAAAGAAATAACATTTAAAAAGAGAAAAAAAACCTTCAAAAAAACCACCATTCAAACTCAGATTTTTCACCAGTTAAGGTAGCCACTTATTGAGTAAAAAAGGTTCCTGTGAATGGATTTTCAATTCAATTTTAAAAAACACATCAGAAAACTGAAAGTTAACAATAATCTTCCTTTTGTCACCAAAATTGCTTACTTTAAAACTGCATTACTTTCTCCTGCTTCGTTTAATAATCTTTCCCCCTTCACTTTGTACCAAGGGAAACATAATTTCTTCATCTTTTTTAGTCCAATAACAAATCATTTCCCTTGTACTTGTACTTTTACTTTCCCTTGTACTGTTAACTTGTTCTATATTCCTGTGGCATATTTTCCAAACCTGTTCAAACCTGACCAAACATGCTTTGTACTGTATTTTCAAGCCTCAGTTATCACTCTATAAAAACCTAGCAAGTTCTCACAATTAGACGTGTCACACTGATTAATTAATTTTCTATAGCACAAGAGCCAGTTGAAGTATTCTAATAATGAATAGAAAAGCTTGAGTATCTCTTCCTTATAGTAACAATTCACTGATTTAAGTGTCCTGTTTTTTGACAACAAATTGAAAGCTGAGTAGCTTCAAAGACATCCTTGGTGCTTTTATTATCTTTTTCTTCATAGTGAATATGTTAATCCTAGTCCAATAAATTTTGTTTTCAAAATACTCACTTTCTGTTGGGAATAATCTACTGAGGACAGTGTTACTCCTTATGGAGAGGAGTGAGTAGTATATATTCTTGGATATGCATGTAAGAATTTGGTCTGAATTCAATTATTTCTGGACCACTGACTTGCTTGATATCACATGCAAAGATTGTTTATGAAATAAACTCAGTGGCTACATCCCATACTAGTGGAAGCTGATAATGTACAGGAGGAAAAAACAACCTTGAGTTGTTCACATGGGAAGTTAAGATCACAACAGCAACACGTGAACACACGGGAAAGAAGGGGACACAAGCAGAGAAAACACGGGAATGTCACAAGCTGGGGAGGATTTGTGAATGCCAGGAAGACCCCTAGATCTATGTTCTCAGTGTTCTTGAGTACATGCTGAAAACAAAATGAGGTGGTTTTTCTAGTTAATTATCTGAACTTGAAATAAGAACTTTTGGGCTCCACTCTGATTGCTGCTGCATACAAGATTTGGACCAATTTTTTCCCATTACTCTTCACTTTGATTTCTTTTATAGAATGAATGTAATAGTTTGTCAGTCTCAGTTCAGAATACATATTCTTCCTGCATATACGTGATGGTCTTTCACAGCTTGCTCACTCCTGTGACTTCAGCCTGTTTCTTCAGAGCCAGCAATGATGTGTTGCCAAGTGTTAGCAGTATCTCACTGTCATCCCTGTGATCTTTAGTACTTGCTGCTTCACAGAAGGTTCGCAGAAGAATCTCAGTCCTCTCTCAAAGACTGTTCTAGCTTGCAAAGGATAAGAAAGCTAAAAAAAGACTGACTATTGAAGGTTTTTGTTTTTTTTCATTTAATGATTTATAACAACCCAAAGGTGTTTAGCAGGAAGACATTACTGTCACCACCATCATCTTCTCTCCTTGATCACCACAGGCTGCCAGTCAACCAGCACATAAACCAGCAGGACCACGATGTGCACAGCCAAGATGGGGACTTTTCACACTTTCCTTAGTGAGATGCAATAATGACTGAGTATGGTTGAGGATCTTCAAGGCTCCCTCTGCCCCTTTTCATACATTGCCCCTACAGTCTTAAAGTCATGTAGATCTGCTCATAAAACACCTATAATCGTCCTTAGGCAACTTGTTCTGCTGGAAATAACTGAGATAAGAATAAGAGGAAATTGGTAGGTATTGGCAATTAAGACATTTATTGTAATTGATTGTACAGCATGCCTTATGTTATTATCAGGTTTAATAATCAGAAGCCCATAACAAAGTCATCTCTGGCTGTGGAGAGCTATGACCAATATGTGCCATAAAAATAGGAGCATCTGTAGTCATTGATGTTCTCTGATCTTCTAAATGCATGCTGGAAATTGTATTATCCAAGATAACAGAAAGGGAAATGTCTTGTTTCAGAAATAGTACGAACATAATCAGATTTGAGAAACCAAATGGTTTCAGTAATATGGGGCACTGTGCACTGAGAGCAGAGAAATGGGTTTGTGAACTGCAATTCTCTACTCAGTAAATGACAGAAAATAAGCCACAGGGACTTCATCCTTCACTGTTAGCATGATTGCTATGTTTGACAATTCAATAAAAAAATCCAGTTTTTTCAGGTGCTACACATAGGAAACATGAAAGGGGGAGAAGGCTCTACAGAGTAACTTCAGAGTAGCCAGTTGCACTATAAAGGTACTTTGGAGGAAAGAACTTCATGAAAGTAAGTCAGTTCAGTGAAAGCCTGCTCTAGGAGTCATGTCTTCCTTAATCAAGTCATTATGTTCCTGCTCTGTTCATATGTGAATCCTTTGTGTATTCTAAGTGCACTTTCCCAGCTGTGGTTTTGTGTGTGTCCCCACTCATCACTGTGACTTACACCTGTCAATCAGCATCTGCCACCTGAAGAATTTTACGTAGATAATAAACTTTTTGGGGCAGAGAAAGCCTCTTTATTCAATGTTTACAAAGCTCCTAACACATCAAAGAGCTGGTCCAGAACTGGTTTATATAGGTAATGTGGCAATTCAGGCAATCAGAAATAAAAAAAATACTTACATAAACACTACATCTATAATTCAGTTGCAGTAGAAGGAATCAACTGTTTCTACTCAAAGGTAGATCAGTCACAGCTACAAAAGCTTGGAACTCCAAGCCTCAGGATAGCTACCAGCTGTAATGATTGTAAAAAGACAGAAGAAAACCCTTTTCTATACTGGAATACTCTCCTCTGAAGTAAGAAGAAATGACCCATTATAAGGGCAGGATGCAGGACAAAATGGATTTTGAGTCTATTTGTTATATAATTACAGATATACAAAAGATTGCAACATGAACACAACTGTAAGAGAAGACCAGGACATGCTCAGCAACGCTAAAAATACATGGCTTATGTTTTTACATCAGTCTAGTTTTGTCAAATATAGTTCTTACTGCTTCCTTGTCCTTTTTGTTTAATAAAGCAGTGAGCTAATGTTCACGAACACTATATTTTCCTTTCCCAAGAAAGCCACGTTTGGATCCTTAGCAGCTTGGAAGATTAAAAATTATACACCTTTGTATATTACTCATTATTATGTTAAAATAATTGCCATATTAGAAGATTTGAATTAATCTGGAAGTTTATATAGCACTAATTTTACATTAGGCTGTTAAAAAATACTTTCAAAGACCTTTTAGAACAAAAGATGCTAAAATTATATTTAACGTACTTTTGTATCATAAAATGGTAGAGACATTAATCTATCAATTATAACATCATTATTATTAAATCAGGCTCCCTCTGAGTTAGATGAAGTTAGTAGAGACATAAAATCAGATTTTGGACTTGGAGCCAGGAATTGTAGCATATTATTGTTTATGTTCATGGCAAAGGAAAAGAAAAAAAAATAAAAATGCCATTTCTGCAGTGACTGACTACTCCAGCTAAAATATTTACAAGACTATTTAGCAAAGAACCTCTTGATTAAGGCACAGACTAATTTAATATATTTTGCATTCCCTTACCACACTACACAGATTTTCTCAATTCAGTAACACTTTCTACTGAGGAATTTAGGACAATAAATCCAAGGATTTGTATTTCTGTGTAGGTACATATTTTTAGCTACTTATTACAAGGTAACTTTTCCTTTTGTGCATAAAACTGAATCTTCATGATAAATGGCTTTTCAGAAGATTATCTGGTTGAGAGACACTTAACACCCCCATGTGCTGATATTTCACTGAGCAGGCTTTCAGAACAAGGATTAAATTACATATTTTTCAACAAGCTGATTTATATGAAGGAACAGCTGGTGAGTAAAGAGAAGAATGAGTAACAGAAACAATGTGGAAATGTGGGAAAACTGGCAGCATACAAAACCGAAAAAACTTTGGTGAATGCCACCACACCTCAAAGTACCCTCTTGCTCATAAACAAATGGGTACTTCCTTTCTTTGTTATTTGTGCATCAAAATATAGGTTCTCTAGGCACTGCTCGAGTCATTTCAGGTCAAAGTTTCAGCAGAAAAAGAATCAAACAAATGCAGAACTGTTTTCTGCTGGATTTGATACCTGATTCAACTAGTCCAAAGAGCCTTAGGGAAAGCTTAGGTCCACAGAAAAGCACATCGATTGTGCATAAGGAGAAGAGTTCTGAGGTCAAGTTGTGAAATCTCAGTCCAGTTCAAAGGCTGCTGAAATCTACCGACAATTTCATAATAATTTTTATATCAACATCAGAGCAGCATATTCACAAAGGATCGACAGGTAATGTTGCAAAGTAGTTACTCGATATTTCTCTAGGTGTACATGAACAAAATTCCCTCTACAGTTACAGAAAGGGGATAGAATAAATAGTGTGAGGGGTTTTCAGCTCCTCTATATTAGTATTTTTAAATTCTAACACCACTAGTCCAAAAGGGTAGGGGGTTCTGTGACTGTTTTGGAAGGGTGTGTGATTTAGGGGGGTGGAGGTGTTTGATTGTTGTTTGTGGCGGTTTCGGTTGGGGGATTTTTTTGTGATTCCAACTTGTCTCAAAGATTTTTATCACTAAACGCAATGACAGGATGGTGAAATCCATTGGACAAGAGCAGCTGCTCAGCCAGAGTTCATCTCACCATTCCCATTATCTTGTGAGCAACCTGTCATTTCCCACCGTGGGTAACTGAGCAAGGGCAAACTCTCATTTAAGGAGCAGCAGCCATTTCTACAGACAGTTCAAAACACAGCTCAGAAGCCTTTCCACCAAAGCCACTTTGCATCTCGGGCTGTGCAAGGGTTTGGGTGCAAGAAGCCCCTCTGGGCATGTGGGAGAGGAGGGGGGACGTGTTTGCTCCATCAGATCAACAGAGGGAAAGGGTCCATCTCCTCCCTCACCTTGCCCTGGCACAGCCACCATGCCAGGCAAGGGGCAGGTCACCATTTGGGGAGGGAGATTTAAAGCCAATCACCATTCCTGGCTCATTACTAACTTCATGGCAGAAGAAGAGGCAAGGTGGAGGCTGTCAGCCTTAATGAATGCCTGTTTTAAAAGCACTTTGCATTCCTTTCCTGACAAGTGCTTCACAAAAGCCAGGAGCTGTTGTTGTTATTAACAACTTGCAACATAAACACACTTGGCCTGATTTTCCTCTCCCACACAAAAGGCTTCACGCTTGTTTAGGTCCTGACTGGGATGGAATAAAGAGACTTTCTGTGGTCAGTGCAAGGGGAGGCCCCAAGAGGTACCATACAACAACCTCCAGCAGGAACATAAAAAATTATCTCGGTTAAGTGCTCCATTTCTTGAAGGCTGAGCATAGAATCAAAACAACATCCATTGTATAAACCTTTGCTTCTGTGAGCTTCTTACTTGGATGAGTGAAAAAGTGTCTTGTTTGGAAAATTATTTTTTTCACAAATGCTTTTTTCTTTTTATTATGTCAAACTGCTTATGATACAGCTAGAGCTAGGGAGACATCAAAGAAATTCTGCTGAGATGCTTTGATCAGGAAAAAAAATGAACCATAAAAAAAATAGGAAAGAAAGGAGACAGGAATCATCAGCTTGGATCCTGAAATACTTTTCTGTAAAGCATTAAGATATTTAGAGGGGAAAAAAATCCCCCCCAAACCCTATCCAGGTCTCAGATCAGTCCCAGAGGTTATAAGCTTTAATGTTCTACAGGTCACAGGAGGCTCTTTAGTTCGTCCTTGATCCTTTCAAGTAGCTGGAAATGAAAACACGTTGCAGAAGCTGCGGCTTCAATTAGACATAATCTCAAAAAAAGGTTGATAGCTCTTCCTTGATGAGGAAAAAAAAAAGTGCTCTGCAACATCATCACCCCATCCTGCCAGCTGACGTCAATAGAGCAATCACACACATCTAAATATCCTAAGTCAGGGTAGCTCACAAACACATTTTACACCTTTTTGCTTTACTTTGGCTCCTTCAGAGATGAAGCTAAATCTATCCCTTTTCTACGTTTTTTATGTTTTCCTCTCATCTTTTTAACACTTCAGCAAAAATCTCAGTTAAGAAAGAAGGCACTGGCTTCTTTGGCTTTCTTTTTTTTCCCTTCTCCTCTAATTTGCAAATTACACCAAGGAACCGAAACAACTACCTCTGAAATCACAGTCATTATGACCAATATGCCTTATCAGAGAAGAGGTGTCTAAGCTTTCCCTGGAGTGATAATGT
This sequence comes from Lanius collurio, assembly GCA_020086605.1. NCBI lineage: Eukaryota > Metazoa > Chordata > Aves > Passeriformes > Laniidae > Lanius > Lanius collurio. The sequence continues at coordinate 39,537,167 of JACBWW010000002.1, read as the reverse complement.
TAATTTTGGAGAGGAAATGGATGAGGGAGATTAAATATCAGTTTCAGTCCTCATTGTGCTTAACATGGTTTGTTGTGTATGCAGGTATTTAGGGCTTCATACAGCACCTCTGCCTTTACTTTTGTGCTTTTTCACATAACACAGTTTATTTGAAGAGCAGGAGGAGATCAGCATTAAAATCAAAACCAAACCAAATAAACAAACAATTGGAGAAGCTATAGAATTGGGAAAGAAAACTAAAGGATCCTTATATATTTAGAGCAGATTTTAATACCACAGCAGCCTTAACTTCTGAATTAATACAATGGATAATGATCATGCCAGCTTGGGTCTTTGGATGGGCGAGGACCCATACCCATAAGATAAGAGTAAAAGCAAGGCTGATGCAATGACTGACTACTGAGGCCCCTTATGAAACATCTAAATATTCTAGTCTGCAGCAAAGACCTTGAAAATATCCCTCCACTATAAAGGGGAACTCAAAAAAGGACCAAGAAGGTGAGCATATTTGTGAGGTTTTTCAATGTGCATTACTGTAGCGCCAAGTAATCAAATCTCTTTCAGTAAAAAGGTATTACTTTTCCTACATTTAATGAGAGAGTGTTAGATTCAGTTATATTGCCCTTCTATGTGTGCAAGAAGCAGTCTTTTCCTAGCATCAACGGCTGGGAAGAAATAGTGTATTTGCTCGGCAGCAATTTTGCTTTAAGTTAATTTAAACAATGTACCTGGGTTTCTTTGTTTTTTTTACAAATAGGGTAAAATATACAGGATACAATGATGCCTTCAAAGAGTAGCTCACAACCAACACTTCACATATCATTGCAGGGTGAAGCACAATTTGATACAAGGTGGGAAACTGAGCTCAGCTCTCCATTCCCACCTTGAGTGTTTCTCAAAGTTGAGATATGTCTTGAATGAGTCAGGTCTGTTTTTCAGAAGGCAATAGCTACAGCCCAGCCCCACAGCAAGACCTTGCTCCCCCCCTCCAGCACCACTCACTGCTGCTGTTTTCCCTGGTGATCAGAGATAGAATTGAGGGTTCACAAAATGATTTACTAATGAGGCAAAATACTGGCAATTTCCTCAGCTGAGACTTAAATAAAATTAAAAAAAAACAACTTCTCAGAGCATTGTGTATTTTAACTTCTTCAAACAATTAGGTTTTCTTCCAGAGTCTCTAGCACTGTTTTTGACAAGCCTCCTAATCCAAATTACTTGTGGAATTGCATAGCTGTAGCAGTTATAATGGAATGTGTCAGGAAAATTTCCTAAGACCCTACTTTTGGTTAGTTATGACTTTGCAAAACCCTAATCACTCTGTGGATGTTGTACTGAGGATGCAGGCTCCCTAGATCCTATTAATAGTTCCTTAGATAATCATTTGCTATTAATTAGTAGAGACTTGCTGGACCTTGACAGCTTCAGTGTTCAAAAACCTTGCTGAGTGACCATGCAGAGTCCTTCCTGTTGGAGAGCTCACACATTCATTAGGATAAAACCAAAACTGAGCATGCCCCAACCCATTACAACTCTTTCAAGAGCTCTTTCCAGAGCACTGAGATGTTTGTGCAGTTTTCAGACTTCTTAAATTAACTTTCACTGTGCCTTGTCATGGAGATGTGCAATGAACAACAAAAGTAGGAAAACTGGTTCTGTGGAAAGCTCCAAGTTCCCAACTTTCCAAGCACATTTATTCATCCTCTCCCCTGTGCCATCCAGAAGGGAGCATAAGCACAGCAGTTCAGACTCAGAAACTGCACATTTTACAGAACTTTTAATTGCTTAGACTTTGAGGGAAAAGTCTTTTTCCCATAAAACTCAGGTCCTCGTTTTGTACTACTTGCACCAAAAATCAGTTGTTATGATTGGCATTTTCACCAACGACCATGAAATCCTAGCGTTACAGCCATTCACTCCAGGAATCATCACTTCAGAGATGTTAGTACTGCTACTATTAGTAATAATAACCTCCTCTAATACACATCCCTTGCTGTTTATTCTTTTGCATAGGAAGGTGGAATGTTTCCAATCAGACATTTCAAAGTTTATAGCCAGCACTTCTCTGATGGTATTCTCTGCGATGGCCAATAGTTACACAGGTATAATGACTACCTGACAGTGCTTTTTGGCTTACTCAAAAAAATAGGAACTAAATGATAAGAAATCTGCTTATAAGAGTAGTTGTTTGTTGAGGAGGGAACATTTAATTTCCAATTTAATTTCACATAGAATAACTGGAGCACTTCTATTGCTCCCTTTTCACCGCTGAATGTGGCAGAAAAAGAGGACAATTATTAGGCATTCTATTCCAGGAAAAATCCTGAAGTGAGTTGCTTGAAATTACACCTTAACTTCTTACCCCTAAGGATAAGATACACCACCACCTGTAAAATATCTACATATATGTGGGTGGAAAACTCTGTATATGAGTTTTAAAAATAAATCTGCTTTCAGAAATAATTAACCCTCCTCCATAATTCTTTTTTTTCTGGGTTAGAAGAGAAAAAAATAAAATGTTTTAGTTACCCTCAAGCAAAGGTGTGGGGTTATGCTGGTGGTATTCTTGTGTTTTGATCTTGACTGAATGTCAGCAAAACTCATAAAAAAAATTAAAATTATAAGGACTGAAAATTATAGAAGACAGCAGGTTCATGAAGCCCTGGAGAGCTGCACATTCTCTGTTCATACACAGTAAAAAGCAAGCTCAGAATGCCTTTGATTAAGTCTGCCCTTAATTATTGAAGAACAAGTTAATACAAATAAAATATATAAATATGAATCTGCAGCATTATTTATACCTTTCCCATCTAAACACTGTATGTTTAGTTCTTTAGAAGACAATAAGACAGCAGAAGTTATGGTTGACTCTGCAAAAGACTCACTAGCAAAAGAGTTGGGCATACTGGTTTGAGGTTTGTTGTCAGCAAATAAGTTAGTAAATTGTCTGGAGGGTTTTTGGCAGTTCAAGGAAAATAACCAGCTTAATTAAGTGGTCATCACTGAAGAATCTCAAAAAATACTACTTTAGCAAAAAACAGCCAGAAAACAGCCCAGACCCCATCATCAGAAGTGCTTTAATTAGAAGCAGTCATGCAGCCTTTTAAAAATGGTTTATATTTCAAGAAAAGGTCTAGAACTAGATCTGAAACACAGTTTTGTATTTCTATGGTTTCAAAATTCAGCAGAATTCAAATCTAAACCCAGACACAGCCAGGTAAGTGATCTATTGAAACAAAGCATGACCTTTTCTCTTCCCACAGAACAACTGGGAAGGATAGGAATTTTAACTGGGTGAAGGGGAGAGAATTCTTCTCTTCTTGAGCAAAGTGGAATGCATTATGTTTTATTTATATGTACATTGCCTTAGTATTCCATCCTTTATTGTAACTATGTAATGCATTGCATGTTGTGTATGTACTGTACTATTAAAAAAAACCCTAAATCACTGTTATAACATAGAAAAGTAGAGGTAAAATTTGCACCCAAGTCAAATTGGTGGGTAATTCAAAATAAGCCTCTCCTCTCTGGCAGGTAAAAAGAAAGCCAAATAACTTCTAGATGAGTACAGGTAAGAGGTAAACTCTATCTGATATGATAAATACAGGTGAAATAAACAGCAGTGTCTTCCTGAGAAGACTTTTTCCCTGCTTTCTTTCAGACTCTCTTCCCTCTATGAAGAAGGGAACATTTTTATTCAGTCCTTACTTCAAAATACGAGATAAATCTTCAAAAACTTCACTTTTTATAGTACGCTCATTTAAGATTAATATTGTAGCTTCATTTACTGTTAGATAAATGATCTCATTTTAGAGAATTGCTGGAAACCTCTATTTTCATATGCACACCTGGAAGGAAAGCCCCTTGATAGGTTACAGATCCTTCAATGAGGTCCACAGCACACAAATGGCCTTGGCCAGCTCAGATACCCAAATCCTCTAATTCCTAACATGGTGGGACTCTTGCCTCTTCCTCTTGCCACCTTCCTCTCAAATCTCACATGGGCTGACTGCTTGACATTATGTGTCTGTTCTCTAAATTTGTACCACAAATAGTCATCCCAAATACAATTTCCAGGAAATGATACCTTCACCAACTAAACTTCAATTTTCAGAAATAAACAGCTGAAAGTACAGTTGCTTAAAATTATTTCCAGCTAGAACTAAATCCTCTATCTAGGCTCCGCAGCCCTGATTTAGAAGGTTTTTATCATCTACTACTCCAAACAATGGCTAGAGAAATATGATTTCATATTCTATATGAATATGAAATCATTTCATATTCTATATGAAGGCATATAGAATATTTCCTTACTTGAAGAAAAAGAAGACACCCAGTTTAGTTGAAATGAATCTCCAGGGCACACTTCTAGAACTCAAACTAATTTTTTAACAAACAAATATAAATTATTCTACTGGTGACTTATGAAAACCAACAGAAAAAAAAAAAGTCACCTATAAAATTGTCGATACCCACTCACCAGTTACATGCTCAGTAATTAAATTTAGACTTCAAATGCTGAAGAAAAGGCTTTCATGTCCTTGGAGAATCCAGCTTTTAACATTACCAACTATCAATATAAAAATAAAGCCCTAAATTTAAATTGTACTTCTTGTCCCTACAACTAAATTAAGAGCAGAATCAGACTTAGAATTGGCAAATCCAATGACATCAACATAAAGTCCTTAAGTTTAGTCAGAGATGATCATTAGGAGGCAGCAAACTATTTCCCTTCTCAATAGAAACAGAAATGTTCTCCAAACTTAATTTTTTTAATTGTCAGAGAAAATACCCCAAGCAAAAAGAAAAAATAAATCCTGGCATCAATGTTCTCTTAACCTTTCTAAAAGACCAGATATGTTCTGGGCTTTATCCTTGATTAAAACAGGCATGCCACCCGTGCTCCAGAGAAAAGCACATACTCTCAGCTGAACTTCTACCTCTTTAGTTCAAAGGATAATATCTTGACATTAATCAGGGAAATATAAAAGCAAAACCAATCAACAACAGCAAAAACCCTTTGTCATTTCAGCATGATTTTCAAATAAGACCAGTTTGACTAGTTTAGACCAAGTTGTAGAAATACACCTTTATTTGCAACACAAGGTGAGCATTGAGATTCTTTGCTACCACAACAGCAAACCAAACCCAGCAATGAATGAGTGAGGTGCTGCCAGTTTGAAGATAGAACTGTGAAATTGTATTAAGGAGTATTGGTCATTAGAAAGGAAACAAAAAATCTTAATTTTGTGTTGTCTGACAACAGAATTTGTTTCCTATTGCAAGATCTTTCATGTTGTTTCACACAAATTCAGGTTTTGCAAAGAGGACATATTTTTAGGTTGTTTGTGTCCAGAAGCACTGGAAACATGATTCCACTCTTACCAATCGCCCAGGCTACCTTCCAGATCAAACATGTGCCTACACTTTTACATTACCATCCCCTGCTGGAAGGAGCTGAAGATTCCAAAAATAAAAAGCAAATTTGAAGAATACCTGTAGTTTCTACTCTGACAGAATATTGATATACAGAGAGATGAAAAGCCTTATTTTATCCAGAGGGCAAGAACAGCACAGACAGGGGCTGCAAGGTTTCTGTGTTTTCATATCCCTCAGAAAATACTGAAACAGAAAATATCTTTAAATGAATCCACCTTGTTTACCAATTCCATCTTTCAACTCCATCTTCTCTGCTCTCCAAAGAATCTTGAGCACCCAGTATAACATTCCGAACAATAATGATAATAATAATAACAATAATGATAATAATAATAATAATAATAATAATAATATTGTATCTTTCATTTTCAAAGCATTATAGACAGTAGTAGATCATGGACCAGTACTCCTGTTCCCAAAGTCTTTGTCTTCCCTGTCTTGAAGATCTCTTAGTGAGAGACTAAGAAGGGTAGACACAGGATTTGTGGTCAATCCCATCATTAAGAGAAATTTTGATGGTAATTTCAGAGGTGTGAAACCTTGACCTGAAATTTGTGGCATCCTCAAATGAGCTGTAAAAAATCTAAAGAATTTCCTTCATAGTCCTTCATTTTTAAAAAGTCTTGTCTTCAGGTAAAGAAGACTGATAAAAAAAGTACAACAGTTAAACTTCTGTAATCAGTGTGCTGCATTTCAGTATTTTTCTATTTCACTGTTTCTAGAAAAATAAGAACACTAAGGCACAAAATAAGGTTTAACTGTCTTTCTAGTCACTTTCTTCAGCTATGGATATTCAGTGAGCAGAACTATTTCTCTTTGTTTTTGCAACAGTTTCTCTGACTAGGTAAAGCAGTTATAAATGAGATCCAGAGGCCAAGGTGTTTTAGTGGAGCCAAGAGTTCTCCCCACAAAAAAAATGGCCAGCATATCTATACATTTTCACAACAAAATTAAGACCAGGTGAAGAAAGAAATGACTGTTTTTAACCTTAGTTTAGGTTTCATTTAATCTAATCTATAATGGTAGGATGAAATGATCAGATATTTCTCCAGTCAGTGTTCCATCCAATCATTTGCCATTTCAGTTTAAGGAAAGTGGGTGAATAAAGGTATGATTTGCAAGGAAATGGACTGCTGCTTTTCAAGAGTCCTCTTCTGGTACTGGTTAACCCAAAAGTAGTTCCAAACAAAGGTGTAGATTTCTTGAAGGTGTTGCCAAAAGCCTGGTGTAAAGCTCACAGACCTGAAAGATGTCTGGCACCTATTGACATTTGATCTGCATAATCCATAATGGATTTTGTCAGCACCTTTGAATACCCAGAAATGCAGAATGTAACTGATCTCACATTTAATTCCTACCAACTTGTCAGCCTAAGCTAATGAAACAAAAATTGGAAACCAGACTCAGCATGCCAGGACAGCAGCAAGCTGAGCAGGCTTGCAGGTTTTCTTTTTTTCACTTGTGGTGGTTCAACAGCATAATTATTCTAGATCTTAAAGAGTGTCACTGAGGTTGGGATGAAACTCTGCCAAGCTTCAGATTGTACAAATAATTATTTGGATATAGTTTGGAAAATGAAGAGACCAAAGAAGAAGTTGTCTACTAAAAGCTTCAGTATTTCAATCTTTAATATCCTCTTTCTATTGACATCTAGATACAGAGCTATATAAAACTACCTTCAGGGAGACTGCCTGTTTGATGAAAATCTAATGGCTGCTTCAAACCCCAGCCTGTTATTACATTGTTGCACTTTACATATTAAAGTACAATTACCCTCTTAGGTGGTTCAGATACACTGGATTCTAGTTACTGTTAGAGTCAGTGTAAAGCAGATACAACTGCTGCAGCTCCTTTTGGAGCTGTGCTGTTATTGAGACCATATGGCCATTTTCCTGCTGTTTTTTCCTCTTTTATTCTCTTCTCTTGACAGATATTTTATCTTTAACTGCGCTGACACCCTTCAGAGATGGCCTGAACACTGCTGTATTTTTATCCTGAGATGCTAACACCCTTATACATAATCAAAAGTCAAGGGAAAGAGTACAGGTGCTTAAAATCCACCCCCTTATTCTTCATTAGTGTCAAGATTACAGCACAATTTGAAAATAAACAATACAATTTTATTTACAATACATGTTTGTTGTTACACCTCCACCTTTTAGTGCTAGATCCTGTTGCTTGGAATTCCATAGTCATTAACTGACAGAGTCATTAAATTCAAAACTTCAGGTTTTATTGTTTAACCTGGCCCCATTCAAGGATTTGCCAATAAGTCTGTACAAGAAATAGGCAGAAACTAAGCTCTATATCACCACACAGTCTAAAAATATTTAACTACCTGATACGGGATTGGGAGGAAAGCAGCCCTGTGGATGTCAGAAAGCTGAAGGTGGGGGTTTCCTCAGGTCATCACTACAGAAGGACAGAGTCAACAAACAGTTTAATTTCTTTGCAGAGTGCAGCTCTGCATATCCTATTCTAAACAATCTTGATTTAATTTTGAAGTCCTGTTTGCCAGTAGTTTGACTACATATCAAGCCTAATATATGTGTCCTGATTTCCACTGGGATAGAGTTCATTTTCTTGTTAGTAGCTGGTGCAGTGCTGTGTTTTGGATTTAGGATGAGAATACTGTTGCTAACACACTGATGCTTTGGTTGTTGCTGAGTAATGCTAAAAATTACTGCCTAAAATACTTGTAGAAATAGTCTAAATCAAGGAGTTTTCAGTTTCCCATGCTCTGCCAGCAGCCCAAACCAGCCAAAGGGGTATTCCATTCCATAGAATATCATACTGTGTTGGTACATCCTTCTCCCCTT
>JACBWW010000002.1:39297965-39528525 GCA_020086605.1 Lanius collurio | reverse complement strand
ATATATAATATAACATTAAGAAATTTGCCCAAAGGAGTATTTTAGACTAAGACAAGCTATCCAAAATCTGCAATAGAAAAAACCCTCAGATTTTCTAAAATTAACAGGAAAAACACATACACAACTGAGAAGTTTCTAAATATTTTTAAACTATTTGCATATTTCTGATAAGAAAAGTAGTTTAAGATGCTTTTGATGAAATGTAGAAGAGGTTTTTGGCATGTGACAGTGGCTCGGTGGTGCAAACATCTTATATTTGCCTTGGAATGAGTCCTCTCTGGGATGAGAGCAAAGCACCATGCTGTAATAAACAGCAAAATTCACAGTTCAGTGGTTTTCCTGGTAAGGGAGAGAGAGTGATATAGAAATGAGTAAAAATAACAATTAAAAAAAAAAAAAAAAAAAAGGGTGGGGAAGGAAAAGAAAGAATTAGAAAAAAAAGAAAGAGGCAGGGAGGGTGGGGAACTGCTTGTTTTATTGTTCAGCTGTCACAGAAAAGAATGCCACATGCTTCCTCTTGTTAGGATCTTTCACCAAGGAGTCATCTGTGCTGTGGTCTTGCCAGCACAGTGGCAACATAAAAACCTCATTTCTCAATTCTACTTTTGGGAACAGCAACCTGGCAGCAGCATGCTTCTTTTTGGGCACAGGCCATTCTTTCAGTCCTTGGACTGATGCCTCTTCCAGTGCTTTCAGAGACACACTTCAATTCTTATTTCATTCATGCCAAATGCAAAATTTCTCACAAACCTCTACAAGCAGAGATAAGAACACGGTCAGACGACAATCAGCAAGGAGTGACCCCAGAAACGTTTTGCAGGTTGACATGAATGTGGAGTTGCCACAGAGTGACCCACACATGAACAATTCACAGACTCTCCAAGTGCATTCCCACAGCTCCTGGCTCCCCCAGCTCGTGCCAGGGATGAAGGTGGATAAGCTCAGCCATACACATGCCCAAGCAGACTGCTTCGCACAGAGTGAGACTCGGGGACAGATCTGCCTTGGGCTAGAAAGGAGCATTTGCAGCTCCCAAAGCAACAACAAACTACAGTGTAGTCAGTACAAAGAGAGCACCAGAGTGGAAGCAGGCTGAGGCAGGATAGAATAAAGGGACGAGGAAGCATCTATTCCTCCCAAAGGTAAAATAGAAGATATTGTAATCAAGCACACGAGCATCTGGCAGATGCAAACCAGAACCTGGTAATGTTTGCTTTTTAATCCATTTCTCTGCAGGAAAAGTAAACAAAGCATTTCTAACTCTATTTGCCCACAGTACCTCATCTGACATTCCTGTGTGGCCATCCAAAAGCCCTTTATTCCAGACACTGAGGGCTCCTGCACATGGCTTCCTGTGTCCTATTGCTATTGCTTGGTGTCAGTGTCAATAAATAGTCAATGCAAAGCCAGGACTGGAACCTTCATGCCAACATGGACAGTGAGAGCCTGAGTGCTCTGAGCAAGGAGGGAACAACAGCCTTTCCCAGAGGAAAGGGACAGAACGAGGGGACTAAACCAAAAAAAGAAGGACCAAGTGATAAAGTTGTCTGTGGGGAAGTTTTAAACATTAAATGTATATATTTGTTAATTAAAACCATGTATTGGGTTTTCATGGCAAGGTTTAGGTAGCAGGGAGGCTACAAGGGGTGGCTTTTTGTAAGAAGTTTCTGTGAGCTTCCCCTGTGTCTCACACAGCTAATGCCAGCCAGCTCCAAAATGGATACACCACTGGCCAAGGCTGAGCCCACTAACCAACAGCAGTGGCACCTTGGGGATATAATGTAGTCAGGAAGGGAGGGAAAAAAACCTGTGCAACACCAACAGCAGCTGGAGACAGGAGTGAGACTATGTGAGAGGAACAGACCTGCAGGCACTGAGGTCAGTGAAGGAGGGGGAGGCAATGCTCCAGGCACCAGAGCAGAGATTCCTGTGCTGAAGACCATGGTGAGACAACTGTGCCCCTACAGCCCATGAAGGTCCGTGGATGAGGAGGGCTCTACCATCAGCACATGCAGGAGCCCCACTCTGGAGCAGGTGAACGCCTGAAAGAAGGCTGTAACCCTCTGGGAACCCTGTTTTAATGTCGGTTTTCTGGCAGGACTTATGACCCTGTGTGAGACTCACACAGGAGCAGCCTGTTCCTGAGGGACTGCACTCCATGGAAGGGACCCACACTGCAGCAGTTCATGAGATGCTGCAGCTGTGGGAATGACACATGTTGGAGAAGTTTGTGGAGGGCTGTCTCTTGTGGAGCAGGGAAAGAGTGGGAGGAGTACTCCCCCTGAAGAGGAAAGTGCAGCAGAGACAAGGAGTGATGAACGGATCACAACCCCCATTCCCCATCCCCCAATAACACTGGTGGGAGAAGGTAGAGAAAATCAGTAACGTTGAGGCCAGTAAGAAGGGAGAGGTGGGTTGAAAATGTTTTAAGACTTAGCTTTTATCTCTCATCATCCTGCTCTGACTTGATTGGCAATAAATTACATTAATTTTCCCTTGAGTCTGTTTCACCTGTGGCAGTAATTGCAGCGTGGTCCCTCCCTGTCCTGCCTTATCTTGACCCACAAGCCTTTCAACATTCTTTCTCTCCCCTGTCCAGCTTAGGAGGAGAGTGACAGAGTGAATTTGGTAGGCACCTGGCCTCCAGCCAGTCAGCCCACAACAGCTCAAAAAGGCAGGCTTGCAAGGTCTTTTTTTAAGAGCCAGAGCAACAAAGTCACCTAATATTTTGGTTGTTCGTGGTGATTTTTCCCTGAATTATCTCAGTATTGTTTCTGTATACCCAAACCTAGTGCCATGTTTTTCTAAAAACACATTTAACATTTCTTAGTTTGATAAATTCACCTGACAGACCTACAGGTTTATTTATTTAGAAAACAAACACACACACAAAACCATCCCAAAAAATCTACCCTGAAAACCCAGAAAACAAAACATGCAGAGTCACAAAAATAAGACTAGGAATAATGATGTATTTTTAGGTATCATTCTTCACACTGCATCAGTTCAGATGAATTTGGATCAAAGACAAAAGAGAATAGAAAATAAAGGGTCAAAGAGGGAACTCAAAGAAAAGCTAACTCACACACAACTTGTTCCTTTAGGAAAATGAACTAAAATGTGGACTTGATTGACTCCTCTTCTGAAAAGCAGTAGCACACACTGATAATTACTTTGTCATTGTAATTATATCTGGCAAAACCCCATGTTCATTAAGTAACCTTCAGCAATAAACTTGAAAAAGCATTTTTTTCAACAAGCTATCAACAAAAAACCCATGAAGAACTATAACAGGCAACATCCTATGATTTTGCACAGCACATTTTCTTTTCCCCTAAGCATTTGATTAATGTACTGCTTCTGCTCAATTTCTCTCTCGGCAGCATGGTTGCTGCTGGATTCCCTACCATCTAGCTTACTTAATATCATTGGGACATTTCCTATAGCTCTCCAGGAATGCCATAATTGTAGGAAGAATATTAACTTGTCACTACCAGTCATAATATTTTCTGCAGCAGGCATCACTAACTTGGCTCAAGTACAAAGCAGCATCAGACTTAACAAAATTCTCACTCCTAGGTTGGGAGAAAAGCAGCAACATGGTGTGTTAGAAAATACTATTTCCTGAATTGTGGAGCAGTGTAACTCCCCACCACCTGTCCCTTGATTCCCTACCTGGACACAGTCCACCTCTGGAGGGGCCCCTGTGCAGCCACATAAACCTACAGTCCCCCCAGTCATGGAGAATCTTAGTGGGAAGCAAAACAGCAGCAAACACTCTCCCATCTATTTAAAACAAAACCAAAAAAAAGCAAGCAAACAGAAAAGCCAAAGCAAAACACCAATAGCCAAGACAGACTGTCCTCTTCCTTTTCCAGCATGGCCAGAGCTCAATGCCCTCACAAAATGGAAGCAAGCCTCCACAACCCTCCTCCCTAGTTTTAGCCCACTCACCAGGCTTTGTCTGGGTGCACCAGTGATCATCCAAGGACACTTCAAATCCTCACACTTCCCTGTGCATTCTCTCCCTGCAACCCAGTGACCAAAAGACCTCACCACCACAGCCACTCTCAGCCCTTGCTATCACCTCTACCACCACAATCAGTTCCACCACCACAAACACCTGGTGTCACCTCCCCCACCACAGCTGCCAGAGCAGAATCTCTTGAGGCCTCAACCACACCTTGCTGCAGGTCTCAGTTCTGCCATGTTTCACCAGAAAACTCGTGTCAATCCTTTCCATCCCAGAGAAGTGTATTTTTGGGATTAGGCTATTTTCCAGATGCAGCCTGACTCCTTAGGCCAGTACCCAGGGATGCCTGCTAGACCTGACTCTGGCTGCCAATCCCTGCCCCAAGAGCTGCTGAACTCTCCATCACTTTGCTTTACGTTGGCAGTGAGTCAGCAAGAGGGCTCAGCTGTGTGGGACTACCTTGCACCTGAGCTGCAGGGCCTCCAACCCCTCAGCTCCATGATTTGCCGTCCTCCACTTCAATTTCAAGCAGGAGAAGTGAAAGTCCTGCCTTGATGGCCTGACCTGCTGCCCCATGGTTCAGCTTCCCTTCAGGGAAGTATGAACTCGTCCACTCCAGCTAATGAAATTCAATCTCCCAGAGAGCTCCAGGGTAAGAGCTGTTGTGTAAAAAGTGGCAATAGCAAAACCCACTTCACCCTTCTTTGACTACACAGTTAGAAGTCCTGCAAAGTGCTTTGAGGTGGCAAACCCCTCAATAATACACTAGTTCAAGCACTGTAAAGAAGCATGTCCTAGCATCCTCAGACACATCTTGAGTATAAGTCTTCCCTCTGTTTTTTTGACATTTCTATTGTTTAAACCTGGTCTAGGCATGAGGATTAAATGGGGAGCTAAAGGAAATGGCAATTTAGCAAACCCTGATGCTTCTTAGCTGATGGCAGGAGAGCTGTTGTTGCTTAGCCACCCCCCTCCACCACATCCCTGCGTCATTAACAGAGTCACGTTTAGCCTGGTTAATTTTGGGCAGGCTGAGGGCACCAACCTTAGCCCCCATCTGATAATCTGAGAAATTTTTTTGACTGCTTTGTTGCTCTAGGGCTTCAGTAGCATGCACAGGGCTCTGGGTCCCTATCTGAGGATCAAATAATGGAAAATTAGATTCTGTATTTACTATTTTTAGGTACATAAATTCTTTATTGGACCTAAATCTCAGAGCTCTACTGAATGCAGGCATCAATTATTAAGTCTCACTTCAATAATTAGTCTTTTATGTTAGCTGAAAAGCTTAGCATTCCCTCATTTGATCAGAGGTCTCTGTCTCTGTCATTTCAGATATATTTATGTCAAGTTTGATCTTTTAAACTTGAGGACTTATGAATTGGAAGGAAAATGTTCTTTTGTATAATAAAAGCGAGGGCTAAAAGTTATTCTAAGGTATGTTAATTAACTGTATATTTTATCCCTCAAAGAACCCCAAACCAGCAGTTGGCTGGTGCTTTTACATACTGTAAGAATTCAGCTGCACAGAGGTCACTCAAAAATGGGGCAAGACTGAATGGATCAGACCCATCACATGATATTCCAGCCTCATCCCTTGTGCTCGTCATCTCCATGTGATTTGCAAATTTAGACATACTGTGTCCTTTCCTTTGTGAGCCTTAGATACATAAAAATTGCTTTAGAAAGTGTTTTTTCAGGGTGGGTGTTTTATTTTTTTATTTTAGGCAAGTAATACCATGACCATTTTTTCCCCTCAATAGGCTTGAGGGTTTTCACAAGATTTTCAGGTGGTGTGAGGAGTGACATTGCAGAAGCATGAAGATAAGGATGAGTTCTTCCCTTTCATCCACTTCCTTTTCCTAGCTTAATTTATTAAAATATAAACAAACAAACCCTCATCTGCCTATCTATCCTCCTACATATGGAATAAACCAAGAGTGACAAAGACAGGACAAGTGCTCCCTTGGGTGGAAAAAGCATCTTTAGTAGGTTTGCCTGCTCTGCAGAATAAGAACCTCAAAAGAGAAATGAAGCAGCTGTTCCCTCACCTCCAGGCAGCTCAGGACACACCCTGTCACTTATTCAGAAATTTGCCAGTTGCACCAGCAAATCTCCCAGAAGCTCAGGTGATTTGAAGGGCCACAGGAAAACAACTGCTCTGCTTCCAGCCTGAATCCATGTTTGTCACTGTGATGTACAGGGGGCAGCTTTCCAGGACAGAGCCAGCAGAAGAGGTCTGAAGGGAGCAGAGGTTGCACTGCTCAGGACAGCTCTGGCTCAGTGCCCCCCGTCCCCACCGGGATCAGCTGCAAGATGTCCACAGCAGCTTTTGGCCTTTCTGCCACTCAGCTACAGGGGCAGTGGGCTGAGGTGGCTGCAGACCTCCATGGACCTGAAAATGACCTGGTTTGTAGATTTGAGTGACAAGCTGAATGAACATTCAGGCAGATTAGTGACGTCATTGCACTTAATTGCACTTGTATTAAGCTCCCACTCACTGCATAAATTGTTCTTTTGCAAATACTAAGACTTGGTGTTGATTTAGAGCAAAGCCCTTCCTGCAGTGTCCTCTCTTTCCCACTTTTTTTCTGAAGACAATATCCCTCTGTGGGTTATTGGAGCAGAAGCAGTTGTGATATTTATATGTGAGGCTCAACTGCACAAGCAAGTGAGAAAAAACTGCAAGGAAAGAATTTTGTTGTTATTCCCCTTATTCAGAAACTACACAATAGCATAATTTCAAAAACAGGATCAAAGAAAATGGTTAGAAAGACATTTTAACAACACATTTCATCCAAATTTTAGAACACTGGAGAGGCATACAGCATTGAAATTCTCTCCACAAACATTGTATTCCTATTTTTTTACTCAATCCTTCAGTTCCTTTGGGTAGGAACTACCCTGTTTTACTTTACTTCAGGAGGAGACTGGGGGACAGAGTTAGTCAAAGAGATACAGAGATGAGACTGTGGCCTTGTATTCTGCCCAGCTGGAAGGACATCCTTCTAAATAACTCTGCTTCCCATGAGAAGGCTCTCATGTTGCCTTTAGTGACAGCTTATTTGACATGAAAAACAGGACTCAGCCTCCTGGGCTTTTGATTCTTCGAGGCAACACACAAAGCAAGGCTTTCCTTTTATATTTTCTCTTGTATATTTTTTTATTTCATGTACCTGCCAATGGACTTGGATTTCTCACCCCTGAATCACTCCACCAATCTGGCTACCTCATGTATCAAAGCCCATTCATGTCTAGCCTTTTACTGAAATTTGGCAGCATAGCTTTTAGTAAATTAATAATTGCTTTCATCTCCCATGCTAAAAGCGAATATGGAGGTATCCATTGCTCTAGCCTAAAGCATGGGGCCACAGTCTATTCCCTTCATGCACTTTCCAGGAGTCTGTATTTAGAGGGCTGCCCATTCTGAAGAAAAAATAGGATATTTAGCAAGTACTGCTTTCCAGCCTAACACTAGGATGTTGCAGTGAGCCAAGAGTTCTGCTCTGGGGAGAAGTCCAAACCCCAAATGCTGGTTTTAATTTTACTTGCCTGTCATTATGATGACTTGACAGATGTTTAGAGTGCTCTCAAATAAACCTTACAAACAAAATTTACATACTATCTGTGGTTCCCATACTTTTCACTGCCATTTATTTATTACATAGGCACAAATCATTCTCAGTAAACTACATTAGTTAAGGATTATAGCATCGTCCCAAGTCCATGAACACACAGCAATTATTTTTTAACATCCTAATTCAAAAAGATTTCTTCTATGAGCAACAATTTTCCTTTCTTAAGAGTCACCCTGCACTTCACTAGATATCCATGGCAATAAACAAACCGAGGGAGAAAGGGAATGTGAGAAGTTCCTGGCAGTCCACGTGGTGGGGGTATTCAAGATGACTCATTTGCCTTGTCACAAGAGAGAAACGAGGCATTTTGGTATCCAAGCCAGTGAAAAGATACAATTGTATGGTAACACCATGAATCTGCCTTTCTGCAATATGAACCAGCCATGAACAGGGAACCTCTTTGTGCAGGGCAGAGAGTAGAGCAAGGAGCAAAGAGGTGACCCTTGTCTCCAAACCCCAGGACAAGAAGTACAAGGATACAGACAGACATGGAATATCTCAGCAAAATAGAAACAAAATGGGTGACCACAACAAATTTTCTCTGGCACGACTGTAGCCATAAAGGACTCTGTCTTTTTACCACTGTAAAAGAGAATTTGTTAGAGATTGAGGAGAAGGGGATAAAATACTTGTAGAGAGCTTTCCTCAAGCAGAAAGGGAAGCACTTGCTGGAGCTCAGACCCTGAGATCAGCTCAGCTGGTTACACCATGGTGGTAGTAACACACAGAGTTTTGGGTTCAATTCCCATATAGACCATCCACTTAAGAGATGACCTTGATGATCCCTGTGGGTCCCTTCCAACTCAGAATATTCTGTCATTCTGTAATCTGCAACAATAAAAAGAAAACAACAACAACAACAACAACAACAAAAAACAAATCCAGAATGCTTTCCATGTTAGGTTTTTTGGTTGGTTGGTTGGTTGGTTGGTTGGTTGGTTGGTTGGTTGGTTGGTTGGGTTTTTTTATGGAGACCATCCCAGTGCAATTGTTACCTATGCTAAAGAAGTTAATCTTGCTGGTCCCTGAGTAAGCCACAAACTGGAATAGGGTACATAAACCTAACTCTCAAACTCCTCTCTGACCACTGAACAACACAAAATACATAAAATAAAATGGGAAAAAGGGAAAGATGGAAAAAGTCACATTATAGTGGAGGGATATTGCTGGAAAATACTGAGGAAAGAATGAATTTGCCGAATTGTTGGACTGTTTGGGGGTTTTTGTCTGGGGATTTATGTAGGGAATTTTCAGGCTAATGGTTTTTAATTCTGGTTTTTCTAATTATCTGTAAGATTTTAGAGGAATACAAAGTCAGATGTAAAGGACCTGACTTTAGAGAACCCGGATTTTTCATGCCAATTTTTAATAATCCCTTACCTCAGGTATGGCTCAAATACAGACAGACTGTCAAAAAGCCCCCAAGATAATAACAGTCTCCAAAAAATTGCTATTACTTCTTCAAAATGATTTTTAGTTTCTTCATTTCTGAGTTAGTGGAGGCTTACAGACAGTTTCAAACCCAAGCTATATATCTGCAGAGATGAGAGGGTACTTCAGTTGACAAGGTATGCCTCTCACACAGCTCGCAAATAACACAGGTGGAGAAAAGGACACTTGAGAACTTGATATAATCACCACAGCTGTCCCTATTGTTCAGGACAGAATCTTCTCTCTTCCTCTTGTTCCAACTCTCTTCGAAATTTTTTTTTTTTTTGCTGCTAAATTACCAAACTGACAGGCAGACATGCTGGAAGAGATGAGAAAGCATCTTTATGCTGGTTGCATGCAATTCCAAAAGCTATCTTAGGTACTGCAAGATATGGCAATCCCATGCTCATCTGCATGTGATCATGTCCTCTTCAAGCATCATGTCATGCCACAGTCTCCACAGCAACATATTTTTTTCAAAATTTCTGGCATATTAATAAGGAAAACACTGGTCAGATGCTTTATTCCATCTTAACCATTTCTCATGTATGTTTTTCTCAAATAGCCCTTTTTCACCTACAGTGGAGAATGTTCTTTAACTTCTAACAGGACCAAAATGTGCCAACCAGAGGCATACAGCACATAAATTTGCTTCAATGAGTTACATTTATTATGCAACATGCCACATTAAAATGTATGAAGCCTTTTAACTTTAGCCCACAGACATAAACAGAAACAACAGCAAGAAGAAAGAAAGGAGAAGATCTTGACTTATCTTTGTAGCTTGTTGTGCATTTCTGCACTCTGCTTTTTCTGTACAGGAAACTGTCCTAGGATTTGTAAGAAAAAGGAAGAAAGGTTTGTGCTGTGTTCTGTAGTTAAGGGCTTTACACATTCTCCATTGTAATCCTTTACTCTTGGAGCAGGCAGCTCTGTTAAAGGACAGTAAGTACAGAGCAGTGTGCAAATGCAGCCCTTCTATACTGGCAATAAAAGCTAGTTTCCTTTCTAAACCTGATTTCCATGATCGCCAACCAGCAGCTTAAATTTAGAGGAATTTTTCCATTTCTAATTCTCGAGGAACTGTCTTTTTGTATTTTCTGTCTGCTTAAGTAGAAACCATTTCCAGTGCTAATTCTGTGCTAGTCTTGCTCATTTAGACACAAGCCAAGCTCAAAAGCAGCATGTAGCTGCAGTAATAAAACAAAACTGCAGCCTCTGCTCTGATCTTGGTAGAGCAAATAGGAATCCATTATTCCAAAAATCTTTCTCTACATGAAGCAGTTTTAAGGACTTCATATTATCCCAAGCGAAATCTGTCCAGCATTCAGGTGTGTCCTGCCTCTTTCCAAAGGACAACAAGTTGCCCTACAACAGCCAAACCCATTTTTTCTTACTCCATCTGTGCCATACTAGCAAGAGAAAGTGTACCCCTGTCAAGCTACCCCATCACTGGCAGCCGAGTGGCACCCAGGAAGGTGCAGTACCTCTGCAGCTGGGGCATGTTCTGAGCTTGCAAAAGAGCAAGAGCACAGTGATATAATGCAGGCTACACTCTGACTCTCTTCTGATAGTCCCTGAGGACACTATGAAATGAAAAGGTCTTTGTGTCTGTACCACCTCCACTTTATGAAGTACAATAGTACATGACATGTTACTCCCACTTTCACTTCTCACAGCAGAGCCTAATTTTTTATGCTTCCTTTTGCTACAAACCACTGTGGTATTCTCTATTAAAAAGGCATTCAGTCTTTGGGACTTATCAGTCTGCAGTTCAGAAGGGCCCAGGCTGCAACACTTGGGCTATTATTCTATCCAAAAGTGCAACACAATGCCTTTAAATCTGTACATTCCCTCTCTTCTGCTACAGAATAAGCAAGGCAAAAAATGGTTCTGAAAGTCAATACGTTACAGAGAAGGATATGTTAAGTATAGCTGGGATAGTTAAACCAGAACCTCTGTTTACCATATTTGCTTCCAGATCTAGTGGGCTTTGCATGCTTGAGTGCATGAATACTGAATAGCATAATCTTTGTAGGAAAAGCAAAATCCATGCAAAACAGAAGCAGACCAGGTGTCACTGGTATAAAAGTCAAAATCAGCAGTACATGAGATGTATTCTCTCATGTTCCCATGAGAAAGTTTTCAACATGCATGTTTTCTTTTTTAGTCACCAAGCAAAGTTAGTCTCAGTACCCCCTGAGCCAAACAAGACTAAAATATATCTCTCAAAGCAAATACATTGCTTCAGCAAAACTTCTGAGAACACCCTGTTTAATTTGAAGGATCAAATTAATAGTGAAAGAAAATAAAATGGAGCTAGCACTAAACTGCTGTTTAGGAAGTCATTTCAGGCTGTTGATTATCTTCTGAAGAATGTTGTTATTTCTTACTAATGACAAATACTACATTCCCATCAGAATCTCTATTATATGTGTGTTATATGCCTTTCTCTGGAGGATGAAGATCTGGCTGCATACAATTAGTCTTGAGAATTAGCTATTATTAACAATTGAATTAATGCAGTCAATCCTTCTAAAGGAGTTTCTCACTAAGGACATTTGTTTGCCAAAGTCAAACTAGAGATGTCTATATAAACATTCTTGTGACATTCCCAGAAACATCAGTGCACCAGGAGAATTTACTGAATGCCGTGGAGGCAGAACATAATACCTCTGTTTTAACCACTAAGAATTCTAATAACAGTAGCTCAGTCACAGTGTATTTGTCACAAACCATGGAGATGAGTTGCTTTCTTCATAATTATCTGTCTCCAGCAAAAATGAAGGCAAACATCTAATATTCAGAAATAACTAAAGCTGGCAATCAATAAGATATTGTTTATTACATCACCAGTGTGCATAGACTGTTATAACTCATAAAAAGTTGTGAAGTCTATTGATTTTCCAAGATACTGACTTAAAACTGAGCTATATTTTCAAATCACTGAATTTACATGAAACTATAGTCATTACACCAAAGTGGGTTTTTCAGTCAATTTAAGAAGGTGCAATATTGTCAATACATATTGAAGGCACAAATATATCTGTGTCCAGAACATAAAGCTGCATATGCTACTGCATCAGTTGTTGTGAATGAAGGGGACTTATTGTTCTACAATAAGTAATGTACTTGTTTACAAGCTTATTCAATATATTCCTCTGAAGGTTCATAAAAGTGTGGTAAGCAATGGCCTAAAATTGAAATACTCAGGTTTTCCAAGTATAATAAAACTACTTCCATTGATTCCCACAAAGGCTCTTTACAATTGTAACAATAATTTGGCAAAGCAGAGAATGCTTGCTCATATAAAAAAGCTGACATTTTTAATTTCCATGTAGCTCAACAGCTTGTTATTTCCAATAACAGTAAATCAGCAACTTGTCTACCTTTCCCAAAAGGAACACTTTATTCACTATAAGGTTATGTTGTTCATTTAAATCTGCAGGGCAACAGGAACAAAAAAAATTATTCATTTTTTTAAATGACAAAATAATTAACTCTGAAAGTCATGCAAAATGTGCATTTCTCCACATATATAAAATCCTTTCCTTTCAAGTGGTTCTGCAGGGCAGGAAAGAATAGTTAATTATCACATACCTGTATGACAGGAATTTATTAGAAGCATTACTGCTGTATTTCAACATTGCAGGTAGTTTTCCTGACAGGAGTCTCCTTGCCCAGAATTAGTTATAAATGCATACCCACTTTTGATGTGCATTTAGATCTGACCAAGCAGAGCAGCCTCCTTTCTTCCTCTGCAGGGTGTGTTGTGTTCCTCTTTAGAGGTCGTTGGTGTAGGAGCAGTGCTGGAGAGCAAGAACTCAAACAAATATGCACATCTCCCATCTCCCATCCTGGTCTCCCAGTGTGACTTAAGGAAGGTCCATTTCAGGTCAAGGGTGGGAACCTTTAGAGATTTAGCTCTCTGTGGGTTTCTGTTACCCTCAAGCTTTCCTCCTATTTAATCAGGAAGAGGTGGAGAGAGGCAGACATGGCTGAGGTGCTCATGAGATTCAGCAAGATTCTGGGTTTGATTCTTCCATGCTTTTCACTGCTCTGTACCCAAGGCTTCCTAAATATTAGGAAAAGGAGGAGAGGAAGCCTGGAGCTACAAATCACATGGAAGGGATGCCAAAGAAACCTCTTGCCCTGGTACTCAAGCAAGAGTGGGGCATGGTACAAATTCTCTGCAACTCAATTTCCCTGGCTCTCACACAGGACTATCTAAAAATGAAGGGTTTGACCAACACAGACACTTTACCAGACTCTAAAGAATACTAAGGGGAAAAAAGGTAAGATTATCACAACCAACAGTAAACAGAATCACAGAATCACCAGGCTGGAAGAGACCTTCACAATCATCGAGTCCAACCCACGCCCTAACACCACCTCAACTAAACCATGGCACTGAGTGCCACATCCAATCTTTCTTTAAACACATCCAGGGACAGTGTCTCCACCACCTCCCTGGGCAGACAATTCCAGAAATTTATCACTCTTTCAGTACAAAACCTCTTCCTAACACCCAACCTAAATTTCCCTTGGCACAGCTTAAGTCTGTGCCCTCTCGTTGTGTCAGTTGTTGCCTGGAAAAAGAGACCAAGCCCCGCCCGTCTACAGCCAAATTTCGGGAAGTTGTAGAGAGAGAGAAGGTCACCTCTGAGTCTCCTTTTCTCCAGGCTAAACAACACCAGCTCCTTCAATTGTTCCTCATAGGGCTTGTGTTCCAAGCCCTTCACCAGCCTTGTCACCCTCCTTTGGACATGTTCAAGTGTCTCAATGTCCTTCCGAAACTGAGGGGCCCAGAACTGGAAATGGTACTCGAGGTGTGGCCTCACCAGTATCGAGTACAGGAGAAGAATGAACAATACGGACCACTCTAGCTGCCCCTTTAAGAGATGTCAGATTGGCTTTCTTAATGAAGGGTTAAATACTGAGAAATAAATTTTTCTGTTCGGTGGCACGTGTGCCTTTACAGATTCCTATGTGCCACAATTTGTCTCTCATCCAGAACATTTTCCCAATGCCTTTTTTTTTTCAGTATAAAAGCAAATAGCCCCTTACCATTTTCACAAGCTTGCTTAAGTACCAAACATACTAGAAGCCGACATATTTCCATGCATGGGTGGCAGAAAGGAGGGTACAAATTGAGCCTAATTCATGTAGTTCCATATTTGGAAGGGAAAATGAGCTATGCAAAATTTCCAGAGGCAATAAAGGCAGGTTTTTTAATACAAAAATCTGCCCTTATGGGAATAAGGAGAAAAACCTTTGAGTTCATCAAGTATTTTAAAGTAACTGAGCCATCCTCAGCATTTGTGGTCTATCACTCTATGGGGAGAAGGAGAAAAAGATTTTCCAACATTTTTAATGGCACTGGATATATTTGGATCATTATAACTCTACCTACCTACACCATCTGGATTGTGGCATCTTTTCTTCTCAGTTATTAGACATCCAGATAAAGGATTTTATTTGTTTATGCTTTGTTCCCCACAGGTAAATATATATTGATATGGGAGGATAATTTAAATCTGTTACAAAAGTGAAAAAATAAATATCGTATACGTAAGTTACCAGGGGTTCTTTTCCCAGGAATCATAATCAAAAGTCAAAGCAAATAAAAACTGAATGGATTTAAGTATCCATAATCGTATCTCAAGCATTGCTACAGGGTCTCCAAAAAATCTGCTCTTTTCAGCAGGTCCTGAGATGCCCAAAATTTCCTTAAAATGAAAGAAACCACAAAGCCAAGCACTTCTGTATGTTGGTAACTGAAAACAAGCTGCTCCAAGTGATACAAAGCTTTAACCTAGGATATCTCAGGGAACCAAGGACAATAAATTTTGAACATTGCCTATCCCTTTCTGAAAAATCAGCTCCAAAAGGCACTAAACCACAAACCAGATCGAAACAACATAAAAAACCAGTCTTCCTCACCACCACGCTGGTGTGGGCTCTCATTCCCTTGGCCAAGACCTCATTAAAGAGGCCCCTGCAGAGTATTTGCTGCAGGAACACCTGCTGCAGTGTGAAAGGCAACTGCCCTTAGAGCTGCTTGTTCACACATTTTGCAGAAAGGTACTAGCAACCACACAAAAACCAGCAGGACAGAGGGGCAGAGCCCCCTGTACCTCCCCCAGGGCAAGAATGGAGAAATTGCCAGAAGCTCTGTAGCATATGATGGAAGAAACTGAATCCTGATAAGATTTTGAAACATAATAGCAAGAAACACGACTTAAGGTATGGCAACCAAAGAGCATCATTTTTAATATCAAGAAAAAAATAGTAATTTCTGAGCTGGGTAAGTCAAGCCTTTATTGCTAAACCAGCTTAAATTAAAGCAGGTGGCAAACTGCTATACTTTGTAACCAATGAAAACATAAAAATCAGTTTCACAAATTACTCCTTAGCATTCCAGTTGTAGCAAGCAGGAGATTCAGGAAAGCTTATTTTAATTAAAAACTTTATTTTTCATTACAATTCACAGTTTATGCATGGCAAGGAGAACCCTTGCCATGTGGACATTCAGAACACTGTGCTGGGGAGACAAGGGTCTTTGTTATAAGAGCATTGCTCGGTGCTGTGTCATGGAACTTTCTTAGTTTTAAAAGCGTACTCTCTGTAAATGTTAATTGACTGATATTTACACTGAATTTACATATTAACTTATATTTATTAGAAAACAAGCTAAGCATCCAAAAAACATGAACATTCATATCTTGCATGTTATCTAATGGTCAGAGATGCTGTAAGATTTGCCACTTGAATCATGCCCAATCAGCAAAGTCCCATTCTTTTTTAATTTACAGAGCCTAAATTTTTCTTTAAGGCCTGTTCTATTCATTTTATGTACAGCCAGGTTACAATAGACTAACATAAGGAAAAAAATGCAAAATTATCCATTCCATCCTGCATTTCTTCTGAATCTCATGTACACCTATAAGCAAAACAGAAGGTACAAAATTAATGTGTTTTCTTAAAACCAATAAAGAAAACCCATAGTCTGGTTTAGATCTGCTTCTTGTCAGCCTATCCTGTCTGAACAATCATCAGTATTCAGATTGTGCTATTTATCAGCTCTTCTTCATGCCTGCACTGATATTCAGAGCCATCTCTATTTGAAATGTAGAAAGTCACAGTGATACCAGTTTCAATTGCATTCCCACGTTAGCCACAGCTCTGGCACAGGCAGCCCACGTGACATTCAGGAAAGCACTCTGCCAGGATTCCTGGGTAAAATATCATGTAGCCTCTGGGGTAACTTGACTTAAAAAGGAAAATTAAGATTCCTTTTCATACCAAATACCTGGCAGAAGGTTTATGCTTATTAAAAATAGCTGTATTCTTATGCATTGTTTTTTGGATGTGATTGTTAGAACACAGCAATTAAAAGCTTCCCTCTACCTCTCATCAAAACAGTAATTTTTATTTGCTCTTGTCATCTACCAAATGATTTAGTGATAGATAAGCTGCAGATTTTTTTGGTACATCTGATGCAGAGAAAAACAACTGCTGAACACTGCTTGGAAAACTGAGACCTGAAAAGGATCTGCAAATCCTACAAGTCAGCATGAACAAGTATCAGCTGGACCTGAGTAAAACAAAATGCTTCTGGGGGACAGGTTTGCAACTTTTGAAACTGCAGTGCCTTTAAATTTGGAGCTAAGAACGTCAATTGATGATTGTTGAGTTTTGGCATTCATTCATGCTGGTTGGTATCTTCACAACAGACACCTTTGAAACACCATCATTTCAAGAACGAAAGCTTAAATGAAACACATTTCTCATGCAAAAAACCCAAACAAACAAAAGTTGTACAGGAACTGTAGAGGTTCTTGTTCTTCAAAAGATAAGGCACTGACCAAAATTTCTTAGGTAAAAGGCTGCATAAGTATTTCTTGCCATTTACAAATGTGTTGTAGTCCAGAAATGGTCCATTCCTAGGCTCAGTAAGGTAGACCCTGAAATTTTAAGGACTGATCCCTCAAAGCTACATTGTTACCATAAACAAGTGAGATTCATTCGTGAGGCCATATGGCACATTAGAAGTGAAAAACAGTCTGGGCAGATAAAGGCAGAAAACATTGCTTGTTCCAGCATCTTTTGGAAACAGCAGTGCCATTCGTCTTTGTGTCTCTGAAGAGATGCGATGGTAACTCGGGACTGTAGTTTTTCTGTGGAACTCATGCACACATATAAAATGCTGCTAGCACTGGTCATCGACAGGGTGGAGAAAAAAAGGTGGATGGCTACTCTAAGCCAAGAGCTTCCCAAGGAATGAGATCCAAAGTCATGGCTACTTAATGTTCTCAATCACGGCTATCTCTTCTGCTGCACAGTGCGGCGTCAACCCATTCATGTAAATGCTGTCTGTCTTTGTCAGAGCTGGCAAGAGGTCCTTCTCGCTGGTCAGGTGGTTCACTGACAGTGTTCTCTTGCAGGGGGTCAGGTCTTGGTTGTGGTTGACGGCGAGTTCTGCAGAGAGCTTCCTTTTGATGGAGGTGGCCCGCTGGAACTTGTCGTAGATCTCCACACTCAGGCGCCTTCGGGTCTCCTTGAACTCAGCGGTGACATTGGCTGTCCACTCGGCAGCGTGGGCTCTGAACTCCCCAACCTGCAGCAAAAATCAGGAATAAAACAGAGGCATTATGGCACCAAGGACTTCAGACACTCTTTATCTTCAGGAGCCTGGTGAGAGTGCAGGGCTGCCAAAGAGCTGCCGCTGCTGCCGGCACAAATTTCTCATGCCAAAGACTCAGTCTTTTATTGACAGCAACTAAAGAAGAAATGTTGTGCTAGTAAGAGTTAACAACAACTCCAAAAACACAAATAAAAATATTTACTGCTTTTTTTTTTTGTATTGAATTGTTATCATAGCCAGCAATACAGGGAAGCTGCAGAGGCTTGACAGCTGCACAATACCCAGCTGGACAGGGGATGCTTAAATCCCGGCAATCCAGGCTGTGTTATATATTGTTACTAGGGTGAGGGTTATTTATGAGCACTTTCACTGTCTCTGGAAAGATCCTTGGGAAACTTGGCAAAGAATTTTCTATATTTAGACAGTAGAGCATTTTTAAAGGGAACCATCAGGTGTTTGCTTTCTGTTTTCTGTGCTAGCTCAAACATAGCGCCAACACAGCAATAGTTAAAAGTCACCTCAGTGGCACGTCTGCTTCCCACCCTGAATCCCAAATCATCCTTATTTTTCCTCAGATATGGCATAAGGTAGACCCAGCAGATCTACTCTGAAGTAAACTATGGCCTGTCATTTATTTACTATTTATGTTTTTGCACTTGTATTTCAGTCAAACCAGTGTTAACACTAAGTAAGTTATGTAGGTAACTAACAGAGGCACCCTTTGATGATATTACCTCATTACAACTGCAAAGGAAATAGATTATTTATCTTTAAATCTCTGCTCCCTAATCATCTTAACACTGGGAAGGTACAGCCAGGGAAGATAGACCACTCATAAACATAACTCCAAAGAAAAGCACTTCAGGAGAATTTAACCCACATAAATTGGTCTGATTGGTACTGCTCAGTCCAGAATTTAAATCACTAGCATGAAACTGTGACTTGGTAAGCACAGAAACGAAAAAAGAGTTTACACAGAGAAATATAGGGAGCAAACTGTCAGAGAAAAAAACACAAGCCTATCCATGCTTTGCAGTGCAGGGGAAAACAGGAATATAATGAAGGTAAAAAATTAATCAGCTCATCCAGGAGTGACAGGGTTTCAGGAAAACTTTCCCCCTCCAGAAACAAAACAAGAAGATCTCTTTACCCAAGGGTCATTTTATTACATTCGTCTCCACTTCAGTGAAGATGACAAATGTGGACAAATGTGTATTTTCTAAAACAAGGGTAATTATCTGCAATACACAGAAGACTCACCTAGCTGAATGATTATTAGTATTTAATTTGTGCAGCTAGGATCAGACACACAGTGCTTTAGATCTGAAAATAATGAAATCTGCAATGCTGAAACATCTCAGCTACTCCAATATTTTTACTTGTAGTAAACAAGTAATAAAAATATGATAAAAAGTATCAGTGCACACCCTGGGGCAGTTTTCTCTTTTTCCTATGCCTTACTAAAGCCAGGCTGCTCAGGTTCTGGAGCATGGTTCTGTCTGGGGGAGTAAAGAGCCAGTGCACAGGTTTCTATTTTACTGCATATATGTATCCCTCACCAGCTGTGTAAGCATTTAACAGACCAGGTATTTTGCTCAGGCGCACATCTCTGGCATTGCATATGGTCACATTCAAGAGATGCTGTCAGGCTTTTAAATTATGTCTCAGCACAATTGAACTGTCTCCCTGTAACATTTCATTTTTTTTTTTTTTTTTTTTTTTTCAGTTCCCGTGTGATTTCGTGTTGTCCAGGAAAGAAAATCACCTGGCCTTGCTTCTGAAGAAAATAAGTCTATGTAAACTCTTGGACAGGCTCAGAATGTTCCTGGTGATGGTCCTGTCTCACACAGGGCAAGTTGCTCTTGGGCATGCAAGTTAACCAGGAGAATCTTCAAAATTGTAGTTCTTGGGCTATCTGATGACTGAATTATAATCAGATTTTTTTGTGGAAGCAAGTTTATGCAGCCAGCTGAAGAGCATCAATAATGTGCCTTTGGAGAGAAGCTCATTCTAATTAAGGTGGTGTGGAACATTAGCATGGTGGACACAATTTTACCTGCCCAAACACCAAAGTTGTGATGTTGGTTTATATTAAAACAGTAAGAAAAAATACAAGTTAAAACATGCTGTTAGTAATGCAATGACTAAGTGGAATCAACACACATTAGTAGCAAAACAGAGGGAATTGGTACACGTTAGAAACCAAGAGTTCAGTGCTGTTTGAACTATACATTCCCCAAATCACTGCTCTCACTCCTTATTTTTCATGTGAGCTGAAATACATTCAAAAATGTTATCCCTGCTAAATTAAGCTCTTAGTTCATGGTACTTACAGACTCAAGCACAAAGGGTTATAAGGAAAGAAACATGCAATTTTAACTACCTGTGTACATCAATAATTTGCTTATTTGCTCCTTGATCCATAAGGACATATCTTTGTATGTTCAGGTTTTTTCTGTCCTTAGGTTATGAGACTTTATCACACTGCATTACAGCTCCTCTTCATCTGGGTTTTGGCAACCAAAAAAATGTCTTATGCAAAGCCACTGAAATGCCAGTTGCCTGTGCAGCTCAAAAAAATCGAAATTCTTAGCATATGTACCTACACTAACAACTACTTACTTTTCTCCAGCTCTCTTGCCTCATTACAGCACAGCTCTGTAGACTCTCCAGCTGTCATATTTGGGGGCAGTGTGACATGAGGACAAGGCCTCTTAGTCACAGAAATTATTGACAGCTACATACTTAACATAAGGCTGAATGTCACAAAATATTTCAGAAGCAATAGGAAAAACAAGTCACAGTGATAGCACCTGACTCAGCCATACAAGAAGCAGCAATAATCTGGTGACAATTCTCACTCTAACCTTCAGGGAAGAGAAATGCCACTAGTAATGGGGAAGCAGTCCCTATCCCAGCTCCTGAATTGACTTCCTCCACATCAAAATCCAAATTAGACTGCAAGGTGTTAGACATATTTCACAAGGAGTATCAACCTAGCTACATTGAACATCAACAGCTAGTAAGTTCATTATGTATTTAAGAAGCAGGAAGCAGCACCCTACTGCCTTATGATTTCAGGAAAGACAAGTCTCAATAACAAGTTCTCAAGAATTATGGTATATAGTAACACAACTAAATATTCCACACAGAACACATCACCACAAAACCAAACCAAACAAAAAAAAAAAAAGGACTCAATCCAAAACCCAAAATCCTCAAACCCAAAAAAAACACCCCAAAAACAACGTCCACAACTTTTCTAACAAATGAACAGCACTGACTCAATTCCTTGCCCAGCACAGTTTCCCTGGCCTCCAGCTACCATTGCCAGGATATTCCATATGATCAGCACCATATCCAACAGCCCTATGGGGATGTCTCAAATACCACAGATTGTCTCCAAATGTCTATGCCAATATATCTGTACCTGTGATGAAATTATTTCCACCTGTGGTAGAAATCTCAGATTTACTCTAGTAGGATACAAGGAGAAATTGCCTCCGAACCATTTGTGAAGAATGTTCTACTCATTCCTGTTAAAGTCACTTTTGGGGGTTTTGGGAGGTTTGTGTAGTGAAAAACAGACATCAATAAAATACTGCATGAGCTTCCTGAATGATCAAACAGTTCCCAGGCTGCACACATACACCACCACCAGTATAACTTCAAGACAGATATACTAAATTTGACAGAACTAGGAAATAACCACGGACTTTAAGCCATCATTCCTACACCTACTCCTGCCAAAATCCATCTAAATGAATAATGTCCTAAAACTGGCTCTCAGTCAATATCTCTAGCAGGACCAAAAGTTCCTATTCAGTTTCATTGCCACTGTGTTTTAGCTTTCTGTCTAACTGGGCTCCACACTCAGCTAAAGGCCAGCAGCATAAGCCAGAATGTAAGTATGTCTAAGGGGATGCTACTGTTAAAACTAAAAAAGCATTTGAACAGACTAGAGCACCTGCTTTGTTCTCCACTACCTTTACTCTAATTCCTTACACTTGTCAAGAGTTTAAGAATCTTTCTGGACACTCACGAAATTATCCAAACATTTATTCACGCAAAACTTCCCTCCATTCAGGAAGACCACTCATCCTAGTAAGTGTCTGGAAAGCACAAGCCATGTAGCCATACACAAGTAATCTGTATTTTGAATTAAGACACATCTGTGCTCTAGCAGGAAAACAAACAAACAAACATACAAAAGCACCATTAAGGACATCCTTAAATAAACCAAGACAAATGCACTTGCCTAATTTAACTTTGCTTCTCTGTCTCAGGGATATTGTGAAAAACCCCAACATTACAGTACAATCAGTTAATCTGCTTCTATTTACAGAGTAGGAAGAAAGATATCCTGCTTGGATGAAGCTCAGACACATGACATGAAAGTTATGATATACTCAGGAGGAGATAAACCACTGAGTAGCAAATAAGAAAAAAAAAAAATAGTGTTATATATATGTCATGCAGGAAAATGAAAACATATATTTCAAAATTATGTGTGCAGCTTTTTCTGTCATAGCTGTGCTTTATGTTGTTTCCCTTTGGCATACAGGGCTCATACATTTTATGATGAGCATGATAGTGCAAGCCAAAAAAACTGAATTTAAAAAACAAGTAGATGAGCTGGAGGTATCCATTTTACTACATTTTAGAGTGCAAAAATGTGCCCTTCCTTACAGATATTCTTGACAGTCTAGATGTTCCCCACTATATAATGCCTAACATTTATCCCTAATGCATTCTCCAAATTTTCATAGCTTCATTTTTCCTCTCCAATGTACTTTATCTTACTACTTAAAAATAACACATCCAATTAACCTCTCTATGATATGCTACTCAGACAAAACTAGAAAGTGCCTTACATGTCAAATTATGCAGGCAGTAGAGTACAGAACATAACATTTTGTCTTAGTTCTGAGGAAACTCAGAGCTCACAGAAATTTTTCCCGAAGTTCCTTTTAAAAAAAAGTGTAGGTACAGAGATGGGTGATGGGTTTAACAACTCAGCTGCTGGGTGTGTTTGTCCCTGAGTGCATAGGAGGGGTTTCCTACCTGCTGTCTCACTTTCCTGCCGTTCTGGGCAAGCATATGGCACCTTTTCCCATCCAAGTTGCTGCTGGACACAAGCTTCTATTCACTACCTCAGCTGGCTATAGGTTAGAGAAGACCAGAATGCAGAAGAGAAAAAGATAAGCTTCACAAAAAACTTTTAGTGAAACCCGTGCCTTTGCTGCACATTAAGGGAATCTCATTTATAGTCCACATAAAATTCCCAACCCAGTGATCTGGCTTTCAGTATTTCTGCTTTTATAGTGTTATTGGTATATACCCAAAATAGCTGTGGACAGGTGTGTAGAGAAGAGTGTGCTCTACTTGTTTTTAACGGTAAACAGCCACAAAAATACAAGAAATACCACAGGCACTAACTGAGGTACCTATGCTGAGCTTTCTCAGGTATTTAACCACCCTCTTCTACTTGATCCTGTCAGGACCTCAGTTCTGCAGCAGAGAACTCTTCTTCACCAGGGCTTTAAGGTAACAGACTTTAATTTCAAAGTGAATGGCACACATGAAGCAGTAAGGGATGCTTATTTTGGTTCTACTTCACTGGTATACACATCCCTCTGTTTTTCAGACAAATATCAGAGGGAAAAGGCTCTCTTTCATGAAATTGTCATCTTCTGGGGTAAGGTTTCAATTACATAGACAATTGTGCTTTTGTTGCCATGGTGGTCAGAAATGTTTTGGGAACAATGCTTTCCTGATGGAAAATGGATTATTCAGTCTGGTAAAAAGCAATGCTCACAAGTTCATTCTGGTGAGCAATGATTGTTTGGTTTCACCCACATAACTTCCATGAACACATCTGATGCCTTGGATGAAATAAACCACATTCTCCAATGGGAATGCAGAGAGCCCACAAATTTTGATTATTTTATTTGTGGAGGAACGCCTATGGTGGCAGCTGTGGGAATATCTCTTGTGGAGATGTGACAGATGGCAGATGCAAGAAATGGCCTTTTCATCTATCATGGTTTTATTCAACAAAATAAAAACAGCCTAAAAATATTATTAAAAAATCATGCCTACAAAACAGAACCAGATATACTAAAAGTGAACACAGTTATTTTGTTCTACCTTTGGTTTTTCCATAAATGTTAAGGCTGCTGTGTTAGGTATTTCCTCAGAACTATTATTGAATATTGCCCATCAGATAGCTCTTTGCACAGAGCTGCATGTGTGTATGTCTCAGTAGTGTAGACAAATTATGGGCCTGATTATCTCACTCTCTAACACTCTGCTTTGTTATTAACTTCCAAAAATTAAAAAAAAAAAAAAATTGACATTTTCCCTTTAAAAATAGTTTCTATTCAGTTGTTTCAGCTTCCTCAGAGAACCATCCAACCCCTCTTTCATCCTGATGAGAGTGAATGACATGCACCTGTATTAGCCACAAGAAACTACTTAGGTTTGCACAAAGCTCTACCAGTTGAGCCTAAGGTGATTCAGGAGAACAGTGTGTATCCTCTGCCTGTGCTACACAGCCAAGGAATAGCTGCAGCCAGGAATAGCAAACATTTTGAGAACTATACTAGAAGCATAATAAAACCCAAGCCACAGGCAGCTGAAAGACTGACTTCTTTCTCCCAGAAGAAAGAGACAACAACTGTTTCGTAACTCAATGGACTTCTTTTATCTTATAAAGGTATGCTAATAAAGAACAAACATGAAAAAAGGAATTATGATTTTTACTTGGTAGTTAGTAAAGAACAGTTATAGTAACTACATGGTCAAGTCCCAGCAAGAACTGTTTATTTTTTAAATAATATCAATATCTGTAGTGATATTTGTGTATTAAAGCTCCACTTTGGCTGTTCATCACTAATATTACAACTGCTCCTATCACAATCCCTTGTGAAAGCAAGTATTCCATAGCTTCTTCAGTCCCTTTTATCTGCAATTGCAAAGCATTTTCCTCAATGTCAACACACCTACTTGCAAGGGCATTCTCCTGAACTGGCTTTGTCTGGGGACTCATCCTCAAGACAGCTATCAGATTCATAAATTCAGCATTAGTAACATGTTCTGGAGTCTTTTCCTAACAATATCCAAGTACTGAAATTATACTAAAAAAAAAAAAAAGTCAAATTTTCAGGAATGTTAATCATGAAAATGTCAGTGACATCTAATCTGGAATCTTTTCAGCCCACAATAGAGTAAACCACAGATATATTTACTGCTGTCACAAAGGATTGATTCCATCTTATCTCCAAAAATTAAGATTTCTCAATGTAGACCATCATAACATGCATTCTGGGAATCTTCATGGGTAATTAACTCCAAGAAATGACATTGCTATAACTGATCTCTCTTTAATCAATTTCTCTTATTATGAAGTATAAGTCTCTTGCCCTAGTTTTATTTTTGCAAATTCAATAGCTCTTGCCATCACTCCCTTGCTGCATGCAGCCTTCACTGGAGTAATTTTCTCCTTCCTTGAGTACTGTGGGAGAGCAGGGCCAGGCACAGGGCTTGGCATGAGAGACACTGACAGTGTCCCCATGCCTTGGGCCATGCTGCTCCTCATGGAAGTGTATTTGGCAGCACATCTCTTGTAATCAGCACCCCAGCAGGACCTGGTACTCAATGTGCAATAACAAAACAGCAGTATCTAAACACCTGGTATGCCCAGCTAAGAGGCATTATACAAATATAAATATAACCACAGCAAAACTGTGTCAATGTTATCTGTGTGTGTCCTGAATCTGAAGTGAAGCAAGCATCACATGGGCAAAGTACACAAAACTATGAGGAAAGATCTCAAAAAAGTGTCAAAAGCCATCAGCTGTTTAGTTTTCCTGGAATTGTCAGAACAAGATGTTCTTTCCTATTCATTATTGCACATATTACCACAGCAGACTTATAAAAAACTGATCAATATAGAAACTCAGTATTACAGACTGTTGCTAGGGCAGATTCAAGAACATCACCAGGATAAGTTAAACTCATAAAAAGGAAGAGATCAAACTGCATTCAGAACCAGGTCAGTAATTTCCATCTCCTCCTTACACCAATACCACTCTTTATTCATCCCTGAGACTCAGGGCTGTTATAGAGAGACTGTATTCCCACCTTTTGTTTTGGGATTGTTTTGGTCGGGTTATTTGTCCTGTTGCTAGTCAAATTTGACTGGAAACATGAGGTTGCTTTGACTGTAGAAGAATTTTATATTTCTCCCAATCTCATAGAAATTATTAAAAACAATCACCTTCTGAATGTGGCTGTTCCTTCTCAAATAGACTTTTTTGCACATCCTGGATGTATAAGAAAAAAAAAAAAAACAAAACCCTCTTGATAGTCTTGACAGACTTCTCTTCAAGTTATTTCCTTGACAATTTTTTTAGCTCTCTGCACTCTTTCTGAAGTTTAGATCACAAATCTAGGGATTGTTTTCTGGTCACACACCTTTTAACAACATCTGCAGCAGTAGCACCACTTTCCTACAGAAACTCAATGATCCCCTGCTAGCACATCTTGCAATTGTTACCCTTATTAATCACTGCCTTGCAAAATTACTTTGAATGCCATGGCTTTCATATTATACTTGTCTCCCACAAATATTTGCAATTCAGTGCTTTCTAGGAACAGACTTCCATCACATCAGTCTGACCAATCTAGCAAACTTGTGGATATAAAATTCTTTAAACTGCTGCAGTTCGGTTTGGTTTTTGGTTGGTTGATGTTTTCTTATCTCTTGGGTTTTCATTTTGGTTTTTTGTTTGCTTGTTTTTCTTTTATATTTTGGATTGCTTGTCTGTTTTCTTTTGCCAGGAGGTGGAGGGGTTGGTTGGAGTGGATATAAGAAAAGCAAAAGCCCAAATGGTTGGTTTGTGCAGCAGAAGCTGACCCATCTCACTTGGAACAGTACGAAATGGACCAGCAAATTGACTCATATCTTTGTAAACAGTCTCTGATCACCAGACTGAAGAGTTATTCTCCACCATCTTCATTTCTAAGTGAATGGATTTTATTTCTTGAAACAGGGAGAGGCAGGTCAAAAGTTCATTAACCAACTGAGTAACTTCCTCCTCTTTGGTTATACACCCTCACTACACAGCCTCCAAGGACAATCTGTTTGCCTGGAGCACCAAAACCCTTCCAAACTGTTTCTCACTTGAGTCCACTAATTTTTTCCATCTTTTCACACATACAGCCTACATCTAGGGTCCATTTTCAGGGGATATGAGAAATGGGCTTAAGTTCTCTTTATGCTGGGACCCTTATGCTGGGTGGCCACCTTTAGCCTGAAGCTAATAAAATGGCAACAAATAATATAGGGAGCGCAATAATCTCCATGGCATCATCATGACAAGTCTAATTCTGTTTTGACAGGCTTGAGTGACAGCTCTGTCACTGGTGCCAAGAAGATTAAACTGAATGATGACTCAGATGAGTCAAATTTGTTGATTTTGTTTATAAATATTAAATATAGCAACTGCCTCTTGAATTTCCACAAATTAATGTGTTATTTCTCATGAAATGTTAGGCTTGGTCTGCAAATCTGAATCCATGTTGTTCAATTCAAAAGACAGAGATGCAGCATGAAAAAAAATCACTTGTCCAAAATGAGCCAATATCTAATATAAGTCAGTCACCTGGACTCCTGGTATACATTGAAGAGAATAGGCTCCTCTAGGATCTATGGCCCAACAATCTTGCCTGAGGTTGTTGGTTAGGTAGGCATTTTTGCTGAAAATGCTGGAAATCAGAAGCTGCTGCATACAGAAGTAAAAGAAAAAATATGACAAGAAAAAAAATCCTGCTGAAAATTTACCTTTCAAAGAGACTAAAATCAGAAGATTTTAAAAGTGCTCTGAGTAATCAGAGTGTAGGGAATAATGAAGAGGAGGGAGTTTAAGCCAAGCTAGCACAGCTGAAGCTGAACTTCAGAGACAGATCGCCTACTTAAGATTACAGCACACAGCATGTTCCAGTGACTTTCTGACACTTCATCTATCTTACTGTATGAACTGCTTCCAGATCTATCCTTCTAAAACTCCCACTTCTGTCTCTACTTGTCTTTCACTTCCCTCCCCATTTGATGCATTCAAAATTCTCTAGAGTGTTTCAGGAGACAAAAGTCACTTGAGCAACTGACTGACATACTGGTTATATGGATTTTAATATCAAAATATTGTAGCTTTGTGTCTTAGTGCATATCTGATCAGATTTTTTTTGTCTCAGATCCACTTGGATATGGCAAGCTTTGCTGGTAGAATATTGAAAAAAAATACATCTTTTATTTTGTTGAACAGTGAAATGCATTATCACCTCAAAGTCGTAATGTAAACTGCTACTTAGAAAAAATACAACTGCATTAAAATATATATATGAATTGAACTATAGATTTTAGGTAATATTCATTTACAGCATGCTTCCTCCCTGGAATCAGGAGGACTTCCCTTCATACCCAAAATATGCTGATGTTTATTGATAGTTTTTACCTTGGACTATAGGAGAAGGCAAAAAAAGAGATTATGGCTGCCTATGAAAAGATATACTTCTGATGATACATAGTTTTGGTTGTTGGAGGGAAGTAAAGAAGGTCTTTTCAACACTTGCAACCTTTCTGTCTTCCTTCTGGACTCGAGTAATAATCTCTAAACTTTGCTGCTTGGTTTTAGACTGCTGAAACCAGCACAACTGATCACTACTGAATGATCTACTCCTTCCAGTATCTAAAACATAGTGCACTACTGGTTTTTTTCATGGAAAGCAGGATAAAAGTCCTGTAAAAAAGTCTTCTTTATTTGTATGTGTTGATCCCCATACCAATCCCAATAATGTTCAGGAAGGAAGGTTTTTATCATCCTATTTCCTAGAAAATACATTAAACTGCTTCAGTATTCAGTGTGCATTAATCACAGCTCTGTAGATTTTATCATGGACTCTGTATCTCAGTAGGTTTTAATATATAACATTGTTTTCAACTTCAAAGGCTACCTTTAGGTATAAGGGGCTATTTCCCCAAAGACTGACAGAACACTTCCCTAAGACAGTTAAAAAAATACATCCCATACTTTGAACTAGGGTTTTTCATTGCCCTCATGTATATTGGAACTGCAGAGAGGTTCCTCTGCTATAATCTGCATCCATAGAACCTGGAACTGCCCTCTGTAAATTTGGTTTAACTGGAAAAAAAAAAAAGGGCAAGAGATCCAGTCTCATCTGGCTTCTTCTGGCACAGAAGAGACTTGATAACTACATTTCCACTAAATTCCTTCCATTTTCACTCAGATTTCCCCAGGCAGATAGCAAGAATGAGCTAAGAGCAGAAGTTTTTATCATAAAATGAAACCTGTAAAAAGTGAATATTTGTAAAATGTAAAATTGGTAAATTTATAGCCAATCTTATAACAAAATACAATATATTTGTATTACTTTCTTTCTACAAAGTTTCATTAGGATAGAAGAGAAAAAATAAAACAAAAACTTTCTATCTAACACACAACTTAAGGTATGTCATAATTCAATTCTCAAACTGGTCTCTGCCATTGTTAAAACTACAGAATTTTAAACTGCTAAAGCATTTTATTTCTGTTACCAATTCACACACATGCCTGAGCAATGGGTTAAGAAGTAGGGAGGGAGATTTCTGACCATCAGAGATATTATTAACTGAACAAATGGCACCAATTATGTTATGTCTGTCTTTAATCTAATATACATGAGACTTGTATACAGCAGTATTCCCAATACCTGGTTCAGCCAAGACAATTTGGATATATCTGAAGAATGAGATTTTCCTTGCTGTAGACAAAATGAATATTCTTGTTTAGGCTATAAAGGTGAGAAAGAATGAAAAGATGAACTAGGTTACACATTCCCAGTGCCTGGGAAAAGAAAGCTCTGCACTGCATTACCTGGCAAACAGTTTTCCTGATAAAAACAAGAATGCTTTTGATGTGTTAGAGGTATTCTTGACTTTCTTCAATTCACGTGTCTTTAAATATTTTCCAAAGTTAGACTGTATTGAAATAGATATATTTCAAGATAGACTAATACACACAAGATACTTCAAATTTCAAACATTCTTAATATATTATCATCAATATGAGATGAAAACCTCAGTGTGCTATATAGTCAACATATTAAGATCTCTGGATAAGATGCTGTCTGGATAACAGAAAAGAATATGAGAAAATTGAGGTTAAATATTAAATTAATTCTAGAAAATAGTGTGAAGCACTAAAATGTGTCAACAGTGTCTGAAAAAATACAGCAAAAAGAAACCTGGAGAATATTTTTTGCATAGTCTGAAGTCATAGTGCCTCAGTCACATCGTATTTTTTCCAAAACATCCAGACACAAGTAACCCAGGGAAACTAAAGACAGTTTAGGAAATTCCCCAAGTTGGGAACAGACAGAAGGAGACTCTCTAGAGGAAACACCACGCTTAGAATCATAGAATATCCTGAGTTGGAAGGGACCCACAAGGATTATTGAAATCCAACTCTTGGTCCTGCACAAAAATTCCAACATGTGCCTGAGAGCATTGTCCAAAGGCTTCTTGAACTCTGGAAGGCTTGGTGCTGTGAGCACTTCCCTGGGGAGCCTGTGCCAGTGTTCTCCTGCTTCTTCCTATCGCAGAGAGAAAAATGGGAGACCCTAACCAAATTCTGAAGTTCAAAATAACCCAGCACAGCCATGCAGGTCACTGGCATTGGAATTGATGCACTGGTTTCCCTGCAGCCATTGTAGGCTCTGTAAGTTTGCCTGTTAAAGTGCTTTTCTAGAAAAGAGAATTGCATCTTGCAAGCCGCTGAACCTGCAAATGGGAGCACTCGTGTGGTACCTGCTGCTCCCTGTGTGTGAACGAGCAGAGCTCGTTGTGGAAGCAAGGTCATAAATACCCTTTCAATTTTACAGCATGTGGCAGAAGATGACACTCTTGAACTGAAATGTTCAAACAAATATTGCCCTCTGTTTCAGGGCTAAGTGCTTATGGATTGCCTGCTGAAAGTGTACTTACAGCAGACCTGTCACAGTGCTGTCTCTAACCACAGAGCCATGAGCACAGCAAAGGCAATGCAGAAAGGCTTCCCACCCCACATTCCTCACAAAGTGGTTTTAGTCCTGCCCAGGAGCCCAGCTCCCACCCTCCTGCCAGCAGCACCCCTGCTCCTGCTCAGGAGGTGGCAGGCACCCTGAGGGGTCAGTGAAAGCACACAAGGGTAAGCTTCCCTTCAGAGCAAAGGCTTTGGGAGCTCAAGGATTGCAAGGAATACATCTAGGAATTGATGCCATGCCCTACAGCTAGGAAAACAATATAAAATAATGTAAGTAGCAGGCCACTGCACAGTAGCCAAGGTATTCATTCCATCAAAAACAAATTAGAGTTTTTGTGTTTGAGTATCATAAATCAACTGATGCGTGCAAAGGAACTCAAGCTAAATTAGAGGGAAGTAATATGTTGCTTCAAACAAAATTAATTTCTCCGACTTCCAGTAAAACCTGAACTATGAACATTACAACTGAAGGAAATTTTATTTACCCTCTAACATTTTCAAAACCTGGACATTTTCTTAAATGACAAAATTTAAAGTAAAATACTATTGCATCATTGGAATAGTAAATGCACATTTAAAAGTGAAACATACTGAAAGCAATATACCTGACTACAAGCATCTTCTTGGAAGATATTATGTACATACATACACCCAGGGATATTTAAATAATTTAATTAAATAATTCATTCCAATATCTTGCTTAATATGAAAGGTTATTTTTCTTACCACTACAAAACATAGTACCTCAAATATTCTACTTAAGTACTCTCTTTATATACCTACATCCCTTATAGAAACAAAGCAGAATGATAAATCAGGTGCAACTCTTCATATACACTTAGTTTAATTATACATTTAATCTACTTTTCTGTGCAGACATGTGAAAATAAAACACTGTGTTTGAATGGGCTGCTACATAGTTTCCTGCAGTTTGAGCTGCAGCACTACTGTTCATACAGAAAGAGCTTTGACCTATGCACCCTAAGAGCAAAAGCAGCCATAAGCTCACCTGGCTTTTTAAAAAGGAGTCTTTAAAAAGGAGTATTTCTTCACCTTTAAAAATATCCTTACCTCTTCCTTTGTCTTTTTTGATATGACCCTTAGCCAGTCTCCAATCATGCTGAGGACAGCTGCAAAGTAAGCAAGCCCGACAAGGATCCAGAACCACACCACTGGCTTATAAAAGTCAAGGTATTCAATATCTGATCCACCTGAAAAACAATACAGTTAAAATTAGATCAGACTTAATAGTTATAGGTGCAAAGATGTTTTTTAAATTAACTTTCCTAAGAAAAAAAAATTCATGTTTTAAAACCTCTGTATTTTTGCCCATGCAAAAATTCCTAGCAAAACACTTTGTTGAATTTGAACAAATTAAATAAATTATTTTGCTCTTGAAAGTAAAGGCTGGAGTATGCAAATTTTAGAGAATGACTGCTAGCCACTCATAATAGTTACTGAATGAGCACAAACTGGTTCAACTTCTGACATACTATCATTTAAAATAGAGGTCATTGAAGACAGTTGGAATGAAATTACTTCCCACCAGCTCCAAATAATGATGCTGTACCAGAGTTTTAAGTATTGTTCCAAAGGATGCAATGTGTCCATATCCTGAGAAATATGTTTTTGCATGAACTTTAAAACATCTCAGTACTTTTATAAAACCTTTAGCCTCAGTAAAGAGAGAGTAGCACCTGCATTAACAAGTGTCCCTTAGTAGGTAGGCAAACGTTATCATCTCCACTTTGCGGAAGGAAACCAGAGTAGAGGGACTTGAATTGAACTGAACATACTCCCCCCCCAAAAAGATGGATAAAAGAGAAGTCAATCATCTGAAGGCAGTTTTTTTGAATCCCACTGCCATAAACACTAGTCACTTCTTTTCAGTGTTAAAGTTAAAAGGAAAAATTTCAGAGATGCTGGTAATGCAGTTTCAGGTGTAATACAGCTATAAAGAACAGATGTCTTATTTCCACACAAAAAAAAAGTTATGTTCATCCAGAGCTCTTGAAAACACCAAATAACTCACATTTCACATCTTGCCATGCAATAAAACAGAAGCCTTAAACTTGTAATTCAGCTATGTTACAAGTAAAGCCAGACTTCTAGTTTGGGCTGCTGCAAGAATTTTGATGTGTTTATCTCCCCACAGTTGAAGAGACTCTACAGTAAAACCTCCTCAGTCACATTAAAGTAGCCTGTACAGGCACATAATTCTTTGTTTTATGTATGTGCATCCTTTACTAAAACAAATAAAAGGAAAATTGGCCTGAAAATATCAAGCACCTTGTTACAGTACTGAAATTGACTCTCATGGAGAATGTTTTTACTTAGCTGTATTATCACAGAGATTGCATACAAATAACAAAGAATTTTACTGATGGCTGGCTTTGTATGGAAGCCCTCACAGACAGAAATTTTGTTTTTCTCATGTCAATTACATCTTTGCATTAAAAAAAAAAAAAAGCTTTGAGCTGCAATGGTTTACTTAACTACCCAAGAGATGAATCCACATTGTGCAAGTGGACATAATTTGATGCCTTCATAGTCCCAAGCAGAGGTAGAAGACAGAGCTCTGTTAGAAACAGAAGACATCCAGCCACCAAAGGGTTGGGTTTATCACAGCACAAGAAAAAATATCAAATTACTTGTTAACAACATCCATCTCATGTCAATCTAGTAAAACGGAATTTTAGGGATGATTCACCCAAAATTTTTTGTAATTCAAAAAATGGTTGACTACCACCATGTCTTTGCTCTAGTAATGGGCCACATTCAGTGGTTCATCCTCTTCTTCAGCTGTTCGTACAACGCACAAATATCATAGAACACATCCACATGGTCGGTTTGTAATTTTTGGCATATTATGTTTATAAACTGAAACTGGAACCTAACTCTGCCAGTCTGCAGGAAGCACTTCCTTCACAGTTTATACCCATTTTATTTAAGGCAAAGTTAATCACCAGGGCAGGAGTTAGGACATATTCATGTTCAACCAAGTTTTCGATGCTGTCTGGCCAGGAGATGGCTCCATCTAGCCATGCCCAAAGGAGTTCAGCTTTCCTAAAGTTAAAGGGACAAAAGGTATCCAAAGAAATACTCTAGGATAAGGTTTCACAACTAAAACCTTTATTAGCTGTTGAGCTTCTGAATTTCAAGGACTCCTTGGGTGATTTCACAATTTAATCAAATCTCAGAGAGAGAGAGACATAAGCGGGGATGTTTGTCCTGACGTAACTGCTGTCTCCTGTGATGCTCAAACTGCCATAATGCAGTTACCTGGGAGTGTCATTAAATAGGATTTCATAGAGAAATATGATCACAACTCAGCTGTACTGAATTTAAACTAAAAGAATTAATTAACGACCAAATTCACTTAAATGGGTATGAATGCATTTGTGTATGAGTATGCGTAGCTAAATGTACTGAAGTATATGAGATAATCTAATGATTTATGGGCAACATGGTAAAAACCATATCAATATGATACACCATCATGTTTCTTTTGCAAAGCAAATTGGTTTATGCAGCCCTCTAGGAAGCAAAATGCTGAGAAGGCAGAAGCTGAATTTTGTTGTTTGTTTGGCAAGCCCAACTTTGTGGGCTGAGGGACAAAACTTTTTCCAGCTCTCTTTAGCCTCTACCCAAAATAGGTTAAAATCACAATGAAGAAGAAATCTATCTGTCTCACTGCCATAATCTGTCGCACCAAGAGTGGCCACAGTTTATTGCCAAAATGTTTTCTGTTAATGATTTGATCTAAAGTAGCTTGTGGTCTATGAGAAATCAGAGTTTTCCCATGCATCTTGCATTGTTGCCACCATTCTTACATCTGCCAAATAACATTTATTTGGGATTTTCAACACTTTGGAAAACACAAGTTGTTCTATGGTCCAAACATTTTCCTTACTAAGGTTGAGAACTCTGTTTCAGTGAAGAAAGGCATTAGAGAATATTTCAGGAGTACTTTAGAACAGATTTTGGTTCTCAGGTAAGAGATCAGGATTACAAATTTATCTTTTTTACTTGTTTATTTATGTAAAACTAGTGCTTTTAAAGTAAATAATTTTCTTCATTGTTGTCATTCTTTCCTCCTTTTTGTCTACAGCTAAGCAGCTCAAAATAGAAACATGTAATTACTTCAGTTAAGTTGGTTGGCTTTGCATTTTTACTTCAAATTTAGAAGGAGAGAATAGAAAGTGCTGTCAAAATTGAGTATCTTAATTCCATACCAGCAAAAATTTCTGTGTTATTCAAAAGTTGGCATTGCAAACAAGGAAATGTCTATGATTTTTCATCAACAGTACAATTTAATCAGGATATGGAAATATTATATAATCCAGTTTTAATTGCAGAATAACAAGTAGCTGTCCACCATCCCTGTTGTGACAAACCTGATGAACATGTTTAACCCAGAAATGTCACTTTTCCCACTCCAAAGAAATATGGTGGTTCAGCCCGGTAACTTGAAAGAAGTTACCTATGAAGACTGCAAAAAATAAGGGGACAGAGAAAGACTAGCTTGTGTGGAGATGTGGAAACACAGAAGGCCGGGGACAAGACATTGCACTGTCAGAGATGGAATGTAAGTAGGCCATATGAGCCACTTGATGCCACTCAGGGGAAAATGGAGAGCTACTTCAGAATGCAAAGCACAGATCTAAAACAGTCCTCACATGCTATCCTACACAGACATCAAGCAAAACAGTCCTCCAACTTCACCTTAAAGCATGGCTCGCACCAGAGAGTCCCTATTACCCACACCAAGTCCTGAGGGGGCAAAGAAATCCTCCAAATGCTAAAAAAAGGCACGGAGTCTGTGGGAGAGCACACAGCTCTCCTCCAGGATGCTGGAGGCACCCCTGGGCCAGCATGACAGCAATTTCTCTGCTGGTGCGTGGTATCACGCAGTGAGAGCGGATCAACTGGGCTGCTGTGACCACCAGGTCAAATGCCCCCATTTAGTGACATTAAATGAGACTAAAATATCTCTGTTCTCTACAAACTGGGTCTCAGGCCAAGCAGCACAGTGCAGAGCCATGTATGTACATTTTTAAAGTAAGACTTGCAGAATTCTGTGATCTGTTTCACTGAACCAGTTGAGACAATCTTATATCATCATTATGCTCCACTATGAAATAGACTGCTGATATGCTATTTATATTTTTGCCTTCTACTTAATTTAGTTTTGGACATGTCTCCTAATCTAGATTTGAATCCTCTTAGATTAATGCCATTAGAAATATTTGATTATACCTTCCAAACCACACTGCAAGTTAAAGAATTTATCTGTACACGTGAACAATATATTCTCAATTATACATATATTTATGTGCCTCGGTACCAACCTTAGTATCCAGAAATATATTTCATTGAACTAAAATTATGGCACTTTGAGAAGATTTCTTTTTGTCTTTCACAAGATATTAATAGTTTTGATTGGGTTTTCTTCTATCACATTAAAGTCAATGTTTTCTCTTGAAAAAAAGAAAAGGGATGTTTGACTAAGTCCTGATATTCATAAGGCAGGGCAGGCTGTAGTACAATTTTTCTTCTTTGTATTTCTGAAAAGCTACAATTATCTTTCTTCAAATAAAACAAATTGTTTCTCTCCCTCCAAAAAATTAATCCATTCCAAAACTTAGAAAATCAAGTCATTTCATAAGACAGAGAAGCAGTCAAGTTTTTCAAATAAAATTAATATATTTTCTTCAAGATGCATTATGAGGGCTTTTCATCTTTTCCTTCTTTGCACACACCAGGAGGGATCAGTCTTTTATGTTTGCCTTAAGGCTTCTCTTGCTGATGGAAACCCCAGCTGAAACTTCCAAAGGCTCCAAATAACAACTTAGACT
Organism: Lanius collurio; assembly: GCA_020086605.1. Classification (NCBI taxonomy): domain Eukaryota; kingdom Metazoa; phylum Chordata; class Aves; order Passeriformes; family Laniidae; genus Lanius; species Lanius collurio. The sequence continues at coordinate 39,491,896 of JACBWW010000002.1, read as the reverse complement.
CTGACTACCAAAGGCAATGTTTCCTCCCTCAGGTTTCTGGAAGTAGAGTACCTGGTCTCCAGTACAAAAAAATATGAAAGTTCTAAAAAAAAATCCTGGAGAACTAAAAGAATTTCTAATATGACAGTCTGTACTACAGCCAAGGATACCATTATGTTCCTGAATCTCAGGTTCTTTGTTGGCTCCCTTTTGCTACAGCTTTTGAGTAACACACTGTCCTTTACCCCCTAAAAGTTCTTCAGGGCTTGTTTTCAGCTTTTACTTGCATTGTCACCAGAAAGCAGAGAGTTTCATGTTAGTGAAAAATGATAGGTATTTCAGAAATATTTCCCTATGCACCAACACATACTTTAACACAACCGTGGGATTTGTATGCAGGGGTTGTAAACTTATGGGGTTTTTTTCTCTGAAATGACAGTTCAGGAAAAAATATTTGAAAATTTTCAGATATATACGAATTTGGGGGTTTTGAGGGAACTTTATGGGCGAAACCTGGTGCATGTTTATGGATTATGACAAGGGCCTCCGAGTGCTAAAAGAATCATCAGACTTCTATTGCAAAAAGTACATTCTGATATAACTGCAAATCAGAAAATCACTGCCCATCAATTATTCTTTGGCTACAATACTAAGGGAAAGAAGGCAATTCTCACTGTAAGTATTATTTAAGGAAAAAAAGAATCAGAAAAATTAATAAATTAATGCTACTGTGAGGATTTTTTCAAATGAATTGCATCTAGACACTAAGTGGACAGGAACATCATTCTGTTTGCTGCTTTTTGCCTCACCATGGCAAACCAGAGTGAAGACCAGCATGCTCTAGAGCCAAAACCTCTATCATGACCACCACTTTTACAGCCTTATACAGCATTACATGCCTTAACTCTTCATGTTTCTCCCTTGATTGTGACACCCAGCTTTCCTAAACTTCAAGAAGAGTTCTCCAGACAAAGCCAACCACAAAAATATCAGTGGCCCTTAGTGTCCTCTCTGTAGTTATTACTTACCTAAAAGAGAAATAAGCAAACCAAAAAATCATGAAGAAAAGATACAAATTTGTTAGGGTGCAAAAAATTCTGCATATTTCCTCAAAATTAATAAGGAAACCTAGCTCTTCAGACAAATTCTATCAGCTCCATTGAGAACTTGCAATCTCAGTTTCCTTCAAATAATTTCATTCTTATAATTACACCAATAACTGCAAACTCCCACAATGCAAAGCTCAGTCAATTAATACCTTACCTATTTTTCAAAATCTTTATTTAATCAGACAATTATGTACTGCAAAAGAAACAAATGGACATTTTGGAAAAATCTTTCAAGTCACCTGCCAAAACCAGAGTATTTTAGTTCACCCAAAGATGATAATATTATCAACTTCATCTCTGTCAAAATATAGTCCCATGGGAATGTTAATCTCCCAGTTATGATGGAGGCAGCCATTTAACCCTGTTCTCTTGAGCAGCCTCTCTGCAATTACAAATCTTGTTCCTCCCTTAAGTTATTAACATGTTGCAGTTCAAATACAAGTCTTATGCATGTTGCTCAAAGAAACTAGAAAACATTTCTGATACTTTGAAATAATGGATTTACCGTAGGATTTTAAATTAAATAAAGAACATCTATCAAGTGAACCATAAAAGGCCATCAGCTATAGAACAGTATAATGCAAGGACATTCTGTAGAAAGAGAAAGTGTTTCCTGGTAAAATTAAAAAGGAGATGATGTAGGAAAAAATTATGATATAAAATGGTCTACAAATAGAAAAATCCATGGAAATTTATAATGGGAGTAATGATGAATGTACTCAGTGTTCTAGTTAGAGCCAAGTGGGCCATTTCACATAATGTTTTACAGTAAATATAACCAGGCCTTTATGCACTATCATTTTTATTCCCTGGCATACATGTACCCTTCAGGAATGAAAGTCTAAAACACCCAGACTCTTGACTTGGAAACAACATAATTTTTTTATTTCATGCTAGTTGTTATCTGACCAGAATCACAAATTACGAAGATGAAATGAAAAGAAGAAAAAAAATATGGGAAAGAAAATGGAAAGGCAGAAGTCAAGACACATAGAAAGACATTTGGAAACATCACAAATAACTATGTACAAGTTAAAAGAAATTTGATTTGCTATTTTACAACTCTGTTCTGTAATTTGCAAGAATCTTTGGCGACTTTTCAAGCAGTCTAAGAATGAAGGCTCCCTGAATATCTTAGTATCTTCAACAACAGCTAAATTTACCCCCATTTTACCCAGATCCTTTACAAATGTGTCAAGCAGTTCTGACATTTTAGAGGTCCTTGTTGGACCTCACCAACCTGAAAAGCTTTTACCAGTGACAAGACCCATTACTGCCTTCAAGACAAAACTTCCAGCACATCTACAAGAAGAGTTACCCAACCTGAGAGCCTTGGCTTGGCACACTTGGACTCACAAAACAGCCATGGGCACAGACAAGACACAGGGAGAGCCCACAGAATGTGAGTGTCCAGTAAAAACAGTTCCCTCCAGCAGAGTAGCTCACTGAGAGCAGACCAGCACAAAGGTCCTTGTCAGCCACCTCTGCCTTGCTCAGAGTTCAGGGGTGGGAGAGAGGTGTTTCACGAGACAGAAGGTGGAGCTGCATCAGCAGAAGCATCAGATCAGGCCAAGGAAAGCAAATCTCAAGCTCAGAGCACAAAACTCTGAATTCCTGATTGTTACCACTTACAACATCCTCCTCTACTTACCACTGACTCAGATTGACATGCTTTCTCAGCACAGACAGCATACACTTACTCAAATCTAAGAAGTGAACTAATGCTTCTGACATCTTTTCAAGAAAAAAGTTGATACACAACTGGCCCAGACTTTTTTAGCTCAGTGTATCAGAGTTATTTGCAACTAATTCAGCTTAATGGAACAATAAAAATTGGTCATTTTATCTACAGGCTGTGGTAAAACTTCTCCTGACATTACAAAAAACACATGGGTAAATGTGTACTGAAAACAAAGAATCATAGAAGTAGGATCCACCAGATCCTACAGAAAGCAGATATTTCAATGGCAGAAAGAGAATTCTGGAATACTTTGAAGTAAGGGATGTACACAAAACTTATGTTATATAACTTCACAGGGCGAGGTATTTTAAACAAGTGCAGCTGAAAAGATATATTCAGATTAAAATGCACTCTTATAATGCTTGCACTTCATAACCTGTAAGAAAAATAAAACAAAACCCCTACCTAAATGATATTCTACTTAATTTTTAATAGTATAAGAAGAGAAAAAAAAACAGTAAGTAGAGACATGCATCACAAATTTCACTGTCCCAACTCCTGTCTCCACACTGTCACATTAACCAAAAGGAGGACATGTCCCATCACATGAATGATGAAGGATAAAACTGGGAGAGAGGCACCACAAGGGAGATACATCTGTCTCAAAAATAAGAAAATGCAGAATAAACACTGTTGGGCAAAACATTATAAGACAAAGAGTTATGAAAAAAATCTTACCTGCAACATAGTCACCAAATCCAATGGTAGTTAAAGTGATAACCACAAAGTAAATTGCATCGAGTGTGTTCCAGCCTTCTATGTGCTTGAATATAACTGCAGGAAGAGCAACAAACAGCACACAGCCGAACAGTATGAATATTATTGTTGAAATGATGCGAATCTTTGTCTGACTCACATTCCATTTCTGGAAAGGGAAGGGGAAAGAGAGGAAACCCATCGTTAATAAAACTGCACTAGTTTTGAGTTCTAGAGAAAAGTGCATTACAATTCTCAAATTCAAGCAAGGTTTTATTCTGAAAGGGTTTTCAAAGCAAACATGACTATCCTAGGAAATATTTTTCAGCAGTAAATGCAGAACAGGGCTGGACACTTCATGGCTGAGTAGCATGTGTTCACTAATATTAACAGCAGATGATGTGAAAGTTTTAAGGGCTGTCTAGATATTCGAGTTGCAAGTAGTGCACGCATCTGCAATTTCTCTACTTTTGTACATCCACAAATAACCAAATAAATAAGGTGAATTTTAATCATACAGCTCTCTGTAATCAAATAATCAGCGAAGCAAAACCTACAAAAGAGAGCTTGAAGGGACATAAGAGATCCCCTTTTCCAAACCTGCCCAAAGACAAAAACTTACCTAAGCCACTACAAATACTTCACTTGTGATCATGCTCTTGTCATCTGACAATTTTCTTAATTCTTAACCTAAATCTCAGCTCCTTCAGTTTAAGTGTACTATTTAGGGTCATACCCAAGACAAAGAAATTGTTAATTTTCTCTTTCCAGCAAACTGTCATGGGTGTTCTCTTTTACTTACATGTTCTTTGAACCAAATAAATTTATTTCCTTTTCTTTCCCTCCCAATATTTCTTCCTGTCCCTTGGCACCAGCAAACTAGTCCATGTTTCATTAAGTGTTTTACTCAAAAGTAGATACAAAAAAATAGCACAAAGTAGAATGGAATGGCCATTTCCTATATTTTCCCTGTTTACAATTTTACCTATCATGCATGATTCTCCATGGCAGTATGACATTAACCCATGTTAGCATGCTAACCTCTAGAGCCCACAGAAAGTTCCTACAAAATTGCACCTAGACAGCTGTTTTCTGACATGCAGCTGCATATTTTATTATTCCATCGTATATTATTTTGAATTTGTCCTGCTTGAATTTACTCCTATTTAGTCAGACTGCTTTTCAAAAATTTTAAAATCATTTTGATCCTCCAAGTTTTAGTTCTCTCCCCAGCTTGAGACCAACTGCAGACTTAATGAATCATGTCATTTAGCTGTTATGTATGCTATTATCATTTTTTCTAAACTGTACTAAAGCTAGAACAGACCCCTGCAAAGTCCCATTTTGTGTGCCCAGCCAATTTGACATTTTCCATCCACCCAATGCATGTTGGTTTAACCTAAAAGAAGGAATTATACAAGAAACTTTCACAGAAATCAATTGAAAATGAAATCACGTTGTTCACAATGGATGTTTTCTTGTTTTTACGTTTCAGTGGGAACAGATTGTGTTTACAGTCAGCATGACCAAGGTTGAGTTTTGTAACCCAAATCAGAGTAACAGTGTGTGTTATGGGAACATAAAAACCCCTGCTCTGACCCATCAGCATCTCCCAGTTCTTTGGGCAAACTAATAAACAGAATTAGGGAGTGTTCCAGACTGCAATGTGTAGATCAGTGTATTCACTCAGATACTGTCAAAAAGGGGCAAGATACTGTTTTTTATGTTGGGGCATTCTTGTTGCAGGGATAGATTCATTATAAAAAAAAAAGAAAACTATGTTCTCTGTATGAGCAAGAGAAACACAAATTGATCTCAGGACTTCTGTACTTTTGTAAAAAAAAAAAAAATCAGTTATGAAAACCCAGAAAATGCTCTTATGGAATGTTCTTGCTTTTTTTTAGACAAATCTCAATGGAAATCTGTGTTGTTCACCAGCACCTTGTCTGGACATGAACTGATGTTTCAAAGCCAAAAATGCATGCCTTTTCTTAAAAAGCTTTCAAGTTTGTGTTTTTCTATTGCATAAGGCTACTCAGCACAGGTTCAGTTTGCTTTACATCAAAAATAAATCCATGTCAGACCCTTTCTATATAGAAAAGGTGCCCTGCATGCAAGGGTAGGGCTTGGTGTGGAAAACCAGTCCTAACCCTTGCAGTGCTGATGCAAACAGCTACAAAGCAGGTTACTAAGCATTCACTGCTTCAAAAATCTCAATGAATATATTTCTTATCACAATCTGTGTAAAAACCCTTAAGGGTAAGCATCACAGCAAGCTTACAAGTAACAAGGGCAGAGCAACAATAAAATTCTTTGGATCTTATTCCTCATCCCAGCCACAATCACTATAGGGAATGTGTCTTCACCCAATTCTCAGAGGTGTTCATTAGCAAGTGCCAAGTCCTTCCTACCTTTTCCTGTACATCTGATTGCAACAATGAGCTATAGCCTGTTTTTCAGGCTTTTCATTTCACTTGTGAAATTCAGAACAAGCAGCAAAAAAAACAAACAAGGCAGTCAGCATACTCACAACAAAGGTATCTTCTACTTTGGCAATTCCTTTTCCAAAGATTGTCCCTAGTTGATCTCCAACACCAGCCAACAGAAAACCAAAGAGAGGAATTCCCAATAAGGCATAGATGATACAGAATATCTTTCCACCTTGTGTGCGTGGAGAGATGTTTCCAAAGCCTAAATTACAAACAACTTGAGATGTTTAAGAGGTTACACAAAACACATTATAAATTTTAAAAGAACTGCAGGAACAGAACAGTTAAAAACAGGCTAACCAGGTTAACCATGTGACACAGCAAACATTGTGAGAAATTAAATGAAAATGTAGGTCATACCATCCTCACTGAGCTACTCTTATCATCTATTACATAGAGTGAATAGCAATTGGTTGATCTATTCCTTACCCTGCCAGTGTCTGTCACTGGCTGCAGCACCTGTAAACAACACACAATTTTCCTTCCGATGGGCCAAGTTTCAAAGCAAAGCAGCTTAAAAAAAATCCCAAACCACCTGGATGTGCAAAACAGGGATTTCTACCATAAATGGGACTGCTTAGATTCTTCATTATTAAAGGCTTTAGTTCCTTCCAACAAAGCTTAGAGTAACAGTTCACTTCTCTGTCCCTTTGAAAGAGGAAATTATTTTGTCTTCACAGGCTTGTGTAAAAGAGCACCCCAGATTCCTCTGATGGCTCAATTACTGATGGTCCACTTAGACCAGAGAAAGTGAAATACAAGGAGCACAGGCCCCAGCACCTGAGGAATGCCCTCAAGTACATCTTCTAGGACCGACCACTATTTAATAATTTGGACAAGGTCACACAGGCAGAACCCTACAGAAAAGTTTCGCGAGCTTAAGTCCCAAGTCTTAATTCAGAAGATTTTCCCCTCCAAAGGATCACTAATATTTTGAGGGAGCAGTAGCTGTAACACCCCAGAATTGCTGATGTTCTTTCACTCTTGAACAGAACAACATGCCCTTCAAAGGAGACAAGGGAAAACTTGACACAAAAAGACTTATCTTTAGAAATGAAACAAAAGTTTCTTTTAACATTACATTTTTTGTTAGAAAAATAACTTGCAAATAAAAAGCAACATGTTTTAGCATGTAATTGAGACATTTGTCTTCGTGTCTTAAATTTTTCATAAGAAAAACATCATCTGTACACATATCTAAGAAAATTCAATTTCCCTGAGAACAATTGACATTCTATTTTTAAAGTAGCTTAATATTTTTTCACAATGTGACTAAATTCGTACAATATAGAGCACATTTAATGAATATCTTAGCTATTTAGCAGAATCTGTATTTAAATATTCTGAGTATGTTTGTTTAACATATAGATTTTCTTTATGAAATCTATTATCCTAATTTTTGGTTCTGCTTTCATGTAGGTAAGCTACACCAAAGTTCTGTTGCCAAAACTACTTTTTCCTTTCAGAACACACAAGACAAAGCTGTCCCTCACTTACCTTGGAACACGTTGTTCAGAGAAGCGGTGGATGCCCCATTCCTGGAAGTGTCCAAGGCCAGGTTGGACGGGGCTCTGAGAAATCTAGTCTAGTGGAAGGTGTCCCTGCCCATGGCAGGGAATTAAGAACTGGATGGTCTTTAAGGTCCCTTCCAATCCAAGCCATTTTATGACTCATTAAAATAAAAATAAATCCCACTGGGAATATATTTTACTCCTAGATCATTTGCTCTAATATCAGTTTTCAGATTGCAATTATGTAAACAACAAATGCAATGTCAATAGGATTCAGCTAGAGAAAAGAAAGCTGATATTAAAGTTTTCCCCTAATCTTGATTAATAAACCTTGTCAAAAAAAAAAAAAAGGAACAAAATCAATTACAGTTTGCAGAGTCCTACAACTTTGTAAATGTTCTCTGCATTAGCATAATGAAAAAAGTCTGAGTCAGAAAACAGGAAAAAAGTCACAGCAGCTTTAGACCAACCTAATATACTTCGCCATAAACCAGAGTCAGGGCTAAAATTACAATTCAGGAAATTTCAGCTCCACTGAGTTCACTCTGTCCCTTCGTCCACTGAGGAGTAAAGACTCATGTTTTAAAATAAAATTAGTTCATCACCAATCAAAAAGGGACAAACAGATCCAAGCTGCTCTGTTTTCATAAACATGCCTGTTTATGCATCAACAGAAGCTTGAATTGTTCCAGGTTATATAATTCCTGGGAGGTCTTAATGCAATTCAGAATCAGGGGTCTGGATACACCAGATTTAGAAAACTCATGCTAGGGGATTTGGCAATCACTTTTTATTTACTTCTCTACAAAAGCAATGTCTCACAATGGTGACAAGACACCAGCCCAGTGGAGCACATGCCAAGCAGGCAGTTATGCTTGGCTGGCCCCATGAAACAAGCAGGCACTCTGTGAGCATCCCACAGCTCTTTGAGAGGCTGCTGCTCTGCAGCATGCTCCTCATCTGCTGTTAATTGATATGAGGACGCCAAGTTCACATTCAGCTCTGGGTACTCTCCCTAAATCAGACTTGTGTCTTCCTTGAAGAAAGGATGGTACTTCCCTTTTACACTCAAATTCTTGTTTTTCATCCTAAAAACTCTCAAATGCTTTTCTTCCATAAACAACAGAAGAAGCATTGTGTGATTAAATCTCACACATTACTGGATAAAAAACACTCCACCAGGTAGCAGTTTATTTCTGAGCAGATGCTCACTGAACATAATACATACCATGGGTAGGGTACCTACTTTACTGACCTGATCTACCAAGGGGTTTCCATCACACATAAATCACACTTCCTACTGTGTCATGTTTTATAACAGTCTGCTGCTGTACACCACAGCCTACTTTGTGAGTTACACAAGTTGTCCTTAAATCCTACTCTCAGTTTCTCCAGTGAAAACCTAATCTATTATTTATACAGCAGGAAAGGAAACATATTTATATTTCAATAGAGTTGATGTAATTCACAAGGGTTTTGTGTCAGAAAAGTATTATTTCTTCCTTAAAATAATTATAATAAAAACAAAAAAGAAGAATTCTGTTGCTAGGTAAAAACCAAGGAAACCTTTTTGGGCACTGTGCTGGGAGAAGAGAACATGGCTATAGGAATGCTGCTGCATATCCCTGTGTACCACAGAACTCTCCTCCATGGGGAAGGCAGGAACTGTTGGCCCCACTGCAGTAGCTGCCCAGGTATGTTTTCACTCCTAAGTTCCCCCTTCCACTCAAGAGGCAGCATAAAGTCTAGCTATGACTGCCTTGCTCACAGAGAAACCTCACAGCATCAGCCACATCACAACATGGTCAGCTGCCTTTTCCCTTCCTCAGGAGCTGCTTGCCTGGATGGGATGGGAACAGGATGTGCACACTGCACTGCACAGGCAGCCTCAGTATCTTACTTATTCTTCACACTTTCGGTCCTGTGCAGCTTATCCCTTTGTCTGTTTCTACTGAAGGGGAAGTTCCTAGAACCATTTTATTCCCCACTTCAACCACTGTGCCTGGGTTTGATTGTGGAAATTAACAAGTTCATTGGAAAGCTTCCCTCAAAGCTTTCAACCAATGCTATCTGCCATGAACAGTACAAAGCACAAAATTTAACTTGCCAAATGGGATCAAATTTCATCCAAAATACTGTCAGTATCCTTTTCAGACTGTTCTTTCCCAATGCACTGTCCTTGCTTCACTTTCAGAAGGAGGAGGACAATTTGCCTCCTAATTTCACCACATCCCTTTCATGTCCTGCTAAATTCTAAGTGTGCCTTTAATGGACAAAGGACTCCTCTCTGACAGCTGTGGACAAGAAATGCATTTTAGAAGGAGCTTCCAGTAACCCCTGAGTGAATTAAGAATAAAAGGCCATTGTAAGTAGATTGTAAGTAATTGCTCCACTCAACAAAATAATTCCATGGTTTCAACTCCAAACTCTAAAGAGTCTCTGAGATTCAGATCAGAGTCAAAGGGAATCTGAACCCCTTTGGCCAGCAGTAGAGGTGGAAGCAGGGGTATGCAAAATGAAAAAGGGAAAAAAAAAACCAAAAAAAAACCCCAATCAAAATGATATTTTATAGGATTCTTTACTTCCACATTGAAATGAAAGCATTTGTAGCTTTCCCATGGAAGTAGATTCGCTGTTAAGCAGATGTTAGTAACTGTAATAACTATATATTACTGCTTTTGAGCAAAACAATGTCTGGAGTTTCAAATTCTAGTTAAGTCTTCCCCCCCATAATAATACATTATATTGCAAATATGGAAAATCTTGAAGTGCTATAAATTCTCATAAAATTCACACGACACTTTTGTTTGGATGATAAGCATCCTTGTATTCATACCTTCATAAAAAGGAAGACTGAAAACTAATTTTTTTTTTCTGTTTTAACTACAGAGATTCCTTTGTTTTCTAGTTAACAAATATCTTCTGAAAACTCTTGCAGATATACATTTACAAGTGGAGTTAGAAATAAAAAATGCTCTTTTGGAGTCTCTGTAACATAAAATTCCCAGACAAAGCAGGGCATCTACTGAAACTGTCTAGCATCAATAAAGTATTTCTCATGTGAGAGATTATAGGTGCTTTTGAGAATTCTAAGACTAAATTTTACTTGCTAAATTGACTGGAAGAGAGTGCCACCACCTATGATGCATTTATTTCAAATACCTCAAGTGAGATTGAAAGTTCTGAAACATTTTCATTCCATACAAGGAAATGTAAATTCAAATACAAGTAAATGCTTTCTCCATGTTTTTGACAAACCTCGGGTTACACGAGATATCAAAAAGAAAAAGTGAAAATTATCCCAAATTAATGTCTTATATTTTGAGGCATGAGAAACTACTCTCAGCAGTAGGTTTGGCTATGCAGTCCATTGATGGAACAGATCAACACTGCAAGATAAATGATTTGGTGAACAGGAATACTGTCAATTACATAAAAGTGAATTACAAAAAGTTGATACTGAGATTTCATAGAGTCAGAGAAAAAGCAGAGCTCCTGGCTGCTGACTCCCAGGAGTCTGGAGCCAGGGGAAGCAGGTGCCACAGCCTTGGCCTCAGCCACCAAACTCTGTGTGCCACTGAAAGCGGTGTAGCCGTGGGTTCACATCAACCCTGACCACCCAGCTCAATTACAACGATTACCCTTTTCAAAGGGCACACATGTGTTTTGATAGTGAATGTCAAATTGATTTTAAGAGATCAAAAGATGCTCTTTCCAGGCCCTGAGGAGCTATCTGAAAAAATTTAAAAGGTAGTTCATTGAATTTCTAGAAGATACAATGCTTTTTTCCCTTTGGATCACTGCTTGGGCTCGGAAGACTAGCATTAAATACATCCTTGCCCAACAGTGTCAAAGCAGAGATATGCACTTAATCACAAATAAGATATCCCTTTCAGCATAAATAATGGTCATTAAACACAAAGGCAATGTTTGTACCCACACTGACTAGGGGGAAGTCCCTTCACACACTGCAGCAGCAGTAAAACTTCCATGTGTGTGTTCATTGTGTGGATAAAAAAAAATCCACGTTTTTACACTGATCCCTTTTCCTTTCCTTAACTCTGTCTTACACTCCCAGTTTGACATGCTTGTGTACGTCAGTGGTATATATTTTCATATTTACAAACATATTCCATAAGGTTTTATGGCTTTTTATAGTACAAGTATAAGGGCTTTTCACTTCTCCATGTGACTTCCCTCCCAATATTTCACAGTAGCTAAAAAATTCCTGTTTTCTTTTTTACAGGCAGGTAACTGAAGCACAGTGGGAAGGAAAATCCAAAATTCTCTATATTATTTAGGTCTGTAGCTCACACCAGATCAGTGGCTGAGAACTGTGCATTACAGTGACCCTTTATTAGTGGAAGTTTGTCATCTGAAGCCCTTAAAGACCCTCAGTCAGTCTTGCTCAAGATAGAGGTACACAAACATAGATGTTGCAAATATTTACAAACTCTTTGGACTCNCATGTCCCTCGGTGCCACATCTACACATCATTTTTATGCCTCCAGGGTTGGTGACTCAACCACTTCACTCACCCACTCCAGCTTCCAGAAGCCAATTCTCACAGTTTTAGTCAGTGATTTGGGATTCATGTTGTCACAAATTACTGCTGTTTATCGAGTGTTTGGTATTCTCTGAATTCCAAACTACAAGATTCTGATTTTTAGCACTAGCCCATAATTCTGTGTCACAAAACTGTAAACAGATTATTTAGAAGGTTATTAAGTTCTGTCTCAAGCCTGAAAAAAAGACATTACCAATACTTCTCTTCTAACCAGGAATAATAACAGGAAAGCCTAGACTGACGTTAATAAAGTGTGAAATATTCAAGAACTGACAAGACAGAAGTTGATCTCCTTTCAGTGGTTTCTTTTCATCTATGTTATGTGGGAGCACTAATCAAATCAATAAAACTTCTTGTAAAAGAACAGGCTATAAATATTCATAGAAAGTAAGTTTCCTTCAAGTCAAAGTGCTGTACTGGAGAGGTGAAAGAGTATTCCAAGAAAGGTCTCTGTATGAATATGGCAGTATTCAATAGCTCACACTGAGTTGCTAAGGCAATTTCTAAAGGAACTGGGTAATGATTGTTAAAATACTCTTAGAAGATTAAACATCTACTCAGATGGCTCTGCCTCCCAGAGCAGATTCTGCATTTCTTTCAGCTGTCACTTCGCCCAGTAAAAAGTATCTACATCTCATCAGTAGTAGAACTTCTGAGCCTTATTTCAATTATTTCCTTTTTGTTATTGTTATTGCTTGCATTAATTTTACTTCTAATTCTTATTCCAGCAAAGTTGAATCAGCTCCAAAACCCAAAAACTCCCACTTACTTACTTCCTCTAAGTGAAATTGTTTCACAGGAGCAAGATGTCAGGTTAACACAACTAGTAAAAAACATGATGTACTTTAAAATGAAAAGTTAATGTTTCACCATTTCATGAAACTTCTACTAGCCATATATTCTTATCAAGTGTAAGAATACATCAAAAATAACAAAGCAACACTCATTCTGCAAAAGAATTCATTAGCGATATATGGGTAGATAAAATGCTTGGTTCCAGGTGATCCACAGAAAAACAAAAAAATGATGAATTTTAGATGTACTGACAAGAACAACCTGATACTGCAACTTCATGAAAATCTGAAATATTTTTTTTCTAGAGTTTGGTGGATTTCTTTAAATACCATTCCTTTTTGTTCCCTAGAAGTAATTGAAGAAACAGGTTTGCATTTTTGTTTACAGATAAATCAATTCTCAGTGCTGGGTAAAGCAGGCTTTTGCAGGCCTCTCCATCCTAGGGGCAAAGCAATCCATATGCTTTCCAGCAGAGTGGAAAACCGCCTGCACCTCTTTCTGTCTTCACTATGAAAAACAAAATGTGGCAAAGGCTCTCGCAAATTAAAGCTATGCCAGATTTTGGGAAACAAACTGTAAACAACTTGGTAGCAGTGAAGTCACAGATTTAAAACAAGAACTGAAAATTCCAGATTCCTGCACTCAGCAAATCTGTACCTCTGATCATGACCAGCTGATACAAGTGGCTAAAATGAGGGCAGGTACCCTGACCTGTTAGGGAAGCTACAATGATCTTTCTGGTTTTAAACTTTTCTTCACACAACCAGTTTCACTTCAAGAGGCCTTTCCCCAGGTCAGTGTTCAAAAATACAATTATTTTGCCTCATCAGTTTTTATTTCCTGTGTCTCTTCTTCCTTGTAAGCTACACATACCCAGTCCACGTATCCAAGGAAATCCTGGCAGAGAGAACAGTCCAGGGGAGATGGGAAGCAAGGAGACTGCCAGGATTTGCACATATTTAAATTTAAAACTTGCTTAATCTTTGTAAGACAAGTGGGAAGAAGAAAGAGAAGACATGTCTTCAAGAGGAAATGCATACACACACATTATTTTGTACATAATGTCAAATAGCTGAGGTTTTTTTTACGAATAAAAATGCTTCTCTATGCAGTCCTACCAGCATGTAATAAAACAAAAAAGTTTAAGGTTAAAAAAGAAGGCATACTACCAAGTTTCTAAAATAAAATGCTCCAAAGATTTTTATTCATAGTATTATTTTCTTTTAAAAGAAAATTAATTTTTTTTGTCAGTAAGGTTCACCAAGTGTATGAAAGTGTTGAAGTAGTCTCCTATTTCTTGTTATTCTCTTTTTCCCCCTCCAGTAATCTTTGGATTTAAGATTAGTACAGACTCTTACAAACAGAAAAAATGAACCACCATGCACAAACAACTTCCACTGAATTCCCCCTTTGACTTCTAACTACTTACATGTTACAGGCCTGATTCAGCAAAGCAAGTAACAAGTTTAACTTTAAAAAGGTTTAAATTGATCTCTGTTTAGGTAACACTTAAATGACTGAGCGTGAGTATACTCAGCCTTTCACAATATACCTGTGCAACGATGAACAAGCACATACTTTGTCAAAGGAAATTCTTAGCAGATTTTCAACTGATTTTTCAATACTGTCATTATAGAAATCACTCTGTCTCCAGCCCTTTAATTTCACAGAATTCCACACCATGTAACAAAAGATTTTTGATAAAATGTCATTATCCAAGCAATTCAAGAAATTGCAATTACAAGACTGCAGAAATATTCTGAGGAACAAGTACTAATTTCTGCTTCCACAGTCTTCAGTGACTTTCAACTATGCAGGTATGTGGGTTTTTCCTCTGCAGTGAGAGTGCTTCAGAAGACAGAGGAAGATGAGCCCTCTGCGGCTCACCAGCATCCTACCAATGCCTTTTTCACTGGGAGAGGGGTCTTACCACAGCCTGCTCCGTGCCTTCATCCAAGCCACTTAGTGAATTATCACTCTAGACATTCTCACTTCATTCTTTGGCAAAGAGAGCAGTCTAAAGATGGGGATCTACAGAAAAGAAGTTTCTTATAAAAGTTGGTAAATCTAAACAGAAGCTCCTAACAGAGCACTAATTAAACTTAAAATTATCTCTGTGCAGGCTGTAAAGCCATTAAAATTATTATCGTCAGGCAGTACAAAATAAATTCCAAATTTTTTGCTTTTAGTACACTGAAGTATTTTGTTTATATTCCCAGCCTGCTTTTGAAAAAAAGCCAGTTACAATAGAGAGAAATTTCAGCACATAGCAAAATTGTGAGCAATTATTTCCTTCACACCTTTTTTTAAGTCTATAGGCTATGATTTTTCTTTTACAAAGCAAGTAGAATCCTTTAGAAGTCTCTAATCACCTCACCTGCACATATGAAAGTAATTCAAACTGGGATAGAATGCTTCATGAGAGAGAATAAGTCTTTCAGCTAAAGATCTTATATTTTATATAATCTTGTATTGCAGCACACAGGGGGAAAGAAACACTAAAACAAAAATATCTAAAAATTAGCTACACATATCAATACTTCTCAAGCATTATTTCACTTCTTTTCCTACCCCCCAAAGCCCTGAGCTGGAATACAAATAGCTAAGTTAGTGAAGACTGAGCCATCCACCTCTACAAACACAGCTCTGAGGCTTGCCTGGGATATGTATATACCCTCTAGTCAGGTGTGAAATATTGTCTCAGACCAATCACACCAACCTAGAGTAAAAAAATATGTATTAAGCAAAAGGAAAACAACTTGAGCATTTGACCTCAGATCATCTGCTCACACATTTAATGCTTCTCACCCTCATGGCTGTGAGGCACAAGGTACAACCTGTCTCTTCCCTGGTCTTCCCAAAAGGAAACTTGTTCCCCCCAACTTTAGATCCCAGTGGAGACTATCAGCCTTCTGCTCTATTTAAATCTAAAGTACTTGAGGGCATTTCACACCCTGTAGAGTCTGACTGCCCACATGAAAGCAAATGATGACCCAGGTAAGATACCAGAAGCAAACAAAGCCCTGGATTGCACTACTCCAGACAAACAGTAAAATGAAGGCAGGAAAGGAAGGGGAATGGTCTTTGAGGAGTGCATATTGATGTCATTCAATATAAAAGTTTTAAGTTTAATGGATGAAGGTTTGATCTTGTTCCTACTTTGAATGAATAACTTTGCCAAGTTTAAATCACAAAAGCTTCCGTTTACTTTTCCCTGTCTCTCCTTAAGTGTCAGTACATGTTCTGAAAGCCACAGTTCCCTTTTCATCAAAAGCACAATATCTCTTTGAACTGAAAGACAAGTAAAACTTTTTCCTGAATATAAAATAATACTGTTTCTCTTCCCCTAAAACATGAAAGCATATAGAGATATGGAGAGCACAGCAGTTATGCAAGCTAAGGACAATAATTCTTAATGACTTTTAAATAGAACTGTCCCTGCACTGAGAAGACACATTAATTAAAGCATACCCCATGCTCTTACTCAGTCTTTTAAGGTGAATTCAAAGAGAGTGGTAAGAACAGACATATTTATATATATATATATATATATATATATTTTCTTATAAGAAGAAGAATACTATTAATAGCATTTTCAGCAGATAACATATAGATATTAACTTTTCGACTGTTATTATCACATTCTGAAATGCATTGCAGAAAATAACATCTGCCAAATAGCCCCACTGAAGGTCACTACTACTCCATTACTACCAGAATACGCAAATAGTAGCTCAGGCTCGTCCTTAATTATCGGGAAAGTTTCATCAACATTTTAGCTTCTGTGAATTTCATATTAGGTCAGTTTAGAAAAGAAAGTGCCTAGAATTTAAATTTCTCTGTGCTACATTTCAGGAAAAAGTCCTATATAGAGAAAGAGATCTTCACTCATTGTCTTTTAACACATTTTGTACTTTCACACAGAAAATAATATTTGCCAGAAAAAAAATTTCAGATGTCATCTTCTCCCTCCAAAGATTTCCATCTTTATTTAGGAATGTATGATCCTGAAAATCATACTAACAAAGCAAGAATGCCTATCCTGAAGAGTTTCTAAGTCAAATGCTGCAAATTAATTTCTTCAATTTTTTTGGCAAATAGTAACAGTTGCTTTTGCAGAAGCCTACGTAACAATTGCAAACAGAGAAAACAATGCAATATATACTTCCCCAATATTACTTGCTTTATATTCAGCTTGAACAAGGAAGTTTGAGTCCAAATATGAAAACAAAATTGTCTCCTATTTTATTTAAATGGAATTAGCATGGAAAGATATTTCTCAAAACGTTTCGCAACTCCAGCTTTTGCTTACAGGTTGTCATTTTCCTGAAGCAATCAGAACAGAACCTCACTGGTATAACTGGGAAAACAGTGACTGTTTTAAAAATATCTCACTCACAGCCTACATTAATTTGTATATGCTGCAATTGTCTGATTCAACTGGAGACTATTCATCAAGAGAATATCAATCATCAGATTATAAGAAATAATTTTCCAGCAAGGAATTAAGATATCAAACTGAAACCTAACAATTTTAAGCTTGCTTTAACCAGGACTTATTTTTTGGGACCAGAAATATTTGTAAGAAATTTGTCAGTTTGATATATCTTGCAGCTTCATCTGTCAACACAAAAATGGGACAAAAAATGTTTGTGGCCATTTTGCTTTTTCAGTATGGCTCTGTGACTCTTGGTAGAAAAAAAGAGCCGTTGAATGAATTATTTATGTTTACACACCAACAGGTGGAAGCTAAATGACCCAGCAATATGTGCTGGCAGCCCAGAGAGCCAGCCATATCCTGGGCTGCATCAAAAGAAGTGTGACCAGCACCAGAGTGATTCTCCCCCTCTACTCTGCTCTTGTGAGACCCTATCTGGAGTGCTGCATCCAGCTCTGGGGTCTCCAACAGGAAGTTGGATGGGAAAGTGCTGGTGCACGTTTAGAGAAGGCCATGCTCAGAGGGCTGGAGCACTTCATATAAACAGGCTGAGAGCGTTGGGGCTGTTCAGCGTGGAGAAGGCCTGTGGAGACCTTACAGTGATGGCTTGATGTGGCCACCTAAAAACAGAGGATAGAAAAAAATAAGATAATAAAAGTAGGTATTTATTTGAAGGCCCTTCAAAGGTACACCCTGGGCAGTCAAAAAGCTACACCCAAGATGGACCCTGGGTCATGGGTTCTTCCCACTTTTATAAGTTTTGTCTATTTGCATACCAGGGTTAATTCTCCAGTTATAACCTCAGTTAATGATGTAATTACCCCAGGTTTGCCCCTTCTTTTCAAAGGCTTTTAGTTTACACATTTTGGGGCCTGGTGTCCTTGAAGAGCAAACCTAGAGAGGTTTGTTATGTCTAACCAGCATGAAAAACAGCAGCTAAAAAGCCACATGAAACTTCAGAGTTACACACTAAGCAGTACAGGATTTGAAAAATATAAAAGTTAAAACCTGAGGCATCAACAGTACCTTCTGGTACCTAAAATGAGTCTCCAAGAGAGATGGAGAGTGACTTTTTACAAGGGCATGTAGGAAGAGGACAAGGGAGAATGAGTTCAAGCTGACAGGGGGCAGGTTTAGATTGGATATCAGGAAGATTTTCTTTTGCCATGAGGGTGGTGAGGTACTAGCACCAGCTGCCCAGAGAAGCTGTGGGTGTCTCATCCCTAGAAGTGTCCACAGCCAGGCTGGATGGAACTCTGAGCAACCTGGTCTTCTGGAAGATGTCCCTACACATGGTGGTGGTGGTTGGAATCAGATGATCTTTAAGGTCCATTCCAACCCAGGCCGTTCTATAAATTATGTGTCTCTTCATATCACCAAAGTGGGTTTCTGTAGTGTAAATCTGATTCCTTTCTTTAAGTGATCATGTACAAATGTTAGAGTATTTATCATCTGTCCTTTTAAATTTCTCCACACCAAAAAATATCTTCAGGCTCTCAGCTGGCTACCATGATGTGAATCAAAACCCTACTGCATCCCAGGTGTTTAAGATAAAAGAATTTAAGCTGCAAATTTTTCTCCCCAAAATAAGACCACAAAGTGCTGGCATGTGTTTCTGTGGTCCAACATACACTAGCTCCAATCAAAAGGATTAAACTCTGGGACCTAAGGGTTTTCCATACTGTGGTTTCTAAAATCAACCTAAAGTAGTATTTTTGTATTCAGAATATAACAAAAATACAATAATAGAACAATATCCCACTCTAAAAGAATTAGAAATGCCTGAATGACTGGAACATTACTTCCAGAAGGGACTGCTGGTATTTTGGGTTACTTGGTAGCTGAAGCCTAGAGCTCTATGTGCATTAAAATTATGAACAATCAGACTAGAAACACTTTTTCTAAACAAATCTACATAAATTTAATTTATACTTAGTTCTACGATTCAAATAGGTCAAAATAGATAAAAAGTTTTGAACCTAAACAAATCCTTAATGAAATGCCTACAGACTGAACCTATTCTCAAAAGAAATACTGTTCCCAAATTCATCCTTCAGTAGAATAAAATGGTTATAGATGCCTTTTAGAGGAAGGTACACAAGTGAAGCTGAATGATCCTAAGCTGCCTCTAAATGAAATAGCCATTATGAGAACAAGTAGACATAGGACTCGCACACAACCACACTCAGGAAACAGAGAGAACATAAAAAGATTCTACATCATAGTATCACATTCTTTTCATGTCTTCAATTATACTAATGTAGCATACACACACAGAATTTAATTAGGTGCAACAGATGTGCCTCTCCTTGTTACTCGCATCAAGAAAATTGCTTCAGAAATTAGCTCATGCTAAATCAAAGTGTTCCAGAGATATAGTAACAGTAGCTCTTATGAATCCATATTGCTGCATTTATTGAAGAAAACAAGAGATGTCCTTCAAAAAGATAGTAAGGCTAAGCTTTGAACACTCTTGCCTTCAGTATTCATGTATACAGGTTACAAATATGTGCGGACAAAAAAGAAAATAGACTAAATCATAAGTCTCCATAAAAATTCAGTCTCCTATCTCTCCAAGTGAAAAAGAGGAATCAAATTTAAAAATCAGAATCTTCAATGGCATATAAAACCCCTCAAAAAAATATACAGTGTGTACTGGACACAGCTCTGAAAGTGAAATTTCAGGTTTCCTGTGCTGATGAGATGCCTCAGAACTTGGACATGACAAAATGTTGTCCATGAAACACAAAGTGTTTTCCTTATCTTGAGAAGGTTTTTCTCAATTAAAATGCAAATCAACTACCAGAATAATATAACCATTTTCAACAAATATATCTAGAAAAATAATCTGCCTTGAAGGTTAAATATATTTTCCAGTATATATTGACAAAAAAAAAAGAGAAAGTTAGAAAGTAGAAAGTTTTAATTATACATTTAACTATTTATGAACAGGCAATGCCTCTTGCAATTCTTCTCCCAGCAAAGAACACTGTGACCTGAAAATAAGGGTATGCAATGCTACAGAGAGAGTAACTGGCTCTATATACCAAAATTATTTCCCTGCACATCTTTAAAAAGGCTACTGGATATGACTAAGCCACTTGATGCTACCTCCTCTATCCTGAACAATAGCCTCCAGATGCTCATTTTCATACATCAGTAGAACTGGAGGAAAAAAAATATATATAAATCATAAATGTGATGTCTGCAGCAGAGAAATACAGAGGCTGGAATAGAGCTTTCCAGTGCAGCCCTCTTCAGCTGAAAACTCCATGGTGTGCCTCAGCTGTGTCATTCAACCCTGTGCCCATAAACCCTTGGTTTGCACTACAGAGTCCTAATGAACACCCAGAGCATTGCCTGCCTTCCCTACTGCTCCCCACTCTAACCTTAATCATTTTTATCAACTCAGAATCTTCAAACTACCACACAGACTGAACAATTTAGACTAGAAAATGCAGGTTTCCATTAAAAAAAATATCCCCGAACCCAAAGTTTTCTCCAATCAATTTATAATCTTTGTACATGGCAGCACCTGGCCAACAAAAAATTAATTTCTTTCTTGGTATCAGTATTCCTGTATGCAGGCTCACCTGTAAAAATGGTGTAAGACTAGGGGAAACTGGGGAAGCTTTGTTCTCAAATCAGCTTGAGAGAGAAGTAACTTCAAATCAACTTTTTTAGGGTTGAACTAAGAGCTACACACTGCTTTAAATGACTAACGTTTCCCTTTTTCTATCACTCATTTTAAATCCTATCACTCTCAAGCTATATTTGAGAACAAATATCACTTTGCAAAGTTAATGTCATGCATATGAAAAACACAGAGCTTGAAACTGAATATATACCCTGGCCTTCTGACCATCACGTAATAAAATTAAGAATATAAATTATAATGCAACTTCTTCCTGTAAGAGCTCCCTGATGAACAAAATCAGCTATTCAAAATTTCTCCACATTGTTTATGACAAAAAGCAAGCCAGACATGCTGCTAACTCAATTCCTCTTTTTCAGGGAAGCCACACAAGTGTTGTCCTTTTGTCCCACTGCATATGTAAGCTGGTACAAAGTTTACATCTCCTCTCTCACCATCCTCAGATGTTACTCTCCATAACTGTTTCTGGCCTCAGCTACCAGCTACCCCTGTGCTGCTTGTTAGTCTCTATAACATGGAGGAGGAATTGCATCTTTTATGGAAGTGTCATGAGATGCCCCACCTGAAGAGTGGTAAACCTCAAAGCACGAAGAGCAGGGGAAAAAAAAGACAGAAAG
Source organism: Lanius collurio (assembly GCA_020086605.1). Lineage (NCBI taxonomy): Eukaryota > Metazoa > Chordata > Aves > Passeriformes > Laniidae > Lanius > Lanius collurio. Next base: position 39,470,299 of record JACBWW010000002.1, on the reverse strand, counting down.
TATTTTTTCACCTACATCTGAGTTAATTTTCTTTTCTCTCACACTTCTTTCATAACACCCTCTGCAGAGAAGTCTGACAAACTCCTGGACCCCAAAGAATTTAGCTCCAGTAAAACGTCTCTGACCAAAACCAAGACCAGGATCCAAGGCTCAGCCAGAGGCTGTGATCACAGTTTGAATCCTCAGCAAAGTTGCTAAGACAGTATCTTCTAGAAGATGAATATATTTAGTTTTTCTACCAGAGATTAGACCTGCATAAACTACATCCTTGCTAGGCCTCCCAAAACTCTTGAAAAATCCCTTAAAAACATTGTATAACACCACATTATTCTCAAACCCCACGTTATTACATGCATCCAAGATCACTGCTGCTATCACTCAAAACCACAAATCAGAAACTCAAGCTTAGCTGTCAGCCAAGAGCTTCAGAAGGACAAAACCACAGAGCATGAAGTGCTCTCACCCTCCCACCACTCAGGGAAGTATCAGGGCAAAGAAGAGAAGACCAGAATGTCACCACATCAACACCATATGTTATGGGTCAGCATTGGCACAGCCATTTGGCTGCGAAAACATCTGTTACCCCAGTTCAGCCTGGAACTTGAGATACCAGAGGTTTCAAATCAGTGTCTACTTATATATACACCAGCTGAGGGAATCATTTGCATCCCAGAGACAAGTACATTCAAATAGATTTTATACAGCAATTACCAAGGTATATCAGGTGCAGGAAAACTAACATTTAAAACACCATCCAGAACACATTAGACACAAAGTATATTTGAGAGAGCTCTGATTTTTCACAGCTGGTCAGCCTCTCCACTGCTTGCATTAATTTGAAGATAAATTTCTGTATGAGCAGAAGTTGTTAACATACACCTATTTGTCTGGAGGTGGCAAAAATAAGTGACTACTAAAAGGTAAAGCCATATACTTCTTGTAGAGATGCCGACACATATATATATTTAAAAGACCTTGGTGCAAACACATTTGTGTAAACATATGTTCGTAGCTTTAAATATACGTTATTTGAGCAGTCAGGGAATAAAGAATTTTTTTGCACAAAGATTGGCTTATTCTGTTCTTCCTATGGCATGGCTGAGCCATGTTATTGCAGCCAAATACCAGGAAGTCTTCATATTCTTACATTCAAGGAGACATTTTTCTGAAGGTCTTTCACTGTTCCAGTTAAATTATTTTAACCCCCATTAGTGCTGAGGAAGGTTATGGGAGCATCTGCAGCTGCCCTACAACACAGCTACTCTGTTAGAACAGGTAAGAGAATCTCCAAAAGCTCTCAGTGCAGGAGTACCTTACTAGGTTGGACTTGAAAGGACAAGGATTTGGCAGCATCAAAATAAACTAATTAAAATCTAAATTATAAACAACAGAAAACTAGAATGGCATAGATTCAAAGAACATCTAACTTAATAGAATTATAGACTATATAAGAATATAGTCTTATATATCTATATAGCCAAGAAACCCTAAGAAGTAGTTCCAGTGAAGTACATTTACCCTGGACCCTGGTGGTATTCCCCAGACTGAAGGAAAAAAATGCTACTTTTTCCAGCATATTTGAATTAACTTCTAGTAATATTACCAGAGTTCCTCGCAGCAAGAACAAAATGTCATGACTACAGAAAGACTTGAAAAGCATATGTCTCTACCACAGATCAAACAGAAGAGAGAAAAACTCTGGGGTTAGGCATCACTGAACTCACAAAAACTGAATCCAGGGGTACTTCCACACACATGTTGTCTTCTAGCCTCAAAATCATCCCTTTTCCACAGGAGTCTTCCAAGGCCATGATTCACAGAGAACTCCCTCATCCCTCTCAAACCACACACACACACAGATGTTTGTAGGCTCAGGACCCATCATTTGAACTACACCACATGTCACATAGGCATTATTTTTCAACTTCCATTGTTGGATATGGTTCCATCTGACTCATGTTTAGATTTACTAGCTGCATGTATCAATATTGCCAAATGTTAAATCTGCTTTTCTCTGTGGAATCTTTAGACTTTAATTTCTCTAGAAATTTCTTTGTGATTGAGTATCTGGCTATATTTAATTATAGTGCTATATGCAATGTATTATGTGACAGATTTATTACTAGGTGATCATCACCAGACTAGCCCAAAAAGTAGGTGATAAAAGTGATAAAAAGAAGCATCTCCAAAGAGTGACCCTGCTGTCTCAAGGTCCCTTCCTCACTCAGATGTAGGCTGCAGCCTTTCCTGGTAAGGTGGTCCTGTTAACTCTGTGGTTATTTTTTTCAGGTGAGTTCAGAGGGAGGGCAGATGGAAAAGGAGATAAGGTGGGTGTAGATGAACCAACACAAAAAGCATGTTATTAAAAGATACGTTATTAAAAGACTGGGAGAGAAGGAAAGAGACTGGAATAAGCAGCCAGCACAGGATGATGAACACCCACTTGGGCTTCCAGATAACTCAGAGGAGCATCCCAGCTTTGTACATGTATCCTCTCTACAAGTTTTCCAGAAGCCGTATGCCAGAGAGAGGCATAACTTCCCCTGAGACAGAACACACTTTGCACTACTCTGTGTCCAATGGTCCCTTGTCAACGAAGCATTCACCTTCCTGGATGCTTTCTCAGCTTCCCTTGTTATGAATTTTTGGTGTTAGTTAATAAGCAGATCTCTGAGGGAGCATTTTCACAGAGGGCTGCAGTTGAAGTTTCCATCCTCTCTCTGCATGCCTGCTTAGCAACATGCTGTTCTAGCAGGCATCTGGCAATCTTTCACATTTTCCAACAGCTTTCAGTACTTCCTTCCTCTATCCTATCATTAAACAGGTGCTTTAAGTAGATCACACACATTTATTTTTTGGAAAACCTTGAACTCTCTGGATGAGGGTGAGAATGAAGTAGCTCAATCTTTGCATCCAGTGAATGAACCACCTTCCAGCCGTGGGAGTGCATGGCTGGTCAGGGGCAAGCTGCCATGACGTATTTATCACTCGTCTGAAACACAGCACAGCACGTGTCCTCAGCAAAGACATCCTGCTCACTGCTGCAAGCATCTCTGCTGGCAGGGAACATGCCATGCCCAACACTGACAGGCCACTTCCACAGCAGAGAGCTTTATTTATTCATGTACATGCACATGCATTCAGATGTCTGTCAAACGTAGGGTTTACAGAGCATCACAGTGTAAAGCCTCCCACTCCCACCAACTCATGAGGGGTTGGTTACTCAAAGTCAAATACGAAATTTCTCAGTGCTAACGAGAGCTGAATATGACTCTCATCCTATCACCAACATATTATTGCTAGTTCTAGGGGAATGTGTCTGTATTTCTTCCTTTGATTCCCACCTCTATTGCCCTCTCAAGGCTGCAGAGCACTGGACAGGATTTGTTTAGCCAGGCAGAGCCTGGAGAGGGGATCTCTCTAACAAGAAAGCAATGTTATACAAATTATTTCCTTGACTAACGAGTAATTTTGACTGCTATATTACCTAACATATCTCCAAATTCATTTATCTTAAATTTGTTTTCTTATTTTCAGCAAATTGCAGAAAGGATGGTTGCTTTTAACTAGTCTCCATGAGTTACCGCTCAGAGAAGTATCAGAAAATTAATATGAGGTTGAGGTGCTCTAAATATCAAATATAAAACATGGTGGGAGAAAGAAAATGACTAGCACAGATGGGTCTTTACACTTCCACTGTCAGTTCTGTACTTGCTATTTTTATGATAATCCAGTAGCACGTCATTATGGAAAACTGATTTTAAAAATTAAGTGAGAATAGCACACATTTTAAAATATTTTGTTGTGAGAGTGGAGGCATAAGTCTCTCAATACCTGCAAGATGGTTCAAACAATTCATGGGGATCCTTCTTATAATCAGGATGGTAAAAGAACATAAGTGGAATAAAATGATAGGAAAGAAAAGTGTCTTTGAGTAGAACATTGGATACAATTAGAAAAACAGCAGTATTTTGGGTAAATTAGGCCTTCTCCAGCCAAGCCCAGAAAGCTTATCTGTTCTTCCAGCTGTTTTGAGTGGCTCTAGCAAAAGATAGTCCTTTTTTTCTACAAATCATACCTCTTCTCACAAAATAATCACCTGTTAGTGAATTCTAGTCATATTACAGCCATTTTTCTCAATCATAATTTACTGTGTTTTTTATCAGTATGTAGTAAGACTTGCTTATAAAAGCACAAATCCCTAAAAGAACATTCTTCCAAACTCTTAATACATTGCAGAGTAATAGTGATCTTTCCCTGGTGCAATCTACTCCTGCACACCTTTCCCATGTTTATGACCTGCCTTCACTAGACTCACCTAAGAAACCTTATCTTAAAGATGATTTTAAAAATTAATTTAAAAATAATTCTTTAAATTAACAATTTCTTTCCTGTATATCTCTCCTTTCCTATTGTTGTCATTGATCTCCAAAGGTGTTTTTAAACTCTGTAAATCTCTATAGTGTACAGGATTGAACACTCTCCATACTAAATTATCATGTAGGTTCATCAGGCTCACTACCTCTGGGGAAACTGCCAGGGCTGAAAAGTGGCAGAGCACAGTACTTGGTCCCTGCAGCACACTGATGTTCTTTCACACAAAAAACCCTTCTGCACCAAGCCCCAGACAAACTGACAATGCACACTTGGACATGAAAGCAATTCAGGTTTGTCACCACAGCAGTGGAGTACCCTATGCAAATATTTCTCTCTTAAAATAATTCAAAGAAAATGAAAACTGAGAAGGAAAATTTGGATTCTTACTCTGTATACTAACCCAAAAATTAACAGGGATACCAGCATTTTTTTCCTATTTATGTGACACCTATCAAAACCACTCTGCAGCTTCAGAGTTACCTGTGAATCTACATACATAACAAGACACCAAGCAATGAAATCTTTAATTCTTGCATTTCAGTATCTTCCCTGCCATCTGACACTATCTTGATCTTAATATTCTACTTGCAACAATTGCTCAGCTATAATGTGTGTGCATTTCTGATAACACTGACTCATTTCTTCTCTAATTATTGCTGCAGAACCACACAGGCTACTGCTCCTTTTACCCCAGTCATAACTAAAGCACAGCTTGAAAATTGCAAGGCAAAACCACAGAGCTAAGAGTACCAAATAACAATGCCTCCAAGTCTTCACTGACCTATAGTGGACAAAGGGTCTTTGGGTGTAGTTGAACAATCAAACCTATTTGTCTGTGAACATGAAAATTCTGAACAATTTGACAACAATGACTAATTATCAGTCAAAAGTTCAGACAAGGGCACAAAACGCTTGCAAGTACAGATTTGAAAGCTATTTACTAGGGTAATAAATATATATTAATAAGAACCTGTCATAAGTCATTACAAATTTATAGATGCCTCTTCACACAGATGATCTACAAACCATCTCACAGCAAAATAAGGCATTTTAGGCAAGTGAAAACCTAAATTACATTTTGATGTAGCCTAAGAAAGCATCACTTCAGGGCTCAGACGAAGCTCAATAAATCCCATAATGAGACAAAAAAAATTAAAAATTTCTCAGTCTGGGTGATCTATAATGGAGCAGTGAATCAGATAATGGATTCTTGTTCTGGTAAGCACATTTTCTCTGGCCAGTTCTTAACTAGACAGTAAACAGATACATGGTCAGAGAAGTTCTTTCTCAGGCTGTTGAATTACACTTTCCAATCGCACTGTCTAAAGCATGGAGAAAAGTTTACAGCCCTAATACATGTCCTTTCGTGCTTACTATCCTTTCTTCTACCAGGGAAAGCCACAGCAAACCAGAGAGAAAAAGTTTCTTGGCCTTCACCAGGTTCACTACCATGAATCTCAGTGCCCTGACACTTGCCAAATTCCAGGAAATGTATTTTCATGCACCCAGTTCTCCAAGCAGCAACCATGGCTGTTGAACAAGCTCAAATGCTGGGCTTTCTGCAAATAATCTGTTTTTCTGAACAGAGTGAAATTATCAATCCGTGGTGCAACAAAAGCATGAATCAATATCTGTAGGCCAGTTTGAGGAGAAGAAACAGTTTAACCCAGCAATGATGCTGGCAGATTTCTGAAAGCATTTGATGATATCAGATGGGTTTCAACATGTTCCAGTCAAGAAGTGAAACAGGCTGCCCAGAAATTACTGTCCCTGGAAGTGTTTAAAAAACACATAAACGTGGCACTTGAGGACATGGTTTAGTTGGTTAACAGTTGAACTACATCTTTTCCAACCTTAACTATTCTATAAATATATGATTCTATATTTATGTCCAAATCTAAGACTATATTCAGACTGCCAACAGAACTTTAGAGTGGGTGCCAAAAATGTATAATCAAAGACCTTTCTAAGACATTAAAATTAACAGAGTTATTGCCTACAGAGGATGTTACCTACTTAAAAATTGAAATGAGAAGCTCTAATAGCCCCTGACACTACTTTGTCTTATTTAACTAAAAGATTATAAAGTAAGAATAAAAGATTTGCCATTACAGGTGGGGGGGAAAAAAAGATGTTCCAGTCTTCTTAAGTTAGTTTGTTGTAGAATTTTAAGTAGTATTCAAATATCACATAAAAATAGATTATGTAAATTAGAAGTAGTACAGCTCCTTAATCTGAGAGAACTTTGATGCCAAAATATTTTTTGATTTCAGACCTAGGAAATAAAAAAAACTAGCAGTTTAAACTGCGTAATACAAGACACCTCCCTAACATGTCATCAGTTAAAGTGAGCAATACAGACACTTGAGATGCTTGACTCTGTTGTTACCCTTATGACCCAAAAAATTTGATTCCAAGGGTTCGTTACCAAAATAAACAAGTCAGAAAACAACACAACAGCACAGAGATAGGCACAGTGGATAGCAAGCACCATGCATCACACAGCAAAAAGCCTCAAGGACCTATGAGCCAAAGCCATCCATCCATCCATGTTTTCCCTGATATATTTTGTGCCACACTATCCAAAGAGTGAAGCTAAACTGAGCAAGTCACCACTCACACATGATCCAATGACATGACTTCAGAACCAAACTCTGCAAAAATTACAGGTGAGTGAATAATCCTCACTCTGGCTAATTCTGGTGGTTGTAAAGCTAAAAATGAAACTAAAATATTGTGGATTTGGGAAAGTAATTGTGGAAAAGAGGAGAGAATTTCCTTCCTGCGCAGCCTCTTCAGACAGAAGTTGTTTTCACAGTTTGACAAAATGCTACTATGTACAAAAAGCAACCTGATCCTTCAAGTATCTACCTTCACCAAAAAGAAAAACCCTTCCTGAACTAAAATAAACTGCACAACTAATCCCAGTGACAGAGAAGAGTTTATTTGATAAGCCCACAAGTAGGAAGTGTTGTCAATCCATTCTGGAGAGGTATTTAACTCAGATTATATGCCTGGAGAAAGGAAGTGAGATGAAAAATCTATGCAGCAACAGGTGATGACAGCAAGAAAGCAATTATTCAGAAGTCACAGTTGGAGCTGGTTATCAGAGACAAGGAAGGACTAAGCCAACATACATAATTCTTCCATTTGGTTACAATTTCAGAAATCTCCATGACATTCTGGCAGATACAAAACACCAGCAGTGTTTTCAAATCTTATCATCTTTAACCAGACATAGGTTTAAAACTGGATACTAGAACTTAAAACGTACATTTTATAAAGAATACCAAGTTCTGTGGAATGAAAACTATGCTTACATTCAAAGCACTAGAAGTCTCAGCATGCATAGGTTTTGTAAAGTATTTAAATTTTCAATATTGTAATTATTTTTCCTGCTCACAGTGCTAAATACTTTTCTTATTATCTCTCTAAATATTAGAGTTATACTCCCATACCCACAGTATCTGAGCATATCAAATTACTGATTTCAGATGGACAACTGGTTTTTGAGTAAGGATCCCTGCAGGTAAGGTAGACTAACTGAAAACATGATCAAATTTTTGTCCAGGGAGACTTGAATTTACACAGTTTGTGTTGCTGCTATGAAGAAACCACAGCAAAGATGTTCAAATGAAGTAGTGTCTTGTCTTTAATTACACTTGGCTTTCTCCATGCTCTGGTTACTGATCCAGCAAAACTCATCAGAATCTCACACAAGTGCAGAAAAGGGAGGGAATCACATCTCCAGTGAACCCATGAAGGAGAAACAATCTGCAGATTTGTCCCCACAGAACCAAAAATCAAAACACTTAAGATGCTAATTTCTTACACCAAGGAGTATTTCTAAGCGCTCTTAAAAAAACCCAGCTAAACAAAAACAAATTTCAAAAAAAGTCAGCGACTGTCTCACCTAGAAGAGGATGATTTTCACAAAATAAATTAGGTAGAAGGAAAAACGTGTTATTCTCCCCAATCCTGCTGTGCAAGCCCAGACTAAAATTTTAACCACTAGTATTCCATATAACACCACCTTGAGCAAGACAGCAACTCATCATATATTTTACAGGCTAATAGCTGTGCTACCACACAATTTATTTGCTTTTAGCTAGTATGTAGTAGTCAATTACCCTCCCTTTAGCTTACATCACATTTTTCTCACACCTGGAAAAGCATCTATTCATTGGTGGAACTCAGCATGACCAGAAGGTAGGTAATGCACATATAGGACTTTTCTACACTATCAACTAAATTATGCATCCCCCAAGTCTTCTTTACTGCCTATCTTACTCTTAATTTGCAATTAACATGTGTCTGCTTCTGCCAAATGAAAAAATTGAAGTCCTCAGACTGTAATATTTTACTGAACAATTACATTTTCACTAGCAGTTCAAATCCGTGTTTATCAATTTTTATCCTCTTGATCTTGTGCATATATCTGCATATGCAGTGCTTGTTACAGTAGAAATAAACTGGTACTCTTGAAAAATATGGATTTTTAACACCCACTGAGATGCAAACTACAACTTTGCTTGCAGTCATACCAACTCATACAGCTTTTGAAAAAGGATGACACCAGAGGGTGAGATTTTCCAAAGCACAAGAGGATTCAATTCAGACAAAAATCACTGAAAAAAAAAGTTAATGGATTTTGTTATTTTCCCCTTTGCCTGTATTCCCACCCAGCTCCCCTTCTGGTTTTCAGGTTTTTTTTTTAATGGAATCAAGCTTCTGGCAGTAATGAGAAACCTATAAAATATAGAGAGCTTTCATTGTATAAAAAAAAAACACTTTCATAAAATGCTAATGGATATTCCCATTCGCTTTAGTGATATTTGAATGATATTTTACTCCATAATGCTGGTGGCACAAGGCACTATATTTTATACTGGCAACAGTTCACATCAAGAAATCCTTAAGGTCTTTTAAGCTACCTGTATAGCATGCTTTCTATATTCTTTGGCGGGGGGGGGAAAAAAAAAAGTTATCTTTCTGATATCATTAAAATCAATTGGTAATTCCACCTGTTAGGAAATGTACAGCCAAGTCTGCACGAAAGCATTTGGGTGAATATGGGGCAAAGATTCTACCTAGGCCAACTGACCCCGTTCTTAGGCAGATCTCAGCTCTCCAGTTCCACACACCACTGGAATATTGAGGCCCAGCTGTACCCCATGAACATTAGTGCCTACCCTGCTCAGCTTGCCAAGGGACATTCTTGGGCCGTGGAAGATGCAGAGATTATGTGTCCATCAACCAAAGCCTTGATACAACACAAGCAACCTGCTTCAGATCTTAGTTCCCAGGAAGAAAAACCACCTTTTCCTACATTCAGGTCAACATGACAGGCAAAGAGAGTTTGATTTATATTAAGCAGGTTCTTACCTGGTATAAAAACCACATGCTATTCAGTCAGATCTGCAAAAACTGCTCAACAAGAAGTCTTCAAAATCCACAACTTGTGCTAAAAGTACCTAAAAAGCGCCTACTTTCTACAGTGATTAGTAAGCAGGAATTCTAGCTGATAACCAGGTATGCTCTCAAAAGAGGTTATGTGCCCCCATGCTAGTCCTATATTGTGAGTCCCCACCCCCCAAAAAAAACCCAAAAAAACCCCACAAAACCAACCAAACAAAAAATCTCTGATGGATTACAGCTGCCAGTCCCTCTTTAAAAGCTACTTCTGCTTAGCAGCTCAACCAAACAAACTGGAAACAGCTGTGAACAAAGCAACACACAAAGATAAACAGCTTAACATGGTCAAAACTTACCAACAGAGTGTCCTGAGGGGATGCACACTGCGAACAGGTGCTTTTATTTTGGCATCCAAACCTTACCCACTCAGTGACCCCGATGTAGAAGCAAAGCACAAAACATTAGCTTTTTTCCTCTGTTTTCCAAAATCCTGTGCCTCTGTTTGCTTATAGGATTTGAGATTCTCATGGTTAGTTTCATCACTATTTATCCAATCACAAAAATAAACAAAAAGGGAGCAGGACATGATTCCATTCATCCTAGCATTCTACACACAGTGGAACCCCCCTTGGCAATTCTTCCTCGCATCCTTTCCTTTATTAATAACAGCAAGATTTTGTAACCTGGGAATGGAAATGGACATGATCAGGAGCTCCAGAAACCCTGTTCTGATCAGCCAGTCATGAGATATCTGAATAAAGAAAACAAGCTCCAGTTTCATTAGCACACTGACATTAACAGAGTAAGCTGTGAAAACTTCACTGCTCATTTGCAGTGTAAATTGGGGACTGTCACAACTGACAAATTGACATTTTCACTCCACAGCACAACTTGAAGTTCCAAGCAGAACTGCTTTAAACAGAGTCTGTTGTTTAGGAAATTACCAAAGGTAATGGAGTGATGGAAAGCTGCAAACCTGGCAATTTGTTTTAACACAACCATTTTCAGGTTTTGAGAAAAAGAGAAGATAAAATCTCCTAAAGTGCAAGTACATCAAGCTGCAAAAATGGTGTCTTCCTTCTTGCTTTACAAGATCCAGCAATAAATAGATGCCATACCAAAATAAAACTGTCAGCACTGCCTAGCAGGAAGTTTATCAAAGGCATTTAAAAGGCTTTTTTATGAAAACCCAATTTTAATGAAGTCATATCAGTCCAGAAAAACATTCCAGGTGGTCAGAAAAAATATTCCAGAACATAAATGTAGTCAGAAACTCAGTGTTGCAAGCAAAGTAGTTGGGAGAGCTCTGAATCTAAATCCTAAAAGAATAAAAATGCAAAAAAAAAGAAAGATCAGGGCAAAAAATATAGGAAAAGTGATATGAAATGTCACTGATGCCACTACCTTCCTTAAAGAGGCAGCATCCTTTCATACCATCTGTTACCAAATTTCTTGTTCAGAATTCAGAACTTACCAGATAAACAAAAACTCCCTTGTACATTCACACAGCTAAGAGGCTCATCACCCTAACCTTTTCTAATATAGCTGTTAACTTAAAGTAACAATACCACCAGAAATATCAGACTCTGAGTACGGCCCACAGAACATGCAAGTGCTTGCAATTTACCATGTGCCTTCACATCAGATTCCTGTGTATCAAAACAGAGCCAGTAGAAAAAAAAAATCACTTCTCAGTGTAATGAACGCTGTGTATCATCCCATAAACTTGCACTTCTTCAATTTCAGAGCTACCCTTGACATTGTTGAGTATTTTCTTTGTCTCAGTCATTTCGGTCAGAGAGGCTCAATTTCTTTTCTATGATTTGCTCATTCAATTTAATTCAATTTTTCTGATATACAAGCCCTCAATGTCTCTAACTGAGCTCTTCATCTAATATAATTTCCTTTCAGCTCCTCACTGTCATCCTTCCTCCACCACTGTCCCGGGTTCCCTAGTTCTCAGCAGTCTTATCCTAATTATTGCTTCTGTATCTTGTACAGTCCAAGTATTATTTCCTCAGCATTCAAGTCAGATAAGCCCTCTTTCTCACTGCTTGAGCAAATGCAGGAGAAAATTGAGGGCATAGTGGTAATACACTTTCAACTCACTGTTCCTGGGAGAAATAATTACAGAGGAAATCTTGTTTAGTCACTACTGCCCTGGGAGAAAGTATGCTCAGTTCAGATGAAATATTTGGAGAATTGCGTTGCCAAATCCTAACAGGTCTCTCCAGAGCACAATTGAAGCACTATTTGTCAACAGCCAATAACTGGGTCAAATTCAGACACTTTTTCAAAAGTGCAACAAAAGAAGCAAAGGAAATAAATTAGAATGGAGCAAATAGAGACTAAAAACCTAATTTAGTTCCAACAACTATTAAGGACAGCAGCACAGGGACGGGAAGGTAAGCACAACACTAACCTGGAGGAAAGACTGAATTCAGGAGAGATCTCAGGGGGAGTTTTTTTAAAACTAAAGATTCTTTCTGTTGACATCTTATCAGATGAGATATACACGTTTAACACACTTTGAGAGACAATGTGACTCTCAGGAGAGCAGCAGGAGTTTTCAGTGGAGTCCTCTGCAGAGTAAGAGATGGAAGGAGAACTATCGCTTCATTCCCCATTGACCCCTGTAGCATGTCTTACTACCACATTTTCACAGACCATAAATTTTAACCACTTTTTTCTGCATTGCTCTGCAGCTGGTCTTATCAGCTGGTTATACTCAGCCTTGCCTCACACATCCCCCTGCTAGAAGCTCTGTGAAATCTGGGCACGTGCAGCCAGGCTATCAATGGAGGCTGAGATCCTTGATCTTGCCTTGATGAAGAAGATTATTTCTAGTTGAGGAGCCCTGAAACAAAAAAGGTCCTTGGGAGCTCTATATTCCAGTATCCACCAAGTAGTCAAGTTCATGTAAGTAATGGACCCAAATGCAGATTTGAATACTAATATGATGGAGAAAAGTCATGTATCAGAATATTTTTCAGGCAAATGTATTTTATGTTTTTTTAATTTCAGGACTTTTTCTCCAATCCCCTCCTCAATTAGCTTGGCATTTGCACTTCCCTTTCTTTTGCTTGCTTCTTCTCTCTTCCCTTACAAATACATAAACAGAAATCCAAATATTTATACTCTGATCAGCTGCAATCTTTTAAAATGAAACTTTCACACTCATCCTCCAAAGCTTTGTTTCTTCTTTGGTGGCTCTAACAAACAATAAAAGAAACATGTTCTAACATTAGTATGTGATATTTCTTACTTTTCTGAACTAGGAGAACAATTTTTTCAATGCCATTTGTCCTTTTTGTCTTTATGATTTTCTGACATAATAGGTAATACATCTGATTATAGACAATATTTGTCTTTTTATAATGGCAAAAGTATTTTGTATATTTTAGTTGTCAGCACATTATTCTGTTACCTTTTATTTCAAAAATGCAGTGGAATGGTGCCAGAAGGGACAATTTTAGCAGCAGGATTTTATTATTGTTTCAAATCAACAAGCAATGTAGTAAGACTTTTTAAAATACCCTGCCTTCACAAGCAAACCTTGTGTCCAGGCAGTGGGAAAATGACAAAGGGAATGATTCCTTACAGTGAAATTGCATTTGAAGCTACATAACTAATTGCAGCTTTAAAAATGACAAATCAGGTTGAAATTTCTAGCCAAAAATATAAATCTCTTTTTCAACATCTTAGCTGCTTGCTATTCGCATCTGTTACCTAAAGTGTAAATATTTACCTTTTTTTTCTATTTCTTTTTATTTTTTCCTTTTTTTTTTTTTTTAGTATTCACATTCCTTTGTGCACTTTAATAATGCTTGCTGAGCTTTTGGACCCCAAGCCCCCATGTTCCTATAGCTAGCTGGGTGAACCCAAATTACCCAAATTAAAGACTTTAGTCATGAGTGAACTTCTCAAGAGGTTCAGTTTCCAGAGAACACGAGAAATTTGCATTCAAAAATTAAGGGCTGGTGAAAACAAAAAGTGCAAAAGGACAAAAAAGAAATGATGTGTTCTTTCTTTTTGTGTTTGCAGACCAAATTTTGCTGGATTTGGACATCAACAGGGCTGCAATGCATCCTTGAGTGTTAAGGCATTAAAGGAGCTCTGTTTGAAAGGATGCACCCTGGCAAACCACAGCTACCAGGGAGGTTGCTGGCAATCCCACTGTCCTCTCAGCTGCCATCCAAGACACTCCATCTTCCAGGAGGCTGAATAAATACCCTTCCCATATATCTGCCTTGCAGTGCTTGAAAAACTCGTTACAGACTGGCCGGAATAAGGGTGGAAATAATTCATCTCTTTTAGGTGAAGATCCATAGCAGACTAGTAGAGGTTCTCGTGATACAGTTTCTGATATTACAGAGGACACTACATTTTTTATGTGCTGAGAAGCCAGACATGTGGGAAAACAACTGCTGAGCTCAAGGCCTTGGCATGTCTTCTTTGTTTTATCATTTCTCTAGATGCAGGTCTCAAGCTTTAAGATGACAGGCCTGCTTTTCTACCTTGCTGCCAATGTAAAACTTTGCCCACCTCTAAAATATAAGACTAGGGGGAAGTTTGATATGTACAGGTTATGTCTGTAGGCCCATTTCTGAGTTCAGCTACCTATTGAAGGAAATGTTCCAGAGGTTACAAATCATGCACAGTGCCAGCAACGAGCTCACAGAATAAAAAGAGGAGATATAAAGGTTATTTTTCCCTCCTCCTCAGCACTTTCTCCAGCTTTATGATTAAGTTACCATTTTTCTTGCTTTTCTCCTCAACCCTCTTTTTCCTTTCTTTGGTCATGTCATCTTAGAAGAGGACTGACTGGATAATGACATCTTCAGGTAGACAAAAACGAGGTTCTTTTGTACTTTGGAGCATGCACAGTATCCCGGGGAACAATGCAACAATATTTTTCATAGATAATTTCATATTACTATTTCCCTCCATTACTCTTTTCCCTCTTAGAGACTGTCTGAAACCATTCCATATGCACAGACTAATAATCTTGTAGTTTCACACTTCTTTGTTGAGATGAGGTATATTTGTTCTGGAAATATATTCACAATCAAGAATACCTAACTGAGCCAGTCAAAGCTACAACCCTTCCTGAAACAAGTTCTGTGCTGTAGCACAGTAGTAAATGCAAAGCTAAATCCAAGGATCTGTTCTAAAGAAAGCCTTGTGAAATTGTTTGATTATGTCTCTCAACTAAATCCACTTTTTAGAAAAGATCTAGTAGCGGTATCACATCATATTCCATTCAAACTGATTTTGCTCATTTTACATTACACACTGTAACATTTATTAGGTAATATGAAGGATTATAACAGACTTCAAAAAATGTTACATAAATACTAAGCCACGTTTTCTTTGGTGTTGCCTCTGCTTTTGTGAGCTGGCTTTGTAACTCTACAGACGTGATGGCACCACCAGAGTGCCTTTCAGAAACCTACAGGAATCCAGAAGATGGTTCTAGTCTGCTGCCAGCAGCCACCAAAACAATCAATATTTTTCGTGTCAGTGTTCAACATCACTGGGATACAACAATAACAGTAACTGCAAAACAATAACTTATTGCTTAGGCACATGCTAAAGGCTTTATTTATTATCTTCTCTCCCCAGAAACCAAATATTTGTGGGATGCACTTGCTACTGCCAATAAAGAAAGGCTTTGCTTTCATTAAAGAAAGGTTTGAGAAATTCTATTAATAGACCTCTGGTTCCATTTGAATGCCTTAGATTCTGAGATATCACCAGGAAGAGTGTGGGCTAAGTGATACAATAAAATTATAGCAATAAGAGGTTTGGAAAGCTACAAAATCTGCTGGGACACTGGAAAGCTATGACTTTCTCTAAATGGTAGTAATCCCTTTTCTCATCTGCAAGTACTTCTTAAGGTATAGAGACTAAAGGACAAAATATTTACAAATTTTTTCATATTTATCAAACCTCATTTGCAAATTATTTCTGTAAAGTTGTTCTATGAATTTATAAGGTCCTGTCTTTGTCCACAGAGGATATCTGTAGCATTTATCTGAAGCCTATGGCAAATCTCTGGAGATGCTCATAAGCCACATTTTGACTCTCTTGAGAAATTGAATTATTATTACCATATGGCCCCTAGCTGGAAGGAATGCCTTCACTTTCAAAAAGTTACACATATACAAAAGGTACTGTTCTGAACACAAAATCACTTGCTGGCACATAATAACACAAAGAATAAGGGGAAGCACACCCAGCTGTTCTGCTTGCCACCGTTTTCCCAGGTAATTTGCTTTTCCAAGTGCTTTTCACCCCAGCACCACCTTCTGTCACACCACAAGCCCTGAGAACCATGGTTCACTGCATTAAGATAATGCCAACCACACTACAGCTTTCATATAAGCTTTGTGTCCTTGGGTCCTGAGGAAAGCTCGAAAGTGCAACTGACTGGGAGCTTCCCATCAGAAAGGGTCCCTCATGAAAGAAATCCAGTCACTCCAGACCCAAAATATTTTATGGAAGACTTTCTTCACCCATTTCTTCTCAGGTTGCTATCACAAAACCTGAAATAAATATTTACTCCTGCGTAGTGTGACCTGCTTCTGACAACTCTGGTTTGCAGAAATGACCTGAAATATTAATTTTCAAATGCATTTCCTATTGGGTTATCTTGCCTCTTAGGAATAGTGGATCAGAGGCCTGGATGCCTTTGCAGATCCCCTGCTCTCTTCTAAGCTGGACTCACACATGTTTTGATAGAATCAGGTCAATAAATTAAATCAGGAAACATTTTGATTTAGAAAAACCTTAGTTTTACTTGAAAAAAAAAGATGGTGAGACAAAATGTTCCACTGCTTTAAAATATTTTTTTAACTTTTAATTCCTTGAACACTTTTCACATGTTAACTTTTATCCTTATTGGGAAGTGAAATAACTATTATGCACTTTCTACAGAATCATGGATGCTTACAACAGAAACTTTAGTGTTGTCCAAAGAGGATAACATAAAACTGATCACAAAGCTATCCTTTCAAAGTTCTTGCTTTTTTAATTAGATTTTTCAATTCTTGGGAGTTTTTATCATCATGAAGAGGTACTACTATAAAATCAGTAAGTTTTCTACAAATCAAGGAGGTAAGAGTTTCACTGGTTGTTTTCACTAAACCTGTGTTTCTGTTACTCTAGACATGGAAAAACATTCTACAGGCACAGTATTTATACATATACACATAGATATGTATATAGTCAAACACACAAAAATATGCTACTTATGCACTTCTACATAATGAAAGAAAAAAGGTACAGACAACACTAGAAAAGAACATCTTCTTCCATCACAATATGTATATCAATTTTTTGTAGTGGTAATTATTGCAACTCTGCTACAATTCCTTATACATTACTCTCATAATGCATTTCTCTTTCTTTTCTCAAGATTTCATCTTCAAATTTCCATCCATCTTGGTGAATGCACCTTTGTGAGCCATGAGCTACATTACATTTTTTAACAGCATACCATGTGTACAGTATTTCAGTCAAAGGGAAGAAACTGAAATACGAAAAGCTGCTTCTTTTTACACCTGCTCAGAGGGACATTGGCTCTTTCAGAATTTAGATAAAATAACAATACTGAAAAGGAGAACCTAGATTTTAAATTCCATACATCTCAGTCAAGGTGCTTTAAATCATGCCCTATTTAACACTTGTGACTGTACAGTTGACCAAATTCCCCCCAGAAAATGTTTCCACAACCTCTTCCAGTCACCTGACACAAATATACAGCAACATTTTTTTTCTACAGAAAAATCACTCAGCAAGAGTTCCTTTACAAACAACAACTGTTTCTGTCCCTGCAGCTAGAAAGTAACTCTCTACTTAAAACAGAATATTTGGAAGATTTACCATTAACAAATAAATGCAAACACTAGAAATCAAAAGAGTTTCAGCTCATTGACTATAAAAAGATAATAATCTGTGTCCTACCTATGGTGGTAATAACAGTGCCAGCAAAGAAGAAGGAACTTCCCAAGTCCCAGTGACTGATCTGAGCAGATGTGTTTCCTAAAGGTATGATTCCTGCATTTATTGCTGCCACTACTTGCTGCAAGTTTAAAAAGATTTTTGTCAATATTCATGAAACAATAGTATTCATATACATTACACAGTAAATTGATTAAATCACTTATTTGATCCAAGCACTAAACCAGAAAACAATCTGTGTTATTTGCTCCAGCTTTATCACTCAGTCAGGCTACAATTTATTCTTCAGCAGCCACTCCAGGCAATTCAGAAGAGCTGTAAAGTCCAGACCATTAGGGAGAATGCAAAATCCACAATATCTGTTACATTACTATCTTAGTTAGAAGGCAAACACAATTATTTTTACTGCTGCAAGTGTTTGGTGAAGAAAAACATGCATTAGACAAAATTTATGATGAGAGTTTCCCACAATGTTCCTGTGCTGTATTAGGCAAGCAAATGGACTTCTTGAAAACAGTCATTTTAAAACACCAAGAAAAACTGCCCATGCACTCTTCTGTATCAGATTATTTCCAATTAAAGAAAACACTTTTGTATAACAGATAATTCCATAATTAAAACAATTACACATACAATTATAAAACTTTCACTATTGCAGCAAAAAATTCAAATATCAAACGTATCTCTATACAACTGTGTACTTCAGAAATGTTGTTCTCAAAAAAATCAGTTCTAGCAAGTAAAATCAACAAGCTTGCCCCTAGTAACATTTTCATAGACTCAAGAAATACTAAAGATTTCCTCTTTCAACAGTGTCACCTACTGTGAATTCTTATTACAAAAAATGTTCCTGTTTTATCACGATTGCAGATATATACTGGTATTTGAGTTAAAGAGTACACATCAGGAAAAAGTATTTTTAGACTTGCAATAAATATTTCAAAGAATGCAAGTCTTCATTTCACTCTGGAACTTTAAAACAGGATTTATTTCTAATCATGATTCTTATAAAAATTGTTGGTGTCTAACAAAAGAACAACAGAGGAAGCAGTACCACAAAATGAAAACAAGCTTTTTAACTAACTAATAGTTCCTGCTTGGCAAGATGTCCAACAATTGTTAAGCACATGAATATATTCAGTGATAGGACAGACCTGAACCATGTTCCAGTTGGGTAGTCTTTTTCAGAGGAACAACGTTGAACAGTAGTAATAATTTTTTTCAGTCCCAAAATACATTGATAATTTGGAAATGAAAACTTTTGTGTTACTAAACAGTTCCCACACTGTTGATCTGGACAGAAATTATGAAGTAACAATGCTGCATTAACTAGGACATCTATTTTTATTGTGGGACTTAAATCCAACATTAAATCCCACTTAAATCCAGCATTTCCAGTTTGCCATTTTCAAAGCTCAGATGCACAAAGTAACCAATTTGAAGTCCACTGCTGCACCAGTGCAGCCACAGGGATCTTGCCAAACCTAAACCATTTCCACCATCCAAGGCTGTCAACAGAAAGCCAGCTGGGGTATACATAGATTTTTCACTGCTTTCACTTTACCCTTTTTTTTTTAAGGGCTTTTTTTTTTTTTTTAATAACAGACAGACATAAAAGAAGTGGAATTTTCAATCCCACTGAGAAAGGAGAGAGGATGGGAAAAGTGAGGGGGAAGAGAGATTAATTTTCCTTTGTGTTGGAAGGATAAATCTTCTGCATTTGTACATGATGTACAACTTGGCAGGAGCAAATACAGCAGCACTGGTACTGACAGGTGCTTCCATCAGTGTAGGATGGGACACATCAGACTAAGGAGCGTGTGAAAGCCCTCTGCTGAATTGATTTTATAATTTTCACAACACAGATATTCCTTTGATTTACAAACCCAGTGTGCTGCATTATACAGAGCATGCTGAGTACAGCCTGAGTACTGTCACATTTCAGGGGACTGAGAACTGCCATCACAAGTCTTGGCACCTGCACATGGGAACATGTTCTGCAGTGAGGATATCATATGATATAGCACGGGATCAATGTAATTTTTTGGAACCATTCTTGTTCCATTACAGTTTCTTGCACTGGATGACAGCACTACCCAGAGCAATGCATCTGTTTAGACAGTCTAGCAAGACCAAGTTTTATACAAATCCAGATTTAAAATGTTTTCAGGGCTTTTAGCATCACTGCACATTTTTGAAGCCATATGTACCCTGAGGCCTTTTATACGAAAGGTGTTCCAATCTAAACCGCTCATAGATCCACTACAGCCTCGCATTTCCTGACTTCATACCTATATTTTTCCAGGAAAAACATAATACAACTTAACCCAAAACTGCCCAAAGCACAACAGATGGCTACAAAAGACAATTAGCTGCTATTATTACGTCTGTGATTTTATCCAACTGCTAATCAGGAAAATAATCAGGGCTTCTTTCAGAGATGCTTCCTTTTCGTACAGCCTCCTAAGTTCTGACTATGCACACTTTTAGGGACTTTCTGAGTAGGAGGCTGCATCTGCACCATGGTGTTCATATTGGCTTGGGTGAATTGCTTTACCATTAATTTATCTAACTACTTTTGGAGCTCGCTTGTATTTTGGGAGCCAAGTCATTCTGTGGCAGTAAGATCTGCAAATTACTTGTGGATCATTTAAAAAGCATTTCCCTTTTGAGAGTTTGTATGTACTTCAAAGTAATTTTGTAAGTTCTTATGTTATGAGGAACACTTGAATAGCAATTTCTAATTTGTCTCCTTCAAGAAATTAATGATCTTACAGACCCCTCAGCTTCCTCTTTCTTTCCAAATTGAAGGCGTTTTCTTATTAAACAACATATTCACCTTTTTAAACAAATCTGTTGTATATCACAAATAAGTTGGGTTTTTTTATTGCCAGTATTTCTCATTGACTTTCTTTGTACATTTACTGACTCAGGTTGGTAAATTTATGGATTGTTTTAAGCATAGTTTTAGTCATGAAGGGTTAGATGCCTTCATCATCACTGAGCTGTTGTTTTCAAACACAAAATCTTATGCTTTCTCCTGGGCTGTGACCATGTTGGGAGAAGCCAGACACAGGTACTAACAAAGCTGCTGCATTTTATTCTTTCAGAGTCAACTGTAAGAGTCTTCCTGACTGACAAGGCTGACAGGTGGGTAAGGTTATTGCTTTACTGAGGTCAGTACTACTGTCTCATAAAATCTTCAAATGTTGCTTGCAGATTTTTCAGGAAGGGTGACTGCATTTTCAGTTCTTTGGATCAGAGGATGTCTTTTCTTCTTAGTGTGGTCAGCTTTAAGCTTTTTTAGATAAGATCTTCATCTAAGACTATTCCTAAGAAAAATTTTAGAAGAAAATAATTTATTGCATATCTCCTAACACTTGTACATTTCAGGGCACTAATTTCAGCATGATTTCCTGCTGTATGTCCACCACACAAACCCAACCTGGAGGATTGGATATTAACATCTCACTAGCCCTGAATAAAAACCAAGGCTCCGCTAACTTCACTGAGGGCCAGCAGCTCAGCCTTAGCCCTCAAGTAACAGGCTTATTATTCACTGTCAGAGCTGTCACATTCAGTTCTCTGATACCTTAATTCTTGGTCTTCAGCTTCTTTTTTTTGACTGATGCCTTACTACTACAGCAAACTTCATTTGTCATGACTTCCTTCCTTCCTTCCTTCCTTCCTTCCTTCCTTCCTCCCTTCCTCCCTTCCTCCCTTCCTCCCTTCCTCCCTTCCTCCCTCCCTTCCTCCCTTCCTCCCTTCCTTTCTTTCTCCCTTCCTCCTTTCTGTCACTTGAGACCTTTGGCTTATCCTGTAGCACAGTAGTGACAGTAATTCTGTGCACTTTGAATCTAAAAGTGGAATTATGAAAATTCTACATAATCTGTACAGTCATCATATGTTGCAGCACTTAAACACTTTGTGTGATCTTAACATGGGAACTTCTAGACTTATCAAAATTATTTTTCAGTATTAAAGTTAACTGACCTCCTCAGGGGCAATTTTTCTAGGTTTTTATTCCATATACAAAATGAATTGGTTTAAAAATCAGTTTGCTTCAACAGAACAGAACCAGTCAGCATTAGAACAGGGATGTGGACAGATTAAATTCTTAAATTATGCAGATTATTTAGCTTTCCATACCTTCTTCCAGTGCTTTTTTACTTGTTTTATATGAGGTGACTGAGGACTGAGCAGAGGGTGGGTCACCCAGAACATGGCACCCAATCAAGGCCTCTATGCATAATGATTTTTAAAATAATAGAACATAGTTATAGTAATATGTTTTTCTTCTTTAATTATCTTTATAATGGTGAAAAAAAAATCAGGCCCCTTTTTTTGATAGTGAAGAGAATTGAGATGAAATTTTGAAAGATTTTTAAATTTTAGAAAATTCCCATTTTTTGAATTAGGTGAATTCTTAGGCTGCCTCTGTACTATATCTTAAGATAGACATGAAGCGTGTCTGAGATCAAGTCCTCACTTGCACTACACCCACACATCCCAACTTCTTGGCTTTGCAGCCACACTTGGGAACAAGTTTTAACAGAGTATCAGAGAAAAGCGGCAGAGATGATTTAGCTCAGAGTGGACAGGCCAGGAACAACCAGAGCCCCCAAAAGCACATAAGCATTGCTTTCACACCGTACTTTTTTTTGCTTGAAATCAGAACACTGGTGTGTTCCCCAAGACATGGGGAGAGTGACAACACAAATCACATTTTAATTCAATGTCAATTTTTCATTTCCTATATAATTTAGAAATACTTCTTGGTAAATAAATTGTGCAGTTTTGTGTTATTCCTGTGTTCATGTAGGCATGTCACTGTAGAGACCATACTGAACTTTGCTTTGCAGATTAAGACATAGAATATTGTGACCTTTTTCTGTCAAAACAAGAGAGAAAACAGTCTTTCAAACAGCACAGTCATTTTCTGAGGACAGGAGACAATTCTAGGTCAGGGATTTTATCCTCTGGTTCTCTGACCTTACAAGGAGTCTATGGCATTGACTGAGATGCTGGCCAGAGAGCTACAGCCACTAAATGGGTCTGCAGAGACTCAGGAAAATAAGGACAGGTTATAAAGTGTGAAGGCTGGCCTCTGGTAGTCAACTGTTGTCTCACATGGAAATCAGGCAGAAATAAGCATGTGTCAAACCAGTCACTCCAATGCTCATCTCTTTGTTCCACACCAGGCTCTGAATACATGTTTTTGTACCATCTTCCAGTCACTTCATTCTATGAAATGATGTAACACAACAGTTCATTACTCTCAGCTCTTCTACTGGAAGATTAAAATAGAAGCACCTCAAATTATGCTTCTGATAAAATCCAGAGCATGCTTTCTTTCCTTACCCAACTTGCCAGGAGTTAGCTTGTGCTCCCTGTCTGTCACTTAACAAGTGATGTCAAAAAGTCAGCTGTGTCTCAAAGTTTCTGAAAACCATTATTCAGCCTGGATTTCTTCCTTCACTGCCATAGTTCCACTGCCATTTGACAAGGGCACTCTCCCTTTACAATATAAAGATACATCTCATATGGCCCAGCTACTGCTCAAGTTCTGTGGGTTTATTTCAGCTGTGGTTTACAAGGAATGGAAGTCATACTTCTCAGTTCAAAGGCACACCAGGATGCTTTTAACACTTAGCAAACAACTCTTCAGCCTCAAAACACACACTTTTGGGCCTTGATGTTGAAAGAGATTTCAAAAATATTTATATTATAGTTCTGTGATTCCTTGTTTTTCCTTTTTGGTTTCTATAATGTATGAGTATCCTCTAACTGGAGACTAGTACCCCACATGCTGAAGAACTGAAGGACCTTTTCACCTTCTTTCACAACTACTCAAACTAAAAACATGCAGGAATATAACAAAAAAACATTTCTACTTCTAAATATGTATTACAAACCCCATGGGTTTCTATGTATGTAAGTTCTCTGTGTGTGCACACACATGTATATACACATACATGTTCAGGGAAGAAGGTTTTTCTTTGCTTCTTGAGATTACAGACTGGAAGAATTATGCAAACAGCTGTTCAGCAGAACTGACTTACAAATGATTCATACCTGCCACCCTTTCTAAGACAAAAGCTGGCATTCAGATGCAATCAGGCTAAGCTAAGTTCTAGGTCCTATAAAACTCTTCATCTGAAGGAAATGCAAACTTTACAGGTCACAACACCAGAAGCAGCAAAAAAGTTTGAGAGCAATCTCCTTGAACAAAAAAGTGATGAGGGCAGTTAGAATTTATTTGTTATTCTCCTCCCAAATAATGCTTATTTATGGATAAAAAAATCCTTCTGGTTTAACTAATATGTAGAAAATGACGACAGAAAAGGGAGCTGCCCTGTCCCTGGAGGAAATGCTCCCAGACAAGAGCAAGTTTGGCAAAAAAAAAAAAAAAAAATAAATCCCTCCTTCCAGGAGCTGAGTACAGAACCAGAAGAGGGAGAACAGCAGGAACCTGAGCAAGCAGTACACAGAACCCAGGGGCTTCTGCAACCCACCACAGCAAGTGGATGTCTGTGTGGAGGACAGGTCTGGGTAAGGGTGTGATCAAAGGTCTTTCACAGAGATCTTTCATTTAATAAATATTTCTCTGGTCTGGGGAAGCGGGTGGAATTGAGGAGGGCTGTGGAAGGAGACAACTGCATTCGAACATTTATTTCTGAGCAGAGTGAAGCAGAAAGGAGACACAGACACAGCAAGAGGAAAAGAGACACGTGGTGTTGCTGCACGAGTTAGGACTGCCAGGACACTTAGAGTTAAGAGTACATAAGCCAAGTGCTCTGATGGGCAGACACAGTACTAAGGACAGACACATGCACAGGCCAACAACTCAAACTACAGGTCCTGTGCCTCATGTTTTAACTGCTTCAAAAGTCCTTCATTTCTTTTTTCATTGCCTTTAAAACACCATCAACAGGCAGCTCTGCTACTGGTATCTGCAGTTTGTCATAAGCTTCATGACTGAAATGCAGATGGCACATTAAAAAAACTGATGTAATGGTATTTTGGATCCTCAGACAAATAAATAAAATATACTGCAGCCTCAATTTCTTCTATGCTGGCAATCTTTTCAAGGCTTAAAGTTTTACAAAGCATTAAGTGATACTTCCAGGCTAGGACCCTGACATGGGATAGTTCCTGTTTTCTTTCGAAGGGTCTGGAAGGAATTGCAAAAGGAAAGACTAAGAATATTTAGGGTTTAAACTTGTACATTCAAACTACCTCAGAAAGATCCTGCTTAGAGGACCTGTAAGCTACAGCTCACAGGACTGAAAATGTCTACAAATGTTGTGATTCAAAGGATTAATAAAATTTTATTTGAGCCTAATAGATTTGGTTAATAAATTTTAATCTTGTCTAAATAAAATGTAAGTTTATCTGAAAACAAGAACTTTGCATCTGTGTTTTCCTATCTATAAAAATTATACAGCATATTTAAATACCTTCTAATCTCTGGGAGATAAAGGATTTACACTTCTTTAACAGTTTTCTACATAATTTAGGCCTCAAGGAGCTTATCCCATTGAAATCAAAAAATATATTCCTGAAAATTTATTTTCTTCCACGATAATTTTCTTGGGGCTAGATGTGAAGAAGCCAGTGAAAGAAACAAAATCAGCTACTGGTGGAGGTGCAACTTAACGTAGCTACATACCTTCAACTATAAAAATGAAGCTGCAGAAAATACATACTTTAAAGTAAAATATCTTTACTTTAAGAAATTAGTCACATAAGAAGCCATGATGACTTCCTGGTGATGCCAATTTGAAGAAAGAAACACTGCTCCCATGTCATTCATAATTATTTCAGGCTTCCCTCAAGAGAGAGATAAAGAGGAAAAAAAAGCATTTGTCCTCAAGGGAGATAAAAAAAAAGAAATCCCCATTTTGGTCTCATTCATGATCTGAGAAACGAATGGAAAGAAAAGGGGAAATGCAGCTGACACAAATGGGAGATGAAAACAGGAATGGCACATAACTGTGTTACCCCTGCATGGAGAGCTGCTCTCCCCACGTTAGCCACAAGCCCACGTAGAACCCAAGGTGATCAGCTTGTGGGATCCAAGTCAATTCAGCTAATCCTGGTGGCTCATTAATTATTTCTGTTTGTTTATTTTAAATGCAAGCACGTTTTTGTGGGCATTCAGTTTTCAGAAGAAGCCACGTGTGCTGAAAGGGGCTGGATTTAAAACCCTATAGAAGTATTACTGCTGAGACACCTTGGTGCAGCACCCTGAAAACTTGTTCAGATTTCAAAATGAAGGCTGTATAAGACAGGAATTACCACACACAGCACTTGGAACATGTTAAAAGATTGTGCTGTTTAGTGCAATAGAATTTTCTTCAATTGTTAGGTATTCTGAATAAATACATTTGAAGGATCTTTCTGCTAAAGGAACAGAAAATTAACTATGTTCTATTATCAACTTATGTTCCATTTTACCTTTACTTGGAAAGTCTTTATTAATTTTCAGAATTAACTCACTAAGATAACTATAATAATTCATACCAGCTTGCTGGGATGTTCTAGATATTTAAAATAACTGATTTTTTTATTTTTTTCCATTTTTGTATGCAAAGCAATGCATTAAAAAACTAGCTTGGGAGTTAAAAGTAATTTTTTTTCCATTTTGATTTTAAAAGGTCAACATAAACAAATAACTGCTGAGCAATATATAATTAGGTGGTATTTACATAAAAAGCTCTTCTCTCTTTTTTTAATCAGCTTTTTCTTTGGCAGGGAGACAAACCGTTGCTTCTCATTGCCAAGACATCCCACAACACAAAATATTGGCCACATACTTATATCCTAGGAACAACATGAGTTCTGGGCAAGGAAAAAGAGAATTCACTGTTTTTTCACACACTTTATTTCCTCCATAGGATATTCAGGATTCTACAGAGGGAATGAGGTGTATGAAATAATAGTAATGACAATTTTATGATGTTGCTGAATATCAAATTCAGTCAGGCTCACCTGCTCCCAGAGACAATCCCAGGAGATGTCAGGAAGGAAGACACAAGCATCTCATGGCTGCACAGCACCGCATGAGGACATGAGTGCCACCTGAACATCAGCACTGTAACCCAAGGTCTCTACATTTGCTACCATGCACAGGTGTATAAATATAGCAGGAGTTTTTTCTAGGTTCTTGGCAATAAATTTTGTGCATCCGAGTTTGGAAAATGTCTCTAACATTTTAAATATTTAGTGGTAAGCTTGCTATAGAAAATAGTCAACAAACTAAAAGAAAATTAGAATTAGATTGAAATAACTAGATACAAGAGCTCCAGTTAGAGAAGTATTTCATTCTTTAGTGCTCATTGTTATATGCTCGTGCAGATAGCTGGATTACTCCCAGGTTTCTATCAGCTTCTACCAACAAAAAGCTCAGTGGAGAGGGAAAAATAGTTGGACACAAGACATAAAAAATCCTTAGTGTAAAAGAAGATGAGGTTTAGATGTTTTGTCACATATGCATTAAATCTACATAGTCTGAACTACACTTAGACTTCTATTCTGTCACCTGACAGTCACTTTGCATTGCATGGCAGGGCCAAGTTGAGAGCAGGCACAGAGAGAGAAACCAAAACACCGTTTATGGTGAATTGTAGAGTGTTCTTCTTCCAATAGAAGAAAGGGTAGGAAAGAACCTGGCCACGTTTCTCTCTGCAGCTTTATAATGTATTAGATATCATACACAACCTTTACCAAACCAAGGCTTTCTCATCTGTTAATAAGTGAGATCTTTGCAAGACCTTCCAACTGAAACTTTTTCAAAGTGAAGTTTAACATCAGACCATGCACAGCTTGCTACGCTGTTGTATTCTCATTACTCACCCAGGTAGTGTTTGTACTTTCACAAGCCTCTCTCCTGGGATATTTCTCAAGTGTAAATTTAGATATACCACCACTGAGCGCTGTGCACCGCCCACCTCAGCACCACTGGGGACAGCATCCAGTGATCCACTTAATGTTGTTGTTAATGCTGGCTTCAGGCTACAGCAAAAGGAGCTGAAATTGCCTGGAAAAACTGGTCTGTTGGGTGCATAGATATGCTCTGCATGACTTCTGCACATTTTTAATACGGTACTAAATAGAAGTGCTCACAAAATATCAAAGGAATTATGTACCTGGATATACCTCCCAGGGTCCTGCCTTGCTGTTGTTCATTGCAGGTGGATTCTGCTACAGTGAGGCAACAAGCAACTGAAGTGCTTTAGACTGAAAGAGATTTGCAACACTGGACCAGCAAAGTCAGAAACAGAGGAGCTCATGAAGACCATGTCCTTTTTTTGTTAGCACAAGGACAACAGTGCTGGACTGGGATGAAAATTTACGAGAAAAACACAGATTCTTTTTCTGAGGCAGCTGAATACACCTCAGTGCCATCATCAGAGCACTCTATTTCATTAACTTTGCACATTTTCTAGGCTGCATAGCAGCTCTCTGTCGCCCCATATTTTACATCTTTATAAAATATATGATGTCTATAAAAGCATAATTCTCACCTAGTACACCCAGAGGAGCCACACGATCAATATGACAATACAAAGTTTCAGGAACTCAAAACCCAGAGAATAAACCTGTGCCTGCTGAAAAGTTGCCAACAGTATATGCTGTTGTACCAGGAGAGGTTTCGGGGACTGGCGAGAGAAAATAATGATGGAGAAGACAGGAATGGAAAAATCCCAATCCTGTGTGTATTTATTGAAACACACAACACTGTTTTAAACATCTTTGTGACAAAAGGAAGATTTTAGCCAAGATGCTGGAAAGTCCATGATTCCTGGGTGCTGGCAAACTGGACTGTCATTCCACTTGTACTTTTTTTATAGCTGAATTTGTGCTCTCCAAGTAGTCTCTCCAGTGGGCACACCTGAATAAGCTACCATATATTGTACTGCCAGTGGACAGTCTTGGGGCAGTCAAGCCTGCTTCAGAGCAAGGATTAAATTGCAGAGCAGAAGTTTGTGAAGATTGAAAAAGCCTGGCATGACAAACACCTTGAGCAATGACTAGCAGGAAAGAGCCAAAACTGTTTCTGGATTCTCAGAATGCTAAGTTCAAAAAGAAAAGTTGTAATGAATTTCATTATAGTTTGACTCAAGGTAAATACTTGATTAAAGAAGACATTGCAGTCTGTAAGCTCTGCTCTGTAATTTTCTTCACAGAGACTAATCATTCCAGCTCCCTTTTACTTTAGTATATATTAATTTTCAGTTTTATAGCTTTCAGTGAATTCCTAAATAACATTTACTTTTTCCTTGCACACACTATTTATTTTTATTCATACAGACATCCAATGAAAACTGAAGAAACACTGCATTATATTGTAATAGCAGTCAGACATAATCCCAAAGAGACAAAATGTATTTCACTAATTTAGCTTCTGTGACGAAGTGGCAACTAGGGAAGAAATATGACCCCATATGTAAGACAGTAACCTAGACCTGGAAAAGTGAATTTGAGACTCCCTTTTACCGTTGCTTTCCCCATTCTACTTTGGGCAAGTAGAATTTCCCAACTCTTAAACAATGTGATGTCATTCACTAACACTTTCTCTGTGAAAAGCAAGGCACCCAAATGGGCTCCCTGTTCCCCAGCTCTGCTCCTATAAAAGGAGTGTAATAGCACATTCCTACCTCCATGACGTGGTGCTCTTTACAGAGAAGGAGAAGGGAACATGGGCAAATTAAGTTTTCCATTTAACCCAACAGCAAGCAGAGCAAACTCTTCCCACAATTCTGTCTCATCTGCGTGCTGTGGGAGGCTGTGTCACCTCCCCGTGGTTCACACGCCTGTGATTTTCTGGTCGTGGCAAGATTCTTAGTGGAGATGGAAGCTAATGCTGGTGTGGTTATCTGTGCTCTGATGATTGTACTGAAACTCATATATTTTACACAGAACATCAAATGGGAGTTGAATGCTGATGAAGTGGTTTTTTATTATCAATTTGTGCTTCTGGGCAGAGAATCATAAATGCTGGAATATCTAAGTACTCCAGAGAAAACTTCAACAGTTTTTGCCTTAAGGCCCATCTCACAGATGATGTAAGATAATATGGCTTCAAAATTTCTTTTTTTATCTCCACAAGTACAGTATCTGACCTAAAAATTTCATAGGAGGATATTTATAGTAGCTACAAGAGTTATTTTTCATCAGAATGTGCTTGTATACTTCTCTGAAAGATTATCTCACGTTCTGCTGGTCAAACCACTGGAGCACAGTTATTACACAGCATCTAAATCACTATCAGCAGCATCTCCTCGGGCATGCCTGGTCAAGACTTATGGAGACATGAACTGTCTGACAGGCATTTAAAGGGTAGCAGTTTTGGAACACATTTTAGCAATGAGGCAGGGGAGAAATCACAAAATATGAAATATTTTCCCAGTTTACCTTTAAAATTTGTAAGTAGTGTACCATAAAAATAACTCAGCACACCAGAACTCTATATTTAAAACTGAAAAAAAAAAAAACATGTCCATGCTGATGCTCAAGACAGATCAGTGTTGAGGGGTAAATTCAACCTCTGAACTCCCAGCCATATCTGCTGACAAAAAACACCTCTTTGCTGCCCATGCATCTGGCATGATCCAGAGTTCCTGCTTGCCATGGTCTGGATGCCCAACACCCTCTCCTGCTCTCCCTGTCCCATCTTGGGCTCTGTAGCCCCAGACAATTTCATGGCTACTGTTAAGGAAGGAGTCAATCCTTGCCAAAGACTCTTGACCATTCACTCCAGTCTCCCATTTCATTGTCCCAGGCCCAGAACTGATGTTATTTGGCAGCCCTCTGCTATTCTCTCCAGTGCCACTGGATATTCATAAGAAGATGAGATTTAAATTGGAAGGGGATTTATAAAGCTGCAGATCTAGTTCTGTGCTACTGGAAATAAGTATTTCCTGTGGTTCTGAGGCAGGTCACCTGCAAGGGTAAAGTCATGTTAGCAAGAACACATCAATGTGCATCATTTGTGGATGTACCTTTAACAAGCAGAGAAAAATGAGATTTAGGATCAAAGTAGGAAGTCCATGGTACTTTCCTGTACTTAAAAGAAAATCCATATAAAGAAATATACAGCTGGAAGGAAAGCTAGCTTGATAAAATCACAGTAAATTAAGAGTCCTTTAAGGCAATGGGTGGTGTAGCTTCTTCCCCAGAATTAGGCACTTCAAATATTGACAGAACTTGTAAGGCACAATCAATATATCAATTCCTTTGTGAACTATTAATTATATATATTGCTGATGAATAATCATTTAATTAGCATAATGGGAGGCTTCAGTGAAAAGGCCGTCTACCAAGCATACTGGATCTAAAAATAGTAATAGCTTTTCAACCATGAGGCTTTGCATGAAAATACAAATGTTCAACTTCTGGTCTTAGCACTTGTTACATCACTTGGTCAATACAGAGCTTTGCTTATAAAGATTTTGCCCCTTATCACTGCAATACTGCCATATATAATTTGTTCCTCTAAGGCAAGGCGACGAGGGGTGTGGTATGGATTACCTGAATCAGTTCATCAAGCTCTGTTGCATTCACACAGGAATGCTGAGATACAAACGTCTGCTTCTGAATCACAATGGTGGTTCTCTGGGAGGTCTCGTGAGGCTGCTCCAGGGCTTTAAATACTGTTGCTCCAATTATTAAATACACGACTACCACCAGAAAAATTGTTGAGACTGTCTTCCATTTCATAACATTAATGGTCGAATCACTTTCCTCCCGTGAAGCGAGCACGGTAGGCTTGGTAGAAAATGATAATCTTGGTTTGGAGTTCTGAGTGGCCGATTTGGGATCCAGCAAGTCAGGTGCCGCCACTGGCAAAAACAGAAAAAGAAAGTTAATGCTTACAGTGCCACTCAGATTTTGCTAACTAAACTTATTGCCAAGAGATTACATGAATTCTGTTGCTTCCAAATGGAATTCTTAAACTGAATCTTTCGGAAGCTGAATCTTTCTCTTAATGCCATGATAGCTTACAACAGATCCGTTGCTCTGAATAGTATCCATTTTACATGCATATGAACATTTGCAACATTTTCTATGTCTGTCCCCTTATGATATTCTATCATTTCCAAAAGCAGATTTCCCCTACACCCTTGCATTTCATTAAATTACTTCAAGGTAGTATTTTGCTGCAGAGGTTCTTCACGTCTGCTGTTCTCTCAAGCACTGCTAAGCAGCTTTCCTGCTGTGTTCTACCTTAGCATTACAGAAGTATGAGGAAAATACAAAACCTCCTCTGTCTCACCTATTTTGTCCTATGCTCCAGCAAATGCTCTCAGAGAACAGTTGCATGAACACCTCCAAACTCCCCAGACACAACCGTAAAAATAAAACATTGCTCATCATACCGGTCTTAACGGGCTAATTGTGTATTGATTATACCTTTCAGAAAACTCTGCTACAACACATGTGTGCTTACTGGAAGCACAGTGCATTTGTTAGAGCAGGTATTTCTATTTACAGCTACAAAAACCCATCGGGTTAGGAAAAGAGCAGCTGAGTGTGTTAATCAAGTACTTGGATAACTCATGTGACTACCAGTAACTACACTAAAAAAAACCTCCACATCAAGTGCAGGTAAAGGTCTCCTGTGGGAAGATGGCCACAGCAGTGACCACGCAAGCTATATTTAAATTGTTTTGAATAACCATTATGTTTTAAATGGCCAAGACAGCTCTTCCAGCCGCTGGTGGGAAAGCTCAGATCTAAATCTAGAGGAAAGTCTTCCACAGGACAGCGGAGATGGGATGCGTCCCTGCAGGGAAGGCGGTGGTACTTGACAGAGTCACCGCCTGGGAACCCGCCGGGCTCCGGCACACACGGTGGCTGCGGGAGAAGGGGTCGAGAGGAGAGTGGCAGCCCCAGCCCGGGCTGAGCGAGGACCCGGGGCACCCCTCACAGCCCTCGAGGTGGGTGCCAGGCACTCCAGGCGCGCCGCGGTCACGCCTCCCACCGCTCCGGCCCCCGCCCCACGGGCACGCGGGGGTCGGGCACAGTCCCCCGTCCCGCACCTTGGCGGGGGGAGCCCCTTTCCCGCCGCCTCCTTCTCTCCCGTGGCGGCCCCCGAGCCCCCAGGGCTGGTGCCGGGGAGCGCCCCCCGCGCGGCCGGGGGCCGCCGAGCCCTCCCGGAGCAGCGCCGACCGCCGCGGCCGCCGGCGGCGAACAAAGGAGCGGGCACCGGGCACCACCGCTCCGCCGCCGGCCCCGCCGCCCCCTCCCCGCGGCCGGTGAGATGCGCCGGGGGACGCCCGCCACCCCCGCGGGGTGCAGCCCCGGTAGCCCCCGGGAAGCTGCCGCCAGCTGGGATGCTCCGCCGCGGGGAGCGGCGCGGGGGCGAGGCGGCCGGCAGCGGAGCCGGGGCGCGGCGCGAGTGGGGCCGGGAAGGGAAGGGAAAGGAGCCAGGCAAGGTACAAAGGAGCCCCGGGCCGCCGCGGGGAGCATCCCGGGGTCCGGTGCGGGGGAAGCAGGGGTGCATGCAGCATCCGCAGGGCTGGGAGCGGGGAGGCACGCCATTGTGCTCGTACTCACTTCTTATTTACCGACCCGGTGCCCTCTCCTCGCTCCACGGGCAGGCATTTTTTCAATGCTTGGGTAGATACAGTTAGAGCGAATTTTAAAAAAAAAAGCTAAAAATTAAAAAAAAAAAAAAAAAAAAAAAAAAACCGAAAAGAAAAGAAAGGCGGGAGCAG
Source organism: Lanius collurio (assembly GCA_020086605.1). Lineage (NCBI taxonomy): Eukaryota > Metazoa > Chordata > Aves > Passeriformes > Laniidae > Lanius > Lanius collurio. The sequence goes on along the minus strand of JACBWW010000002.1, from coordinate 39,436,817 downwards.
ACCGATAGGAAGAGGCTGATGGATGGGTCTGGAGGAGAGGGAGCGGCAGGGGCGGGCGGGCTGGCAACGCGGATCCCGCCGTCTCCCCCCGGCCCCGGGTAGTGCGAGGTGCCTCACGCCGCGCATCGCGCATCGCACATCGCGGCGTTCCCGTGTGTGTGACTGCGTGCGAGTGTGTCCGTGTGTGTGTGAGTGCCTGGGTGTGCGTGTCCGTGTCCGTGCGCGCTCCGGTGCGCGGGGCGTGCGGAGCAGCCCGAGCCCGGCGGTGCCTTTTGTGGGGCGGCGAGCAGCCGCACCGCTGCTCGCCCCCCCCCGCCCCTCCGCGCCCCCTTCCGCGCCCCCCGCCGGCGGGGTTGGGCAGCCGCTCCGCGCCGCTCCCGGCCCGCCGGGGGTGCGCGCCCCTCCGCGCAGGCTGCCCGGCTGGGCGGCCGGCAGGTGCTGCAGGGGGGTCGGGGAAAGATGGAAGGGAAGCGGGGGGGAGGCAGAGCGGTACCTGCGGAGACCAATGTCTCGCCTGGAAATAAGCGAGGAGGGAGAGAGGGAGGAGAAGGCACTGGCCAACCCCGCCGGCGAGGCTGGACCTGCCGGCGGTCCCCGCTCCAGCTCCACAGCCGGCCACCTCGCCAGAGCCTCCCCGTGAACTTTTCAACTGTCCGAAATATCACGGAATTAGCAGGAGAGAGGGGACAAGCGGGGACACCTCTGCCCTCGCCGGGGAGCCGCGCGGGGCGGAAGGGCCAGGCGGTTCCGTCCTTCCCGGCTCGGCCTGATTTTAACCCGGTGCTTGGCAGCCTGGTGTGCTGCTGCAAGGAGTTAACTAGGTGGGATCTAGGAGTCAGGGATGGTAGCTGCTCTCCTATCGCACGCACCGCCTGCGCACCGCCTTCTTCCATTTCAGTCTGATAGATACATCAGAAATACTGCTTCAACTGTGCCTTCTGCCACTAAAAAGCCTGAAATTATCCTTGCCGTCTTTGCCGCGGGCTAACTCCCCTATTTCCCGGTCATCTGTCACCTGTGACACTATCCATGGGTCAGTTGTTCTCACTGAGGTCTACACTAACCTAGAAGACAAATACTAGAAGAGGATTTACCAAGAGAAACCAAAAACTGTTCCCTCAACCGCTCACTCTCTAAAAAGTCTGAAAAATTACTCATTTAACAAATGGGTATAAGTCTCAAGCATTCAAAGCTAGAGGCTGTATCTGTAAAATGGCCAAAGACAGTCATACATCGGGTGTTTAATATGCTATAATCCCGCTTAAATCAGCAGCACCATCAGCAAACACTTTAGAAGTCACTTATTTTAACACTTCTCCATATCAGTGTGACATAATACAAATGAGTGTAATATTGAGTTCCTTAGGACTCCTATTTCAGCAACATCAATCACACCACTCTCCCCCAGTGTGTCCACAAGTCTCCACAAGATGCAGCACAGGGCAGGAAGCTGCCTCTGCTACTTCAGAGCGAGCTGTAGCTCATTGCTGCCCATCCCTGGGAACCAGCAGAGCACTTGTTGAGTAACAAGAGCTGCTGGGCCCAGTCCAACAACCTTTTGCAAGCAGATCTTCAGTCACAGGGTTGGCTTCATTAACACAGTCCCAATCCTCAAACACAAGAGAAACTGCTTCTGACCACTGATACTCCCCTCACTCAAGGAATTCTTGAAGATGAAAGATTTTCACACCTGAATCTTTTCAGTACAAAATAACCCCTCCCAAAACATCATCTTTCCCACTTTCTCTCCAGTAGATTTCATAATCATTAGCCTATGTAAACACTGCTTGTTCCTATCTCACGGAAAAAGAATAATTTCACAGGATTTCTTTGAACATCATATGGGAAAACAGGCGTGAACATTTTCCTCCGTGCTGACCTGTGTTGCTATAAAATACTGTGGAAAATAGTACTACATGCCTCTCTTTAGCAATCTAAATATTTGGAATAAGAATTTGTTTTCCTTGAGTGAAGGAATTATTATTAAAAGCTTAAAAAGGGTCATACTTATTGCCTAAAAATTTAAATCCATGGGAAGACTTCCAATAGCTCCAGGAGGGTTTGGGTCAGGCCTTAAATTTAGGAATTCCACCCAATGGGAAGAAACCATTTTGAGATCCACTCTAGGAATGACTGCATTGGTGCCTTAACCTTAAGAGCTGAAGAGCTGTCTCTGTGAAAGTAGTTATTTCCATTAATTACCTAGTAAAGATCTCCAATGTCTACTTTCAGTCTGCTGATATTTTCTACCTATTGTGACCCCAAATGCAGTCCTCAGCTGGAGCTTACCACTTACTTAGAGTGGACTTGAGCTGTGCATTCTCATTTCTACCAGGGATATAAAGACTCCACATACAGCAGTGGCAGACACCTTCAAATCCAGTAATTCTTTTTGTAGTCTACAATAAAAACTACTGTGTACAGCAACTCCTGTTTTCTGGAGGCCTTATATAGCACCAGCCTTTACTCTATGGAGTCATGCCCACCAATTTCTTCTCTTTTTTTTTTTTTTTTTTTTTTGCAATGTACACCACACATTGCTTGAATATTGTGTGTGGCCATTTTGCCTCAAATTTGGAACTGACATTCCACCAGCTTGAAGCATCAAACCTGAGTTTTACTAAACAAACACTCTTAAATGCTGGCAAAACTTCCCACTAACCAACACAGGAAAAATTAAGTAGTAAAAGATGCTACAACACGGAACTTCAGCCTTGCAAGCAAATGGGTTTGCTGCTGAGACAAGGAGATTTATCTGAACAAACTGGAAAAAAATGTTTTTAAGATTAAGTATAAACATGTTTGTGTATTTCACACTAACATGAGGAAAAACTCACAAAGTACAGGACTGTCAAGTGCTGTCTAAAAATGTATTGGCATGAATTTGGGATGACCACAACACTCACAGACGGTGGCTGCTGGAAGCTGCTCAACTCTTTGAAATATTAAAAGTAGGCTCAGCCAAGAGAGACAGGCATGCAGCATGCAGAGGAAGTCAAAGTTGTATGATAAACATAGCAATCCCATGCTCATGGAAATAACAGCTACAGATAATCTAAACGTAGCTTTTATAGGGCAGGAGGTCACTTGTAAGGAAATAGTTATCCAGAGAAATATTACCCTATAAAGACCAATATTAAAGTCTCATGTAAATAGTACTCTTACCTGTCACTAACATTTTATTTTCCTCTACCTAATTCAGGAGCCATCACCATCCTGGGAGGTCATGAAGAACACCTGCTTTGTGCCCAGAGCGAGAGACTTCTGCCAAGCCCACAGCTTTGGGAGCAGTAAATGCTCTTCTCCTTTAACCAGCTATGTAATGGGAGGCACTACTGGTTCCAGCCTTCTTCAATCTTATTTAGTTACCAAGAATTTGTCCATTCCCAAGTGATTGTTATGACAAGGGTTCCAGTGAGATCATTTGCCTCACTGACTTCAACAGCAGCTTATTCATGTGGGCACCTGTTTAATTGGCCACAGGGGACCTGTGCCTTTGATCAAACAGTGCATTGCTGTAGGCTTTGGGACCTGCTGAACACAGCATCCTCTCTTAATCCTCTCCTCTTCCTCATCACATGATAGTAGGAAAGCCTCTCTTCAGAATTTGGCCAAATCATATACCCAGTTAAAGTCAAGGATAAACCTCTGCTACTGCTAAGTTTTATTACCAGAAAGCTTTGCAGAAACACTACTGGACTTACATAGTAAGTTAATTTTAAGGCTCATTTTAGTTATTCAGCAGGAGTTACAAATGACTTTTCTCTTGACTTCTTGGGACACATTAAAACATCTCTGTCAGTTCTTTATGGATAATTATGACATTAAGGCCATGCCATGTCACTGTATTTCACCATTAAACCATTAGTTGTATCCTGCTATGGGAATTCAAACTAAATGAGGAACTAATGGCACGCAGCCTGCTTCTCTTTGGAGCAAACAAGAAGACAGACCATGTTCTTCACAAGCAGTAGGGATGCCAGACTGCTCCAAGTGACCGTGCTGAAAACACACCCTCCCAGCACTAGGGAGAAGGCAATAGGCAGGAGTCACTTGCATCTGAGTGATACTCAGCCCTCGTCTGCCTCTGAAAATGGTAAAGCCCTAAAACAGTCACTTTGAAAAATACATGATTTCTTCTAATTCACAGTTTGAAATGAGTCAGGCATATGCAGAACAACTAGAATATGTACTGCAGAATCACAGAATCATAGAATGTTAAGGGTTGGCAGTGACACTAAAGACCATCTGGTCCCAACCCACCTGCCATAAGCAGGGACACCTCCTGCTAGACCAGGTTGCTCAAAGCTGTATGCAACCTGGCCTTGAACAGCTCGAGGTTTGGGGCATCCACAGCCTCTCTGGGCCACCTGTTTCAGTGCCTCACCATCCCCACAGTAAAGAATTTCTTCCTAATACCTAAATTAAGTTTACCCTCTTTCCAAATTATACCAATTTCCTCTTGTTCTATCACTACAGTTCCTAACAAAGAGTCCCTCTCCAGCTTCTCTGTAGGTCCCCTTCAGATACTGGAAGATTGTTATGAGTTCTCCATGCAGCCTTCTCTTCTCTGAGCTGAACAGCCCCAACTTTTTCAACCTGTCTTTGTAGGAGAGGTGCTCCAGTCCTCTTAGCAACTTCATGACCTCCTCTGGACTTGCTCCAACAGCTCCATGTCCTTTTTGTGTTGGGGTCTCCAGGGCTGGGTGCAGCACTGCAGGTATGGACTCACCAGAGCAGAGTAGAAGGGGAGAATCAGCTCCCTTGATCTGCTGGAGCTGTTCCTTTGGCTGCAGCCCAGGATTTGGTTGGCATTTCGGGCTGAGTGCACACTGCCAGCTCATGTTGAGTGACACCTCCCAAGCTTGCCAGGGTCCCTCTGAATGGCATCCCTTCCCTCCAGTGTATCGACTGCACCAAACAATATTAATGAGGTCTACCTCCCTAGCCTGAGTGTCTGTCCTACAGTGTGACAAATTATTTATTCAGCAGAAAAGCCATTTTTTCTCCCCTCATCAATTACAAGAAAAAATGTTTACATGTGCTCATCTATTTTCATACAGCTCAGTTGTCAGTCTTAATTAGGTTCTAATTCTTTCCATTGCTAGTAAGCCTTATCTATTTATCCACTTGCAGCAAGAGGGAAGTTGTTTTAGAACCTGTAAAGTATTCACTGTTGTAATTAATATTGTGGATGTGTATTTTTCTTTACTGACTTGCAGATCTCCTGGTGGATTTCCTCCCTGCCTGTGTCGTGTTACCAGACCTAATGGGATTTATTTATCACATGTTCTGCCACTGTTTTTCCATATTTGTTTCCACAAATCTATTATGCTTAGACAGCTTCAGAAGCAATGATTATGACTAACTTTCAGTGCCATTCTCATCAATGATAAATGTGAATTGCCATATGTCACCATTATTATGGATTATTTATGCACAGAAAAAACTTGCTACTACTTCAAATTACTGATCTCCTTGAGGGACAGCTAGTAGGGCTTTGGGATGATTACAAAATGCTTTGCTGTAATCACAAAAATGTTCTACAAAATTTCTGGTTTGTAATTTGTTTTCCATTTTTGCCATTGTGGTCTCTTCAAAACAAGAGGTTGACAATAGGAATATCTAGATTTCATTGCTGTCTGGCCACACCCAATAACATCAATCATACAACTGATTTTCATGGTGCTACTGGATGATTTATGAGAGGGAAAAAAACTCTGTGTTTTCTTTGTGACTGGAAAAGGGCAGGGAGTACTTTGAAAGAAAAAACATACATATGACTGCACACCTTAGGCCAGACAAGAATGGGACTCTAAAGGGAGTTTTCCTTGAGTCTGTAAGCTTACTTTTAAACCATGTCTTGAGGAGCCGAGGACTTTTTGTATTTGTAAGGTACTATATCCACATTTTAGGGAACTCTGGAATTAGTGACACTGACCTATGACACAACATATGTAAATAAAATAATATAAAGTCAGAGAACACTGGAAATTACCTAAAATAGCAATAGTGCTTTCTTTTAGAGTAATACACAAATAAGATTTGGAAGAAACAAAACAAACTGAACAAAGAGAAAACAAGAGAAAATAGCCCTGCCAATACTAAATAAGTATCATGTAGGGATAATAAAAGGACTTGCTAGAGGAAATAAAGAATACAAATGAGGCAATGAGGAAGGAGAACATTAAGTATCATCTACGTTTTAAAATCACCAGAATCTACTCTATTGTCTTTAGCCATAAAAGTGTAATGAAATCTATGAAATATTTTCAAATATGCACAAGAGATTGTTTTCTGGCAAACTCTGGATTCAGCTACATAGAGATATATCTGGAAAGGATGTTACAGATTTTTTTAGAGAAAGCATTTGGTAGTCTTTTTAATTTTTTTTTTTTTTTATTCAATAGCTTGTTCTAAACCTTGTCCTTTCTGCTGTGATAAAGATGCCACTAACACCATGCAGGCAGAAAGCTGGGTGAGCAGAGTGCAGTTTACATAAGGTGCTTGGGCAGCAAGAAACATAAATTCCTGCCACTCAGATGCATCATGCATTGGCATTGCTCAGCACTTCCATCCTTGAAGGCACTTCCTTTTATTTTCTTTAAAGTGTAATCTTGAAATTCAGGGCTTGGTGATTTAATCTTTGACTGGCAGTTATGGACTGTGTTGGCATGAGAACAGGCTACAGGTTCATACTCATCTTTTCAGCTCTAAAGTGGTTTCTAATCTATATACTTTTGCTAGAAGAAAGGTCTTTCTGTTGTGTCCTGCCACTGATGTTAAGCATGCAAGGAAACTCAGCCGTGGGCTTGTACAGTTTTATGTTTTATTTTCTGTTGATAGAGAGAACATTAAAAGCTGGGCTCTGGCTCCAAGGAAAATATAGGTAGAAAATACAGGGTTGGCCCATATTTTCGTCTTTGCAGAGCAAATATAAATATACCCCAGATGTAATACCCCAGGCACAAAGAGAACCAGATGCGCTTAGGGCTGTGACTGGTGAGAAAGTTATTTTGTATGATCCCTTCACATAAAACAGCTAAAATTAATATTATGAAATTTCCATTACATTTTAGCAGCCTGGACATAAAAGTTGTTCTATTTCTAAAATTCTCAACAGATTAATATTTTTCTAATTATTTTCCCAAAACAATTAATTGCCCCATCACATAAATGGGTAAGTAAAATTGTAAAACAAACATTATAATAGTGTAAAATGTACTCTTGAATAAAAAGAACTATTTTTCTAAATTATTTATTTTGGTGACAAACACAGCATAAGTGACCCCCTATAACAATTTGTGTAAACTTTCTGTGATTTTGCGAGTGTGTGTGTTAAAAAGGGGAGTACACCAAATTAATGAGCATGATTGCCAGGAAAAATTTAATGGAAAAGCCATAAAGAAACCAATTCCTGAAATTATTGCTTTCTTAGCTTTTCATGTTCTCTCTCATAACAACTTTGGATATTAAGGGGATTATGACTCGAAAAATTTACCTAAGGCTTTATCCAGTAAGAGTATCTCAATGAAAGAAATACAACAAAAGCAGTGAGTAAAGAAGCCTCAGGCTGAATATTTGCACCAGATTCTTGGGGACTTATTGGCAATTTCTTTATTTTAGAGGGAAGATCTGGTGATTTTACTAACTCATAAAAATTTCCTCCAATATTTTGGAAAGTCAGCCCTGATCACAATATTATAACTAGTAAAGCAGATTTGTGGGGAAAAAAAAAAAAAAAAAAACAAACATCCCTTATTCCTAACTTACAAGGTCACAGGGAGTGGAGTCATTCCTCCAGCAAGCAAATCAACAAAAATACATGTCATCCAGATGTGAAGGATTTTGGATATCCTGGATATATCTGCTGTACATCAGAGCAGAACCCCACACAAGGAGCTGTGGGGGAATTCAGAGCAAGCTGCTGTATGCAGCATAGGATTGTGCAGCAAAAAACACAAAAGTATTTCCAGCTTCTAAAGGCAGGGCAGGTGTAGCCTTCCCAGCAGCACACTCAAACTGGGAACCCTGATCCCTCAGCATGGCAAACTGGCTTAATTACGGTACTCCCCCAGCATGTATGTATTGCCTTCAGTTCTGGAGTTACCTTTTTGTCAGCTCCTTTGGGGGGTTTTATATCATTTTGCAGGTGAGAGGCATAACATCTGACCTGGACAGAAGCATCTAGAAGCAAAACAGTGATCCCAAAAAAAAAGCAATTTATTTTAATTTCTGTGTGGCTCAGTTTTCACCACTGGCGTTCTTGAACAAGCTTTCTGATTCTGGACACAAACACGCCTCCTACCATTCTGCTCAAAAATATACCCAATTCTTATGCCCAATTGATCCAGAAAATAGCCCTTCATTTGGCATTCTTGGAAGGCTAGCAGAACAAACTTTATGCCAACTGTAGATGTGCTTTGTTTTAAAACAAAAATCTAAGAAAAGCCTCCAGATTTTACACAACAGTGCAATGATTGCAAGACTCTCTCAGGATAAGCAAAAAGGACACTAATTATTTTTTCTGCATAGAGGCATTTCTTCTGCATAAAGGCACTCAAATCCACATCTTTAGCCTTCCTGGAGAGAGCCTATCACTCCAGTGTTCAAGTAAGCCCAGTTCAAGCAAGCCACACCTAAGTGATCACCCTTCCTAACACATTACTGTACTCCAGTGCACCCACCTATAATTTTGTCTGATCTCTGGGAAATATTACAGAGCTGTATTTGTTGTTCTCACTTCATATTTGTGCACAAGAAGTTTTACACTTGAGTGCTATAAATAGTAATATACTCACACGGGTGCTCAGCAAGTTTCACTCAGCAAGTTTCACTTCCCTTGCCATTAACAGGAAGAATTTTACTGAAAACAGGTAAATGACCTGTTTACCCCCAGAGCAAGTACTGAGCTTGTCAGGGTGTTTTGCCTTCCTATTGCATAAAGGGTTTCTTCAGAGTCAATTAGCTGCTGACTTCCAGCTGAGCCACAGTGTCACAGAAGGGCACTCCAAAGGCATGATCTTTATAGAGCCTGTATCAGGCAGGATGAAACAGAACTGGAACCCAGGATCAGAGGGCTGTGGTAAGTATTTTGAAAATTATTTGGCTTAAGTCCATACTAGCTACATGGGAAAGACAAACCACTTTGAAGCTTAGCTAAATAACAGGTACCTACAACACATTTTATTGTTTCATTTCTCATATTTCTCTCCAGAAATACTCACCAATAATTTTTTTAATAATAACATTTTAGCAAAATAAATTAGTTTTCTTTTTGACTGAAAGATAGATAGACCAAAGACAGATTTCAGGATGGCTGACAAACCTCAAGCAGCCGTGTCCAGAGTATCTGGCAAATCCTTCAGTGTATGTCAGACTATTTGTACAGTCCCAAGCACCCCAAATATCTCCTCTAGCTCGTAAGAGTCAGTCTGCTAACTGAAAAAAAACAGATTCCAGGTAGGAGGTCAGTCCTGCACTATTATTGTTAATCCAAACCTTCCCAGCAGGCATCAGGAATAAGGAGTTGGCATGAAACATGGGGGACTGCCCTAGGTTTATGGCAATCCCATAATTCAGCAGGAATTAAAGTACTCTAATGTAGTCCCAGTTCTTCCTATAGGATTAAGGTTTCATGAGGTATGAAATGGACAGAGGTAGAAGGAGAGAAAATATTCTTAACTTAGTGATCATGCAATTACTTGGTAGAAGAATTCAGGAGTTCCTGCCCCAAGAGCTGGTTATTTTTTTTAACCAACAACAGCTTCAATAAAAAATCCAAGTACAGAAACAAATTACATCTGAAAATTTCTACAGATATTTATCACTGATAGTCATTATCAGTCTCAGTCAGCAAACACTGAGTTGACATCATCTCCTTTCAAATTCTTTACCAAGTTTACTTGTTTGGCATACAAGAAGGCAAACCATCAAGGATGCTGCAACACGCAGAAAATTCCTGCTAACTCAGTTCAAACAGAGTAATTAACAGAATTAATCAATTTCAATTGAATGAGATCAAAGAAATCTCCTATCAGTTGACTGTTTAGAATAACTCAAGGAAGATTAATTTCTATCCCAGTGTTCTCTTGATCCCAATAGGTTGTTGATGACAGGAGAGTAGAAAGCAAGCTTTTTATCATCAATCACTTTAGTTATTACTTGCCTACCTGCTGTGTACAAGGATACACACATTCCTCTATTTTTAGACAAGAAAGCAACCTGTCAATAAGTGCTGAACTGCTTGCTGTTCAAAATGACCACTTAGGGAAGAACGTAATCATAGTGGCTGCTGCGTAGAATATTTAACAGGAAGCTATAGATGGAAAAACACAACTTATACTTCAAGTGTCACAGACAGCCATGTTTCCCTCCAAGTAACATTACAGCTTGATGTAATAATTACTGATATCCTAACAGCAATTCATCCTCAATATACCACTTACACATGCAAGACATCTGTTGTATCTATTTATTTATCTACATATACTGCGCTTACACACTAGCTATAAGCCCTAATTATTACTTATACAGAATGCACAAGGTCAAGCTGGAGGCTGGAGGGTCACCAGCTTGTGAAAGGAATTACATGGTCTAGCTGCCTTCAAGGAGGGAGGGCAAGGGTAAGTGACCCTTTCTTTCTTCCAGTCCAGATTCACATCTCATCAGTTACTGTGTAATGATGCAGCACATTTTATTTACATCACTAAAATAAAATCAGCCATGGTATCTCTCTCTCTTATGGTCATTATCACTTGTGATTTCACTTCAGCTCTTCTGGGCTTTGGACTTAGTCAACACAGTGATTTCAGAGTCACCATGCTCTGCACTGATGGACTGAGCTTTAGTTAAACACATCAGATGCAGTCCAAAGTTAGAGTCTGAGTTCCCTGTGTGGGGAAAGTCAGTCACCCATGAGAGGAACTCACAGTGGTCTTTCAGGAACTACCAGAAACCAGGCACTGAGCAACACCAAGAAAAGGAAGTGTACTAAACCCTGACAAGCTCTGGGATTTAAATCTCTCAAGGGACGAACCGTCCACACTTCAGATTCCAGGCACTGTTTTGGTGGTCTTTTTTTAAAGTGCTTAAAAAGGACAGAGTGAAAAATGGGAAGAGACAGAGCAAAAAGGGAGAGAACAAAGTCATCACTTAGTGCAAGTCAGTGGCTGAAACATCCACTCAGGAGACGGGAGAGGAGATCTGTGCTCACATCTTCTACCTCCTTGTGAACACTTTAACCAGCAAGCTGTTGGGTGGAGTATTGTTACGCCCGAAATATTTAGCAAGCTGCTTATGATTTCAGCAATAAAGCATTTTCTATTGACACCCATGTCCTAACAGGCCAAAACTGAACACTTCTATCCCATTTTTATGTGTACCTGATTCAGGCAAATTCCCATCAACTTCAAAGGAAGCCTGGAAACTTGGAGCAGTCGGTTCTCACATTCTGTGTGTCAGTGTCTGTACTTACGCTCCCCTGCAAGCCTTGGCACGCCCCAGGGTCCTGCTGCACGGAGCCTTCAGACCAACACCCGGCTACAGCGTGCCATGGCTCATGTTCCAGCTGGGCCTGGGCTTTCCTCGCCATGGGAACTGGGTCTGAGGGATGCAGGGACAAGGGATTGGTGCACAGCTGGGTCTTGCCACGGCACAGCGGTGACAGTCAGCCTGCTCCTGCTTCTGAGAGCTGGCAAATGGGAAGCACTTGCACATACCTTGACACAGGAGTACCCTGTACACTTAAGAAGTTGCCATGGGTGATCAGCAGAGCACAGCTCTCAGAAAATACTCACTGCAGAAAGCACAAAAGGCAAACACTAACAAAAACTGTGACTTAAAAAATACATGCATCTTGTATTTGGATAAAGGGGAGCTATGACAGAAACCACTTACCATCATATTTAAAATCAGCATATGAATCAAACCAAAACACAGTCAGACATTACTTTAGAATTCAAATTATTCAAAGTGAGTTATTAATTTATTCCTTAACATAAATTTTGTCTCTAGTACAGACTACGAAGTTTAGGTAGGTAAGATGTGTGCCCTGGCCTCATTACAACAGCATATATATGTTAAACTTTTTGGAGTGGCCTCTCAGTAATTCTTTGAGGTGAAAAAGCACTTTTACATCCATTTTTATCAAAGGGATCTAGAAAACAGTGACTTGAAAACACTAGAAGTTTCCTGTGGACAATACATTTTTGACAGGTTGGGGTTTATCTCTTTGTGTAGTAAGTGTGCACTGAGAGAACTGGACATTTTTTTCCATTGTGATGGACATTTGTTTCTAAAATCTCCAAAACATATAATGGATATCATGATCATGGATACAAAGTTTCTTTCATCATGCACGTGTTTAAATACTTGTGATTTTCATTCTACATGATCCTCAGTGTTCTTTTACAATAGTAATGACTACTCTAATTTTTTGTGCGTGTGTGTGTGTGTGTATGTGACATTTCCTTCCTTATTTTTCCTTTGCTGCCTGTATCTTAATTTAGTTTGGAGTGTTTAAATTTTCTTTTGATCTCCAAATGGTTCTGGCCTTCTAACTTCACAGTCTCCCTTCAAGGAGAAGCACTACACATATTCCTGGCTTCTGTCTCCCTCAATGACAAGTAAATTTCTGTTTTCAAGAGACTGCCTTGCAATTACATTTAGTTTGTATGCAGCTGTTATTGAACTGACTTTCCCACTGTACAACCTGGGCTTTTTTCTTTGTATCCAAATTGATTTAAGGTTTCATATTGATCTGGGTATCAATATCCAGTTTATAAGCAACAATACCATTCACATTCAAGGGCACATTTCAGTCGTCTCAAGTAGGGCTCTATCTGAGCAATCTCCATGGAAAAATCTTCTTTGCTGTGCAGAATACTTATATTTAATTTCCTTTTTGGTACAGCTTCCCATAGATAGCTTTGTTTCTTGACAAACTAGTAGCTCTATCAAAGGCCAGGCATTGCTTTGTTCCCATTTTTTTCTAACCAGTGGAAACTTTCACACTACTTCACATAAATTCACTCATAAATATGAGAACTGAATTGTTGAAGGGCTTTTTTATTATTTTGTCAACCTTTTTTTTTTCTTTACTAAGACTTGTTGGTCAGCCGAATCTTCTGTAGCATCACCTCTTTTCTTTCTAAAACTTGCATTCTCATCCAGAAGTGTTCTCCAGCCTGGAACACTAACACAGGTGTTTCTAAATGTAAGTCAGAATCTCATACCATGTTTCTCTCTCAATTTTGGTCTCCCTACTGCAGTCTGATCTCAAAATTAGGATCCCATAAACACCAAAAATTAGTTGTTTTTTTTTTTTTTAATATTAAATAAATTTCTCTTTTGGGTATTTTACTTGCAATTAATTCTCTCAGAATTTCATTCTTTCAGAGTGTGACTCTCTTGAATTCTTTTTTCTAGCACAAACTGGTAATTAGACTGTTCTTCTTTAATTGTAGGTTATTAAATTACATCCACTGCCTCTGGCCTGAGGTTAATGGAAAAGGAAGAGTAGCTAGCTTTTGCAAACTTCACTCTTTAGAAACTTTTCTTTCTGAAGGTAAAAAATACTCCTTTAATCTCTCTGCCTGATGAATTTCAGGAGAAGCACAGATGCAATAGCTGTAGTCCTTACCTGCTATTCCAAGTTCTCCCTCCCTCACATTTTCCTTTGCTTTTCTGACACCAAATTTGTGTTACTTTCCCTGCTTCTTTTTCAGATACCATAGAGTGCTCTTAATGGTAATTACTGCAAGTGCCTGGAGAATCTTTCTAATAGTTAAGAGATAAACTAACACATATGCAGCAGGGATATGTAACACTGGAGCTTGGGAGAAATGGCAGCTGATGCTTCTCCCTCTTGGTGTTGATCTGTTCTGGTTCAAAGCAATAAATCACACAGGAAATGTTACACTTCTGCCTTAGACTGCTCATGGTCCAACTAAGCTTAAACCCTTGCTTCAGCCTGAGTCTAAGATAAGCTTTATGGCCATAGCTGACAGGAAAGAACTTTTTACGAGTAGTAAGTCTCCAATAAGTGGATGGGGAGAGTTAGTACATTATGAATGAAGCCCAGAGTTCCAGTCCCTTGAGCAGAAAGCCACCAAACATCACACATTTGTGATACTTATCCTTTTAGATGACCTACAAATAACACTACCTATGCGAGCCACTGGGTTCTGGTTCCTGACTCCCATGTTTCCACTGTATGACTACAAAGATGTGCCACATAATAAGCTCAGCCCTTGTAGTCTGATTTAACCAAATTTATTAAACATTCTGTTACATCCACTTATATTGATTTTTTTTTTTTGCTAGTATCAATAGTACGTAGGAGGTGAGGTTTGGCCAGCAAGTGCCATCAGAGTGTTGTACGCCAACCCTGGTGAAGTGTCAGTGGGAAAAATGCATTTAGTTCTAGTCACTGGAGATCCACAAAAATTAATCCAAAGAGGAATAGTAAAGATTTCTAGATGAATCATGTAAAAAGAAACTGGAAGAGCTCAGCTCACTTAGTCTGGCAAAATGAGCACTGAGAAGACATCTGATTACTGTGTGTAGATCAATCAGAGTCTTTTTTGAGCTAAGGAACCATATTGGCAACAAAATCAGAATTTATTCTGTGAATAAATTTTGGCTGGAAATCACAAAAAGCAAGAGAAGACCCAACTTTTGGAGCACTGTCTCAATAAGGAGGATGAGAACAAAAACTTAACATTGTAAAATAGAGGGTGGCCAATTTATAAAAAAATATTTATCTGACACGCTGCCTGCAAAAACAGGAGTTTGGTCTCAGAGGCTCAGGGGAAAGATGGTCAACTTTCTTGAACCCATAAATCACATTTTGTAATTGTCACAGAGCCACATAGACTTCAGAGAGCTGTGGGGAGAGTAGATAGCTCAGCAAGCCCCAGATCTTTTAGTGTTCCCTGGTGGATTTGGGCTGGATGGCCTCTGTTCCCCAGCAGCCTCCAAACCAATGCAGCCCAGTGCCACATGAGCCCTGTAACCCCAGCAAGGGAGTTCATCTGGCATGCAGCTCAAAAAAAAACCCCAAACCCTTCATCCCAAACCCTGCCAGCCACACATGGAGATGTAACATTCCTCCAACCCACAGCTCCCAGGTACCAGACTGCCTCTTCTCCAGACTGAGAAGAAAAATCATCTGGAAGAATATCTTTTGGAATAAGATTTTTTTATAAGTACTTGTTCTCTTATCTCCTGTAATTTTAGCAACAGTAACATTAAGAACTATAGTGAAGACTGAACATTTTAATGCTAAATTATTATCATCAGGGTTAAATGCTGTACTGATAATTTAAGAAGATTTGAGATTTAAGATGCAATAACAGTGTCCTGAACTGCATGTTCTACCAAAGCCGAAATACTCACAGCAAGTGTCAAAGCCAAGGGTATGTGCCATTTATTAATAGAAGATGAAGCTATTGCTGAGTTAAGAAGTAGCCTCAAGTTACTAGTATAATTAAAAACGGTGATTAAATATTAAGATGAATGAAAAAAATTAAATTGTGAGCAGTCAAAGGGCCAAGTAAATAATTTAAAGACAGATTTTAAAAGCAGTGGGAACAACCTTTTTCTGCTTTTGCTACTTCTTCATGTTACTAAACATTTTTTTACCCTTTCTAATTTAAGCCTCATATTCTTCTCTGATGTTTGCATATGGTAGTAAGGTTACTTTCTCCTACAATATATTTCTGTTTATAGCATATGCTTGTAAACTGCAGAAGAGGCTGTGCTCTTTCCTATGTGAAAAAGAAAAAAAATATCATTGGGAATAGGAGAACAACCCTTTCTGGGGCAGTCACAGGGAGCAAAATAAATGTTTGTGGATAGAGCAAGGAAAATGAATCAGGAAAGTGGGTATGGGCTGACCATGAGTTGTTTGATTATCTAAATGTTTTCTTTTCAGGACTTTTCCATCTCCATTTTCTCTGCTGTTGAGAATTATTTTTCTTACTTTGGATAAATAATACCCTTTTCTTCTTTCATCCAAGGGCATCAGAGGCTGATGCTGATGAAGAAAAAATAAAAAGGAAGGTAATTGCTGCCACTAAACTAAGAAGGAAGTGTGGGCTCTGACTGCAGGCATAGTCGGGTGGTCAGAAGATGGATTACTGCATGTCAGGGCCCTCACTAGGAATATTGAATAGTCAAGAGACAGTTTTACTCTGCTTGATCCAACACCTTAGCTAGCTTGGCAGTATCAAGTAGTTGCACTGTTGTGCCTACAGCAGCGATGAAATGCAGGTTCCCATGGGAAGCTCCAGTTAGCCCAGTGCTTTTCTGTGAGCAAAGTTTTTTTTCTTGAAGAACTGGCTTCTGTCATCAAAGATATTTTAATACACCTTAAAAAAAAATTCTCACCATCTACAGCTTATGGTAGCAAAGAATAGAAACAGAGCCCAGTTCCCACTATGCCAGATGTGCATTCCTGATGCCTTGTTCTGTCTGCCACCAGCGTGGATGAAGGCATTCGTCTTTCATGATTGTCAAACATCCTGATGTTTTCTCTCTGAAGAGATGCAAATAGGCACCCGTAGCTAAAGTACAGGGTATAATTACATCCATGCAGAAAAACTGTGCATGGCTAAGGCACTCTGAAAGGTTGAATAAACTCAGTAAAAGCAAAGTTCTCATCCCATCATTTTTCCCAGAGATTATGGGAAACAGACCTTGGATGTTCATTTTAATGTTAGTTTAAGATTAAAAGTGCACAGTGCACAGTGGATCAGTAAATACATTTTTGAGAAGCCAAACCAGAGGTTTTCAGACAAATGTCTGCCTAGCTGAGGCATTTTGAAAGAATATTTGAGAGTTCAGTATAGAGAACAGTAGACTTTCCCCCATTTTTAACTCTGAGGACTGCCAACCTGCGCAAGGAATGATCCTCTTCTGAAAAACTGGTGATTTTTTGCCTAGAGGTCTGTCATAGAGGCTGCTTTAGAGCACACTCTCAAGTCATACAGCTGGAGGCATCCACAGTTCTGCCATCACTGTCCCTTACCATTTGTCTGCCTATACCTTTAGATATACAGGAATTTTTGTGGAGAAGCTGTTCTCCACCCATGCCTAAACACATGTTTTCTGGAGAGCTTTTACTAAAGATCCCAAATACTTAAGCAAAACATGTTGATAAGCATGTTTCCTGGATATAGAAGCATTTTTCTTTCCTGTCATTATACCTCTACTTATGAGACATTTAACATCCACCTGTTTTAAACATGATCTTTTAAGCCGCCCTACTCCATGGCTTTGCACTTGTGAAGATGATGTTCCCATCCTTTCACTAGTGCTCAGTTCTCTATGGAAGCAGTAGCATCTGTAACTTACAGAAAACTTTTATACAGGACTTCATTCCTCATCTGTGTGCCTTCTTTTTACCACACAATAGCAGTCTGGGTGAGCTTTTCATGGGGCTGTCCCCTTCTGCTGGATACTTATCTCAGTTGAATAGAAAGCTGAATTACATTCTTGAATACAAGTATCCCAACCTCCTTACAGCCCGCATAAAGGCAAGATTAATGGAATGAAGCATATAAAAGACCAAAGACGTGTATTTTACAAGGTTGGTAGCATATGGTTTCTTCTCTCTGAGGATTTTACTTATGCTAAAACAATTTTTTTCTTCTTTTAAGTATAAAGCAAAGGTTTTTCAGATGCACCTTTTTAATATATTGTGCATTTTTGATGAACACCAGAAATATAGTGATTGCTACAAATTCTTTGTTCATTAAATTAATCTTTTATTATCTTTGATAAAAATGCAGAGCTTATGTATTACCGTCTTTTGGATTTTTTTAATATAAGGCTGTATTTATTCAGCAAGAGAAACAATATTCTTGCAGCAATTTTAAGTAAGATTCCCAGAACTCTTGCTGTACAGGCAAATGGCAACACAGTTCATTCACAGGGCCTAGGCAATGAAAAAGAAAAACTGTCTTGTTAAATATCTGCAGCAAAATACTGGTTTCACTGAGCTTCAGCACTGCTCTCAGTTGAGTTTTGCAATTAACTTTACTTTTGAATCATACATTTTGGTAAAGGCAAGAATTCTGGCTCACCAGGAAAAGGACAAGTACTGTCACTTTCTCCTTTGACTTTGTGGCTTGCACAGACTAAGAGAGGTCCTTTCTCAGTATGTCACAAAGCCACAGCTGTCCCCTCAGGTAGCAATTATCACAGCAATTGTCAGAAAGGACTCAGCTCCTAGCAGCACATACAAAGAACAAGGGAAGCAGTAGCATGTAGAATCTCCTGAGTATCTTGCTCTTGTTTGCTGATGGTATGAAGATACCTGATTGTGGCAAAAGTGTGAGAATGTCTATCATTTTTCATCATGTTATTTCTAAATAAATGTCTTTCCACTTCAGTTCCAGGCCAGATTATATATGCAACTGTGTTTTTTATACTCTTCTTGACCGATGGTTTTCAAAATTCCTTAAAATTATTACAGCAACATTTGAGAGTAGTCAATGTCTTCTCTGAAGCACCAGAGCATTCTACTAAAGGTCTCAATAAAAGTACAGTGGTAGTAGATATCATTTAATAGAGTCATAGAATGGTCTGGATTGGAAGGGACCTAAAAGATCATTTAGTTCTAACTCTCTTGCCATGGTAGGGACACCTTCCACAAGACCAGGTTGTTCAGAGCCCCCATCCATCCTGACCTTGACCACTTCCAGGAATGGGACATCCATATCTTCTCTGGACAACCTGTTCCTGTGCTCCACCATCCTCACAGTAAAGAATTTCATCCAATTGTCTAATCTAAACTTAATCTCTCTCAGTTTGAAGCCATTTCCCCTTCTCCTGTCACTACATGCCCTTGTAAGTAGACTGTGTCTATCTTTCTTGTAGGTTCCCTCCATGTGCAGGCTGTAATTAGGTCACTCCAAAGCCTTTTCCAGGCTGAACAAACCAAATTCTCTCAGCCTTTCCCTGCAGGGGATTTGACCCATCCCTCTTATCAACTTGATGGCTTCCTCTGAACTCGCTCCAACAGGTCCATGTCCTTCCCATGCTGGGGACCCTAGAGCTGGTTGCAATACTCCAGAGGGGGTCTCAGATGAGAGTAGTAGAGGGAGAATCACCTCTCTCAATCTGCAAATTTGATTTGGTTCTTTGCAATAGCCAAGGTTACTCTGGAAGTAGCACATCTGTACAAAAATTTGTAATATAAGTTAATTAGTAATTTTCAAAACCTTGCACTCAGCTCCACTGTTTAATTTCTGCCTGCCTAGACTTCTTCAGAAGCAAATACTTATTCTGTGAGACATCAGACTACATACACAAGGCTCAGGCAGTAATGTGCACACTACAGACAGGCCGTGCTGATCTGCCTGCCTGTCTTCAGAGAGTTCGCCAGGAGCAGTTGGGCAGCTGTGGTAGTGTAGTTAAATATAATCTCATACAAATGTGTAACCACATGTTCAAGGCTCTCATGTGTAACCTTGTTCACATGAGAGGAACACCGTGGTGAAGGCAGATCTCTTCTGTTCTATGGATGGGCTCATACGTACAGCAAACAGCTGCCATGGCCTCATTGACTCACGCCACAAGAGCTTTCCAAAAAGGAGGTGAAGACCCAACCCTTAGAGCTACTGAGGCTGTGAAACCTCAAGCCATGTGTTTATGGCTGGGGATATGATCTGAGCTCTTGTCTTCCAGGTGACAGAGATCAATCTGTACAACCTCTGGTACAGTCCCTGCATCCCTCTTGCCACTTCAGGGATGGGGTAACATCCCCGAATGGATCCTTGTCAACCAAGGAATGGGGGCAGAACAAATTTTAAAGAGATCCTGCAGCAGCCTCCAGAGAGTTCTTCAGAGGTAGAGTTACAAGCCTGAGGAAACAAAATGTGGTGCCAGCACTTGCTTTACCATTCTACCAACTTTCCTGTGCGTACATAAGTGCTCACAATACTCTATTTCCTGAGCAAATACAAAGCAAACAGCAGGTGGGAAAATTGAAAGATCGATTTGAGAGAATAACAGCAATATTAGCAAGATAAAATAATTGTGTAGGCATGTCTTTCAATGAGGAGTTTTTGTTTTGTAGGTGTATTTTTGTTAAGAGTAGGAACAAATACAAGAAGTATTAGATAGAGCAGAGGAAATCCAAACAGATGCCCTTACTTCAACCAACCAAGAATCCAGTACACATCTAAAAGCAAGTCAATGGGAATTTTGCCTTATTCAGGAGTGGTACCGGCCCAGGCATCCTTAATGATAACATTCTTCATTTTATAAATTATACTACAACCTGTACATTGTTTATCTCTGGTCATATAATGGTGTTCCTATTTAAATTTCAGTTACATGTTTCACCAGTTTGCAACAGATTTGACCTTTCGCTTGCCTTTCTTTACTGCCTACCAACATACTTTTTAGACAGTGATACATTTCAGGTTTGGAACATAATGAAAATGAAAACAGAACAACACAACAGCAAGCATTTTTCAGTGACATAAAGGATAATAAAACTGGAGATTCTGTGATTACTGTGCAACTCAATGATTTTTAAATGAACAGTTCAGCAAGCAACACTCCATTATTCAAATGATCATTAAGAAACATTTTTTTGGGGTATTAAGAGTTTATAATATGATACACCATCTATTACTCCAAAACTATGAGGGAGAGAATGAGACAAAATAATATTTCTCTTAAATAATCTACACATAACATTTTTTAGTACAAACATATAAAATGGAAATACTTTTTTTATTTTTTAGCTTTGGTACAAGGCTTAGTCCATGTTGAATACAGAAATAAGCAACATATTTTGGCTTAGAACATGGGATTGGCAGGATTTCTTCTATTTGTCCGTCAGTTCTGGACTGCTTGGTATGTTGGTACAGAATCCCACTGATTTTATGTATGGACACATATACACTTATCAGGCAGCAGGAAAAAGTGAGGTTATGAGCTTCCCTAAGATATTTTCCAGCTGATATATTTGTGTCCAATACATTGTCCCAGTACAACAAGAACTAAAACTACCAATTCATTTTGTGGAAAAAATGTTGTTCTTCTCTGGGCTTCTCTTCTCACCACATACCAGTAAAAAACATTATATTATAATCTGAATTCTGATCCCAAAGTAAATAAAATAGTTTCCTAGTTTTGCTATCAAGCTCTTAAATAAGTAACTGTTTTAACTTGTGAAGAGTCCAAGACTAAGACAAAAACTGAATCAAGATGCAAAGAGATTTGGGGATGTATTTGGGACTTACATTGCTCTATATCCAGGCTCAAAATTAAAGGGAAATAGTGGGGGTTTTGTTACATGTAACCAGCAACAGGTATTCTTCATCTAACAGAGGTCAGGTTAATGTTTAAACAAGTAGTGTGGGATCTACTGATCTCCCAGAAAATCCCTTGACTAAGGACACTCGAAATGATGGTAATAGCCTTTAATTTGACCCCAAACCTGTAGGTTTTGATGTCGTTTTAAGGACATATGTTTAATTTTCAGCGATCTTAATTTTTTTGAGTATTTATTCAAGGAAAAATTATCCTGTAGCAATGAAACACCTCTTCAGTCTTTGTGAGAGTCAGACTTGAACATATTTCAAAGAAGTTTTTCATTCATTTGAAAAGTGATGGTTGTGGATCTATAAATGAATTAAAGCATTTGCTTAAAATGAAATGAGTGTCTTTAAAATATCCTCATTTTTACACAAAACAGGCAGAGCATGAACCAACCTTCTACGGACACACTTTTGCTGTTCACTCTCTCTGGCCCTGTGGCCTCACATTTCTGGAGCACAGCCCTACATAGACAACACATTTCCAGAGCACAAGTTCCTGCTAGCTGGAAGCAGACTTCAAAGTAGACTTTTGCCATTGTCACTTGTTTGTAAATCCATTTCCCAACCCTGAATAGAAGATGTGACTTCACACTTAAAACCAGAAAGCTGCCTGGAAGTACGACTTTGTGGCCTCTGGCCACAAAAAGTTAAGTTGTATTCTACAAAAGGACTATTCTTTCAGAAAAACAAAGAAGCTCTGAAGACTTAGCTTTAATTTAAGGAAAAAAAGAGACACTCCATGTACCTTGGTATTTATTATGTATGCTAGATAGGGGTAAAAACATCTTCCTTTTAACTTTAATGCTAGTTAAAGCATTTTAAACATTATGCAAGGGAGCAAAGGAGTGATGTTCTTTTTCTTTTTAAGAACATACTGGGGTATTTTTCAACTTGTTTTAACTTGAAATTTGCAAAATTTGATGCTTCAAGCATGCGAGCTGGCAATTTTTCTGTTTCATGCATCCTGAGTTCTTTTTTCATTTCATATTTTTTTCTGAAGTAAATGTAGTCGTTAGAATGGATTTCTGCTTGAAGAACTATGGACTGGCACAGGAATTTCCCTCTTATTCCTAAGAACAGCCTGTCTTTATTGGTCTGAAAGTACAGATTCTGGCAGAATGTGTGTTAAAACATATTTTAGACTGCAGTTATTAAAACCTCTTTCGATGTTATATAACATAGAACACATGCGTCTTTCAAAGAAACCCAACAAAATAAAAAACATTATTAGCTAGATTGCAGTGTCCCTGAAATGCAATGGATTTATTTCAATCTTCCTTTTGGAATGCTGGTTTCACTGAAGCTTAATAAAGAAAAAAAGCTTACTGTTATGATGCTCTGTAAATTATCAGCATTTCAGAAAAAAAGATTAAAGTAAAAATCCAGAGCTTTTTCTGCCACAATTTTCTCTTATTTTACTTAAGTGGAGTTGCTTTACTTTAAGCATAGAAAGTATACAGGAGTTGAAAATTGCAGAGTTGTACAAAGGTCAGTTTGGTGTAGTTTGATAGAGGTGAGAGTATAAAAGCTCTCTGCAGAAAGTTCTGTCTCTTTTTGACGACACAGATTAGTTTCCCTAGACAAGCATTCAGTTCTCTTTTTCCCCAGACCATACAGACTGAGCACTAAATGTCACAGCCTTGTCACTGCTGGCTCTGGACCACTTACCTTGTGAAAAAAAAAAAACAGAAATAAGCATGTTTTGGGTCAAACCTTCTGACTGTTGTGGCAGAAAATATGTAATGGGAGAAGGGGGTCCCACAGTGCTGCTCTGAGCCTACTTGTCTTGAGACCCTTGGTCAGTCCACCCCCTCCAACTCACTTCCTGGAGGAGTGCTCAAAGGGCAGGTGAACAAAATGCATGAAAAATCTAGTTTGCAAAAGAAGTGTGCAAAAGGAAGGGGACTGGGCCCCCTCGCTTTCTTTCACTCCTGTCTCACAACCCCAGCTCTGGACCATCCACAAGGCAGCATCAACGTGGGATATAAGGATTGCTGATATTCTTTGTTCTTTCTCCCTTTTCTGTCTTTATTTGTCTCCTTCCTTGCTTTGCCTGGGCCACACGTGGCTGTCATGTCCTACTCCACGCTCCATACTGACGTTTGGTGTGGGAGGGGGGATTGTGTGTGTTGTGGCTTCTAAGCTAGCACCTTTGAGAAGGTTATTGTGGGAGATGAGAACTTATTGAAGTGTACTGTACAAAATCCAAGGGCTTGTGGAAGTTTTGCTGTAGAATTTAAGAGCTTGTTGGCCAACACCTTTTGTGTTTAAACAGTGGGCTGGGTGCAGGAGTTATGGAGGCTGCACAACAAAGCACAAGAGCTCTCAGACACATGGTTCAGTGTCTTTGTTCAGCCTGATGAGAATTTATAAGGAACATCATAGCCCCTGCTGATGGGTCGGGACAGCTTGTTCCCACCACCCAGACCTCTTGGATTGACACTCACACACCTGCAGGGCAGCACTTTGTCACAGTCATTTACATAGAATAGAGCATTTACTTACTCCACTCAGTCCTAGTCATGCCATTTCAAACAGTGAGCAGTGACCAAAGCCAAACTCCATCTCCTTCCGAAGCACTAGACCTGAAGCTGAACACTGAAGGTAGACTGGTGTGTGCAACTGCTACCACTGATATTGATTTAGGAGAGTGCTAATGCAGCAATGCTTCTGGAGGCCAAAACTCAAAAGTCACATGCAATTTTTATTCAGTACTTATTCCAAAAAATCACACTGGACAATATTGCCCTAACATTTTGGATTGTTTATATCAACAGGAAACAGATCCTGCCCAAATTTTATGGGTTTTATTAGTCAACATTAGCAGGCAGAACAGTTAGGAAAGGAATTCTTAGCTTCTGGCCTGAACCTGGGGCTGTGAAAGAGGAAGTAGGAAAAAACCCAGCAAAGTTGTGCTGTGGAAACCTGGACTACAATATATTACATTTCATTGTGAACCTGCATTTATCTTAACAGGAAACACTGCAGGAATAAAAATATCCCTCTCCCAGCCCACTCTGACCTCCCTTTAGAAAGACAGACTCTATTGAGTAATTTAAAAAATCATAGATGTACAACTCTATGCATTTACTGTAATGTTTCATCTAGCAAGTATTATCTTAGAACTTGAAACTGCTTAAAAGTGGTCACAACTACTTTTAATCATGTGCTTTTTTTCCCTCTCTACCAGTAAAAAATAAAGAAGGTGGTAATAAATAAAACAGTGGAAGGAAGCCAAAAAGGTATTTGTCTTCATGTTATTTTGTGGCTTACCACATCATACTGAAGATTTCAGCATCATACTGTGTTGAATGTTATGTGAATTTGCTTGCCAGAACAGTGGTTCCTTTCCCTTCCAAAAGTGGATGTAGGAAGTAAATCCTCTCTTTTAATTTAGACTAGTTTAGATGGGAAGTGGTTATGCATACAAGAAAGTTAAACTACCATCTATTTTATCTATGTCAATCAATCATATCAAAATAAAAGTATGAAAAGTCTGCTCAATCTCAACATGATGCCTCTCAAATTCTCAAACATGCTTTGTCAGTACTGCAGATCTTTTTGACTTCATACTTGACAGGTATTGGGAATTAGTTTCCATCTGTTTTTTTTTGCTCAATCTTTTCCAAACCCTGACATATTTTCTTTCACCAGACATTTTTCAGGTTTCCCCTGTTCCTGCATTTGGTATACTTCCAAATTCAAGATCTTGACCAAGTGGAATTCTCACCAAGGCCCAGGAGAAACACAAAGCACACATACAAAGCATAAATAAATTTAAATAATTTTTGCAAACTAAATCCTCACAGCAGTAGTGGGCTGACAAATGCTCAGCTCTATTTGTTGATGCAGCTCCTTAACTAATCTAGAAAATGGGAAAGGTTAAAGACCAATGAAACAGAGGCTACAAGAATGAAACAGCATTCCTTTGGCTGGAGTATGATCTAGAATGTTCTAAAAATATTTGCAAGGTGAACAATTAGTCAAACAATGACTGCCAGTTCTGGGGCAGTCTTCTGCTCTTTCTCCTCCACTTTACCTATTTCTAAGGCATTTAGAAATACCAGAAATATTTTTTCCTTCCATTCTCCTAAAAGACTTTCACCTCAGCTTCTCCAGCATCCTCAAAGAAAGATGTTGAGCTGCTGTTTGTGCTATTTAACCTTTTATGATTATTCCTTATTTCTATTCTTATTTCACCTTTCTCAATTTAGATTATGGCCTTTCTGGAAACAACTGCCATGCAAATACTGAAAGAGCATCAATAACCCAAAGGATGTATGTACTAAATGTTCATTACACACAACCTTCAAATCCTGTCTAATCTCGTTGGCTTGTGTGCATTATGTTTTATTTTTCATATTTAAAGGGTTTTAAGGTATTTACCCCCACATTCCTCCCAAATGGTGCAGCAACTTTCTTTTGAGATGTATTCTAATATGCCCTTCAGATTTAATGCCGCAGGTAAGATACAGAAAAGGCCTATGTTCTATTAATCCGAGCTCCTGTATGAAACTGCCACTTTAGAGAAGACAGACTTGCTACTTCCTTCCCTTTACTTTTGAAAAGCACTTTTTGGTTTTGAATATTAAGTTGGTGTAATTTCCCCCAACAGGCGGCAAATAACTGAATTTATATTCACACATTCTATAAAATGCAGATTGCATAATATAGCATGATGGCTCTAGTCCATTATGCTTCATTACTAGGTAGGAAATTACTCACACAGTATGTTTTTCTCTTTAGTATTCTGTCATTCTAAATTATGGCTGCACGGTAGGTTACTCTTCATGTTATTTTGTAGTAAATAATCTAAATACAATTCCTGCCTAGCACCCTACTAACAGAGAGCACCATCTCCCTTCCCAGGTGGCCCTGGGGCCTCACTTGAATTCTAGCTATGTAATTACCTTCAACCTGCCTAAGGTCTCCTTTAGACTTTGCAAATGTACTCTTCATTTGTCACGATTTTACAGTGGTGCCTCAAGCAACAGAACAGCTACACTTGGATGCTACAGCAATCTTGGTACTTCAGTATAACTTACTTCAGCTCTTTTCCATACATTTGAGATTCATGGGAAAAAACTGATCATGAGATAAAAACCTGATAGAAAATAAAGTGGTGATTATATTTGTTTTCAGTATTTAAAAATAAATAGTTGAGTGCATCAGCTTTCTAAAGATACAAAACTGCTCATTCCTCAGCTGTAATGCTCATGGCTGACAGGTTATCTAAAGACTCTGACATAGCTTGAGAAAGCAATGTTAAACTAAATCTAGAGAAAAGTATGTAATCACTGATACCCCCAAGACAGTAGAGCAGGAAAGGAAGTAAAACTAGGAGAAATCACCAGTAGGCTGAGTCTTTTTAATCAGTAACTCCAGACTGAGCATCCACCTCTGTGCCACACACAGTAAAGCAATAAAAGTAAAATAAGATTACAGTTCTGTTATTTTAAGGGAAAGTAATCTTAACAGGGCTAAGTATTTTGGAAGGCATATTTCAGCATAATTAAACATCTAAAAGAAAGAAAAATTCTGGTTCACTTTCAGACATATTGAACAGTAGACAGTGATTCAAAGGAGACACAAAACTGCAATCAACAGAGAATAAAGTTCTGTTGCATGGCACTAAAGGTTCCTCTGTGAAGGCAGTAAGTTGCTGATGCCCAATCCAAGATTATTTATTGCTCAAGATTGTGTTGACCCTTATGCTCTGTGAGGACTACAGACAACCAAGCAGGAGGAGAAAATTCCTGCTTACAAACAAAAAGCAAATACATCACTTTGGAAGGAAGCAGATATTTTCTAAATTTTTTGGAGGGAAAAAAAAGGCAAAAAATATCCTCACAAAAGCAAGGGAATTATTCTGAACTCAGTTCATTTTTCTAGTAGCTCAAAAGACTCATCTCTAATTCAGAAACCTACAGGACAAGTCCCTGTCCCTTGTCTGACAAAGATCTTTAAACAGGTTTTCCTCTTTCAATTGATCCAAGTACTGAAGCATTAATTTTCTCTTTGTAAGCTTTTGACTGAGATTTCCTCAGGGCCTGAGAAAACTTTCCAGTCCTAACTTATACACCTGATAGTAATTCCCAAACAGAAACAGAAGGACTTTTAATATCTGACTGTGGTAGGGACTATTTACATTAAGGTTTTTAAGTTAAAGCATTGTTTTAAGTGTAGTTTTTTTTGATAAAGATCACTCTATTCAACAGTTTCTTAATTTCCAAGCTCCAAATTAATCATCACATTGTTACATGTAAATAAATATGCACAGTATATAAGTGATATTTGTGATCAGGACATCTCCAACATCCCAAATAAGCATTCTCAGTAATAACATACTGGATAACTGGTCTAATTTTCCTAAATACCATGCAGATACAGCAAATCTTCAATATATATACAAGTGCTGCATCTAAAGAGACCTTCCTACAAAACTCACATTTCAAAAAAAAAAGTCATTAACTAAAATAAGACACCCTTATGTAGAATGGACATATATGTCATTCAGGCATTTTCTACAATCTAATTCTTAATCAATTAATCTAATTCTGCATTCGAGTTCATCATCTCAAGTAATGGAGACTGATTAAAACCTGTAACACTTAATAAACAAAGTATTTGTCTTTAGTAGAGGTACTCACAGTAAAAATTATGTCTTGCTTGTGGGTTCCTCATTTGGTGATGTAATATTCAGAAGTCACCATGCTTTTGTTCTAAGATAAAGCATTTTCTTTATTGCTGTCTTTAAGAAGTCTTCTGAACAAGTCATCTCGTCATAACATATTCTCTTCCAAAACACTCTTGTTTTCTCTCTCCGTATTTCCTGTCCGAAATACTAAATGCACAAATAAAGGTAAACTGGTAAGTTACTAGTTGTGACATGTAGCATTTATATAATGTTTTAAATTTTCATAGGAAGTGCTTACAAACCTGAACCAAAATTACTTGAGACTCTTAAAAGTTTGAATAATTTTATCTGAAATGATCCAGAAGGTTTAAAAAGAACATACCTTCTTTAAAATAGTAAATGAAAGCTAGTGTTACCATTGATTCTTTCTTTCTTAAGCATCATTCACGTGAGCCATAGGCAGCATACAGTCTAATTGCTGCTGAAAGGCCCCCAGGATGTCAGGTATGCCTCCAAATAGAAAATTTGTTCCATTGTTTAAAGAAGGGAGATGTGCATTGCTACAATTGCTTTTCTTATTTATGAGTTTCCTAAGATGGGCCACAAAATAGGCTCTTTTCTCAACTGTATCAACAGTTATTGATCAGGACACTGATGAGGAGCTAGTGGTCTTAAAGAGGGAATAACATAATCATTAGAATTTGGTTTGCTTTTTTTAAAGATTTTTTTATATTTAATTGTATCCCCCATCCCTCCTTCCATCCCATGTGCTGCAATATTATGAATATGTCAGATACACATTTCGAAAAAGGATCCTGATACATTTAGGTCCTTACCTTCAGTTGTACACAGACTTGCCAAGTTCAGATGTCATTAATTTGAGGCATACTGCTTATATTTTCATTGAATTCCTTAAAAGAAAATAATTTGTTGCAATTATTCCATACTCTAGAAAATCATATCACAGAACAATCTTACACAGAAAATCTGGTCTGCTAGTCATAACATTTGTGAAAATATAATTGTCACAACAGTTACCTAACAAAGCAGAGAAAGAATAGCATTTTAAGTAATGGGGTAATATGGCAGTCATATAATCTTACTCTTAAATTTCTGACATATCATTTTAAATATTTGAAGATATGGTGAGGGATTAAGAGAGTGATTGTAACCATATCTCTCCGTCTCTTAAATATTCTGTGTAATCCACTCGTAAATGTATACATCCACAAAAAATGCAATACCTTCATCAGCAAAAGGAAGTCTAGCTTGACCTCTGTGATTTTAAAATGTAGCCAAACAATTATGCATGCTTCATTTTCAGGCCACTATTTAATATCCCAAGTCTTTTTCAGGCAAGAGATGAGCTCCAAAATAATACAATCAGAAAAAAACAGCACATATTTCTGAAGGCTGTGTTACAGAGAACTCATTCCCACTCTTATTCAATGAAAAATGAATTTTTCTCATGAATTTCACAGGTTGCTAATATGGACAGAACCATGTGTGATAGAATTAAAACATAGTGCTCATGTACAGTCATATCCTGTCATTTCTTAAGATTTTCATAAAAGTTCTTGATAGGGAGAAGTGCCATATGTGAGTCCCTGTGATAGATACTTCAATAGTTTCACACATCTTAATTTCACAGCTTTCCACCAGGAGCTCTAATATTTTGCTTAAAGCCTTGAAGTCAGGCAAACATTGTAGACCACCAGATTTTTTCTTCTTTGATTGTGAGTCTTTTCTTTGCATTTAAAAGTTGGTAATATAAGTTGTAGTTGACAAAGACTAAACAAAATAGGAACACAACAGTATTTTTTCTTGACTTTGAAACTTTATTCTTACCAAGAGCATGACAGCTATGATGGAGATGGACATGCAAATTAAAGGAAAATCTGCCATGCAGCAAGACTTATATGTGTGTTATTAGTTACTAGTCACTAGTGTAATAAGTTCTTCAAATTAGAGAATGTTTCTATTTTTGTGCATTTATAGTACAGGATCACAGCTACTCTCTAAGTAACTCAACTGTTCTGATAGACATTGCTGCTCTGCTCCCATTTAATTTGAAGTGATACAGAAATTTTCACCCATCCTTCTCTCTCTCTGTGTGAAAACAAACCTGTACATGCCACTACCTAAGAACCAACCAAAATCAATACCACAGAAAACCAAGCCCCAGGAATTTTAGGTAAAAGACAAATATGAAGTTCTTAGAATTACAAGAAGCACCAAAGGTGGTCAAAGCAAGCCTGAAAGCACAAAAAATCATGAGAGATTTTCCTCACAGCCTGTGTTTCTGCTCTAATTCTGTTTTGATTGCTTGGCTTATTTTTCTACAAGCAAGACCATTTTTCTGGTGTGCATGTTTATAAAAATGCTTTCAGAAGATCGATTCTCTTCACTGGGGCCATTTTTGATCATTTGGTTGTTACAGAAGCACACAAATTGCCTGGCCTCATTTCTCATTTCTGTTAAATTGTGTAACTCATTTCTGTGAGCAATTGCCACAACTCCCTGTAAATCTTGTGTGCCTGCACTTGGGTACTGACAATAATTAGAAAAGTATGAATTGAGTTCATTTCATATGAGACAGTTAATGAAAATCTTCATGAGTAAATCCAGAGCAGAAGAGTTAGACTCTATGAATAAGAGACTAATTGACAAGTTTTCTTGGAATTCCTAAGGGAATGGGATCTCTTCTGGGTATTCCTCTGAGAATTAGGGCAGATCAAATTATCTTTTCTTTGATAAAATAATGCAAATCTCATTTGTAGTCTAAGATTCTGCAGCCATAACTCTGATATCAAATGTCTTCATGACCTTCAATTTCAGTAATTTGCATTTCCTAGAAACTGAAGAAAGTATTACAGCTAGTAGATCTTATATTAATTTCAATCTTGTCCTTACTGTCTATTTCCTTCCTTTCTTTTCCCTATTCTTTTCCGTCCAACCCTGTCACCAAGAAGTTTTTTTCAGGATCTCTTTAGTCTCTGCCATAGAACACACTTAGCCCAGATTTTCATGTCAGATAGAGAAATTTTAGGTTTAGAAAAGCCCCAATAAGTAGTTCCATACATTTATCTGCTTTATGAAAAGATTTGGGCTTTTTTTTTTGGTCTTTATTCTGTCCTCTTGTCCATTTATCTATATTTTATTTCCTGTGTTGACCGCAATTTGCAGTTGTGAATATGTTCCCTCAAAAGTCCAAATTATGTGTTTCAATAGAGTTCAAGAATACCCTTAACCCCTCAAGATTGCTTTACCTGTCTCTCTTTTTCCATCAAAAACTCCATGAATCAATTCCAAGTTTCTCTTGGTGGAATAGTAGCATGTGAAAATACAGTCAGTTTTGACTGGTGTCCCACAACCACACACAATGCATACACACAGCAATCTGGGCTTTGAAGCACAGCAGCAAATTACACCTAACCTTGGAATTGACCCCAGAGACATTTTCCCTAATGTACCAGAGAAATTTTTACTGTGCTATATCAGCTAATAGAAGACAGAAAGCATTCAAAGTTTCTGCCTTCTACCATAAGGTATAAACCTGTTGACATACTGTATTGGAATAAATAATACCAATTACTCAAATTGCCCTCCTCCAAAGAAGGTAATAAAAGACTTTACCACTGACAAAGTTCAGCAAAGTTCAGACACTTGCCTCACACCTAAGGGATGGAAAGCTACCAAAAATACATAGAGGAAACACTTCAATGTCCCACAAGACAACTAACACCAGCCAGTTACTAAAAATACTAGGCCAAAGATATCCACTTACTTCATCATTTGGGGTAACTGGCCTCAATTCCCAGTATCTGAAAAAATGGGCCAATTCCAAACATAGCCCAGGTTCAAAGCCAGTGCACAGAGACACCTGAATACATGGGAACATTACTCCCTCAAAGCTTTATCCCATGAGCACTCTTAGTCCTTGTCAGGGGGTTAAAAAAGCAATAATCAGACCTCAACACCTTCCTAAACATCAACATCTTCCTCTCTCTCTCACACCTGAAGATATGTCATTTTCCTCCTGACCAAAACCAGCTGAGCTTCAGGAATTTCAGGTGTTGATTTTAATCAAACACTCTGAGCTGAAACAGAGAGGAGAGTGCTCACATGCTGCCTTTACAGTGAATCAGCTTTCAGCGAGCTGTTTGCTATATCTTAGCTTCTAGCTATTACCTCTCACATCAGCCACAATGCCTGAA
This sequence comes from Lanius collurio, assembly GCA_020086605.1. Lineage (NCBI taxonomy): Eukaryota > Metazoa > Chordata > Aves > Passeriformes > Laniidae > Lanius > Lanius collurio. The sequence continues at coordinate 39,404,622 of JACBWW010000002.1, read as the reverse complement.
AATTGTCCTACAGGTAGGCTGCAAACCTGCTAACCCTTGAAACAGGCAAGTTTAGCATTTCAGCAAGCAAGCCCTAAATGAGCTTCAGGAAATAAACCAGGAGTGCACTCTTTGACCGAATCTGTGGCTTTGTCGAAATGACAAATGTTTTCCTTATTTAAATAAAGGCATCAACTATACTGCCCTATGAAGATAGAACTTTCCTTTAAGTGTATTGTTTCATATATTCATACCAGATATGCCATTTATGGGGATAAACTGCACCGCTGAAAGACTGACATTATTATGTTATGAATAAAATATTCAAAGCAAATATTTTTCTTAGCAAATCCTATCAGATTAATTTAATTCCTTTAGAAATCAGTGACAAACAGCACTTTGTAAAATTCACACATGCAACACTTCAGAGTTAGAAAAGTAAACTATTTCTCTAAATAAAAAATTTGTCCCCTCTCAAAGACATATGGATCCTAAATAACCAATCTTCTATACACAGGTGCCATAATGCTTCTCTATTCGATCTCATATTATTTTACTAAGGCAATATTGACTGTATTCTACTGTAGAAGTACAAATCCTTGGGCACAATAAGGTACCCTAACTGTGCCAGAACTGGAAGAATTAGGGATAAAACTGCTCCTGCATAATACCTCAGCCCCTGAATTACACATCAATTACAGAAAAGTCATACAATGCCTACAAAATTCTGATCTAGTGATCCTGAGGGTAAAGGTTTGAACCTTCAACCATGCCACAGGTAAAACTGTAGTATCGGCACCATTGATTTCAGGTAAAATTAAAGTATTTGTGATGATGACTTTGTTTTCATCTAAGAAATAGGAGACAGATCCAGAGGAATTAAAGTGTGAATTTTAGATGCAAAATCATATTTTTAAAGGCAAAAACATCTATGTGCACCTGTTGACACAAAAAGTACTATTAAACAATAGGAAAGTTTTTTGTGTTTTCATATTATGTATTACACTGACACAAAACCACAGCTGCAGAAAGTAAAAGGTGATGAACAAAAAATTGAAAAGAAAATTATTTTCCCTCAGTGTGACAAGAATTTAAAAGATCCAAATGAGTATAAGCATTTATGTGACTATTTTTATGTAGAAGAATATCCAGAATTATGTACTTGTTATGAGAGGTGCAAAATAAATTAATATTTTGTATCCATTCTTAATACATTTTTTACTAATTTAAATATTTACTAATATTTAAGCTAATAATCATATGAAAAGTGTGAGAAAACCACAGAACTAAGGATGGATATGGAAAAATAGTGCAAGAATAAATATGAGGAAGTAGCACCAGAATGCAATAACAGAAACACTAAGAAACAAAATGAGTTTTAAAAGCGATGATTGATAGGAAAAAAATAAAAAAGAAAAGCAACCAAGAAGAGGTTCTATTAATACTCCAAAATTTAGTGAAAAACAAAAGAAAGTACAGATTTCTTACTTAGAAGGGAAAAAGGAAACAACAGATGACTCACAAAGGTTGAAGCCTAACGAAATAAGGAAGACTGTGCAATTAACATAGTCCTACTCACCTTGCTAAGCTGGAGCTCCCCCCAAGAATAAGACACCCCATGTCTCCATGGAACAATCTATGTAACCGTGAGGTAAGTTATTGGCAGCCACCAGGTTGGGGTTAAATTAATATTCATACTGTGGCCATGAATGTCTGGGAAGGATAAATGAACTATTACGGCCATTTTACATGGAACAGTGTGGCATGAGAATGTATTTGGCTTTTAGGGAAAAGTATAGGGGTATGACAACTTGCGTTTCTAAGAAAAGCATTCTCATCTTGAATGATATTGCATCAGCCTTAGAAATGGCCTCTTAGCCAACAGTTAGGGGAAAGAATGAGTGTTCATGAAAAGGCTGCCAATTTGGAGGGGAGAATGGAGTATGAAAAGGGAGAAATTTGGGTAATCAACAAGCCAATTCTGTCCTGTTTTATCTGGCACAGCTTTCAGCTATTTACTGCATTCGTTTTTTCTTATAAGATCATCCCCCTCCAAAGAACAGAGAAACAGCATTTCCTTAAGCAGATGATCTCTTCATACATGCTCACCAACTGCCAATTTCAGCCCAGCCAAGGATGGATTTTGAAAGCTGGATTCTGTTCCTCCTGGATGAACAGAATCAGATGGATGCTGTCTGCAGCTCGATCTGCAGTAACTTGCTATGCCCAACAGGTCTGTGGAGCCAGGATTGATTTGAAGACTGTGAGACTATCGCTAGAAAGAGACAGCATAAATCCATATCCCTAGCAGGAAAATGGAGCTATTTACTGTCACTTTTCAGAAACTGACTAAAACTTTGTTTCAATTATACAAGAGAACATTTCAGTTATAGAAAAGATGAGTGCTTTTGTATATTTGAGGCAGATGGATGGCTGCTGTGTCTTAGAAAAATAGAGCTGCATGTTAGAAAAACGATAACCCATAAGATAATATTTTAATATTTACACATAAAATAGGTGACACTAGACACTAAAACTTTTCACACATGTCATTTGCATTCAATTAAGCTGTTTTGTTGGATGATGGCAATGAGACATTAGGAAATTGTAATGAGCCTTTCTGATGAATCTGACTGCCATCCAAGTATCATCTCTGGAGTAAGACTGGCTTCCTAAGTTGTTCACATCCCCACCACCCACTCAGAATTTCTGCTGTCAGTCTCAAATCTACATTGCTATAGTAGAGAGGTGAAAAATCTAACCCAAGAAACATCAACACATAAATGGGTTGAACCAAGGGACTGTCTAATAGCTACATTTGTCTTTCAGTGCTGCTGGGCAGTCCATTGCAGATGGTGGGGGTGCTGTGAACATCTCCAATTGCCTTCATCTGAAGGAAGGCAAAAGCTCCACAGTCCTTTGAAAAGGTCAATATTAGTAACTCTCTCGGTAACAGAGTTAAGAAAATCCAAGCCGGCAGGTTGCCTATTATTAAATACAATAATTATATTAATGGACATCCACTACAGATGTATCTCATCCTTTCTAATGGCTTCATAACCATGAGGAACAAAATTATTTTTATTTCCCATGGAGTACATATGTCAGATTTAATGGTCTGAAAGATGAATAAGAACTGAGCTGCTACATCCAAACTAGCATCCATGAAAATCAAAATGTTCTCCATTGTACTTAAACAGAGGGCATAAGATATTTTCAGATCATGATTCAAAACATGACATAATATTTTGCCCAAAAGCAAAAGAAGTAAACAGAATATTTCCAGTCATTTCTATACAAAGTATAGAGGATAGTTGCTAAAAAGCGAACCTGTTTAAATCTGTACCCAAACTATTCCAAAGGACAAGGGACTTCAACGTTGCTGTGAACTGTATTGTTCTTCCATGGATTATGGATATTTGGGTTCTATAAACAGATTGTTGAAAGAATGCATTTCCTCCTACACCAATACAGGGAGATGCTGTAACTGGTATACTTGAGGAAGTGAATTTATTCTTCACTGATTCTCCAGGTGACGGAAGAGTCATACCAAAAATGGATCCTGTTCCTGCTTCCTCCTGTGGCATTAGTTCTACAGTCAAGTCTTATGTAGATACAGAGGTGTCCTCCTACTCCTGTGACCAATAAATTGACATTTCAAGGCCAGCAACAATCAGACTAGATGGGGAAAAAAGAGATACAGGTGAGGAAAAAAGAAAAAGAAAAAATACAGGAGAGGACTCCATCCCTTCTACATGGACTGCAGAAAATTGGAAAAGCAAGCTGAAGACAGGGACAGGAAAACAGAAGAAGTTTTCACACCTTTTGTCTATCTCAAAATCTTTATAAGCTAAGATGGTTTAAACTGTCCCAGGAAAAACTAAGGAATATGTCGACAGGGGAATGTAAGTAACCAAATTCAACTCAATTTTTTTGCCACCACCTATAATCATGACAGGAGAAGTTAACCCAATTCCAGTCTTACCCTCAACCATTAACTTTTGCAACAGAAATAAATGTTCCTTCCCACATTGCTGGAAATCTTTGCAGCAGCTCTGTCACAACACAAGTAGCAAGAGAAAAACTGCTTGACAACCTTGTTTAGCCTATATCTTCCCTGTGATACGGAAATTATATCTCTCTGACCTTTTTTCTCACCAGCCTGTCATTTTACATGTTGTTTCTGCATTTCATCCAAATGCTGCCAGTTACCAGAAGGAAAAAAAAAATCATCACACATATCCCCAAATCCAGCTGAAGGTGCTAAATGTAACAATGTGATAAAATGATACCAATTATATTACATTAAAAATCCAAGCACCTAAAAGCATGAAAATAAATAATTAAGAACATCAATCTGCTGCCCATGATATCACCACATTATTCAACCTAACACCATTAACTGTCACACCTTGATTGTTTTAAAAATGCATAATTTTGTTTTCTTGATGTCAGTAGCTAAATGTGTCCACTGAGAAGATTGGGCTCTGGGTGGAAGGTACATAGAAACAGGAAAAATAAAGGAAGAAACATTATTTAGCTGTTAGAAAGAAGTAGTATTGAATACTGTACCTTGGTTTATACTGTCTAATGGGGAATGAAAGACATGAGGTACATTAACTCGAACACAAAACGCATTGGAGGTCTAGCAGAATCAGAAAAAAAAGAATATACAAAGAAAACAAGAGTCAGGATGGTCATTTAGTCCAGGCATAGGACTGCTGTGGAACAGCTTCTTCAGTGAAGAATTCTAAAGAATTCTGAATATTCTAAACTTGCAAATGACCATCCCCACCCCTAAGTCTCAGCATTTTTCACCAAGTTTATATTGTGTCTAAGCAGTCAGGCCATGCTTTTGGAAGGGGAAATGAATAATCTGTTATTATTTTACACCAGGTCATTCAAAAAAGAAAACTTAATCTGACCTCTCTAATGTAAGAATGCTATATTTTGATCATGCCAATCTGAAGTTTTCTGCATAAAACTGATATAATGAAGTTCTAATAAGCAGTCATATAAATATTTACAACTCAGCAATTGCAGTTATCTTCGTATTCTCTTTTTTAAACCACCAAGAGATATTTCACAGAGATGAACATGTAAAACACATTTCAAAACTGCATTCACAACTCTGAATTTCACATTCTCACATGCAGGAACTGGGACCTAATCTGAAATCAGTCTCTTTTACAAGTCCATGGGAACTGTGCCATTCACTTCACTCCTGTTAGAATATCACCTATGTACCCATTTAACTACGAGGCTAAAACATCAGGGCTGAATTTTGCAGGTTTGCTGTTGCACAATATTTTTTATTTGTTGCTGTTTAAGCAGAACTCCTTGCAGTACTTGAGAGACTGCTCATGTTATTTGAACCATTATCCTAAAGGGAGACATGAATAGCTTTGAAAAGATTCAGGTAGTATCTGGAAAAATACATGACAGAGATGAAACTTGAAGATGGATTTCACAAGCTGAAAGAGAATAGATCATACTGAATTATTCATCCAGCTCCAAACATTGATTAAATCTATAGCTGGTGGCTGAGGGCTCAAGCCAACTCAGATTTACAACTGAACAAAATTTAGTACCAGAAATAGTTTCATCAGTAGTGTTGCAGAACAAGCTGCAGATTCTCCTTCTCTCATTTTCGAGATACGCTCAGTTAAGATCTTATTATCATGCTTATATAAGAGAGGGGGAGAAGAGGACTCAGATTTTCTAATTTGCAGCTCAAAGACAATAGATGCCTCTTTGCTTTACAAAAAGAGACTTTTCTATGACATTATTTTGTCGTAATAACAGAACTATGCAAGATCAGGCAGTATGTGGAGATGGCTTTTAAACAATGTTACCTATTGATTAAACCATATGGCTAGTTTGTTTAAATTCTTGAAGCTACGACAGGAGCAGACAGAAGTTACTTTCTGTCTTTAAGTTGGCAACATCTGAGTAGTTGCTACTTGCGAGTGTGAAGTATAAGGCCATGGCCATTGTAGGAGTCAGGATATCTGACCTGGTCAGTTATTAGTCTAAAATGATTCAGAAAGCCATATGTCCCTATGTCCTCTTAAATTTATAGAAATACAAGTGTTGCACAAATAGGCTTGATAAAATCAGACTACTCTCATGGTCTCTTCTTAACGCACAAGGCAGACCACTGCTGGTGTACCAAGCATAAATTCAACCATGTAAGATGGTTCTTGGGAGACACAGCTTGTTTGTGTTCTGCCTATGGACAGTTTTGTTAAGGGAAGCCAAGTACTGATGAAATGCCATGGCTTTGCAGGCTCCCTTTTCCTGATGACTATTTATTCTGAAATTTAATCTGTCAAACTGGAGGAGTAAGAGGCAGCAGAATGCCGTACAAAGTGCCATGATTTCTGTACCAGTAGAGTGCATGTATATATGTAATTCATACAGAAATTGCATTTAGCATCCACACACTTTCTTGGGTTGTTTATGGCATAAAAGCAAACAAAGAGAAGACATCTTTATTTTGGTTTTTTTCAACAGAGGAATTAGAAAATGTTAGACTTGACTTGTGCATAACACTTTCAAAAGATTCTCTAAGTCAGTTCTCCTCCTATTTAATTTGGTTTTCTATTGGAAGAATTACATTTGCTTGAATGGAATCACTTTTGATCTACTCAAGTGTGAGAACAAAACAAACTAATTCCTTTGTCTTTTCCAAATCAGCATTGTTGTGATACTCCCAGTTCTTTCAATACTTCTATGATTTTTGAAAAATATCATGGTATAAAAACTAGTCTTCTTTAGTCTGTTCTATCTTGGTCAAATTCCAAGCTTCATGTCATTTTTGTTGCTAATATTACCTAATTTCAAAATAAGGCTTTGTACATTTTTTTCAGCTCAAACTTTCCTCAATATAATTGCTATAATTGTACTTTAACAGGAGCACTTGAAAGGCTGAGAAAAATATCTTATTAAATCTATGATAAAGTAGGGACTGAATAATTATATACTGGAAGGGGATAAAATACACCAGCACCTGCACATGACAAAGGTTGCAAAGTGCCTTGATGATCTGACTGTGGCTCTCTGATTGATGAACAGCAGTAGATATGTATAAAAGAGTGTGGGTGCCTTGAACGTGTCTCTGCCTTCAGAGAAGCCAGAGAAAAGGAAAAACAAAGTGCTTTGCAGAAACCCACTCTCTTGCCTGGACTGATATGCATACAAAATAAAGAATATGCATTAAACATGAGTGAGTGGAATGCAGAAAGTATATGTCCTCATATATACTCTGTTTCAGCATATTTATCCAAATTAATCTCCTGTGCTATTTCTGGGTAGCCATTTAATACAGGACAAATGTGGCTCACTCTTGACTTGTGTTCTGACATGAACCAAATCAGTAACAATAACTGTCAAAAACTAGGAGATCCAGTCTCTTAATCACTTGGGGAGAAGTGGCAGTGGCAGGTGAAAGGGTGTGCAGCCAATCTGCCAGAGCTGAGCAGGGAGTTCACTACGAATATTCACTGCAATTCCAATGGCAGAAGGCACAACAATGACCTTTCTGCAACTCTGTGGCCTTGCTGAGGCAAGCACTCCACCTTTTCCCAGACTCCATAGGACAGACAGATATCAATCCCACACATCTTCAGCTGCCACAAATGTGGAAAAAACTTAACCATAAGAACTCAGCTGGAAAGGAGAGCTTTGAGAATTTGCAGAATACAAGAACCACAGTAAAACATTTCCCTCTCCTTGTAATATCTGTACACACCAGTGCCTGGACTGGAAAACACTCCCAAGGAGCATTCCCTGGGAATGACATTAGTATCTGCACTTTCTAGGACAGTAGCTCAGTCTTTGTAGTTGGTGTTTTTTAAAGGCTGTATGGCAAATATGAAAACAAATTTTGAGCAGTATAAAAAGGGGATTTGAAAAACAACAGCATACAAATTTTTAAGGTTCTGGGAAATAAAATATGACAGAATTATAGAGGGGGGCAGGGGTTTTTTCTATATATTTGTTTGTCTTGGTAATTAGTAAAATCAGATGATGGAGAATTTTTATTCGAACTCATTTGTGTTAAACTTTTAAAGAAAGTACCCACTGACTTTTACCTACATTCTACTGTTTAACAGAAATCCCATGCCAATGGAATTCTTCTGTAGAGTGTTACATTTTACCCACCGTTACAGCAATAAGTGTCCCAGTTTTCTCTCCTCCAAAAATTCCTAGAAGGAATCAATTTTCAGCAAAATACAGTTGTTTTGTATAGTTAAAGCTATGGGTCATACTAACTACATGCTGTATAAATTACAAAAGTCCACTGACTGGAAAACAAAGTACTGAATTCACTGGACAAAAATCCACAGTGGTGTTGGTAAAGAAATTACTTCTCCCAGTGTCTGCAGCTAAATTGATACTACTCCTTGTTACTATATTACACAGAAATGTCTGCAAGTAAGTCCTGTGTCCTAAAATGTAAACTTTATGGTGATTCAAGGAAATGGAGGATAATTTTTCACACCTGCTATATGTCAGCAATGCAAGACCTATTCTTGACAGTTTTTTGATCATTATCTTCCCACTACTCTGTCCTTCTGAGATTATAGATAAATCCCTGTGAAAAAAAAACCCCACATTGAGTATTTGTTCGTTGGGTTTTCCTAGTTGCAAACCTGTATAGAAGATTCCCTTCCTCTTTTACCTAGACTGTTTCAATGTTTTATTTTTATCTGACCCAAATATCCCAAAACTAAAAGTAGCTGTTTTTATCAATGCACAGTCATTAAGAAGCATCACACAAAAATAAACATCATGCTTTCAGTTGCATCCTACCTTAAAACTCAAGAGCCAAAGCAACTTTTAGACAATCACAATTCAGTGGACAATTCTTTTTCTCTTGCATTCTCTACTCCTTAGATCTTTCGGTATGACATGGGAGATGTTCCCACAGGAAGTTATCCTAGAGCAAGTCAGTTGTGATCTAAGGACTTATATCTGGAATGCGGCCCTTTTGTTTATGGACACAGCTTGAGGAGGAGACCAGCACACTGTAGTGCAGCCCTGTCATCCAAGGAGCTCTTCTGTCTGCAATGAGATCAAAGGTATCTTGAGTTGGGCATGTAGAAATCTGGAGGCTGATTAAAATTCCGGAATATTCTGACAACAGCTGCTTTAAGCAGAAGTTACCAGATGGTAATATTTGTGTGGGTACCACGTCATCTGGCAAGGAACAAGCTAATGATGCACAAAATGCTTTGATGCACAGCCTTCAAGCAGTAAACTTAAAGTGATACGAGGCCATGCAAGGACCCATGTACACTGCTCAGTAATTCTGCGTGATACAAATAAGTCTCACCAATACAAGTGCACAGAGAAGGAGACACAAACTTATTTGGCACATAATGGTTGTTGGTATTAAAATGAGTGTCATTTCTCAAAATGACTAATATTTTTGAACATCTATGTAAATTTGCAGGAAGCTATAGATCATATTTTAGATATATTGCAGTTGGGATGGTGGGTGTTTGGAACATTAAAATCCAGCAGTCACATGGAGATTAATGCACAGGCCTCTTTCAGTCATATTTTGGAAATGGAACAAATCGACAGCCTAAAACCCCAAAACCAACCAAGCTTGTCAAGTTTAAGGAAAACCACTGGAAAACTCAGGAAATACTATTTATATGGGAGTATCTTCAACACAGAAAAGACTAGAGCTATTGTCTGCAAAGAAACACTTTGTATTTCAAGTCAGCTAGTTTCAGAGCTGTTTGTTCAATGTTTATGTATAAGAAGCTCTGACCCAACTCCTTGGATATGAATTACATGATTGATAACAGAAAAATGACAGAAAGAGTAAGTGGATTTCTTGCACTGGTCTTGCAAGAATATTTGAAGACTCTGAAGGCTCAAAGCATCAATTTCCTGGGGTTTTTTATTTATTGAAGAAATCCACAGAGCAGAGTTCATCCTGAAGTAAAAGCATCAGTATCTATTTAACCATGTGCTGTTTCAAGGAATACATGGTTGTAGTCTGCATTTCAATTATTACTCCAGAGTTCACATCCTATTTGTAACCAACTTGGCTATGGTAAATGCAAAACTAAAAATAGGCCTTCACACACACCTTCATTTCACTCTTTCATTCCATCCTTGAGCACTTGCACTACAAAAATGAGAACATTTTTAAAGTATATACTTTTACAGATCAGGGCCCAGTTGGAATCTCTCTGAAAATCAAGTTGAACAGGTAGCCTGCTGATTTAAATTGCAGTATTGAAACCCTTATAAAAGAATACAAAATAATACTGAGTGATTAGTTCAACATTCTTGTGTGCTTGAAAGCTCTGAATTTGGGAATTTTGTTTGTTTTACTGAAAAATGTAGCTGTCTTGCTTTGAATTTAATAATTAACTTCTCCTAAAATATATTTTTCATAAAATACGAGAACTCTTCTGACAAATAACCAAAGTTTGACCAAGGTCAGATAAATTATGTTCATGAATATATACCTCTATAAAGCACAAATATATTACTTATTACTATTTTTACTACTCTGAGGAAAGAGTCCCTTAGCTATGCATATGCTGCACAATCAACTGTTTAAAATAAACTAGAATGAAATTCACTATAGATGATCTAAGTCTATTACTGGTCTGTGACTCTGGTGGTTATCCTTTGTTCCTCCAGCTTGCTATTTAGGACTTCTGAGAAAGTAATTAGAGTGATAATTGTTGTCCTTAGAAATTTAAGACAGAATAATCATATCAAATCATATAAAATTATTTGTGTATTTTTTTATTTGTTCTGTTGGACAATTTCTCCAGGACAACTATTATATTCAATATCCTCAGAATATTAGCATCCTGCAGTAATGTATTTAGGTTGGGCATGTTTATTATATTTATTAACCAAAGGGAAAAAATAATAGAATGAGATGTAATAGAACACATACATCTTCTGTGCAATTAGCAATCAATGTATTTAATTTTTTTTCATACATGTTTGTTGATTTAACTGGAAGTCAACAACAGATTCTAAATTCAATACAATTTACTTAGTACAGATCAAATTCTGTTCCAGAGTTTTGAGCAACTCTGAACTTCAAGTACTACTGAAGCCATATAAGTTTCTGAAGCAATGGTGAGGAATTCCCACTAAAATGTTGTCAAGAGACATATCCTGCATGGCCCACGTCCATCAGCGAGGGTATGGTCACATAATGTCCCACCTACCTGTTGTGTGGGGCTCTGGCACGTGAAGAAACCATGTTCTCCCTTCATTCTCCCAACACACGAGGTGAGAGAGAAGCTCTTATGCAAGTGTAAGGCCAGAATCCAACCGTGCTGTTTGGAATGAGCTGGGGAGTACACAACAGTAAGGAACAGCTACAACTCACCCCAAATGCCAACGGCACAGGGCCCGAGGCTCAGCACCAGCTCAGGCTACAAGCACTTGAGGTCACCACCGCTGTCCACCACTCCTGAAGAGATCAGGTCAAGGATGTGGAAAAGTGCCACACAGCCTTGCATATTCCCATATGCAGAGGGGAACTGGTGCAACTCCCAAAAACCTCTGTATCCACCCAGACTAGTGAGACAGTCAGCTCAGCACCAGGGGACCTGTCTTTGAGAATTGACACAAGTATGCACACAGAACAGAATACAAGAACAGCATAAACAAAAACCATCTTTCTTGGCAGATCCTCACAGATTTATCACACCATTCATCTCTCAGATTTACCTGTTATCATTTTACCATGAGTTACTTCATTGTCACTTCTACTTTCCCCAGAGCTGGGTCTAAACCACAAATTTCACATGCAGCTCTAAATTCCCCCGAATTTTCAAATTAAGAGATATGCCAGAAATTTTAAGTTTATTTTCCCTTAGCTGAGAAATCATTCTTTCAAAACAATAGTTCTCTCCAGTCCAAATACAGTAAGTGGGCACACACTTGATCCTTCTGTCTGCAATTGTACAATTATGCTTTTCCTATGCTGTTTATTTGTCATGATTTCACTTTGATCACATCTATATACTGAAACATTCAGCTGATGGAACCACTGGCTTTCTTTTGAATAGTGGATAATGAGCAATGAAAGTAGAGAAAATGTGTATTTGACATAATGCTGGAATTCGGATACATGATAAAATATCTAAAATGCTGAAGGATCTTATGGCTTAAGTAGCTTTTTTATCTCCTGAATCATCACAGGACTAAAGGGCTACATGGAACTGGGATTGGAGACAACACAAAGAGTCATTTAGACAAGGCATTGCAGTCTTCAAATAAAATGGGGATGAAAATTGTAGAGACTCTGAAGGTCATCCTACTGTCACTAAAACAAAGTGCAAAATTGTTGCAAGACAGAAGGAGCAGGAGCCAGCTATCTGATGGGTTATTAAATACTGAGCCCTATTTAAAAGTATGTAATTTCTTCAATATTCAATCGTAAAAGCAATTTGTCATCTGGTTAACCTTCATAATATGAGAATTGTTCCTACATTTTGAAAATACAGTTACTAGGGGTAAAATAACAATTCACTAGCAGAAGTGGGGTAACTGTGCCTCAGGAGCTGCTTCATTCTTTCTGGCTCTAAGTAAATGTCAGTATCAGGATTTAAAAACAGAATTTCTTGGCTTTCCTTCTCAGGACAATATCCAAAACACTGTGTCACTTTCTATGCTGCATGAAAACAGACTTAAAATAACACCAGCATCTTCCACCTGGTACTATGTATATCCCTTAATTTTAAAAATATTTCATGTAACTCTATCCAAGCTCAACAAAAAGAACACATGATCTGAATCAGAAAGTACCAAGTATAGAACTCCCCAAGGTCGCACCCTCACTAGCTTTTTTCCACCTGCACTATACTGCCTGCAAAAATAGTTACCCTATAGGCTAAATTCCTGCTTTTGCAGATCTATTATTGTTAGGATACAACAATATCAAAGTCATACAAGGCTTGCCAACTGTTTGATCATCTCTTTACACCCTATGGGCAGAAAACAATTAATGCAGCTCAATCCCTTAAGTCAAAACTGCAGAGATCCAAGAATTTTGTATTTTTCTAATAGCAAATCCATCTCTAACCCACAGCACTGCAACATGAATTGAATATAGAGTATACATAATGCCCTAGTAAATATTCTAGATTAACATTTTAATTAATTTTACTACCTTAGTAACAAAGAAAAAATTAATAAAGTAACTGCAGGATTAAGTAGTTACTGTCTAGCGTTTCCAGTCTTATGATTTGTTCAAACCCATTATATATGCCAGTTCTCAGAGAAAGCAAATGAAACCTATCTTTGTTAAAAAATAACATATTGTAACAGGAAGCATTCCTAGGAATGCATAGGTCCGAACAAAACCAGTAGCTGGATAGAACAGAGCCAGTTTGGTCCTAAAAGACATTTAACAAATGGGATTTTCATGCCAATCTGTACCTGCCATTTGTAAATGACACCTCCTAACACTTCTAACTCTGCAAGAATGGGAAAATGGTGTTGGATGCTTCCTAGTTTGTTTTTTTGGTTTTTTTATGCAAATGCTTTAATGAGAACAAAACCATGTTAATCATATTTCTTCTAGAATACTAATATGAAAACATGATTCTCACTGAGTCTATAAAGATGCTCACAGGGTTTTTTACTTATCTCTGTTATCAAGTACAAACTCAACTTCAGCATGAAGCTGCTATGACCAATTTACAATGATACGTCTCCTTTAAATTGCTTGTCTCATGCTCTCTTTACATCAGTAAGTTGTATTAAAACATGTCTTTCAAATTGGTGTATTCCATGTATTGTTTAAAGCCTCTGATTCTAACCATTTTATCCAAGATCCTTTTGTAGCTTCCCGTGTAGGTAAGCAGGATTTAGCACAAAGGAGAGTCCAACTCCAAATATAGATGGTTGTGTTTAGCACGGTGTTTGTCACCACATTAATTTCCTGCATTCATGTTCCAACAGGAATATAATTTCCAAGTGCAGAGAAACCTCAGTTGTAGACAGTTTACAGAGATCAGCCTCAGGCCACGAGTATTCTGAAAGAGAAATGTTCTTCTTTCCTTGGAGACTCGTGCCATTTCTGGAATGAAGGCAGATTTGTCAGCACACAAACAAGGATGTTAAGTATACTTCTTGGAGCGGGTATACCTGAAATTTTCCCAGGGCTAGCAAAGATTATAGTTTCCCTGGTACTAGTACTGGAATTATATATTTTCAAAAGTAAGGGAATGAGGAGTGATCACACTTTGAGGAATGATCAATTCTTCTCCTTCCTACTATAACCAAACATTTCCAGACCCTTTCCCTTGCTCTAATCAGGCTGGTCACTCTCTTTATCCCTCTGTTTAAACATCTGAGAGAGGGAAGAATGTTTTATCATTATCATGAAGAAGTGGTTGCACAGGGAGTAGGGCAGGGAACACAAATGAAGGAAAAAAGGTATGTAGATGGGTTTGGGTTTGGCTCCCTATTTACATAACAGTCCATAAAGAGTAATGGCACTGCAGCATTTCATAGCGCATATTGCCTTGTGTACTGTTAAATAATTTTTTTAATTTGGAAACTTAACATTCAGCAAGAATGCTGGCAGTACACAGCAGCTCCTTCATCCAGGGAAGAATTCACATCTCCAAGAAGGACATATTCTTTCTGCTGTCACTGAGCCATTTCTTACTTTGTGCCAAAGTGTCTACAGAAGTCTGTCAGTCAAGACAAAACACATAGACTCAAAAACTTGGCCATGCCATTCCTCACAGTCTGCTGCAGACCTGAGAGCAAGCCAGACAGCATCTGTGGAGGATAGAGGAGGAAAGGTGACCTCCAGTTCACCAGCGGGTGTGAACAGATAGGAGAGATGTATTGATTCTGCTATTCTGGATCCGTCTCACCCCCACCCCCATGTTCACACACATCCATATGAAACACTGCTGAAACCCCCAACACAACGTGGTGCATCACATCCTTTGCACATTCATTCAGGATACTCCGAAGATGCTGCCTACCCATCCTCCTTGTACAGCATCCTATGTGGGACTGTCCCTCTCTCACAGTGCCATTGCTACAGTTCCAGCCTGTCCTCAGCCCTCCTGCTTTTCTCAGTCCCTGTGAAGATATCACTTTATCATTGCAATTGCCCCAAGGCAGCCGTTCTTACCTTCACATCTTGCACCAGGGTCCTCACCAGGAGCATCTGACATAGATCCTGTGACTCATGGTCACAAGCCTATGTATATCCTATGTAGTGTTGGTTTGGTTGGGAAGAAGCTTTGGTCGGAAACAGAAGAGCGAAGAGACAGAGATGGATGTACCATTCATCTCTCAGATATGACTGGAGGTACATGTTGCTGCAACAGATTTACAAGTAGACCAACACTTTTTTCAATTTGTTTTCAGTGCTCTGAGTTATTTTTGGCCAAGAATGCTATTCTTTGAGTGTCTGAGCTCCTCTGGAGGCTTCTTCTTCCTGTGAACCGTGGACTGGTTCACTGAGCAGCCTCCAAGTCCTGTGTGGTAATCTATCAGTTCCAAGAAGAATGAGTCAAGTGTTTGCCCACATGAAATTCATTCCCTGTTATTTTAGGAAGAAGCAGAGAAGCTCATAACTCATTCTCATCACTGCTGGGAAGCAGTCACCAGGTCTCTTGCACAATGCATTGAACTGTGCTTTCATAGTGATTTAGGCAATATAATGTTACAGCCAAGGTAACACATGACATGGCAATGCCATGGAATGTGCCCTTGTAACAAAAAATAAATATTTCAGCAGATATCCCTGCACTTCAACAAGGATAATCCATCTACATCCAGATTGAGATCTGTTGAAAATATTATAAAACATATTCATCTAATTATTTTTAAATTGGTTAATGAAATAATTGCATTACTAACAAAGTTAGAAATAATTTGAATTCTTACTAATACCATGCATTGAATCTCCCACATGTCCATCAGTATTTATATTGCTTGTTTTTCCTTTGAATGTGAAGGGCTTGGAATCACTGGATCAGGAGTTTTATTTCAGAAAAAATGAAGCTCAGTCTGCAAACCTATATTTGATCTAGCTTTTTTCTAAAATAGACTGAATCTGTTCATCCTTCCTTTCACTGTGCAGATGCATCTTCTGCAGTGAACACAGAAAAGCCGTACTCAGCAGAGTCTCAGGTGAAGATGTTAAATCCTCCACTCCAAGCCTAATTTGACACACAGCCTCAAGATACTCTCCTTTATCAGACTGAACCTGTCTATCTGGAGTGTCACTCCAGACACAAAATTCCTGCATTGCTCCATATGGAGAACATACTGGATGGGCTCCTCCAGGCTGAGGTACTTCATCACTGTAATGCCTAATTAGCTCCATGACTTCAGGATCTGTAGAATCTACCAGCCCTGCCTACAAAGTCCATATCACAAGATGAAGGTGCTGATGGCATACCCTCAAACAGGCTTAGAGAACAGAGTTCTTATACCAGTTCCCAAATCCTGCCTTCTCTTATGGTGTTGCATTCAGCTGTGTAGTTTCCTATGAAGGCTCAAGACATGGTGTCTGCTCTACAGATGTGTGATGAACCAGTAAAAAGCATAGAATAAAATGCCATGCAAAACCAGAGTAGCAAGTGGTCACTGTAGCTGAGGTTGAAGTTAAATTTACTTGTTAATCTCCTCTGTCAACCAGTTATTTAAGGCTTGCCTCTAGATTTTTATCCTTCCTGCTGGTCTGAGTTTCTGGATAATTACTGTAGATTAATGATTAATATATTAGTAAGACAGACTTCCTGCCAGTGGTTGGAAACATGTATTTTAGAAATTTGTTCCTCTACCATTTATTTCAGCAAGAATTAAAGTTTTTAAGAAACAAATCAGGTTATTTATGTATTAGATGAGAAATAGCAAGGAGAGATTTTTACTTTTTAAATTTCGGCAAAAAGAGTAACTTTTAATTGCACCACTAAGATGTAGTCTGAAGAAAAATGAGCAGATGTAAGTATATTTCTAAGCACTCATCAGCTTAGCCTGGTGATGAGTGAGAATGCTGATTTTACATTCTCTATAAAAAGGAAGATGCTGGAATAATGTCAGCAGCACCTTAACTCTTAAGTCTTTATGGTGTGCTCGGAGTTGGAATATGCACAATCACCGCTGATGTTCACAGGGTAGTGTAAGCATTGACAGTTGGTAACTTCACTAAAGAAGTAAAACCTGTGCTTTAGGGAGCCCCTAAAGAGAATGGTCTCCTCCCTGAGTGATAATTGTATATGGCAACCAAAATCAATAAATATTTTTCAATTCTAACAATTTGAATCTCACATTGACTCAAACGTGCCCCTTTTCAAGTGTGACTGCTTTGCAGTGTGAGAGGTATGTTGGTTAAACTCATGTGACTGTAGCTTCCTGGTAAGAAAATTTAGAATAATAAAGCCATAGACACCTGCAGAGAAAACTCCAAAGACATCATGGTACACCCAGCTTTTAATAGTATCCACTGAAAGAAACACAGAGGGAAAGAGAGAACCAAAGAGTAATATTAATTCATGGGAAAATCCCACAGATGGATTAAGATTGCTGAAGGTTGGGATTATACAGTTATATCTAACAGTTATGGTTTTGAAAATTAGGTTCTAAAGCCTCTAAGGAGTTTTTGCAGCACCACTACATTTGAAGTCTTAGACTTGATGGCTTTTTTACTCCAGGATTGTCCTCCATGTTTGGGTAAGCCCTATACACCAAGATGGTGAGTAACAAATGGAGTAAAACAGATAGAAAAGTTCTTTAGACCTTTTTTGGGGATTCAGCAAGAGGGAGACTGACATAGATTAGTTTACAATTTAAAATTGAATAACATCACACTTTTGCATTCCTTTGCAATTCTTTTGGATATACCATGTGCAAGTAGGGAAATATCCATGGTGTTGATCTGCTTGTGCTTTTAAGATAGAGCATGGGGGGAGAGGGAAGCAGACAGAAGGGAAGGAGGGAAGGAAGGAGGGACGGAGAAAGGGCAAGCTGGTTAATGTTTTTCTTTCAGCTTGTTTTTTATGAGTCACACCACTAAGTATTTGCATTAGCAGGTCTCCTGCTGCTGCTAGATCATTCAATTGTTTGTTTAGTTGCTGTGCCTCTTGAAAAGTCCAGTAACACTGAATTTTTATACATCTTCCTTGTATGTTACTAATGAACTAAATCTTTAAGAAACAAAATGTTCCCATCACTGTTCTACCTGCAGAAGTATCAGTCCCTCCAGTCCCAGTGCTATTACTCACTCAAATAAAAGATTGCAGAACCAGACCAGTATTTATTACTTCTTTGTATGTTTTTGTCTCCTGACCAAATTGTATCAGAAAAAGTGGAAACAACAACATAAACTGGAATGTCACAATAATCAAGTTTAAAGTTCAAAGCTTTTTATTCCCACTTGTGAATTGAAACGAAAAAGTTGCTTAATCTTGAACAACGTTTGCAAACCCAAACACTGAGTATAATTTTGACCAAATCACTTTAAAAGAGTTGTATTTCTTTCTTTAGTTATGAGACAAACATTGCCCAGAAACGTACCATATCAGAAGTTACATACAGTAAGATTGAGACTGCCTTATTGCTACAAAGCAGGGTCTTTAAAAAAATCTTGTTGCGGAGTTTAACAAAAGTAAGGCTGTAAGCAAAACTCTATCATGGTCACCATGAAGAGAAGCTGCTAAGTCTAATTAGAGAAAAGGAAGAAAGAACAGCAGACAACTTATTTTTTCTTTATGAGGATAACCAGCAATTTTCTGTTTGATCTCCTTCCTCTCCTGCTTATTCCTCAGCATTCTGAATTTCTTTAATAGTTTGCTTTCAACAAACTTTTTTTTTTCATTTTCAAGAGTGCCAGCATAAGACATGCTAATTAAATACAAGCTACAAGTCTGTCCTAGATGAAGAGGCAATAAAAGCATACAAACTTACCTGTTCACAGAGAAGGATAGTTCAGACGGGAGATCCACTCTATGAGAGAGATGGGGTCCCAAGAGGAGTGTTTGTAAAGGAAGCTCTTCAAAATACCTTTATCTCTTCTACTTAAGGTGTTTGTTTTGGTTTTCCTCCTCTTTAACAAAAAAAAAAAAAAGACTGATGGGAGAAAAGTAGTGCTTAAAGGATGTAAAAGCCTTGCCTTGGTTGCAAAAGGAACAGCATACTAAGAGAAACTTCTCTTGATTGCAGGCGTGTGATCTACTCAACTTTCTTTTGGTTCAACCCCAAACAGCGACTGTGGATAAATGGTATCTTCTTACTTATGACATCTGTTCCCTGTGTGAATTCAGACATGCGTGTCCTGACTTCAATAACAAAAATGCTTTTTTCCTAGCTACTTGTTATTCTCGCTACACCAACATAACTGAGAGAGTATGAGCTATAGCTCTTGTCTATCTAAAACAGGACTATGGGATAATTAAAGAACTATTCAGTTATTTCTATGCAAATTAACTGCCTAGGTGAAATTTAAAACATAGCTTGCTCTTCAGAACATTTGTCACTTGTAGTGATCTGCTAGAAGACAAGAAGTTAGAAGACAAAAATGTTTAGTTGCCTGATTTAATTAATCTGGAAACTCTTAGGTAGAAATTTAGTCTTCCAATTGCCAAGTGGGCTTGTTTTTTGAAGTGACTGAAAACACTGAACAATTCTCTGAAGCTGGAAGTTTAAGCTCCCTCTTGTACAATTACTGCTTCATTCTAGATCCATTCTTTCCCTATATGCCACTTGGGCTGAAGATGGCCTTCAAAGAGAGGATTTCTAGGATGACTGAAACAGCAGGTCACTCTCCACATAAAAAATGGCAAGGCATTGCAACATTTTGTGTACTACAACTTACACTCTTTTCTGGAGTGGGGTATTGATGTTTAAACATCTTTAGGTATACACAAGCAGCACCAGTGATCAGTATGTTCTACTCAGAGTGCTCTTCCTCACGTCTTACTCTACAGTGGGTAAAACCCACTGGCTATTAACTTCCAGTTAATTAAAATACTCCTTCAGGTGAAGTGCTAAAGCACTATCTGGGCTCTGAAAATGCTAGATTTTATCCCTCCTAACAATCCCATGAAGAATTTGCTTCAAATTTACATGAGCCTGTGCTTTCCTTTGGTATAACCTTTTGCCTGATCCTAGGACTTGTATTCTTCCATTGAGGTTTCTTCAGTTCCAGCTCTGCATTGTCACATAATGTCTCAACAGCTTCTTTGGGTGCTGCATGATCTGACAGTGAGTGGACACAGAGTTCTGGATAAACACATTTTTTAAAAACTGCAGGAAATATCAGGGTAGTGCTCACGTGAGGCCTAATTTATCCTCTGGTCACTTAATGCAGATAATGGAGGCCGGTGATAGAGTGTGCGTGCCCTGGGCTATACCCTGGTTCATTACACACACGTGGCTCCCTCTAAGTTTAATGTGAATTTAACGTACCATGGAAAGAGAGGACATACCCTTCAGGGTGAGTGCACGCTCTCAAAAAAGCTAATGAACTCCCACAATAATGCCTGTTTCTAAGATTGCTCTAAAGACTGAATATTGATAACTAAGCACTTTTATGACTGATACTTATGCTTCAAGTGATCGTCTCAATCAATAGATCTTTACATCATTAACATCGCTCAGAATATTAAATGTGTGGGGAGCATTCCTGCTTCCAGACCTTGTTTTTTTCATGACACCTTCAAAGAGACGCCTGGTTCAGAAGGGCACTATGGCACAGCCCTCACCTGTGAGCCTGCTGACCATCAATATTGCTCTTCCAGTTGCTTCAGCCTTGCTCACACCTCAGATTTTTGGCGCAGGTGCCCCTCTGGGCCTGCCCGGGCCGGCCTGAGGGGCTGAACCCCGCGTTGGTGCCCCGAATGTTTAATGTGCCAAGCGGACACGTTCCATGGGTGTCTCCTGGGCGCCAGTGTGTGAGCGCTGCGGGGCCGCGCCGCTCGCAGCCGCACACGCTTCGCCAGCCTCTGCTGCCGAGCCAGACCCGCTCTCGCCTCTAAAAATAGCGCGGCTGAGCTATAAATAGCAGCGCCTGGAGCGGCTCCGGAGTGCCCCCGCCAACGCTGCCGCTGCTGCTGCGGGGGGAGAGCGCCCTCGGGAAGGGCCCCGAGGGGAAGGGGAGGCGAAGGGAGGCTGGCTGGCTGGATGGATGGATGGATGGATGGATGAATGGATGGATGGACGGACGGACGGATGGATGGATGGGCAGGCGGGAGTGGATAGTCACGGGGCAGCGAGCCGGGGCAGGGCAGGGCGCTCCTCCCCGGGCAGCAGCGCTGCTGTGCGGGGCCAGGGCGGCGGCAACACGACGGGCTCCCTCCCTCCATCCCTGTTTGCCTGCCTCCCTCGGCCTGCGAGGTACCGCGGCTCCCCGGGCAGCGGGCGGAGCAGAAACAGGAGCAGAGCCCTTCTAGGGGTGCCCAGCGACACTGAGGCCGTGGGTACGAACGGAGACGCAGCGGGCACTCCCCGAACATCGGGAATCTCGGCCCACTGTGAGGGTGAGGTTGCCCGGTGAGCTGTCCCTCCTAGGAGACATTCAAAAGCTGCCTGGACACGGTTCTGGGCCTCCAGCTCTGAGTGGCTCTGCTTGAGCAGGAGGCTGGACCTAATAACCTCCAGAGGTCCCTTCCCACCTCCATTGGCCTGTGATCCTGTGAAATCCTGTAGAGCCTCGCTCGGAAATAGCAGAACTGAGGATCCTCCTTCACGTAAGGCTTCCAGGACTGTGCTAAAATTTAATAAGAGCTTTCTAGTCTGGTGTGTTGCTGGTGCTTATGGCTTTGTGGTGGAGAAGGTCTCTCAGGGCAAACTTTGATTGCAGCTAGCGGGCCTCCAGTGGGGAGCTGCCGGTGCCTTAAGAGAGCGAGCAGCAGGGAATTGCATTTAATACCTCCTCCTTTCTGTTCTGACGTTCTTTCTGCAAGGAACAGCAGGGCTCCCCTACTATGCTGTATGATCTCGCTCTGTTAACTAATTTCGCCTTGTAACAGGAATGCTCTTGCTTGCACAATGAAAATAAAAATTAAAGTCCTGTGTCAGTAAATCCTGTTAGCTTCATGGTGTTGTAGTTTTAAACAATGTTGTTCACTCTTACTGAATTGTTCTCTGCTTGCTTCCTGATCTAATGTGCCTTGCACCATTTGAGAAGATAAGAAAGAGCAAATAAAAATCAGAAAACTGTCCCACACCACTGTAGGTCATTTACTGAGAAGAAGAGCTCAGTCTCCGAAATGAAGCCTAGCAGAAAGTGGCTTTTTTCAGAAAATAGGTTTAGTTGCAAAGGTCCAGTACAGCTGCACGTTTTGAAGAGTTCATTTTTTTAAGTCTTTAGCAGTCAACAAAGTCCCTTTGAACCAAGCCTTCACGTTATTTGAAGAAACTACTTGAGTACATAGTTTTGGAATACAAGATAGAGGTGTGGCCCCTCTGTTGCTCTTACAAGCATGCACATACCTGCCCATATTACTTCATACCTTTTGCTTGAAAACACCTGTGAGTTTCTAGAGGATCAAATTGTGACTCTATTGAGGCCAATGTCAACATCATTGTGGACTTTACTGGGGACTGGAGTAGGAACCAAATTTACAATGGTGATTGAAAATCACAAGTAAAATATACTTGCCCATTACAATCACTGAATATTTTTTAAGTGTTTTATTGGGCCAATTGTAAAGGATAAAAATGGGAAATAGATTTTATGTTTGGTCGGTTTTTTACTCCCTAATCTTTTTTTAAAAGAACTACAAAGAAATAAAAATATGCAGAAGGTGTTCTGATGTTTTCTGGACTAGCATAGCATGAAAATATTAAGAAATTGCAACAAAATAAATTCCCATCTAAATAAATGAAATGATTATGAAGTTATAGAAGCACACTCATTCATACACAAAGAGTTGTCAGTTGCCCAAAAATGTGGAGTCTAAAGATCTTTTTTAAGACATACCAAGGAATGTACAGATACAGGTAGGTAAATAGAGACTTCTAGATTTGGCTGGTGCTGGCAGCCTGATCCATTAACATAATGAGAAAGTCTTAACTCTTTGTGATTTACAACTCTTTGGTCCCATTCTGCATGGGAAGTTAATTCTTACTCAAAGATTTTATGTTTGTAACTCAGGAAATAAATATTAAAATATCATTCTTTTCATCCTGCAATAGCTGATTAAGCCAAGATCTCACAAACATATGATGATAACTTTACCAATTATAATTCTCCCAAAATTTTGCTGGTCTCAGCCTTGGCTAAATTCATTATTAACCTCTGATAACATATTTTTCCCTGTCCTCCAATACCGCATTACCTTTGTGACAGTGCAACTTTAGAGAATTTGGCTGTAAACCATGGGTTTAATTTTATCTCAACACATTTAGACATCAGTGGCTGTCTTTAGTTCTTTAATTTAAAACTCTGAAGTTGTTAATTTGGCCTCATTAGTTGAAGTGTCACAGTATACAGTTCACAGGAGTATTTGGAAAATTTTAAAATGCTGAGTTAAGACTACTTGCCACTTTAGAGGAATTGAAATGCTTTCAAGGCAGTTGCTGAAGTGTTTGCTAGTACTAAAATGTATTGATAAACACTAAGATCTTGTTTCTCATCCTTTTAATTGTGTTTAAAGATGACACAAACTGATGTATCAACTACTCCATAGGAAATTCTAATAGATTTACTGTGAAGAATAATTAATCTCTTCCTTTTTTCAGAAGGTAACTTCTGGGTGTTAGAAGATGTAGTATGAGGGCAAGAATAGACTGGGTTATATATTCACTTGCTGAAGGGTTTTTTTCAGGTACTTCAAAGACTGTATCCTGGTGGTAGGATGCTGAACTAGATGGACTGAAGTTCTGATACAAAGGAACATTCATCTTATTGACATATGTGACAGAAAGCTCAGCTTCTTGAACAGACAGTGCTCAGTGACTTGTACTGGCTCTGTAGTTATCCCCTGAATCGTGTTTCATACGGCCTCATATGGGGCTTTTTCCTTGGCATTTAGGAACAGAAGCATCGCTGTTCCTGCTCTCCTTGTGCTAGAGGCTTTATGACTAGATGGAGCAGAGCTGTTTTATTGGCTTTTGGCCACCAGGAGATCTTTGCCTGCTCTGGAGAAATTTCCAGGTTGCTGGAATCCAGTGCTTCACCCTCCCACGTCCCTGCTGCGGCCACACTGATGGCTGATGGTGACTTTGCTTTGTGACACCTGACACTGCTTATGCCTCACCAGTGCCGAAGGTGCTGGGCTGAGCTTCCTGGCCACCCTGCCAAGTGCACAGCAGGCCCCTGACATGACATAAAGAAAAGAAGTTCCCAATTTTTTCTTTCTCCTCTTCAGCCATCAGTCTGTTATTTCTATCTGGTGCAGCTGCTGCAGGAAGAGGCCGTATTACCTCTGTGAACTGCGGAAACTTGTAGCTTACCGCTGTGAGCCAGCAGGTTTCAAATGGGAACTGCAGTTCCTTGTGAAGATCTTATGTTCAAGATGGTCACCTTTGACCTACCACATGGCACATCAGTGGTGGTTTACAGTTCTGGAGGTTGAAAAATGGAAAATAGAAATAATGCTATAATAATAAAAACCGTGATGATTTAAAGGGATGAAATTATTTTCTTGTTGAAATTCTAACAAAATAAATGATAGACTTTTTCACGTAGTTCATTCATGTAATACTGTAGTTTCAGCAATTGTTCTGAACACTGGTTTCATCTTACAGTGCATAGTACCTGACAAAAAGAGGGAAAATTCAGCAATTCCTCACTATATAGAACAGAAGTTGGTTTCAAAATTTCTTGCTTTGTCAGGCAATAACATTTCAATGTCATGTCATGTAGAAAAAGTCAAAGCATGTGCATGAGTGGAGGAAATCCAGTCAAGTAAAGGAAAAAATATCTAAAACTCAAGGGAGAAGAGACAGCAATTACCAGCTGCCCTGGTTAAATATTCTTTTCTGTGCTCTCTTTCAACCTTTTGATTTAATTTCTTTTTTTAAGGTACATTCGTAATTCTAAATTAATGTAGTTCACACATGTCCTGCCATTCCTTGGCATCTAAACACTAGGATAAAGTTAACAGAGTAAGTAATGTGAAGGCCTGTTAATTAAGACTGAATTTGCTCTGTTCTTTTTTTTTTTTTTTCCTACTAGGCATTATTTCTAGTTTCAGCCTTTATAGGCAAGAGAGACCAAATAGTAAATAAAACATGCAAGACTGGTAGAGTTGGGGCTTTTTCTGTTTTTAGGTCATTGGCCCTGATGCAGTCTGTGGCTTTATTTTGCTCAAAAAAATGGAGACAAGTTATCAGCCAAGCTACACTGACAGAAGAAACTGAGTCCGAATAGTTTTTTCTGAAGGCTGTAAATTGGCAAAACTCTTTACCAGTGCTGCCCTGAGTCTGACTAGAGGTTCATTTGGTCAAATATGTCTCCAGTACTGGCCATAAGTAGATGTCTGGGAAAGTCTAAGAACAGGACAAGAAAACAACACTTTCCCTTTTTCCCTTTCTCAGCCCTTTGAGGAAAAATGGCCTTCAATCTTTTGCTGACCAGTGTGGTGGACACATAAACCTCAGGGTTTTCCAACAGCACCCATCTCATGTTTCCGTGCTTATTTGTACTCACATTGTTTCTCGTGACTTGCTGGCTGTGCAGTGCTAATACTTAAATGTGGCAGATCAAGACTCACTTTGTGAGGCACATGTCTGCACGAGTGAAGGACAACTATTGCCCTGAGAAACTTTAAACTTCTGGTTCAACTAGACAAAACAGATGGGAAGGGGAAAAGGTACACATCATGGTCTTTGATTCTGTAAGTTAGGCACTAATTATAAACATATTCCTAAAATCTGACATTGCTGCACAGTCACGACAGCAGAACCCTTTGCAGCAATTTGAAGCTCAAGGAAATTTCCATTGCCACAGCACTCGACCTTTTTCACAGGGAACAGAGAGAAAACATTTGCTTGCTCTGGGGGAGAGCAGAGCATGCTGGTAGAGTAGCACATCCTTAGCTGGATGCTGCCACAAACCTCCCAGGCAGTAGAGAAAAGGATATTCCAAGGCATGTACCATGTCCAAGGTGAGTCTTGGGCATTGATAGAAGGAAGAGACTGTATTGCACCCATCCTGCTAAAGTCAGTGCTCTCTCCACTTAGAAGAAAAATAGATTTTTGGAAGGAACAGGAGGGAAAGTGGGGTAGATGTGCGTTTAGGGTTTGAATTTTCAAAAGACTCTAAAATAACTGAAGTCCCAGCAGCAGGTCCATATCCATCAGCAGAAACAGGATAGATTTATTTATATCTTGCTTTTACCTGCCCAGGAAGGGCATATTTCTCGTTGATAAATGTGTAGTGCTTCACTTACAGTGTGTTTATTTTAGAAACCCAAAAAAGAGTTCCTGCCTTTATTGCAATAAGTACTTGACTGCATTGCCCACTGAAATCCATGAGCTTCCACAGCATGGCTGTGTACTTGAGAGGTAGCTCAGTTACTTTCTCAGGCAATCATGTAATTTGTGCTTCATCAACTACATTTTATATATTAATGAATAGGCTCCTTGCTGTCAAGTTCTTTCATTTGGATGCTGTGTAAATGATAACAATTTGCAGATGAGCTCTGGTCCATGAGAAGCCCAACAGGAGTCATTCTTTATCCTGCAGGGCAAGAGTATAGGCTAATCAGTACTTGAGCAGCCCACAGATGTTTAATTGAGATAAAAGGACCGATACAATTAAGGCGCTCTTTCTATTTATTTCAGAATCTTGAAAATGTTAGCAGGAAATTTGTTACCTGTCCTGGATGAGAAGAAATAATTGATCTGTATGCAGCTACCCAAAAATGACATACAGAAGTGAGTGAAAATGTCTGAGCACTTATAAAAAGAAAGACATCCTCCTAAAACACATCCCTAGCTAAGCCATGTTCTGTTTTGCTAATGACAAGAGATAAAAAATAAAGAGCAGAGTCATAATTTTTCCACATGCTTTTATGATTTTCTTATTATTTGTCTCCTGTTCTTATTTTTCTGCCTGTATAGACACACAAACTGTAACACCTCCCCTACACATGAAAGGAATTTGATGGACTGCCTTGATCTTTCTTGCTTTCATCTGTCTCGCCTTGTTTCTCCATGTTTTCTCTGTAGCTACAAGTGGATACCACCCAGTGACAGCAAAGGCATTTGGAAAGGAGTGTCTTTGCTCTGTTGAGGGGCCTTGCAGCTGACAGGCACGCTGCTAAAATTGGATCCCATGATCAGTGGGAGGATGGCCTGGGTTTGGGTTCATTCATATCTTCACAAGGGCTTGCTAGGGTATCACTTATGTAACTGTAACAGTTGCTTAATTTGCCTCCAGCTTTTAACAATTAATCATGTGGTTTAAAATACCAGATAAATAAATACCACAAAATACAAATATCAGTGTGTTCATCCCACACAAGTATAATAAGCTTTAGTAGAGGGAGTTGAGTGACAGAACTGTTCCACAGGAAGTTCCAAAATTAAGGAAAAGAAATGGTGCCTTATTAGAATATATATTAGAACCACTCTGCTTGTGCCTTTATATTCTTTTTTCTTTTTTAATTAATTGAATATGGAGGGTCCATCTTGTAGATTCCCACATTCCAGGGTTTCCACATTTTTTAGCAATTCGTACCAGAGTGAGTCCTGAGAATCCCACGTGAGGGTCTCCCAGGGATGCAAGTATTAGAGACTGGGCATAAACCGAGTTCTCAAAGATTTCAGGTTTATTGCTGCTCAGTGGGAAGGGCAAATGTAGTTTTGGAGTTCACAAAAGAGAGCATGGTCCTGCTACTTTCCAAAGCTGGTGGGCCTGGAAACAGCAAGTGTTGGACTGGCTGCAGACCCAACTGAGGGAAGACCATATGGTGTGGCTGAGTCCTGGGAGCCTCTGCTCTCCTGCAGCTGACAGGATTCTTTGCAGGACTTAATCATGAATTTTAGAGAAACCCTGTTCTTTCTCTGCAAAATATTTCTGTTTTGACAAACCTACAAATAATGCCACAAAAAAATCCTATTTTTCTGGAAATTTTGGACCAGCTTTAAAGTACTGCACAAACAAAAGTCAAGGTGGGTTTGTTTTAATGTTCTGGATTAAGTTTGTAAATGCTGCTTCCATATCTGGTGCCTAAAAAGGGATCCAGGCTTCTGCAGGTATTGAGATATGGACCCAGAGTGATTCCAGTCCTCTACGAAATTAATGTGGATTTTAGGATGCTGAAAAATAATTCATGTCTATTAGTCAGGTCTGAATGCCAAATGCATATCTTAGACATTTTAGTTCTGCATTCCTGTGAGTAAAAGTCCACTCCTTTTACCCTAACTTGCTCTATCAATAGAAAACCCCTATTTCAAGCATAAAGGCCATTGCTTAATATGTATGATCAAATCCATTTGTTTCAGAACAATTCTAAATTTTCATTCATCAATGGGAATGGTCTCATATACACTCAAGTTTCTAGCCTACTGTCATGTGTGGAGATGAATCCTAAAATATGAATATGTGAAAGAAGATATTTTGTCAATAGAGAATAACAGCACAGGTGACTAGACTGATATTGGACCCTTCTTAAAAACTGCACTTGTCACTAACTTTTGTACTGAGAGCCAAATTTTTCAACACAAAAAGCCCTCAAATCTGGGAGCTGATGCTGCTCCACAGCTTACTGGAGACAAGTACAAAGATTCAGAATCAAATCCCTTGTTTTTGGAGAATGATCCTCTCATAGCAGCAAATGGTTAGCTGTATGTTTTAATTCTACGAAAAGGCAGAAATAATAGCATTTAAATAGGTGCTGAATCATTTTAAAGATAGTATTAAGGCATGGTTTTACAAAGTCTGTGTGTAAAGCCCACAGGACTTTAACTTGTAAGGAACATTGACAAATAACTGCTTTTAAGAGACTGAACCTTTCCCATTCAGAAACTCTACCAGACAGTTCCCTTGTTCCACTGTAAGGCTCTTTGCTCTGGAAAAGGGTGTTCATCATTCGAGGCCTGCTCTTGCAGCTGACTGGAGGATGTTGTCAGGGCTATCATCTTGCCTATGCTCTGCCCCTGTGCAGGGTATTGGACCACCCCAATGAATCCTCAGAACCTGAACTATCATCTGATTCATTTTCAAAATATTTCTTGCCAAAATAATTTTCTTTTTCATGGCTTTTTATGGGGAAACACACCATTCCTAGGAGTTTGTAGGGCTCCCTAAGTCAAACATGGCTGCAGCTACAAAAACTATGCAGTGTTTCTTCTGATTAGAATGAAAATTCTGTGTATTTCAACAAAGTTCAAAGCAGATGTCTTGAGGTTTATTCACAGGTCTGATATTCAGAAAATCAAGTTGCACTTCTTTGCTGTTAAATCTTTTCATCTCGTTACAATGAACAAAGCCAGCTTTTTCAGCCTCCAGAACAAAGACAGTACATTTTTTCCTCCTAACTGCTATTTATCTGGTTTGCAAACTTCAGTTATAAACTTCTTGGGTCTGTTAATGAGTGCCTGACTGTTTGTACAGAGCCTGGGACAGTGATCTGATTGAGACTTCAGGAAGTCACCAGAGTTCAAACAACAGCAGCAACATTCTGGCATGAGTCAACTGCTGTAAAAGCTCCTGCAAGGGACTGGTTAATTAAAGATCTGCCATTCTTGTGACTTTGTTCCATCACAACAACTGTTTAGTGCCTGCGTCATGTGTTACATGTAGCACACGCTTATTAAATTAAATGTACTTTTGCCAAACAGTTACAATTTTTGATACACACTCCTTCCATTTTATCTGTTCTCACTCAGAGCAGTTTCCCACTGACGTGTTTCTACTTCAAATAATCGTAGAGTAATTGCTGAGCTAAAGTGGTAGGATTGGACACAAGAAGATAAAGAATTACTCTGTCTCTGTCTGCACATGGTTAAGACTTCTTTCCAATACAATATTCTTCTATTTTCATGCCTTTCAAAGATGTTTGACATTAAAAAAAAAGAAAGCAAAGATTAAGCCAGAATAATCTGTACTTCAAAATAAAGCATCAAAATTATTAGTAGTAATATACGAGATGGAGCTAGACTAATTTATTTTTAAATCTTTAGCCAGTGTATATGAAGCTATGATTACGTTTCACTATTTTCCAAAACACGACTAAAAATGCTTAAGGAATACAACTAAATAAATAGCATTTAAAAAATAACCAAATATTTTGATGTGTTACCTTGGATTTGAGAGCAGTGACTTCCTTTGCCCATATCCTGTTGTGACTACAGAAGGATGTTTTCAAAAGACAAAAAAAAAGCTGACCTTTTGATGATTTTATTAACTTAGGGACCCATGACAATTAGAAATATGAGCACAGAGAAAAAGCAATAAAGTTTACTCTGCTCCCATTTATTTCATAACATTTTTATTTTATGTCTAAGATGGCAGAGAATCTGATATAAAAACAAAAAAAGAAAAAAACCACCTCTGCTCATAATCTTTCCAGCCTTTGTTTTCTCAGAACACTACTTAAATGCTCTCTGTCACCTGTATCCTTTTATCTTTAAGAGAGCCGTTACAGACAGATGATTTTGCCAAAAACTAAGCTCCTGGTGTGAGGCCTGAATTTCAGAACCAGTTGAAAGTGCACTCTCTGAAAAAAACAATCTCTTTTTCACGGGTCATCAAATAAAGATCCAAAATCTGACCAAAATCTTTACCCTTAGATTTTGGTTAAAGGTATAAACACATTGTTTGTGAACTTGCAACCATACCTTTGAAACCAAAAGTTATTCTGAAATATGTGTATGACAACAAAAGAAATAGTTTCATTGTTTAAGGGACAGACACTCCTGATTCTTCCCCCAAATTACAACATTGCCTTGAAACCAAAGAAAGAATTGTATTGATTTTTCCAGTTCTGATGACACTTCATATGTCCTTTGACATTCAGGATCATCTCTAAGGAGATATTTCCTTTAAAACTGTCAAATCAAATCAGGCAAATCCAAGTTCACAATTCGGCAACTTCTGCCGCCAGACAACCCTTTGGAGTACAGAGCTACTGAGCACGAGCTTCTTGTGTGCCAGTTGACTTATCTGCTTAAGAAGCATGGAATTTTATGTGCGAATTTAAAGTGGTAAGATTTATCTGATGGAGAAGATTATGTATGCACATTGTACTGCTACTGGTTTGCTTCACATTAACCAGGAGTAGGTCTAAGATGAATCAAAATCAGTGTTTAAACTAACAAAAGTCTATTTAAATTACAGTTAAAATTATTGCTGGAAATTTTGCATATAGACAAACAGTTTCACTTAGATAAAAGTTAAAAATTAGGACTGAAGTTTAGACTCCATGATCAGACTTGAAAATTAAGGTACCAGCTTTTCCTTTATTTTAGTGGGAGTTAGGAACATGATTGTGTTGAAAACCATACCACTGGACAGGTAGGGACTGAAATCTTCTGGATTTCCTATGAATTTTTGTCAGTCTGACTCCCGTGAACTTTAGCGGCTTTGGAAATTGAGACTTAGCCCATTTGGCTGTTGAATTTTACCTGTTAGCTGAAAAATTTACCCTGTTACTTGTCTGAAATAAATTCATCTGTCAGCAGTGAGACATTTCTTCATAAAACAGGTGCAATTCTGCATATTTAGAATTTGTCTTCTTGCAATCTGCCCTTAATTCAAAATGAGCAGGGGCTTGTTTGCTTTCTTTGCTGTATTGGGTCTGGTTTTTCTAGGTCTAGCTTCTATGATATGAGCCTATACTATTTTATGGAGTATCTTTAGAAAATCTTCAGTGCTGGGCTTTTTTCCCCACTCCTTCCCTTGGGCACATGCAGCATAGTTATAGACTGAGCTGGTCCTTCTTTTGCCTTGCAGATTTTTAGCAGAGATGATCTTTCAGATTGCAAAATATGTGACCTTTGCACAATGCCATGGCTCATTTTTGTGGCCTGTAGAAAATTGCCCTGTTAATGCTGTTGTAACAGAGAATTTTCTCTCAAAGTATCTGGTCTAAAGGGCCCTATAAACTGAGAGGGATTGAACCAAACAGAAATAATCTGGCAGGGAAAGGAAACACCAAAGTGCCAAACTTTCCATACCTGTATCAGTTGTAGTGTGCCATTCTGGCCAGGACATGACTTTTCTTAATTCTTATAGAACCTGTAGAAAGATAATGATAATTCTTAATGCTTCCATTAATTCATAACCAATACATTTTCCTTTCCCTACCCTGTAGGCTCACAGATA
The DNA here is from genome assembly GCA_020086605.1 of Lanius collurio. Lineage (NCBI taxonomy): Eukaryota > Metazoa > Chordata > Aves > Passeriformes > Laniidae > Lanius > Lanius collurio. Next base: position 39,372,389 of record JACBWW010000002.1, on the reverse strand, counting down.
GCCATGGTGCTTACCTACTCCCTGATGGGACCTTTCAGAGGACACATGAGTCTCAAAAGCAGCCGTAAGTGTTCAAATTACTACTTGAAAAGTGACTAAGTGCTCCAATTTAGGAATAACAGCTTAAATATTATGACACCATTAAAAATAAGTATTTTATTATTGCAGCAATGTGAAGTAAGTTCTTCTAACAAGGATAAGTCCTCTAATACCTTCTATTACAAAAATCTCACCTTCTAAATTTAGACAAACAGATTTCCTGTTCAGGATCTTTGCCAAGCACCTGTAGAAGAACTGCTGGAAAGCTGTTCTGCCTTAAACTTCCCTTCTCAGAAATGCTGCTCCACTGCACCTTCTCCAAGTCCATATTCCCACTTGTAGGAATTAGAAGGTAGCAATGGTATAAACTCTTTTCAGTATATCAGCTCTGCAGTTATATTAGTCGTTAAAGTCAAATAATGGACATGTTACTGAGAACAGACTTCTACCCCAGTAAGCGGCAAAAATTAGTGGCTTTGAATCAGCAGTCTGGTGAGAAGCTAAGTCACCTCTTGTGGTTTTCAAAACCTTATTTTTGGTTTTCAGCTACATGGAAAAGACATGTTTTATCACTGTCATTTTGTCTCAGTCAAACTTTAACACTGCAACGACTGGTATGACAATGCGCCTCTAGACATGACGTATTCTCCAGACACAATCTGCAGAGGTAATCTCTTGCAATTCAATCAGTGAAAACTAGGTAAACTAGTCATCACACAAATACACATTCAGGACTATAATAAACTTCTAGGAAAGTCGTTACAAAGCTGGAAATAAAAAAGAGTCACTGTTGTGAGAGTTGTCACTGTTCTTTATTACTCGTTCTTGGGTCTTGGTTTCCTGGAGATCTTTTCTCATGTGTAGAAACAAGATGTAAATGTATTGGAAGTAAAATAGTTCTCTGAGTCTGGAAAGATTTTCAAAAGCAGACAATTTTCTGTAAGCAGATCTGTGCTCATATATAGAAAATGTTGAAACTCTGAAATGTTGAAAAGTTGGATCAAGCAATTTGCTGAATGTTGCAGCAAATGAGATGTGTGTAAGGCAGCAGAAAATACAGAACTTGGATTCTGTTCAAAAATGGGCTTAAGAACATTGCCTGTCTTTACAGCACACAAAAGGGCTGTTTCAATTTGACTTGACGTGTGTTTGCACCATCAACAGAGACTCTTAACAGGGCTACTTAAAATTCCCAGAAGATTTCTTTTTCCCATTTCCCTCAATTTAAAGTTACTCAAAGAAAATACAAGAAAAAATTGTTTGCAAGTATAAACTTTCCAGTGAGCTCAAATAAGATCACCCTCTGTAATGGTGGGAAATACTTAGCTGAACATCCCCTAAGTCTCCCCATTTCATTGTTTTTTATCCTTAAAGCCTTTTCTTTGAGAGAGGGATGTGCTTTTTCATGTCCTCTGTTCAGAGAGATTGAGACACAAATACACAAAATAACTTGCCAAAGTTCAACAGAAAGTCTCTGGCAAAGAAAGGAATTTGCTTTTTTTTTCCTTTCCTTACATAGGAATAACCACAATGTTGCTTATTGCACAATGTCAGTAATTTTCTGGACACGGCATCGAGTTAGATTTTATGAAAGATAAAAATTAGATTAAACTACTAGTGCCTTGTATATCTTTAGCACTTCAAATTTGGGACAGTTATTCATTTTGAGAAGAATGTTCTTTTTATAAATGGATTTTCCATCCCTTTTTAATTTCTGGATATTTTTTAGATTATCACTTCGTTCTTCTGCCATGTTGTCTTTTTCACTGCATATATTGAAATCAGCTTGTCACTGCCAATCAGGGAAAGATTTGGGGCATTTACCAAAACACTGTTTTCTTTCCCTTAGTGACAAGAGCATCTAGCTGCAGTGATTTAGAGCTCTGTCATTCCTTGAACTCAGGAGAGCCACCTCACTTGCAACCAGCTAGGGATGGTGCTGGGTATTATTGAAGAGCTTGTTCCAGTTGCTTTGCCAGCAGGAGGTTACAGTACAACTGGCAAAATTAATGAAAAAAAAATTATTTTTAGACAGTTTGGGGTGAACAATGACTGGTCTCAAACACATAAAAGCTTTGAAACAGAACAGTACTGATTCTAACTATTTTATTTCTTTGTTATGCAATAGACATCTGTGTGTGGTTTCCCTGAATAAAACTGGACATGTATAGGCTCATGACTGGAAAGTTTGTCATCTTTGTATTTGTCTGCTTCATGCATCAGATTCCATTTTTACTTGTATACTCTTGCTCAGTTTAATTGAGACAAAAGGTAAATACAGTTTGCTCAGAATATTGCACCAAGTTCTCCCCTGCTTCACAGCAAACACAGACTCATTATTTCTGCTGATGTCTCTGCACCTGCTTGTGTCCTGGTGGAAGCACTCTGGCTGTGCCTACGTGTTCCATGCACAATCAGAATGGATGGCCCTGGAGCTGAAGCAACTGTACCTCTCTGCAGCACATCATGTTGGGATGTGCTGCTGCTCCTGGACCAGCTGTTGAAACCAAGTCTTCATGTCACTGCCCTTCTGGCAAGCTTAAAACCACTTGCAGGAACACCTAAGTGAATGATACTAAGTGAAACAACAAATCCAACATCAGGTGTTCTGTCCTGCTCTTTCTTATGGTGTGTGTTCAAAAGATGACACAACAAATTGAATATAGTCAAGCTCCTTTGTAGTGAAACCTATTTGTAGCATTGGCTCACTTGGTAGGCAAGAGATAAGAAAAAGCAACACAGCAAGGATGCAGCCAAACTAAGACTAGGATTGATTCCCAGACTCTCAACTCGAGGTCTCCTATTCTTTCAAAACACAATTAAAGCTATGAAACAAAGTTTTTCACTTAAATTGTACATTGGGGACGTGAACAATGAAATAATAACAACTTATTTTGTTGGCTCAGAAAACCAAATCTGGATAGGGATGGATGGGATGATTATCTCAGTGAAAGGGTCATTCTGGGTCTGTGGATGGAAAGTCAAAGGCACATTAGGTTTCTGATCTCCAGTATTCTGTTGATTGTTTTTATATTATGTGCTAGTAACTTTCCATCTACAACTCCTGTCAGTTAGGAATTGAGACTGAGAAAGAAACAATCTTTTGGTTTGGAAGCAGATTGAAAGAAAATTATTTCTTTCAGCCACACTTCCACGTTAAATTTACAATAGGTTAATGCTTATCTGCCTCTTAACTCTTTTTTTCTGGGTTGATGAACTTAGATACAGAGACAAATTTTTCTGAATCTGGGAAGTCTGGTGAATTAGAGATTCAGAGGGGTGACACAGTCAGTCTGCGTGTAAAACAATTCAGTTCCATGATCTTGTTCCTCTTCCAGCCCTTCTTCTGCTTTTGTATCCTGTCCATTTACTTAACTACAGAGTGCTTGAGTTAGGTCTGCTATCACCAAGAGGTGAGATATTAATGTGCATTTTTCAGTACTTTGTAATATTATCTAATAACATTATTAGTATTAATAATTATATTAATGCTCTCTACTATTATTTAATACTCTCTGGTATTAAATCTTTCAGAAGCAAATGCTCTTTATTATATCAGACATTGAACAGTGAGATTGTCTGTTATTCTCTAGAGTTCAACAATATCAAGGGCTCATGCATTACTTATTGCAATCCATATTTCTCAGGTACTCAAAAACATGAAAACTGGGAATAATCTACCACTTCTTCATGTTACGTCCTGTGCAATTCCTACTTTTTGAAATAAAAGAATGGTGACCTGATGTTATTGCAAGCAGGAGAGGATAAATATTACAGTATTTTCAGAACTACTATTACCTGAGGAATTGCTTGTCCCACTGAGTAAACTCAGTTTTTTTGCTCTCGCAGCTTTTTCTCCTGGACCTTCCTGCAAGCTCTCCAACCAGTACATCATTCAAGACCACATGGCCGCTCATTTCAAGAAATTGATGTCTGCTGAAGGTGGGTACAGTCTTTAATGATGAGAATATCTATGTAGGTAAAAGGTGAAATCAGAGTCGAGCGTATGTTGGTAGCCCCTATTTTTGGCTGGCTGCTGAATTTCTTCCCCTTTCTTTCCTCCCTCTCTCTGTCACTTACTCAACAGGAGTAGGAGGATTTAAAAGTGAGGCATAAAATGATGTGCCCTAAGAGATATGCAGAACACTCAACTGGAACTGTAACCTTGTCTTGGGAGAAGCTTGGGAGAATTCCGACTACTGAAAGATGTATAGTCTATGGAGTGAAACTGTTCCATGAAATTACAAGTTCATGTTAGGAGGAGGAATATTATCTAATTCCCCTGTATTATTTGTCTCATAATTTCTGTTTAGGTGTATATGGCAGTTGACTAACAGGAAATGCAAAATGAGAACTAGGGCAGATATTTGTTTAATTGGGAGAAACCACTGAAGAGTAACAGTGGGGTTGCAGCTTTTGATGTTTAGAAAGTTACAGTATCAGTCCTAAGTAACCTAGAGGAAAGTTCCACATAACATGTAGTTATGTTCATGAGGGCTCTTCAAATTCTCTCCCTCCTGCAAACAGCCACAAACCACTAGAAAGAAAATTTGGAATTTAAAAAAAAATTGTCCTCTGTCAATTGTCTGGAGCTGTGTAAACTTAGAGGGGCTTCAGGTGCAGATGAAACAGGTGCAGTTTAATGGCCATAACTGTAATTATGTTCCTACAAGACTTCCATCCCTTGGGCTCCAAAGGCTTTCTGACCAAAAAATTCCCTGATCACATGCAGTGAGCTTTGTAATAACACAGAGCTGTTGAACAATAGATGAGACTGCTGCTGTGTATTTTTTGCCAGGAGACAAATCCTTTTGTTAATTTGCAGTGCCAAATGCTTTATCTTAAACTACCTTGCTCAAATACAGTGCATCTTTTCATTGTGGTGTCAGAATCACTCTGAAAGTTTCATGAACTCCACCTCGCTATAGTCCATGACCATCCCACTCGTATTGGGAGATGGAGGCTGGATTGCTGCTGTGTACTTTTGTATTTAAGTGACTTTTGCTTTTTCATGGCTAACGTCACAGAAACAGTGAACTCTAGGAACTGTAGAATTCATATCCTAGAGCTTTGCTTATAAATATACAGAAGCATCAGGACTAATTAATAGCAGCACACACTGCTATATATAATTGAAATTTTATTCTCAGCTGGTGAAGTCTAAATGATGGAGTGAAGATCAAAAAATAAAAGGAAAGTAACAGAGGTGTTTTGCAGTCTTTTTGTCAATTACATTTTTACGACTCAGAAGAAAATACACAAAATATATTCTTAGTATAAAAGGAGCCAAGTGCTTTGTTCCCAAGCAGGTTTCAATTGTTTTTTTTCAAATGTCTGTCCTGCTCCTCTGCAGCAGAATTCAGTCAGTCTGGAAAGATCTTTTCACTGTAGGTGTTAGTCAAAATTTCCAGTGGCTAAAGCTTCTAATTCTTAGGTGTTTCACAATCTGAATTTACAGCTCTCAAAAGTCAGATTTGAAACCTTTAATCTTAAAACACTTATTTTACTATTATAGTGATTTGTCATTCACACAGGTTTTCCTTGTAGAGCTAACTTTTGCACACATATCAAAAACTGCAATATTTCAAGGATATCAAGGTTCTCTCCTGTACTTACCTGATGCTCTGAAGTGCTGATTTGCCACCAGTTCTGTACAGTTTACAGGAGATTATAGAACTTTGTCCCTCTGAAAAATCTGGTCAGGGCTGTCTGAAGGCCTTCTCCAGTATTCTTCCAAATATTCTCCAATCTTTTTGAAATACATCTGCTTTTTAAACTGCAACCCGTTTGGCCTAACTCCAGACAGTGGCCAGCTCCACATGTCCAAAACTGGGGAGCACTTGTACAAATTACAATTTGCTTTGACATCCAGCAATAACCACAAAAGTAAAAGATGGAAATGAAGTCAGTGTCCTTCAAATGCAACTGGAATATTGAGCTTCTAGGAGATTGGTTTTCCCTCCACAATCAAAAATAGCTTTTCCTCATATGACTCAGTTACATCCAGGGATATGCAATTTGACACAGTGCTCCATTACCATCCTTAACATCGCAGGACTTAATAAAGGTTGAGGAATGCTTGATTCCTCGAAGCTTACTCCATTTAAAGTTTTACAATGAAAACTAAATGATCAAATAACAGAAAATGTGGTGTGCAAAACTGTCAGTAATTGTGTAATGAAATAGCTCCTTTTGCTAAGAAGATGATGAAAAACTGATGACCTTGAACCTCAGGACATCTTGAATCACAATCCTGGAGCATCAGTTGGCAGTTTCCCCTCTCTAATACCAGCTGCACTACTTATCCATGAAATATAAACTTTCTCGGTAGCAGTAAATGCCAATACAAAATTAGAACAGCTTTTCTTAAATTGTAAATTAAAATGAAGGTTAATAAATATAGCCGAACTGTCTCTAATTTCTATACCTAAATACACATGGGTGAAAGCCACAAACATCACGTCCACATTTGATACTGAACCAGTAACAGCACTGCTGAAGCACTTACCTTATGCTTTTATGTAGAGAGACAAGGGGTCAAATCCTCAAATAGTATCATTGCAGTTGTATTTGTATTTGGTCTAACTCAACTAATTTCAGAGCATTTAACCTATACCAGAATTTGAAAACTGACCATGGACAAAGATAATAGCAGAAAATGCTGCTCATCAGTAGGGAAAAGTTAGGATTTAGTAGTCAGTAGATCTGCATTATTAACAATGCTAATATTTTGCAGTCTGGTACTATATTCCAATAGGGAATTCAACACTTCAGGATCATCAGTTTCATCTCTATCCATTTTGCTATGATTATTTGTGATGTTAGTGTTTCATTGGACTGAATCTATTTTTTGTTAATACAGCTGCTGTTGATTCATCTGCACCAAAGAGTTTGCATACCAGTGTTAAATGTGAGTAGTTTCATTTTGGTTTGTTTTGAAAATAGGTCTGCCTCCATTTGTTTGGTTTGGAAACACTTGTCTTCTTTCATGATGGAGGTGTTCTGAAAAGGCATATATATGCTGAAAATATGCACTATCAGGGTTAAGATAATAGTGTCTAGTATCCAATCTAGTATGTAACTTAATAGCTGTATCCAGCACTTAGTTCCTGCTCACACAAATACAAGCTAACCGGCAGAGTGGGACTCACTGATGCACCTACTTCAAGCAATGTTGCTGGAGGCATAGATTGCTTTACCTTTCCAGTCTAAACTCAGGCCACTGGCCTTTTGAATTCCTTTCTATTCCAAAGTGTATTTTTCATTTCCCTAACGACTCTGTGTTTCTGGATGTCAGGCACACGACTGCTGAAACAGGTTTTGAGAAATAAATGGGGGTTGGGTAAGAGAACGTTGCACTGCACCTTAACGCCACCTCTTGGCTGAAGCCTAAAGGATCCAATGCCAAGGCAAAGTCTCTCCTGACCTTCCCTCTTTGAAAGAAAGAAAGATTGACGAAAAGGAGCCCGTTCATCCCTTTCCCTGGAAACAGCGTTCGGTTTGGGATCCATCTGGTTTCCCTTATTTACCAGGTTGTGAGGCATATTCTTCTTATCTCTATTCTATCTTATCTCTCTCTGATAGTTATGTTCAAGGCAGCACACACCCTTCCTACACTGTCACCTCCTGGTTTAAACTGAAATTTTATAAGCTGGGAAAATGGAAGCTGCTGTTTTTGCACAAGTGCATGCAGACTGGGAACCATGTATCCAAGAACTGCAAGGGGCCGCCGCTCTGAGGAGGGCATAACGCACTCAGAAGCAAAGATAGCTCAGAGGCCAGGGTGAGAAGCAGTTGTTCCAGCAAGATACACACGAGTCAAGAAGGCAAACATAACCCTTACCCACAAAGTGTCAGAAAAAATGTATCATATGAGATCCTCATTAGACAAGAGCAAGAGGACAAGTTCAAGATCATAACACATTACAATCAAAACTCCCTTAGCTTTGCTTTTTAACTCCTCATGCTCAACAGTGTTTTCCTTTCTTTTTCAGACCTGTCTTTTATATAATAATTTTAAGATTAGAATTTCATACTAATCACTTTAATAGTGATTAAAAAGTGCTCTAATAATAGAAAGAAATGCCATGGAAAGTTTTCTGAGAACATTAGTTTGATGGAGAGATGATCCTGACACAGAAAGGCATGAGTAGAATCTCACCTCCTTGAGACTCAAGAGGACATAGAGTTTGTTCAGCTGGGTTTGCCACAATAACAAGTGTTCCTAGATGATGTACCAGAGAGAAACATTATCTGTGTTCTTAAAATGCTTTCTTAGGAAGATACTCATTTTACAGAGCTAAGCAGAACTGAACTCTTTAGTGCAGTTTTAGTTAATTTAGAAGACTGCAATGAGTACAAGATGCCTAGTGGTCATAGAAGCCATAACATGATACTCACAGCCAGAGAAAGTGAGGACCAATATAATTTTTATCAGTAGCTCACTGGGGAAATGCAAATCACCTTTGTCATTTAATATTTATCTTCACTAAAAGATACTATATATGAGTAAAGTCCTTTTTCGAACAGGTTAGCTCCAGAAACGTCTGCCCTGGCAAAGGAAATTTTGTCCCTCAAAGAATAAAACTCAAAATTTAGAAGTCACCATGAAAATGTGCATCAGAACTTCTGTGTTCTGAAGAGCTAAGTAGGGCAGTGGCACAATGCAGGTACGGTTGCTGTTGTCGGGGTTGATGTGCAAATCATTTGAGCCGTATAAAATTACTTTATGCCTACAAAAATAGGCTTCTGTTTATTATTTGCATAATCAAATATCATTTGCATAAACAAAATAAATTAAGTCTGTTTTGCCAGCCTACTAGAATAATAGGAGGACAAAACTAATTTTCTGCTTAGTAGAAGATTACAGTGTTTTCTTCTTTTCATGTGCAATTTTCTCCCACAACCAGCTCCCACTATTGCTTTTGCTAGTTACTAAATGTGGAGAGCTTTTGAAACCTTGACACTTATTAGAACTTTGACAGATACACTCTGAAGCCATACATTTTCTTATCTGCTCTCAATCCATATACTCAGTTAGGTATAACCTTGTTTTCCAAATGTGTGAACTGTGTTGGATTTTTCCAAATCTGTGATCTGTGTTGGATACCACACGTTTCAGTGGTAGGCTGAAAAGAAAATTCAGGTCACTTGGTAGTGATGGAGACATACAAAAACCTGTAAAATTAAAGAGAAAGACTCAAACAGCTACAAAGTTTAGTTCTGAGAAGCCAGAAGAAAATACAGAGCACAATGCTTAGTTTAATTTTAAGAATACATGCACAGCAGATAAAACACTGTAAAGAATTTGCTAATATTTCCTATAAATAAATTGCACCATTTCTCAAGCTATCTGTAGTGTTGCACTGTAAGTGCAACTGTACAGAGAGAGTGTGAGATGTGCAGTGTATAGGACTTTCTCCTGAATATGTTCACATATATTTCAGCTTTTCAATTCTAAGCTTTAGAATTACACTGTTTTAAATTTGTTGCTTTATTGGGCCTTCTGCTCTTTTAGATTTCATAAAGTTCCTAATGTTGCAGTGGGTAAGAGTGCCATTGAATTAGCTGATTTTGTTTCACGTAAAAAGTTCTTCTAATTACCTTTAAATATGGTTTGTAAAGAATAGCAAGTGCCAATTTTCATCAGTGTGTGAGAATAAGAATAGAATAGAATAGAATAGAATAGGACAGAACAGAACAGAACAGAATAGAATAGAATAGAATAGAATAGAATAGAATAGAATAGAATAGAATAGAATAGAATAGAATAGAATAGACTATTCCGCTGAAAGGGACAGTGATCATCCAGTCCAACTGCCTGACCAATTCAGGGCTGATCTAAAGTTAAAACATGTTACTAAGACATTGTTCAAAAGCCTCTTAAATACTGATGGGCTTGGAGCATCACCTACCTCTCTGGGAAGCCTGTTGTAGTGCTTGACCTCTTGCAAAAGAAATGCTTCTTGATGTACAGTGTGAACCTCCTCTGGCATAGCTACGAAGCATTCCCACAATTTGTACCACTGGATGCCAGGATGAAATAACAATTGTGTCTCTTTAGTGTCAAATTAACATTCAAAATGTTCTTGAAATTGCACAAACATGACAAAAGTTGGAGGAAAAAAGGGAGAAACAGTTAAGATAAAATTTCCTGAGCAGTCACTTCTTTCCAACACAGCTGGCTTTGTTGTAGCCATAAAACTGCATCTCTAATGTTTTTATGCTAAAAATCAAGGGGCATTTTTCAGCTTTCATTAAAGAATGGAAATATGTCTCTCATGCCTTAGGAATAGATATATTAGATGGAGATGCTGCAGAAATCACCAATATGAGAAGTACAGTTCATCATCACAAGTGTTCTTGTGGAGATAAAATTAAGCAGAAGTGTTTTAAGAGTCATGAGAACAGCATGATTTACAAAAGTACTGTGAAAACAGGAATTCCTTGGCCATTCCAAGTGTCTGTGTAGGAGGATGTTTACATTTCTTACTCTAAGCAGAAGACACACTTCCTAGAAAGAACATCTAATGAGTATGGAAAGAGGATAAGGTGTGCTGCTGAAGGCACCAGGGACTAGGTCTTAGAAGAGTCTCAGGGATCAAAAATAAAAATTCATGTTCCAATGGAAATGTGAAAGTTCTGGGGCAAAGAAAAATATTTTATGAGGCATTGTTTCTATCTGAATAAAGGAGAAAAGTCACTACAATTTTGTTTGAAATCAGTGCCTAATTTATTTATACAGCACTGAGCCTGAGACTTAAACTTAGCTGTGGCATCCAGAAGGTCCTCTAAATTTCTCAGTTATTAGGGATTAATTATTAATCTTCATTATTAAACATTTGAATCACGTTTTTGGCCCTTGAAAGCAAAAGATATCTCTATAAGTCTCTTCTAACCATTATTTCCATGTTAAAATGGTGTTCTACCCCAGATTTATGGAGCCCAACTTTGAGTCAGACCTCCTGAGGCTGATCAGCTCAGAAACGGGAGCAGAAACCTTGGCTGATGTACAAGTGACGCTGTCCCAGATGAGTTGGCAGAAAACTAGGAAAAACACTCATGAAAAATTAATCAAAACCAGCCCTAAACAGATGATCCATAATGGTAACTCACAATTCATATAGGAGAATGCAGTTCTGAAAATCTCTTACTGAAGCTCAGTACATCAACTCCACCACAGTCCATCAACACAGGGAAGTGCAGGGGTCCAAGGCACCCTGACCAAATTCTCTTCCTACTCTCTCATTCCAGGAATAAGAGTGTCTTCACCAGGGCTGCTCTCATGTATTTTTTTTTGTCCTGGTTTTGCAGTATCTGCTCTGCTTTCATTAGCAGAGTACTGGGTATCAGTTCAGCAAAGCACACACCACCATGGTGAAGCTGTGGTAGGAAGTGGTCAGGTTACTCTACCCAAGCTAAAGAATCTCCTGAAGGAAGACCCAAGGTATATCTGCCTCTCTGAGCACATTTTCAAGCATCCACAATGTCGGTCTTAAGACAAACCCATTCCTTCTCCTCTCTGTTGAGCTAGAATTTGATTACCAAGTTAAGGTCAACTACCAAAAATGGCAAGATGAGCTTTTCAGACCGCTGTATGTTTTACACAATTCCCTGGACTTTAAAGAGTACAGGATATTCATTTACCAAAAGGAATTACAAGTAATATTTTATGTAAGTACATGAGGCCATATGACTGGCTCTTGTTCACCTTTTGGGAAGTGTTGGTCATGTAATTTCTTCATGTGCTGTGACTCATTTTTATAAACATGAAACCCAAACACACAAACAAATGTGTAAAGAAACATATGCTTTAGTAATTGGAAAAAGGAATAATAGGAATTGTAAGAGGAATTTTATTTTTCCATGTACCAGCAGAGTATTTAAGTGGTTAGATGTGGCACATACTGATCTTTTTATAACCTGTGTTTTTCCCTTTGTAATTCTCTGCATGAGACAGACATTAGTCAAAATAACAATTTCCTTTCAGGTTTTAGCCAGTTGGAAAATCAAGTTGCTTTCTGATTCTCAAGCCCATAACACCTGTGAAAAAGAACAAGCTGTTTCTCCTGACAGATCAAAGACACAAAATTCCAGAATTTTCTCCTCAGTTTCTGTAAACAGAGTATACATTCAATTATATAAACATAATTTTATCCTTACAGATGAGGAATCTTAGTTGTCAAAAGTCCTGGGCAATTGAACAAATCATTTGGCAATCAATGAAAATTAATGTGTTTATATAGGCAAACATCAATTTTCTATCATTGTAGGTTTATGGAGCATTAGTGAGCTGGTTTTCAACAATAAGTTTTGCGGTCTGTAAAAAATAAATGGTTATATCACCCTCACAAGAGAGCTGCAATGAAGGGACAATCAAATGTATGACTACTGTGTGATTCAGCTGCTATCCATGATTAAACAACTTGTCTAGTTCATAAAGTCTTCTTGTCACACTACGAATCCTGCACTATGGAAGCAACTCCATTTGGAATCTGAGTTCCTTCACAGTAGCCACTGCACATTTCAAGATCATCTTCTGGGAGTATGTGCCCAAAACGATGCACCAGCTAGAGCAGAGCAGATGAGTGTTATCATCTTCTTTTACACGGAATAAATTAAGACACCAGAGATTAATTAACATACCTGTGATCACTCTGGAGTGGAAATTAAAGGATAGTTTTCTAAGTCCTACTATAGTGATTTAATCACCAAACCATCAGTTTCCAAGTCAGTGCTGTTGAAAGCGGTATTTGTAAAAAAAAGGAGGAAGAGTGTAGTGGGAGCTACTGGAGGATGTAGAGAACAGAAGTCTTGTCATAGCCATTCTGCACTGACTGTTTTAACTTTGCCTTCTGCTGCCAAAGGAGAAAGTAGCAATCAGTCAGTATTTTAAACAGGGGTGAAGCATGTTGACATGTCTCTTGTACACCAAATTCTGGAATTCCTTATACTCTAAAAGATTAAGAAAAACAGACCACTTTCCCCACATAAATGAAACAAATATCAAAACTTATCTTTGCTAAAATAAGAAAAGAGAGTGTTTTCTCTCCTAATTTTGGTGAGATCTACACAGGAATTGTGTCATGTGCTGTCAGCTCCATTGAGAGCCATGAATGTGGTAGTAGGGCAGAACCAGGTAGAGCAGATATGGGTTATGGCCAAAGGTTTCAAGCAGCTCAGAAATGCTGGAATGGGTGGTTTGTTGTGGAGATGATTTCTTGCCTCCTCCTGGGGAAATTTCTGCTAATGTCAACATGGGCAAAAGTAAAAGGTGCAGAATTTGGCACATGATTAGAAGACAAAATGGCAAAGAACAACAGGTAATGTCACTTAGCAAAGCTTTCTGGCTTTATCTGATATTTCAGGGATTTTCTTCTCCTTTAAAATTGTTGTTATCCACTCGCTTGATAGCCTTGCAGCATTTAAATATTGCTGAAAACAAGTCATGTTGAACCAAACCTCGGGGCTTAAAAAACACCCATGTCCTGTTACTTAATGTGCCAACATAGGCTTTTCGTAAGGACAGCTAGCACAGAAAAGTGCCTGTGAAATCAAATCTAAGCATTTCAGCCTCACTTACCACTGGTTTCTGCTGAAGGAATGGTCTCATTTGTGCTGAAATGTCAAAATAAGTGGTTCCCCCAGCAGACAAACTGTTAGCAGTGCAAACTACAGCACCTGACCCATAGATGCAAACTTCCCAAGTAACTCTCCTTGTATCCTTTTGTATTGCACTGGCCAAAAATTTGATATTACATCAATTAAAAATAGCAGCAAAAATTGAAAAAAAGGAGGTTTTGGAGAAGTTGATAGGTGATTGGTGATGGCTGACACATGTCTCTGAGTATCACAGACTCAGAGTGGTTAAATAGTCTTTTTTTTCCCTAAGTCTTCTCTCCATTCATTGCTATTTTAGACAGCTGTAGGGAAAGAGTTCAGATGTCCAAACCTTACTTATTTACATCACACTTCTCATTAAAGGGTTCCAAAAGCTAACTTACATTGTCATGAGGAACAAATACCTCTCCTTTACCATGCATTTGTACTGTTTCGTTTCTGTTCTTTCTACAAGTAGTCCTAAGCAGGAATAAAGTTACTTCTTAACCATCCTTTTGCACAACTAAATACATTCAGCTCCTTAAATCTGACTCCTTGGAGAGTGTTTTCCAGAGTTCATCATACTTATGGATCCTCTCTGCATCCTTCCCAATTTGTAAATGCTCCTTGAGTACTTTTAAAGTAGGATGTATAATTCCAGCAGCAACTATCCCCTTGTTGAGGACGCAAAAGTAAAGGCTCCCTGTACTAACAAAGAGGTTTCCACTCTTTATAGGCAGTGGTACTAGTCCAATTTTGGCCCCATTGTTGCTATCAGAAATTACAGGTAGCTGTTTGTCTAGAAGAAGGCATGGATGTTTTTTCAGTGACACTGATTGCCACATAAGACTCCCCTTTAAGTAAAAACCTGCTTTTTCACAGTGGAGATGTTCCATTATCCATGCTAAAAAGTATGCTGCTTCCTTACATCTACATCACTGAGCAACGCACATCACTTTGTTACAGTAAACCACCCCTTTATTATTCATGACTTCTCAAACTGTAGTTATTCAAGCTTTATGAGAAATTACTTTATGTTTTCTTTCAGATAAATGAAAGAAATAATTTAATATTACAGCATCAAAAATGATCCTTGCTTTAGAAACACCTGTGAATTACATTTTCAGATCTCCCAGTTCACCATTTTGTAAACACCTGTAATTTTGTCCTAATTTCTTAGTCAAAATGCCATGCAGAACATGCAGAACAAAGCCAGGAAGCTTACAGAAGTCTTTTAAACTGGCACCTTTATATTACTCAAATGCAATCAAAATCTCTCTTTTTTTCTTATCTAGTTAACATGGGGTTTTTTTTAACCTTTTTGACTGGTGCTCCTTACTTTATTTGCTTCAAATGAATCTTGTAATAGCCTTTCAGATATTATGCTCAGGACTGATATCAGCCCAGAGTTTATTTACCACTTTTTGCTCTTTTTTTTTCCCCACAGTCCTTTGAAACTTCCTTGTTGTTTCAAAAGTCATCAGGAATTAAACATCAGCCAACTGTTTTAAAACTCCTGGTAGGAATTAAACCAGAACTCCCACTCTGAGTCAAGAATGAAGGAATGAGCCAAGGTGTGGATTCTGTTTCTAACTATAATCGCTGAGTTTTGTAACATCTGGTAAACAACTTAAGGGAAGCCTGTGCTGGCTTTATATCCCATGTTCATACTTGGGCCATAATGCTCTGTCTTAGACGCACAAATAACCTTTTGCTTTAGGAGGCAGCTGTGCATGCACTCTAAGGTGTTTAACGACCCCTCTTCCTATTTAAGACAAAAATAAGTAGAACTAAAAGGCACTGGATTAAAAAACAAAAAAAAAACGATTCATTTTATTTCCTTCAGATCAACCAATATTATCAGCTAAGCTGCTTTTACTATATTGGGTAAGTTTGTGCCCACTCATTTTGTACACAGGACTTCCACAGAGCAGCAAATGAAAGACAAGGTGTTTTATCAAATGGCAAGCAATGAGAACTGCCAGGAAAACAGAGTGGGAGCTGTAGTATCTGATCTTTCTGTGGTTTATAGGGACCAGATTACAACCAAACCCCTTTTATTTTCTCTATTTTTGTCACATTGACAAGTACAGATACCAGTACAAGTCCCAGTGAAATTGTACTCTAGCACTGATAAATTAATGCCTGCCACAGTAGGCAGGACAATAAATTAGCAAGCAAATGAGTTTAAGAGAAAGGCTGTTGAATACATTTGCCTAAATAACTTCTGCTCTGGCCACACTACATGATTCTATTCCCTGGGAAGCAGTTCAGCCAGTTCTTACACTCTTCAGCAAAGACATGAGATCAGAAGGGGAGGGAGGGCTAATTTTTGGTTTTCTAAAATTAAAAAAAAAAAATAAAAAACAAACCCAAGCACCATGCAAAGTTTGCATGTTATTTTCTATTTTGTTCTTGGTCACTGCTGTTATTAGAAGGCATTTGGCGAAAAGCAGAATGGGCAGGTGGTTGTTTTCTCCTGTAGAGGAACTGGAGATCAGGGCTCTCCAGGGCTGCAGACATGTCAGCAAATCAGGATGTGCTGCAGGACCCCTCAGTCAGCCTCACCTGGCTGTGGCACATACAAAACCCAACAGGTAAAACTATTAGGAAAGGGGAAGGAGAGTTGCTATGAGACATTCTGCCCAGGAACTTTTGCTAACTCCTCAAAACATAAAACTATAATGCACTGGAATAGGACTTATTTGAATAGGCTTGCTGCCATGTGGCATGTTTACAACCCATATTTATAGTCAAAATATCAGTGAAATACTAGACAAAAGATGTTTAAAACCTGTGGCTCTTTGACCTGGAACATTTTATTTTCTTGCCCTTGGCAAGACTTGCTGAAGGCTCAGCCATGCCTTGGGCAGACATTTGTTGTCCTGCCTCACCTGCACCCAGACAGAAGGGAGGAATGGCACGGGTGTCACTTTTCCCTGAGGCCTCCCAAGCCACTGGCACTGTCCTGAAAGAAGCCTGGTACCCTGGTGCACTGGTGCACAGACACCACACAAGCTGCCTTGGCTGCTATTTTTCACATGACTGCAGAATGCAAATTCTTTAATCAGAACGGGGGGGGGGGGGGGTCTCCTTTTATTGGGCCCAGTGAAAACCCAGATAAATGGGGAAGGTATTAATCTCTGCATGAGCGCGATTGAGCAAGTACATTTTGTTATTTGTTCCAGTGAGTTGTATAATCCTGCTTCCCAGTCATCCAAATAGGATTTAGCATTGTCAACATGTTTTTCTTAATAGGATGATGCTATGAATTCATGTCTATGCAAGACTGAAAAGCCAGATTACATGCCTCAGGAGACTATATATTGGTCTGTCAGTGAAATGTTTTTTTTCAATGAGAAGGACACAGCCTTGAGGCCATCTTAGACTGTGTGATGGTGTGCCCCATACAAGACCCCTCACAAACTTTGGAAGAACTACCCATTTAGAGCAGTATGTAAGTGTTCTATTTGAAAAAAGTTTCAGCTGTTTCTTTTCCAAAAGAAATAGTACATTTAGACTACCTAAAACCCGGTAATCCTCCTGCTAATTCAGAAACGTGCAACACTAAATACAGGTTGGTACATCTCCCCTACTTCTCTTTAGTAAGTACTGCTTTGCCAGGTTTCAGGCCTTATTCTGTGACATTTTTACTGATATGCCCTGCAATTACACCCCTTCAGAGCAGGAGCTGTCACTTCTCATTATCAAAAAAAATTGCAACATATTGTGAGCGTATATTCTGGTCTCTTGCCACAATACCAGGGTAAGGGGACCCTGGGCTAGTCATGAGCCACTTGTGCATTTTGACAGGAATGAGACATTATTAATCAAAGCATTGTCACACTGCAGAAGTCACATTCCACCAGCTCCTCCTGAAGCCTTTCTAGCTCTCTAGAATTACATGTTTGAGGAGCTTGTGCAGCTGCAACTGGAGGGGAAGGAGAAGAACACATTTCTTTGCTGGTTTGCCTGGCAGTATTGGCATGTGCTACCATTTGCCAGAGCTCCATAGGATGAGGAAATTCTGACAGAGCTGCATTTTCAACTCAAAATTCCATATGCAGCTTGCAGGGCCTCAGTGAACTTCACTTTATTGATATTTTGTGTTTTAGTCCCTAGTTTCAGCTAGAACTGGGGGAGTGTTTTTTAAACATCATCTACGAAGAGAAATTGCACATCAACATACCCTTTCTCTCAGAGCTGTGCATGGAGGGAATACAGTAGGTAAAAAGAATTGAAAATTTTGGTCATGCATCATTCCTGTTTGCATTGCTAAAAGTAAGGTTCTGACAAAGGAAGGTGAATTGTGAGAGGCTTTGCATTATACATGAATATGTCCCTGTGAGCTTCTATAGTCTTGGGTAACCTATGTCTGCTTCCTATCCCTGTGTTTTCTTATTATTATTTTATAATACTTAATATATAATACATTACATGTTAAATTATATAATATGCTACATAGCAATAGTGATCAAAAGAATAAGTGTTCTTACTTCTACTCTCACTTGCATGCTTTCAGGAAGATAGGAAGGTCATGAAATCATAGAGTGGTTTGGGCTGAAGCGGATATTAGAGATCATCTAGTTCCAATCCCCCTGCTGTGGGCAGGGACACCTGATCAGGCTGCTCAGAGCCCCATCCAACCTGGCCTTGGACACTTCAGGAATGGGCCAGCCACAGCTCCTGTGCCAGTGTCAAAGACCTGAGCCTGTTTTTGTTCATTTTGTGTGTGAGGGACTAGCAGAAGTATCACTCTACTCTTCTTTTCTCAGCCTGAGCTTGACGAGTGCAGAAAGAGGCCTTTCTTGGCATTGCAGCCTGCACAGACCACAGTGGCAGCCTGACTGCTCACTCAGCTCTTAGTACATAGACTTGAATCCTTACTTGACTGCCTCAGCTCTCCTGTTTTGACCTGCCTCACCTTCTATCTAGGATAGGGGAAACGATGCACAGGGTGGGATCAAAATGTTATCATGCTCTCTTATCTCTCCAGTACCTCATTACTGACAGTGTGAGTGATGTAAAGGAGTCTTGGCTCACACTCATTTCAAATTCAGATGTGTGCTGAGCATGGAAGCAGCCAGAGCCAACTGTAAAAGGTAGAATGATGCCTTCTCTGTTTGCTACTTGGTATTAAGAGGAGAAGACAGAATAGTCTTTAGTGGCAAAAAAGACGAATGAAGAGTGATACTCTGTGACCTGATCATTGATTTAACAGGAACAGATTGTACTTTCATATTTACATGTACAGACAAAGACCAGCAGAAAAGAGACAAACTAATTCAAGCCCTTGAGAAATACAAGAAGGATCTTGTACATGGTCTTCCTGTCTCACCATTCAAGTCCAGAAGTGTTTCTCCAAGCCAGCAGAAGGTATGTGATGTTCTGACAGCATAGGACCTGTCACACAGGTGGCACTGAGCCACATGAAAAAGCCCATTTTCCCCTTAGTTAGCTGTGCTTTGTGGTGTGGGTAGTGCATGTAGCACAGCAGTTAGGTGCAGGTTTGTTCAGTGTGGCTTTTTATAGTCTAGTCAAGCAGAGATAATATTTGACTCTCAGTTTTGCCACCTGGCAGCTGTCCTTCCATTGAATTGTTTCTGTCCCTGCATGGCCTGCAGTGATAGGTGTCCATGTTATGGCTGTGTGTATGTAACTAAGGTATGTTCAAGAGAATATAATGTTTTCAAGAGAAAGAAACCCCAATATTTTTGTCTATATTCCCACACTTTATGTTGTTTTACATTATTCCCTGAATTTTAGAACGTTATTTATTGGTAAAACCAAGACCCTTAAGTAATTAATCCTATTTCTACATATTCTGCCAGATACCAGAAACTGTACAATCTCATATTAATGTAGGTAGACCTGTTCTTCACCAAATTCTGCCAGTGGACCTCATTCTCAACAGACAAATTCTTGCAAAACATTTCAGCCTACCATTGTCCAGAGTCTCTCTGTGGAAAACATTCCTCAGTAGACCATATTTAGATCGTAAAACCTTCTAGTTTGAGAATCACATGGGTTTACCACTAGATTCTCAACGATATTGTTTACAAACATCATCCAGTTCAAATGTGCATTTTTTTGATTTGTAAAATCTTGTTCCCAGTGAGATGAACAGCAAAACAATAGGTCATAATTTCACCTGTGGTATTTGTGAGGAAAACACTGGCTCTGTTTGACTTCAAACTCATGAGATAAAGCTGTGCTCACATGTGCACAGGCACACAAGGAGAGGGAACAGAAGGTGCCATTGAAGAAGGACTCTGACTGCCATGGAGTCATCAATTCCACAGGCGATGATGCAAAATGTCCAAGGAAGAAAAGTCTCCTGTTCTCCCTCTGTGAACCTTGGCAAGCAAAATGGGATTTCTGTAATTTCCCAACACAACTCGTCATTAGAAACTTCAACTTAGTAAAGGAAGGAAAAGGAAATGAGGAAAATGACTGGTTTATTAGCTCAAGCACAGTGGCAGGATGGCTTTACTACAAACTAGTTCTCAGAACTGAGCAAGTCCTTCACACCACTTAAAAGCAATTGAGCCAGTTTGAAAACAGTTTCTTAAAATTCCTCCTGTGTGAGCTAAACTGTAGGAAATAGCATCTTTAGCAAATTCTCGTGTAATTTTCCTGTCAGTTTTGTTCTTTAACTTACAGGCAAACTGGGCACTGTTGGAAAATGGTCACCAATTGTCTGGTCAGAGCAACTACCCCAGGACAAAGAGAGAGCAGCCCCTCTCTGTATCATGTCAGAAGTTTACTTCAAGGACTCTGATGCTGACTTCTGCTGCAAGAAAGACTAATCCAAATAGTGCTCCATGTGCTTTATCTCAGACTCCAGTTCACAGCCCTAGTGCCCACAGATCATCTGCTTCACCACTCCTGCAGCCTCACATGACTTTGGGCAGTCACAATGGGAAGAAGGCATTTCAAAACTCTGATCATAAAACCTACTCTGGGGACCTCCTTGACAAACATGCAATTTACTTTACAGAAAAGAAGCAGTGTTTTACCCCTCGGATCTTAAAGACATCCCATCAACCTTTTCTTGTAAAATACAAGTATTATAATCCTCCATCCAGAAAAAGGAGCCCCTCCTTTGGCAGACCATCACTTAAATCAGTAGACATCAAAACCAAAAAGAGAGGTGGCTTGCACAGGTACTGACATCAACACTAAAAGTTATGCAATTTTGTTTTCAAACATATCATTTGAATCATAACTGTTTCTCACCGTGCCTTTAATCTTTCAGATTTTTAGAGGATGCATATATGAGACCACGTTGTGCTCACTTTCCTCAGCAGCCAGTTGAGGTTAGTGTACCCAGTGAGTTACAAAGAAAAAAGGGCAGAAAACATTGCTCATACACAAAAGTTGTCCTGGTTACATGGAAATAAAATGGATAATAGATTCAGGGGCTTTGGGGAATATATGTTAAGAGCAGAACCAAAATATTCAACTATCTTATGAGAAGTGACTAAGGTTGCAATTGAGAAATCCAGCATGCAGGTCTGGATAGGGTCAAGAGACATCTGTGAATAAAACAGGAACAGTTAAAGCAACTGGTCTCTCTGAGAAACACAAATGAGACACTGTGTGATGTGGAAAATTGTGTCCCAACATAAATCTGCTCTTCTGAAAGCAGAGCTCTTTCCTACTTGACTGAACTCTTGCTTTTTTGGTTAGTTTACAGCCTTTCATTCCAAATAGTGACTTGGAGCCCAGAAAAGTCGAGACAAAGTGCTATTCTCTCAGTCTACGGTCACTACTGTAGAATGCTATGCAAGATTTTGCAGTTCATTAGTCATCTGAATTTTCAAGATGAATGGTGGATTGATTTAGTGACTTTTAGTGCACTTAAAAATAAGGGCTGCTTAACAATAGCCAAAGCCATGCATGACAGAGAAGTTTTGTATAATTCCTTGGCACACATGCCCCTTTAGACAAGCCATGCTGAACTTTTACACATCTCAGCCAAGGAACCACAGGCATGATTTGTGATAGCCCTGTGCTTGATAGTACTATTTCAATCCTTGTTCAAACCACCAAAGCCTTCATTTAACAATATTAGCAAGAGAAGCTCCTATTCTCATTTGACGATGCCACAGCAAAAGATAATTTTGACATCAATCTGATTTTCTATGTCCTCTTTCAAAAACACAAATGTATTTTGCATGTCCTCCTAAAGAAAATGCTGTTGTATTTGTATGGAATCTGCAAAGATTTTCAATTTTTACAGAAATTCTGATTTTCTTTATAGCATTTACATCATTTCTCTCAGATTATACAAGCTGATTTCCATTTCTCTAACATGAATCTACCCAGTAATAATACTTTTCCATTATTTACATGAGTGATTGACACCCAAGATGTTTATTTCACATGAGCTGGCATGTGATGTAGTTGTGATTTTGATACATTATGAAATCAGATGATTTTCCCTGGTACTCTGAGTGGAAATACAATAATAATAATACAATAATGATAATAGAAAGAAGATTAAACAAATTATTTACTTTCTCCTCCTTTTCCCTTTTGTGGCAGAACCATGAATTGTGGAGTCATGATTCTGAAACGCCACCTTCTCCAGGATTACAACTTGAAGAAGTGTAAGTCAAATCTTTGTCCCTTTTCACTATTTCTAAGTTTCACGTCAAAATATTAAAGCAGAAATCTAGTGGAAAATTGAAAACATGGCACAAGAGCCTATTATCAATGGTTGCACGCAGTGAGTAGAGGGATTCTACTGGGAATAAAGGATTCAGCTACTTGCTTGGGAAATGTGGTATCAGAAAGCCAGAAGAGCTTTTCTGGGTCATGCCCTCTTACAGTAGGCAAGGTAAATAGGTTACAACTAATTATTAAATAACAATACTAAAAGTAATTTATCTTCTGCAATATTAAAAGTAATTTATCTTCTGATACCTACACTTTGTTCACTAGCACCATTTTTAACTGATTATTCACAAAAGGCATAGATATTCTTGATTAATTAAATTAATGGATTAGAATATTTTGGGACTTGATCAACAGAATTGTCAAAATCAGACATTTTAAAATTTATGAGCTTGAATAGTAAAAAATGCAGATTAGTAAATAGACTTAGCACTTTTGTTTAGGTTGGCAAAAGCCTTTATTTGAGTTAGTTTAATTAGTCTAAAACTGCTGTCTCTTCAGATGGTATTGTAAACCTTACTTGTATTCTGTGTATGTTAAAGAAAGACACTGACAGTTTTGTGTTTGTACAGAGAAGAAGAGTACCTTTGTTTTCTCCAGGATCTTACAAATGATATTTTGATTAGAAGTTGTTACCAAAAAGAGTAAGTGCTTTGCCCTTAATATTTATTCCTTTGAGTAACAAAATTTTGACATATCAGTATACATAATTGGTGGTTTTAATGAGAGCAAAGTGTAACTCAGATTCAGTTTAATTTGATGAATACTTTTGTAACTGCCCTGTATGGGAGTCATGATTTAAACTGAGTAGTTGAACAGAAAATATTCTCAGCCAGCCTCATATTTCCCACTGACTTCTAGTAGAAATATGTAAATATCATATCCGCTGGCCCTATTCTCAAGCTCATTCCCTTCTACAGGATGGTGATGGATATTATTGTTACAACACTCTTTCCAGTTCCCAGCCAAACTTGAGCTAGCAACCCATAGAGCTACAATGGGTCTTCCCTAGCAAAGTTCATCAGAGCAAGATTCTGTGTTTAGAATTCTTCCTCCCTCCTATAAAAGCAAAATAAATAACTGCAATGGTTGCTTTCTTTTAGGATATGCGCAGTCTCAAGTAAATGATCCACACATAAAGGTCAGAGCCAAACACACCTCATGCTGATGGTGTCTTAACTGCAGTAACGTTTTCTGGACTCATGCTCTGTACATTCTAATAGTAATCCAGCACATTTCTAGTATCTAGAGAGCTGTGATAAACCACAGATCTGTCTACAGCCCTGCTAAAAGTGATAACATTGTGTGTCCCCTTCCTATGCAATTTCTAACTGGGAGAAACTCTTCTTTGATAGAGGATTTTACCTTCTTGTTTAAGATCTCTGACGCTAGAGAGGTGCCAATCCCCCAAAATCAGTCCAGCTTAGCCCACACCAAGATATTTCTCTTTCAATTTAGAGGATTTAAGTTAAAATCCTTAAGCCCCTTTTAAAAGAAAATAAGTGGCTATTGACACAGGACCTAGGTTTGTTTTCTGAGCAAGCAGTTAAAGATAATAGCTCCTTTCCTTTCTTTCTAGGTATTTTGGTTTTCAGACAAACATAAGGCCCAAATTACAGATGAATTTTCCAGATACACTGGGAGGAACAGTACCAGATTTGAAAGACATTAATTCATTTACATTGAAAAAAGGTCACAAAGTATGGTGCCAGGTCAAACATACAGTTAAAGAAAAGATAAGGGTGTGTCTGTGTGTTTGTGCCCCTGCTCAGGCGTGCAGGGTGAGAGGACTGCTCTGCTGGCTTTAGAGGGAGGTGGTTTAGATGCTGTGCACTCCTCCCTCAAAATAAAATTTACTAAAATTATGTGAAAAATAATCCATTGTGTTCTTGGGCTGTCTCTAATAACAGAACTTAATTTCTCTACAGAAGAAAAGTGAACAATCAATAATATCATTTCATTTTTAATCAGAAGACAAATTTCTAAATAGGTTTTGTGTCTAACTAGGAATGAAATACAACTAGTGGCCTTAGCTACCCTGCTGCTACAAGAATTATATGATAGACACATTTTAAAGACTTCATTTGTTTAGGCCAGTATTTTGCAGATAAAATCATGAATGTCCTCCCAATTCTAATATACAGCATAAAATCAAACCAGCTCTGCTGAGTCCTCCAGCTCATTGCAGATATTGTTAAAAATGCAACCGTTGGGTTAGATTTTAATTGAGTTGTGATTGCAGAACCTGGAGAACTAATTTCCCTAGTCAGGTAGGTCTTTATTTTTACCAGTTCACACATCTTTTGCTCATAGCTAATCATGGCTATAAAAAAATTATTGAGAGAACTTTCTGAAGACATCTCCCTTTCCCTAGTACACTTATTAACCAAACCATGAGTGTGAAAGTCCAACCTTTAGTGTTTCCCTTATAAGTTACTGAAAAGAAGACCCAAGAACAAGGAGATCATGCAAATGACCTTCAGAATCTAAAAATGCTGCCTAGAGGCAGTTCCAAAGCCCTCTTTGAGTTACACCATATCCTGGATAAAGGAAAAAGAGCTATAAATGAATCTAGGAGGCTACTTGCAGCACTACCCAGCACCCCAGTACCCCCAGCATTTTCACCCAGTCGATGTGGTGGGACAGAACTTGGCAACAGCAAGGGAGATTTAGGCCCCACCAAAACACAGAGGGGGACTACTCCATTGTGATAGGCAGCACCAGTACTCCTGTATTTTTACTAAAAGTGGAAGAAAAAATTAGTATTACATATATGAAAGTCTTTTCCCTAACACAGTTCCTGACAAACAGCAGGCACTTGGAATGAGAACAACCAACAACCTTGAAATGTTTAAGATTTTAGTTTTTAAATTCACTTACAGGCAGATGGGGAGAGGATGGAGCAAAAGTGGAAAGTTAGAATGTGTTTTAAGTGATCTGAAAAACAGGCTGAGTAGTTATTTTTCATTTTGAAAGTATATGGACCTTGAACAGCTGAGGTTTTTTGCACTGATGTTCCTTTTTCCTTTTTTTTTTAAGGGCATTAGAAGATATATTTCAAATGCACATTAAAAGTAAGAGGCATAACCTTGATGAGGTGAGCAAAAAACATCTAATATTAAATATTCTGTCACATCCAGTAGAAATGTTGTACATCAGTGCTGAGCAACAATTTATGGCAGATTGACGACCACGCAATTTTAATAAAAAGCAAGATGAGAGTCCTTCCACCAAAGCAGCAGTAAGGGTATTTTCCATGGAGGGCTGGTTTTCTGTACATTTTTGCATCTTGCTCTAATAATGTTTCTAAAAGACAGATAACGTAGTTAGCATGCAGAATGGCTTTAATTACATAAAACCTGTTCACTAAGAACGTTTGCTGCTGCACTTTTTTGCTGTGACTGCTATTTTCTGGAGTAGACCAGCAAAATAGACTTGGAAGCTGTGACTAGATCCAGTAAGAAGACTTTGTGTTTTAATAGCTTGTATTTAGGAGTTTGGTCACCAGAGCAGAATGTAAAACTCTAAGTCCAACATTAAGACTCCCCAGATGGTGTCTGCTGAGAATTATACACCTCAAAGTGCTTATCTGGAAATCTCCTACGCTGACAGGGAAGGGGCCTGTGGAGAGAAAATAAATGCCAGGCACAAATACATGGCCACAGTCCTGCCTCTCCTGTCTGCAAGTCTGGCACCTTATCTAGAATGAGCAAAAGTACATTTGCCTGTGCTAATCCAGGGTTTAGAGCCCTCTCCTGAGAGCAGGGCTTATAACTGCCCTTTGAAAAAAATGGAAAGAAGATACTGTTTTCCTTTTAAAAGTCATTTGCAGAGAAAGTGGCATTAATGGTTGTTGCCATTGTCTTTGGTGTTATCCCAGACTGGTTGAAGCATTTGCCCATGAAACAGAGAAGGCAGACTCCAAAGGCTAAGAAGACCCAAATCCAACACCTCATATCAGATGACTCAACTGAGCTTTTGAACTAATTCCTCTAAGTTAAACTGTAGGAGTGAAATGGGAGACACAAGCACTGCAAACTGAGGCTGCAGCACTGATTTAAAAGGCGCTAGGTTTTTCTGCTTCCCAATAACTGATAATATAAATTCCTTCTTCTTTACAGGCTATGAATTAAAATAAAAAAAGGAGATAAAAACATATTCCCAAGGGCCTGCTGCAGAACTGTGAGCTCCACAGAGGTTGCAGATCACTCACAGCCATCCTTGCATTGCCAGCCAAGCACTCGTTAGAGGATCCCTGCCCAGTGCACAGGGCTTGAGGCATGGGCCTCTTTCCTCCCGTGCTTCTCCCATGTCCCACAGGGAGTGAGCCTGCTAATTAGGCCTTGAGAGGGATTTGATGCTTGAGTTCCCCCTCTAGATCTTACTTTAAAGGGCTCTGCAAAAAAAAGACATTTTGTTGGGTCTGATGATCCAAAGGATTCATGGTCAAGGGCTTGGATATTGCATTCTAAAGCTCACATTGCTGCAGCAGACTCAGGTGGGAACATTTCTGTGGAAACGGCAGAGTGTGGCTTTTAAACAAGCTACCTTGGTTTGTTTCTGCAAATTTGTAACCATTTAGAATCATACTTCCTTCAACACTAGGCATGTGGGAGTTGCACACATGATTTGCACATTGAATAAACAACAATCAAAGGAATTATAAAATAATTAGAATGCAGAATGTTATTTTGTCTTTCAAAGTGCTACAATTAGAGAGGTGGTGTTTTGGTAACTGTTTAGTTGCTGAACTGACAGGCAGTAAGTAGGTGGAAAAAGTGTTTAGGGAATTATCTGAGTTGAAATTAGTGAAATTTAAATTAGTTTTGTGGGGAAAAAAATCAGCAGCTGCCCCTCAGTTTGAGAGGATATGTATTTTACATCTGACTAGAGGATGCTGAACATATTTGTAAGGTCAACTGTTGCCTTAGAGATAGAGCTGAGAAACCTTTAATAGAAAACTGAAGGTAGATGATTGCTTCCAGAAGGATGAGTTTGTAAGCAGTAGCAGATTTCTGCTATGTCCCACTGCAACATGTTTGATATCTAGGAACACATTGTTCTGCACCTGAGTAGAGCTTAAGCCTGGTAACTTCCCCTTCAAAAATACTGACCAAAGATTTTAAAGAAACTAGAAAAAAGGAATAAAATTGGCCAATAACTGATTTAAAGATTATTGTTAATCACATATTTGCGTGTTTAGCCATGCATCAATGAAAGGAAAAAGAACCAAACTGCCTCTGTATAACAGAGGAACACAGCTGGCCACAGGAGAAAGACGTGTTCTTTGGAAAGGTTAAACAAGAAGTGTAAGTATAACTTATACCAAGAGAAGCTTGTGAGCAGTGACATTTATTAGACCAGGCACAGTTCCCACCAGAAAGGTAATGGAAGCTGAATCACGCTGAGGCTTTTAAATGTGAATTGGCCAGTGGATGGAAATGAATTTCATAGCAATATACTTTTGTCCTACAAAAGTATATTTTTCTCTTTTATTTTGTTGCCTTCAAACCAAATTCGTTTTATTTCCTATCACTGCCTTCTGGGCCAGACAGACAAAATAAGATGGAAGCACATGTCAAGGTCTTTGCAATGTCTCTTTTTTACCCATATTGGATACCTGCCAAATTGTTATTTGGGTACTTCCTTCTCTGGGTTCAGCTCTTCTGTGTATTTGCTATCCAAAACCAACACATCCCTCTCCAAGTTCCTGCTGGTGTTTACTCCAGCACGATGTCTGAGATCTGTTCCCTGAAACAACCTCGTTTATGTCTACTGCTAAACATCATGAAGGTGCTTAAACCCACCCAAATGTGCTGCCTGACTCACCATCCATGTTTGTCCACACACCATATACAAGCAACCCTCACAACTTACTAAGGAATTTATGGCTCTAGTACCTGCAGCCTCTCCTCCAGCTTTGAGAAAAAGAGTAGTACCATTGCTCTTCCAGGGAGAAGCTCACACACTCCATGGGATGTTACATGGGGACTGAGGGAAAGAAGAATGCAACTAGTTGCTTAAATCTATTAAGAGAAAGAAACAGATAACTGCATAGCAGGGAAGAAGAGAGTGGAGAAAAATATAGGAAACACGTGGAGTAAAGAAAGCTTCTCAAAGACAAAAGCCTTTAGAAATTACTATCATCTTCAGCTTTGGTGCTATTCTCTATGTGCCTGCATGGCACAGTTATTGCTGTAAAGGGGCCACAGAGGGCACTTCCACCAAGGTAATTTTCAACTTGATTCATCAAGGTATGTCAGGTGAGCAATATATTCTTTTTCCTTTAGGACATGCAATTTCAAATAGCATGCCCAGGAGAAAGCATGCACCAGTCCTTCCACCAAAATTTATTTCTGCTGTTTACACTGTTTCACTCCCTCTGCAGACTGCAATTAGTGGTCTGCTGAGAAGTCT
The DNA here is from genome assembly GCA_020086605.1 of Lanius collurio. Classification (NCBI taxonomy): domain Eukaryota; kingdom Metazoa; phylum Chordata; class Aves; order Passeriformes; family Laniidae; genus Lanius; species Lanius collurio. Next base: position 39,343,652 of record JACBWW010000002.1, on the reverse strand, counting down.
TCAGCTGAGGGCTCATTTCACCTGCCCAACCCAGGATATTCAAACATTTTTTTCTGGTTTAGAATGACAATATTTCCTTTTTCTACCACACAAATTAGGAAACAGAAGAGTTTCTCCAACAGAGGAAACAGGTTCCCCCATTTTCTGTAGCAATGAAATGGTCTCTACTCAGGAAAGCTTGTAAAAATTGTGGGGTTTTATCTAGCCACTTGCTCAAATCCAGCATCAGACAGTTTTATACCTTTAGAAGTGCAAAGATGACATATTGGCTGCAGCACCTACCTGATCCATACTTAGATACATTTTGAGAAGCCATAATTCCATAAAAAATATTTCCTTTAGTAAGAAAGAAATGCTGGTCCTTGCTAAGAGGTACAAGTAAAAGGGTGGCTCTTATAATGCAGGAAAGTGCAAAACATATCTCCTGGGCTTGAAATAGCAACTGGAATGGGTCTGTAAGTGCATCATTTCAGGAAATTGATGGGAAACTAACACAGCACCTGCAGGGGTGAGGGTTCCAGTGCCCATCAGTCTTCCAATGGGCAAACTGTTCCAAGTAACTTATTTCTTGGAATTTTATCATATAAAGCCAAAAGCTTCTGAAGATACAAAGTAATACCTTACACTTGTTTTATGCCTTTGCTTTTAGGAGGATCATAAAGTGTTCATTTTCAAAAAAATACAGTGTAATGACACCAAAAGTTTTATCTCAGATGAGGGGAGGATGGAAGACATCTGATAAATGGCACCCAGCAGTGTTACCAAACATTTCAGAACAGGAACATAGAACAGCACAGGCAGCTACACACTACTGTGGTGTGGAAGCTGAAAAACCTTTTTTTCCAACCAAATAAATTAATTTCATTTGATTACTGTGCAAGTATGGCCTCAGTGATAAAGCCTGGCAGAAAGTGTCATAGGGTCTTTTACAGCCATTAGTGGAAAGGTTTATTTTTACATTTCTAAGGCAAAAAAACCCCTTTGTTTGATGTACCACACCCCAGCACTGTCTTGAGTCCCACTGAAGCAGACACAGGAAAAAGAAACCTCTGCTTAATCCCTGGCACTATCTCCTACATGTTCTTTGCCCTTCCCAAGTGCCATACCCTTTCTACTTAGCCCATCATGCCTCATGGGATTGCCTAAGGAGGAGACACATCACAAATGACTGTGGTTTGGGATGCTAATGCAATAATTAGTGGCTTAATCATCAAAGTGAATAAGCAACTTACCAACAGTCCCTTTCAGCCCTGTGCACTGCTATCATTTAAATACAGCATTTTGTAATGGACCATAATTAGATACTGCACATGGGAAAGTTTAAAAAGTAAACCAGTAAAAATGAAAATGATTGCTCTGAGATGAGCACAGGACCAAAGTTTATTCTTCTCATAACAGAAAATGTCAGTGATCCGGTATGTGGAAACTTTCTTCCAAACCAGTACTGACCCAGTGGCCCCATCACAGGCAGAAGGGGAAATGTCCTGTGAAACAAGTTCTCTTGCCCATGTGACTTAAAGTAGGATATTCTATCTTGGCAAAGTCTTAGAATTTCCAGCATGAACAGTTTAATTTCAATTTCTTAAATTTCTTCTGAAGTTTCAACTGGATGTATTAACTTCACTGCCCGCTCTGGGTGTTTATACAGCAGAGCTCATCCCATTTCACATGCACATTCAGTGGGGTGCCTGAAGCAGCAAATACCTTTTTCAAGTTGCTTTTGTAAGCCAGAGTTTCCAAACATGAATACAACTGGAAAACTGGACAAGTACCACACAAACATGATCCATCCTACCACCAGAGGACATGTGCACAGTAGATTCTTCACACCTGCATTGGTTACTTTGGCCACTGAAATCAAGCCTAACCCAGATCATGAGTTAGTTATAGGTCACCAAACTTCAAAATGAGATCTAGAGGGGAAACTCTTATAGTTAAAACATGTTTCACTCACCTAGTTAAACACAGGATCCAATCTGCTGGCTCAGCACTGTGCAGGTCTGCCCACAAACTCTCATACTTCCCAGCCTTCCATAGCCTTGGCTGCCATACTAGATTTTTCCCTTTTGTTGAAGGTTCACTTTGGGAGTCAAGTCAGCAAAACAGAACACATAAGATACCAAACTACCTTCTAATATTTACAAAGAACAGCCTTGCATGTAGGTTTGAACAACTTTTATATTAGTTCAGAAATTTTTGTATTAATTGCTTTAGATCAATTCAGGGAAGAGGTTTTAAAGTTGCTCTTTTTACTTTCTTGTGTTTTTCTTGATGTCTATCATAAGACGTTAAGGGCATAAACTTCTCAAAAGAAAAAGTGCTGAAGACTGCAAATCTCATCAGTCAGTTTGACAAAGCATGTGCATGGAGAAATCCACTGGATCCCTATCACAAGGAGTTTGCTCCATATTTTCTGAACACTAATATTCCGAGCTACAAAAGTGACTTCTTTTGAAGCACTGGACATTATGTGTTTCCATCTCATGGAAAGTGTCCATTATCTTTAATATGTTTCAACAGAGCAACTAGTTTTCTGTTAAAGTGCTCGAGATTGAATGCATGTTGTAATGATCTTCAAACTGAACCAGAGTTCTAAAATTTCCCCAGTAACTTCCTCAGATTCTGCCCATCCTTTTTCCCTTTCTATGTGACAGCTTCCAAACTCCATTCCATGGCATGAATACCCACAGATCTTCCTCCACAGAACAAAGAGGCCATCGTGATTATCATCTCTTAATAAAGCAAAGTTCAGTGAGGGTGCCCTAGGAATCCTAACTGATTAACCCGTAATCCATTTTCCCCTTGGTTCATTCTGACACTGATACTAGTAATTTTCTCAGTCTTGAGCAAGTCACACCACACTGATCAGGTGCTCTCAGTCTATATTGCAATCATCTGCCATTCAGAATCTACTCTTGTACTTTTCAAGATAGGTGAACTGTTTGTTTACTTGCTAACTACCTGCAATCCAGACTGCTGGCTGTGTATTTCATCACCATTCTCCCTTCTCCCAGTATGATTATACTGGATCACTGATGTATTTAGCTCCAATGGTTTTGGTTCTTATAAGGCTGAAATAGAGAAACACATGGGGTCACAACAAAGTATTTCAAAAAGCATCTGTTTTGCTCTAATGAATTCTGGATGTTCAAGCTGGTGTCTTAACCTGTGAGGAACCAGTGCACATGGTAGGCATAACCTTAGGCTACATGCAGTCCCAAGCTGTGATGTAGCAACCTCCCACATTATTCTCACACAGAAATGATAAATTTGCTTCTACTTTATGCAATATGTTCCATGGAGTTCTACTCCATGGGAGCTTCCTGCAGGCAAGCACTTCCTATTTAAGACACTCCATCAAAAGAGGGGGGATAAAGGTGAGAGCCAAGTGCTTTTTAGCAGTCACCTGCACTGTAGGTACCCTAAAGACAACCTGTGAAGGCACAGAAGTACCACAGACAATGCTCAGGCACTGCTCATGCTGCAACAGCTGTGACCTGGAAAAGAGGCGCTTGTTTCCAGCTTTTTCTGGTATTTAGTGTAGATGGAAACTGCATCTTCCAGAATGGGATTTTCCAGGAGAATTTAGCTAAAAGATAGATAATCTGGACTGCAAATTTTCTTGCAAATGGAAGACAAAGTTTCTTGGACTACTTGAGTGAGCTAGAGGAAATAAATGAATGAGGTAGTGGGGACAAAAGTGAAACACCTACTTAACTGAAACCTCATTTCAGTAGTTTTCTCCAGTTAATTAAGTTTTGAGGAAAATGGATGCAGAAAGTACATTTTAAAGCAATCAAGTACTGCCAGAAATCAAACCAGCAATTTGAAAAGAGAACAACACTGCTCTCTGGCATCTGACAAAATAAGATATTTGACAGGGAACAATATGTGCAGTACTGGTTAATTGGGAGGCGAGGAGAAGAATAATCATAGCTGCATTACTGAATTTATAGAAGTGTCTCCAGTGTACCACAGGGACGATGCGAATTTGTGGAATCCTCCTGCCTGCTACAGCAAGCCAGCAATCACTTACACTCCCATCAACGTTGTTTTCAATGTACCCTAGACAGCAATGCAGAAATAGCAACTGTGGTGGCTGAGCCCAGGAGAATTGCCTTTAAAATGACTGTAAAATCCCCCATTTCCCTCTGCTGATGAAGAGATACTGGATAAGAAACAAGTGGGAAAGAATTAACACTTGGTCTCCTTTGTTAGAGCTCATAAGAGCAGGGTGCAACCCTTTCCCAGGTATCTGGGTATGGAATATGGCTATTCCAGCAGCAGTCCTACAACAGGTTAGGTTGACTGTGTACTTTTGCAAAGCATCAGCTTTAGAGCTTAAGTTTCTCCATCTTTCAGTTCTAAGCTAAGCCAAACACCATGTGAACTCAACCCATAAACTCAGCTACATTTTGGAAGCTCTGGCAGAGCATTCAAGGCTATATTTTCTTCCCTGCAGTTGGTTTCATTTTTTAACATGTCCATTTTAAGAACATTAAAATTATGCTTTCAACACAAGAGTGCTGTTTTGTCAAATAAGTCAGCAATGGGGATGGAGACACCTGAACAAATCAATCATTTGGTACCCTTCCAATTCACACTTCAAACAGTGTAAAGGGATGTGCACTTAATGGGAGATTTTTATTTAGATTCTTTGATCTAAACCAATACTTTTATGTGCAACTGCCTGTCTCAGCAATGCATTTGTTGACCTGAAGATAACATCAGGAGCCAGACACCAAACATTTAGATAAAAAAGGAAGAAAAAGAGCAGCTAACCAAGTTAAAGAAGCAACTAAGCAAGTAGGAGATCCGGGAATCACAAGATAGATTCTTTCTTCTCTAATTACTCATAAGAAATAGAAGAGAAAGAAAAATCCCATAAGATGAAGTATCAATCTTCTCCATTACTGCTTTTAGCCTCCATGATCAGAATCTAAGATAATTACATTAGTCCAAAGTTAAGTTAATCCAAACTATGCTCCCCACAGAAGAACTAGAATCTTCAATCCCTCAGTGCCAGGCAGTGCCTAAAACCACTCATAAGTTTAAATATCAACAACAGTGCTGAAAACAGAGTATTTTTCAACTTGGGGTCAAAAGAATACAGAACACTTCCCTTTCTTTATACTGAAAAAAAAAATCAAAGCAGTCTCCAACCACAATGAATAACTTCCAACTTCCCATTTTGCTTCTAAAAGAAAAAAATCAGTAGTCAGATGTGGATACACAGTCTTCATGAAAAAGTCAATCTTGCTTCACAAGATCAAATGTATTTACACTGTATTTTATGTGATACTCAGCAGGCCACTTAAATAAAGGAGCCTCAAAATAATGGAACCTCTGTATCCAGCACAGAGCAGATTCTCACTAAGCTTCCATCTGTTTAATTTATGAAGCACAGTAGCAGAAAAGCAAAATACAAAGAGCTGCTGATTTTTCTATGCACCCATTAGACCTTTCACTGAAGTATTTCAACAGCTGTATTGTCAATAGAGATCATGATTTGTCTGCTGTTAAAAAAGCTTCCAGGAATAAAACCATGCAAAAAGCCAAACAGATTTAGCTATTTTATAGCTACATCCTGTTTTCCTATGTTCCAGAGAGTTTCAGAACTCTACACTAAAATAAGCGCTTGGGTGTGCATATAAGTGTGTCAGAGACTACGCACACACACATATATATTATATATATACTTACAGAGATAATCTCCTATCTCTTGTCCCTGGAACTATAGACAGACTAGTCCATATACCAAGCAAACCTACAACATTGCCTTTGAATACTACTACTGCAGTCTGCTTTCACCACAGTCCACCTTGCGTTGTCAGCATGTTAAGTTCAAACAGCTGTTTTCAATTGCTGTTTTCTGCAGAAAATTACTGTCAGCCTTTTGTAATTTATGGCTATTTATGATAAGATAGCAGAAGCAGAGGGAGGTGGAAGCATTGTAAGGGTTAGACAGCTGAAGTCTCAAACAGGATCAGGCACCTGAAACTAGTTCTGGGACAAATCTGGAGTGTACTCCAGCACCTGGGCCATGGAGTGGTGCTGGTTTTTTTCCTACAGTGTTTACATTGTTCAGCAATGTTACCCTGTGTAAAAGGAGCTTGTTTGTCGTGTGCTGTTGAGAGAAGATCCTCACTAGGAGTGTGTTGTACTTTTCTCTGACATCACCTTCAAGGTTTTAGGTTGCTATTGCTCTGCTGTTCAATACACACTTCTGAGACCAGACACATTTGGATTCATCACAGCTCCTCCTGGCGTTTTTCTTTCTGTTTGAAAGTCTATTAATTTGCATCAACTGTAGGGCACACCAACAAAATTAGCTGGATAGTGAGAGTGTGATTCTTCTTTCAGCTCCATCTCTCCCTCCCACCGGCCATCACTGGACAGGCAGACTCTTGCAAGTGGTCTCACTGTAAGCAACACTGCCCCCAAGGGTGGAACTGCAGGGCAGAGCAGAGAAGTCCTGATCTCCCCTGCAGCCAAGTGGGCTCCACAAGTCCAGGCAGGATCTGACCTGGAAACATTTTAAATTCTGACACCTGAGAGATCAGTTCAAACATTGGCCCTTAATAATAATAATAATGATCCTGGAAGAGCAGCAGACAACCAAATCTCCTTTTATGTTTTTCTTTCATTACTAGGCAAAAATGAGAAGAATAGTTCAAAGTCTGAAGAAAGAGCTGAACATCACAAACAACCTAGACCCTTCCATCAGCTGTGGGGGAACATGGCAGAAGGATGACAGCATTCCTGCAACCTGCTTTTAACTTACAACTTGGGGCATTTCAGGGAGCATGCAAAACTACTTGGGACAGCAAACTACGTTTTACACCAACTACAATGTAAACCTTGGGTAAACAGGAAAGTGAAGAAGAGATCCAGCTAATGCATCTTCCTGTGATGTAACACAGGATCACTATGGCAACAACCAGGTTAGCATGCTCAGAACAATAGCAGAGCACTAAAGACATTTTTACAGGGACTTTCACAGTCAGAATAGAAAGCCACATACAAGTGTCCTTCCATTCATTACAGAGAGCTGACAAAATACATCCTATGCAATAATACTAGGAATCCTGATGAAGCACTTTTTTTTCCTCTGCATGCTTGATATACAGATAGGTTGGAAATTATGTTCTTGATACAGCTTCCCTATGTGGATTGTGACCTGAAGTCTCATCAGTTTGCAACAGAATGTAGAATATTAAGTCCCGCTTTAAAGAGATTTAGGCATTAATCGAAGATATCTTTAAAATCTTAACCTATGTCAAAAAGCTAAGGCTACCCAGTATTCCAATAAATGCAAGTTGCTAAAAAAACCCAGGCATTGTAACCTTTCAAAATGCAAACATTTCCCATTAATGAAATCGAAAGGCTTATAAAACACAAATGCGGCCAAGCAGGAAAATATGTAACAACTGAAGTCTCAGTGCTTTCTTTTACTGATGATAGTCACTTCTTTCATTATAGCATAGTTGTTCAAATTTGTCTGGTTAAGATTAGACAACTTTCTAAAGATAGATGTTTTTTCCACACTCTTCTCCAAGTGTTAGCCTTTTCAAGGCATCAGATTAAAATAGAAAAACAATGATTTGGATAAATAAAACACCAGTTTTGTTTGGGTTTTTTCTGTTGTTGGCTACCAAAGCCTCTTCATACCCATGCTTCTACCTCAAGAGACTTAATGTTTAAAAAATTGCCATAATTCCATAGATGATCCTTCAATAATTTCAAGATACAAAACTTGGTCTGAAATAATTTAGCTGTTAATGAGCAGCTTTGTCAATACCCTGACAGAAGAGGAGGCAAGAAAATGCATCCTTTGAGATGGGCCCCTTTCAGTCTCTCTGGAAGATGCCTTCAGGCATAGTGCCACAAGGATTGTTTTAATTACCTAACACCTGAGTTAACAAACAACTTGAGATATTTAAGAAAAAGCCACAAGATCTACTGCTGTGACCCCAAGCACAGATATATCTAGTTACTGAAAGGGTAGCTTGCATGGCAAGATTTTGTACTTTTGAACAAGGAAAAATATATCTGTCTGACTCTGTTACATACATGTGAGATAAATGTTGAATTTCTTTAAAGATTTTTTGATTAGACTGATGAGTAGATGATTTGTTCTCCTAAACTGCATTCTGACAGACAATACTGTAAGAAAGGCAGAATAATGGTGTGTATGTACGTGTAAAAAGAGAAAACCATTCTCCTTTGAGTGTAAAACTAACCTTGATGTCGAAGGTATCATTATACTTCAAAAGTTCTTGAAACAAAAGTATCGTCTCTTATTTTAAGGAATCTTTTTCAATGAGTAGAAAACATTATTACACACTTTTTGAAAGGAGAAACATCTTTCTGACAAAACAACAACGTGAAAATGCCTCTCTGCTGTGCATCTTGGAGCCTTAGGGCACTACTGCTGATGTACAGGAGCCTGATTTCCCTAATATCTGGCCAAGCCAGGTGAGCATAAGCAATACGAACTATCAGAAAGTCATTTCTGTTTGGTTGAATGATGACTGATGTAGTTGATGTTACTCTTTTCCATAGTGTTACATTGGTTTGTGCTGCTGAGCAAGCCCAGTTAGGCCTTTGAGATCCACAAGCTGGGGTGAGCATTTTTGTAATGAATCATCCTAAATTCAAGTGCATTATCATGAACTGGATGGAGATATTCTCTTGTATTGATAATACCAGAATCTTAAATGCTATTTCTAGATAAGTCACTGCCTTTTGATATCTCAGGGAAGATTTTTCCTAAATGAAAAGGAGGTAACTCAGGGCATTCCATACAGGTATTTCTTGACACCTGACCATTTCCCAACACATTCAGTCTCCTTATATCAGGTGCAGGACTTCAACAATGTTCACAGAGACAGATTTGAGGTTAAGCATTGTCAAGGTGAAGGGTGACCTGCAGAGGAGCAGCAGCCAACCATTGCTGGTAGAACAAGAACAAATTTGTTGTTACAGGGTCCTTTCTGGCCTGGTACAAAGTCCTCACCTCCATCTTGCTGAGGATTACTGGCTGGCCAAGGGCCATTTGGCAGATGTGAGGATCAACATAAGACCTTCAGCTAGGGAAGTACATTGTCAGATGCTAAGTTTCAGGGAAACAGATAGTCCTCTTTGGCTTTGTTTGAATCATGTCTCACCCCTGTTTGCACAGTATTATTCCATCAGGAAGAAGGGACACCAAGACACAGGACACTAGACCAGTGCACTGGATGCACTTTCTATTTGGTTCTATATTTTTGTCTTGCACCAAGAAAGTAAGTCACTGCTTCATTTTGAATTATCCAATAGTGTTTGCCACATTTTTCCTGCAAACTAGTATTTTTAGGTGAGTTTATTTTCCATTTGTAAATCAAATGTTGGGACACATTAAAAATGACAACAATTAACTACATGGCAACATGTGGCCACTTTTTCTATGGTTTAATTTTTTAACAGATTTATAAAGAAGTATTTACAGAAAATTCTACAATCATAATTCTACAATTATATCTAAAAGGAGGTTGTAGCCAGGTAGGGGTCGGTCTCCCAGATAACAAGTGACAGGACAAGAGGACACAGACTCAAGCTTTACCAGGGGAGGTTTAGGTTGGACATTAGGAAGAAATTCTTCACAGAAAGAGTGACTGGGCATTGGAATGGGCTGCCCTGGGAGGTGGAAGAGTCATCATGCCTGGAGATGTTTAAGAAAAGACTGGACATGGCACTCAGTGCCATGGTCTGGTTAACAAAGTGGTGTTAAGTCATAGGTTGGATTCAATGATCTCAAAGGTTTTTTCCAACCTAACTGATTCTGTGATTCTATAAGATCAATTATATCTGTTCACTATTACTTCACAAGTTTGAGTGACTATTGGTATTAGTAAATATTCACAAACAAGCTTTGCAGAACCCATATATCGTTATTCATTGGAGAAAATGCTGCCCTTCATATAGTTCTGATACTTATTTTACAAACAGGTTTTGATCACCAGTTATTCTAAGCTGTGACTAAGCCAGGTTTACTGCACCTTACAATTTTCTTTTTGCTCATCTTGCTCAGATAATCCTTGTTCATTTAGGGAATTTTTTGCTTTGTGCATCATACGACTCTCCCTGGTATTATCAGAGAGAGGTTTCGGGGATTGTTTTTGCAGGCAAAGAGGTGACCTTGATGTAGAATTCATCAGTGGAAAAGCTTGAGACTGCTGCTCACCATTTTCCTGTAACACAAACAAAAACATCCTTGTTTACTGGTAATGGAAAACCATATTAGCTTTCTGCCTTGGGTCAAAAGACTTGCTGCAAAAGACTAAATATTGGGAATTTACAAAAAACACAGACATATTGAAAAAAGAAAAAAATATTTTTAAGGCACTTATCACTCTGAATACACAACACAGTGAGGCTTGATAATTCTTACTTTGTTGTGGTATGAGATGAAATATCTGCTCCACTGCTGGCAAGCTATTTCCAGGAACAGAAAAAAGCTACACACGGAACAGACAGTACTCTTAAGCTGTTTACCACTACTTGGTAGTGTGTACCAAGAGCTGAATTTAATTTTTTTCTGTACATATTCTGCAAACATAAAGAATAGGTGTCCCTTTTTTTTGCTGACATCTGGACAGAAACCACTGCTTTCACATTTTGACCGATGTGCAGTCAAAGCACTCAATTTAAATTCTACATTAAATTCACATAGAAAAGTGAATAAATTTGCCTATGAACATGACAGGAACATTTTAAACACCTTGAGAAATTTGCAACAGTTTGAAACTTGGTATTTGAAATAAAGTATATACAAGTATCTGTCAAAAAGAAGGAAACAAGGCTTATTTCACTTTTAAAACAAAATATACCATTTACTGGATTAATATAAAGCATGAAACACTTTTTGATGGTTTCAACAAATGGTGAAACAATATGAGCAATTCCTCCAGAAATTCCCAGATGTACATCATCTTGAAATAAAACTAACACACATATCCAGCAGTGTCCAAGAGAGAAGGGCACAAATTCCAGGAACTCATGACTTTTGCATATTTACACTTGGGGGGAAACAAAACCAACAATGAAACCTTAATTACTGCAATCTAGTGGAAGGTGAGGAGTAGCCTGTCCTTGGACCTAGACAATACAAACTTTGACAAAAAAAGGAGGAATGTTGGGGAAATCCCTCCCCCAGTTAAATTAGAAAAAAAATTATTACTGATTACTTGTTATTTGCTATAACCTTGACTACAGTCAGCAAGAGTCCAAGCTTACACCATGCTGGCAGGTTGTTACTACACAACTTCTGTGACCAGGGCTTCCTTTCTTTTTTGCACTACTCAGATTCTTTACATGCAGCATCATTTGTTTCTAAGGTTATAGGGAAACGGACATAAAGGAGTGTAAATAAAATATATTGGCATCACTTAATGAAACAATAACAAAATGCAGACCTTCAGGCAATGTCTGTAAGAAGCAGCAACTCTTTGCAAGTGGGGTAATTACTCCAACATACACAAATTCAGTGGATTCACTCTCACTACGAAACACAGATTTCCTATTGCTGTAGCTCCAAACAAATTATGGCTCTGATCTAATCTGTCTTGGTGCTTTCTGGCCTCAAAAGCTGTACATCCATTAACTATGTGGCACTTGCCTTTACTTACTTACAGTATCCTGCCAAAATACTTTATATGCTAATACAAAATAACTAGATTAAAAAAAAAAAAAAAGGAAAGAAAAAGAAAAACCCCAAAAAGCTATGTGCAAGATTTTGCTGATTGCCAAGAAAATGCTTTTGTGTGACCTGGCAAACTGGAAGGATTTTTATCTACTGACCTATTTCTGTGCAGCCCTCACACAAAGAGCTATCAATAAATATTCTCTTACTGTTCAACTTGGGATTACAAACTTTGGAGGAGGTTTTGGACAACAAAAGGTTTCTTTTTGTCCTAAATTTGGAACAATTTTCTATACTCTGCAAAGCATTTCCATCATCTTAGAACATGTTACTCTGATGTACTGTGAAACAATCAGCAAGGTGCCTGTTACTGAAAACACAAAGTTAATGTAAACCTCAGTTACTAAACTTTTTTTTAATAACAATCCACTTTCAAAACATAACTGTGTAGTATTTACTTGTTTTGATGATGTCAAAGTCTGGTAAGCATGAGCAAGCTGGTCTGGTGGAAGGTGTCCCTACCTGCAGCAAGGAGGTTGGGATTAACTGATCTTTAAGGTCCCTTCCAACACAACCCATTCTTTATCATCCAAATGTTCCCTTTTCACATGCTTAATAGCCTCTCAAATATCTGTTTTATGCTAAAAATTCCAAGAAAAGCTGTTTGCAGAAAACTTCAAGCTCAAACTCCCAGAGCTTAATCCTTTTGATGGTTACTTTCTCTGCAACCTAAGAAACCACAGTCTAAAGAGTATCTGCTCTTTAATATCCATTAAAAGAAATGGAAAATATACCTACATTGAATTTACATTTCTCACTGGTTGTTCCTATAAGGTCAAAAATAACAGCACAGGAAAAATTTGCAGATTGCTACTATAGCCAAGACCTATGTCATGTTTTAGTTATTCAATATTTACGATCTTCTCTCCACTGTATTTTTGAGGAACATAAAGAATATGTCCTCAAATTGACTTGGCAAGATGAATACATTTAGTGAATGCATTAAGTCTTCCCCACGATTTTCACACCCAGATAAAATTTTTCCAAGTTACCTTTTGTGGTTTGCTGCCACCAGGTGTCGAACAGCAGCACTCACCAAGATGGTCTGGCCTGCACTTCTGTGAGTCCTGTGTAGGCAAAGGCCGCTTCTCACTTGAGGAAGCCACACGGGGACTGGACCTGAGGTGCAGTGTTGTTCTACGTAAAATGTAAGGGCTGACCTTGCCAGTGGGGATGTCAGCAAACCCTGAAAAATAAACAGCTTCTATAAAAACCATCTAAAGCAATCACACTTCCTCAAGTGGATTTCTCTTTTCACAATAGAGTAAAATAGCTGACTGAAATAAATCATTTGTTCCACTGGAGAAAATGGAACAAAGAGATTGCTGAATAGATCTTGTGCATTCCAAAATTCAAATGCGAAACTTGCATATCACAGAACAACCACTGAATTACAGGAGAAATTCTATAGAAAAAAAATTCAAATGAGTGTTTGGTCTTTTTCTTTACATTATTATGTGGAGTGTAATTTCAAACTGAAAACCAGTACTGGTTAATTCATGATACCATGACATGATGCTTTTGATTTTTAATACTTTTCTCTGCATAGAACTACTGTGTTATAGATTGTCTGTTATTTCTCTATCTAGCCTAAAAGTCAAACATGAACTGGCACATACGTCCTCAGACCAGGCCTATTTTCAGCAAAATAGTAATGCTGGTACAAAAGTGAAATGCAAATAAAGTTTAGCCTTAGAAATTCGGACTTCTGGGAGTAACCATCAAAGTTAAGGCAATTCAGTATCTCTATGGTTTGTCCTTTAATGATGGTAATTACATTAATTATAAAGGGCTATTTAATAGGTAGTTGAACGTACAATATATTTTTCAAGCCCTGATTTGTGCAGTCTTCTCAGTTACTCTCTGCTTCAGAAAACCCTTATATGGAACACCAGGCTACCTAATTTCTTGGCATTCATAGCAGATGGAAAGTGAACTCTCATGAAGATGTTAATTTATTACTGCTGTGGGCAAGACAGTTTCAACTCAGGGAATTTTAGGTAATTTAATGTTTTGCAAATTAACACACTTTTAATTACTGGTATTGAAAGAAATAAAAGCACACAAATAAGCAAATTTAGGGAACATACCTGGACTTCTCTCCAGACACCAGTCCTCCCCAGTTTCTGGTCTCCAGTCACCTCACTGCCCACTACACCTGTGTGTGAGGTGATGGGAGCAACAGGAGACTGCCACAACCACTTAACTCTTAGCAGAATGGGTCTTATTAATCCAACAGAAATGTGTTCTGCTGGTCTAACACCAGAGCTCCACAAAAGCTAACCTGCCACCAACTGCCACATCTCTCACTGACTATTTTCACCTTCCATCACTGTCACCAAAGACGTTTGCCTAATCACCAGCTCATCAGAGTGAAAGCCCTTCAGCAAAACAAAAGGGGAAAAGCACAACTGCTGTGCTCAGAAGACGTTTGCTTTCACAAGACACACAAATACCTTTCTGTACTATTTCCGGAAGCCCATCCAGGTCATAGTCAGTGCTCTCCTGACCCTGCAGATTTTGAGAGATAGCACACTTCCTTTTCTTTTTTGATGAAGTCTCAGGAGCAGGAGATCTTGGTTCTCCATTGTCTTTTCTGCTGTCTTCACATCTCTGCCTTTTACTTGAAAGCTTAGTGGTATCTCCATCTGACCTTCTCTCTCTGACAGACTGTTTGCTCACTGTTAATGACTTATCTGAATTCAGCAAAGGAGTGCTGACAGCATCACTCGTTCGCTGTTTCAGCTGAGTACTCAACAAACTGACTTGTGTTTTCAGCATCTCATTGGCTTCCTCTAGTTTATGATATTTAACAATTAGAGAGCAGTATTTCTCCAAGTTCTCATTTGCTTCTCTGGTCTTCACTTCTGTAGATTCCTGTAATTCTTCCAATTTTAACTTGATTTCTTCTGTAATGGCATTATCATCAGCATCTTTCAAGAAAAAACATTATTATTCATATAACTGACAAAAAAAGATGCATATGTAAGAATTTATAATACAATAGTCATGCATCTTTTAACTACACATGTTATGTAACAGTGTAACTATAAAAAAATACTGTGAAACAAATTCAGTAATATGATAGACAGAATAACATCCCTGTAAAATAGAGAACAAACATGAAAATTTTGAAAAGAATCCTTGACCAGTGTATTAGTAAACATTTTCTGTCTCGTTTTGTAACTTCTCAACACTCATTTTGCACCCTTAACTTGCTTTAAGTATCATTTGCAATACAGTGCATCTCATGAGATGAGCTAAAGAACAAAGCATGAGAATCAGAAGAAAAATCTTGCTGGAAAATGATAAAAGAACTTGCACACAAGCCTTACTTAATAAAGAAAACATCTTTGTTCTTCCTTAAGTCACTTTTAACACCAAAAATGTAATATTTAATGTATTTATTCATAACCTAGTGCTGTTTCTGAGAAGAGAGACAACAACTTTAAGAGAAAAAAAGATTAGCTAGATTTCAAATATGTTTGACATTTGCACTTGTAATTTTTTATCCCAGTTAAGAATCATGCTCTGTACTAGAGCTGCAAGTGGACATATTAGGGAACAAGAAGTTTTACAGACTAATGTACCACTAAGAAAGCTTTAAGATAATCTAGATTCAGTTACCTTCTTTATTATGCTCTGCCATAGTCAGAGTTTCCTTCTTTAGCAGCTCATCATGTTCAGCTAGTTGTTTCTGCAACATTTCCTTTTCCTGTTCCAGCTGCTTACAGGATTTCATCCACATCTGCACTTTACTGTGGGCATATTCATTTTCCTTCTTCAGCTGAATTATAATGTTACTATTATCAGCCTAAAAAGTAAGAAATTTTGTTATTTCATCGGAAACATAATTCCTCCTTTTAAACATTGTAACGGCAAATGAAATAACAATCATTAAAGTTGGAAAGGACCTTCAAGATCGAGTCTAACCTTTGACCAAACACCACCCTATAAACTAATCCACAGCACTAAGGGCCACATTGAGTTATTTCTTGAACCCTTTCAGGGATGGTGACTCCACCACTTCCCTGGGCAGCCCCTTCCAATGCTCAACGTTGTTCCCTACATTCTTCCCAATGTCTAACCTGAAACTTTTACCATCCCACTGGTCTGGTACCAACGTGTGTGCAAATACCACACCGTGAGCACAGCTAGGAGCCTTGTCAGCTACATTCACACTACCATGGGTAACGTTTTCTGTCACTGGAACTCATCCCACAGGACTGCTCTTATTAAAGAAATTAATTCCACAGTGGAGGGCCGTAAGAATAAAGAACTGTTCAACAAGATGAGTGTATTTAACTCAGTGTTTACTTGCAAGTAAATTGAGTTGACTGTGTTTCTTCAAGAATGCATTTAGAGAGACACTCCTGAAGTGGGAGTACAGAGTTGGAGCCAGAAATCAATCACAGACTGAAGCAGGACAAAAAAAAAAAAATAAAACCAAAAACTAACCCCCAAAAAAACCCAACCCCCAAAAAAACGTAACTCCCTGCAAAAAACCCAAAACTACTCAGAAAACAAGAAAAACACAGGGATTACTGGTACAGAAATTCAGTTATATGGACAGTGAAGCTTCACCTATGCTAGCAGAAAGCAAACCAAGAACATGAAGAACTGTTCCCAATTATCAGTAGCTCACAGTATGTGGAGCTCATATTCCAGCATCACCGAGAACAATTCTGTCAGAGAATTAGACTAGTTAATAACTGTAATGAGAATACTATATAAAATGGAATTGACAAACCTGAATCAAGAGCAATCTATCAAGACTAATACTTAGGATAGGTGACAGCAGATTTTACCATCAAAGTAATTCACAAACAGAAACTAGAGGCATTGCAAAGGCTCTTTGAGTGAATTCCAGCCACGTTTTAGCTCAGCTGCAGACACTGTAGACTGCTGTGTTTAGGGTCACAGAAACCAATTCTAGGTGATCTCAGTCATGGCACACAGAACAGAATTTATCTAATGTAAATCAATAGTAACAATGTTTTCTCCAGGCTCTATGTTTGCTTTAGTTAAACAAAGGTGATATCAAAGTCAAGCCACAGTTCTGGAGCACTGGTTCCCAGTATTATGCTTATTTTACTACACAGTGTCTGGAATCTCATGAAGTTGGTCATGCTTACGGGTTTTTCTTACCTTAGTTTTTAGAAGTTCTCCTAAGGCTTGATTAGCTTTTATAAGGGAATTGTTTAGCTGTTCGTTATTTGACTTCAAATGCTCGATTTCCAATTTTTGTGACCTGATAAAGTGCTCCAGTGAACTAATCTTCTCATGACAGGCCTCAATTTCTACTTCATTCTAGAGAAAGAAAATGTGCCTAATTACTACAATAATAAAATTGACACTGAGTTGTATTTTAAAGATGTACCTAACAGCGTATCACAAACCCACAGGAATTCCACAGCAAATTTAATAGTTATGTTTTGAGGAGCTTAAAACTGAAAGGGCAATTTGTCTCAAGTATATATTTTGAATACTAGAATCTTACCTCTAAGAAGTCTATCATAAGAAAATCCTTATATTTTATTATAGCTTGCTCTCACATCTGCCTTACATTAATAAGAATAACTATTAAGAAATAATTATAATAAGTTATTTGCCTGTTTTCTACTGGCCTCAAGTAAATGTTCACAGATATTTCTGCAGAGAAGTTGATAGCTCTTTGCATGTAGCACATCTGACAAATATATTTCCAACAAATTTGTTCTTAAATCCTGAACTGGTTAAACTTTCTTCCCTATTCCTACCAAAACAACAATTTCCTGGATTAAATATACTGTTGCTTCCCCATTTTCAAGGTTTTGGTCCCAGTGAATTTTTATATAGATTAAATTCTTACTGAGTTGTGAGATAAGCACCTAGAAGTGAGTTTGCTATATGGAAAAAGGTTAATTTAACACTTACTAAGTTCTAAGGTAAGTATACGTAGATTTTGGAAATAATGTTAGCAAAGAAATCCCTTTGCAATAGGATCAGCAAAATTTTGTAAAATACATAGAACGGAATTAAAAACTCACAGCACTTCTCTTCCTATTTTCTGATTTACCTTTTGGTTTGCTTCTGACAGAGCATCCTGATGCTCCTTCTCTGCTTGAAGTAGTCTGTCTTTGTGTTCTGATATTTGTCTTTTAATTTCACTTTCTTTTTCTTGCAGTTGCTGCTGGACCATCTCCAAACTCCTGCTCAGTTCATTTTTTTCTGACGTAGTTAGCTGCAGCTGAATCTGTAAACAGTAATAGCATCTTCTTTGGTATTCGGAATTAACGGAGAAAGAGCTGACCCATTCAACTGTTCAAATCTGAAACACCTCTGAATTTTCAAAAACAACTTGTAGGAAAAAGATATTTAACAGTGGCTAAACACACTGTAATCAAAGAAAAGAACATCTGAACACAAAAGGTGGGGCAGAAGGCAAAGGAATGTTTTCTTAAAACAAGTGCAAGTTTGTCAACAGTGTTAAATCAAGCAGCACTGCCAAAATCAAAGCTTAACCTCTACAAACACTGTTCCCCTGAGAGTGACTTGTGAGGTGAAGGGTCACATTCCTCACCCTCTAAGACGACAAAACCTTCCAAGCATTTTCATTTTCATCCACCTTCATAACTACTTTTTGGACAGCTGGCCCGTACTTCCATTTAGGATTTCTGAAAGTTGCAGAAATCACTGTTCTTCTCCCACTCAAAATCCTCAATGCCACAATAGAAGCAACCCCTGGTTATAAAATTTTCTAAATAATGTTAGTAGGTCAGATGACCACATAAACTGGTTTAAAGATATAATATAGTTCACAATTAAGACCTAAAGTTGTCTAGATGATAAAATAGCCTCTAAGAATTAAATGCAAACAAATTAAAAATAAAGGCTCTAAAATTGTTACTTCCTTGACTTTGTCCTGAACTACTTTAGCACTACTGAAACACTCAAAGTAGTTTTGAAAAATGGTCTACTCCTTATCTGACCTCTGTCTGATGATTGAAAGCCTGTAGTAGAGAATTTCTCAGCCCTGAAAAATGTCTAGATAACCAGCAGTGGCCTTTACACCAAGAAAACATAGTCTGGATGGAAGGAAGAGGGGAAAAAACGATTAACTGATCATTTTATCTCAGAAGAGAACATCGGAATTTTTGAAATTTGGAAGCAAGAACCTCTAATACTGTACATTATCACGGACTCCCTTCACCAGCCTCCAAACTTGTACTGTACTCAAGCATCTGGCCTTGAACACAGAAATACTGCAGATGGGGTATCTTACTGTGTTCTTTTCTGAATGTTCTTGAACACACTGCATTTCTTCAGCAAGCTTATTTCTTTCTTCCTGTAATTTGGCAACCTTCTGTTCTGTATTATCTAGCTTGACTTGCAGCTCAGTTCGACTTTCAGCCAGTTCATTTACCTGAAATTAAATTTTCCAGAATTATTTTTAATACACTTGTCATGACCTCCGAAGAATTTACTTAAGTGGAACAAACAGGTTGTAAGATGCATTATTTTTTCCCATAGTTGGTCAAGTTTTAAGCAAGAGTCATAACAGGGAAATCATGTTTTCACATGGCAAGTGCACTATGGTTGTTTCACTTTCCTTTGAGCTTCCAAAGTATTTATTCTTGATACAAAAACTCAATCACTCAATGCCAATTTGTTCCTCCTCCTTTTCTTCTGCAGGAAAGAGGAAACTATCCTGCATTTTTGATTGCTTAAATGTCTATGTCTACTTTCAAGCTACCTTCTCATTCCCCCTATGCAAAACAATGCCCTACTTTCCAGCTCCGTAAATTCAATGAAAATTCATGATTGCATGGAAAATGTAATTTTAAAAATAGGACATTTCCTGCAAAAGTCTGAGGTTAAAATTATTTTAGCACTTAATTTATTAAGGAAGTGGTAAGCCCAGAGGACATTTTATCCTCACTCCTACAAAGGGAACTCTACCCTAATGGAAATGATATTACCTTTTTACATAGAGTATTCTTTTCACAACGTGTAGATTCCAGTTCCTTCTCGAGGTCCTTATAAGACATTTTCAGAACATTCAGAATATCCAGAGAGGTTTCATCATCATAGAAACATTGGTCCTTCAGCTTCAACTCAGCAATCAAATTCTGCAGCTTCTCTTTTTCCTGGTGCCAGCATTCAAGCTGATGCTGCAAATGTGTCAGCTGCAAAGATAGTGCTTCCGTTTCTTTCACCTGCTTTTCAAGAGCACAATTGTCCTGCACCTTTTCATTGAGTTTTTGTTTACAATCCATCAATTCTTGAACAAGTACTTCCCTTGCTTGATCCAATTTGATGTTTTCATTTTTTATTTCCTGACATTCCTGTAATAGCATTATTTTATCTTGCTCAAGACGAGCCACCTGATTAATCAAGACTTGCTCTTTTGCTCTAGCATCTGCTTCCTCCTTGTATGAAAACTCTAATTTCTTACTCATATCTTTGAGCTCAGATTTTAGCAATACCACAGTATTTTCAAACTCATCCTTGATTTGTATCTTTTCTTCCTCCTTTTCTTCCAACTGTTTTGCTGTAGTCAAATTTGAAGACTCTAGTTCAAGGAATCTTTCTTGCATTTCTTTTAAATCTTTAGCCAAACATTCTTTTTGTGAGGTGAGGACATCAATTTGTAAGTTAGAACATTTCAGCTTTTCAGTCATCTCTTCCATCTCCATTGCTAATGTTTCTGCCTCTGCCTTGGAAGTCTCCAACTCAATAATTGCATCTTCTAGATTTTTCTCTGAGATCTCCAATTCTCTTTCAAGCCTCTCTATTTTATCCTGGAGAGAGTCAGCTTTCCGTTCATTGTCTCTCAGCTTTTCAGCAATGTGATGTTTTTTCTTCTCATCAGACTCAATTTTTACTTTCAGCTTCTCAATTCCACATCGCAATTGGTCTGCTTCTTTCTGTGCTGCGCTGAGTCTTGCAGCAAGTTCTCTCTTTTCCATTAACAAGCCTTCCAAAGATTTGGAAAGCTTTGAATTTTCCATTTCTGATGAACTTAATTTATGCTGCATCGTTTCCAGCTCTTTTGCAATCAGCTCTTTTTCTTTCTTTGAATCTACTGCTTCATTCTGGAATTTTTCTTTTTCTAAGGTGAAAGATACAGCATCATTTCCTAAACTTTGCAGCTTCTGAAGAAGTTGGTCTTTTTCATTGGATAATTTATTTGCATCAGATTTTGCAGCCTCAAGCAGATGTGCTTGTGTCCTCACTTCATCCTCTAACCTTCTAATGAATTCAGTAGACTCCATCTTAGTTAACTCTAACTCTTTTAATTGTTCTTGTAGCTTTTGATACTTCTGATCCATCTCTTTTTTGCTTTCAGACAAAATACTCAGTTCTTGGCCAATATAGTTTCTCTCAGCTGTGACTGAAACAAGGTGCTCTTGAAAGCTAGAAATAGTTTTCAGGTTAACTTTCCTCTCCCTTTCCAACTGCTGACATTTTGCCTGAAGCATTTCAATGTCATGTATAAACAAGGCATGGTTCTCAATATTAACTTGCTCAGATATTGGACTCCCCTGTTCATTTTCAGCTGCATAAAATTGTTCCTGACAATCTCTCTTGGTCATTTCTACATCATCCAACGTGTCTGCTGCATTAGACAATTTAACTTTATGCATCTCCAGCTCAGAGTTTAGGTTCACAGGTTCTTTTTCTAATGAGACTACTTGAAGAGATAATTCCTGCTTATTCACAGAAACTGCTTCGTGTTTTTTCTTTATGTCATGGTTTTCTTCCTTAACAGCTACAGTAGCTTCCTCCAGTTTTGCAAAAGCTGAGCTATTTGAAGCTATTTGTACCTCCTGGAAGTTCATCTCCAAGTTTAATTGCTCCGCTTTTATCTTTAAATCAACATGGTTTGGGGTCTTTTCTATCTCATAGATTAGCTTCAAATTTTCAGGTGTCTGTTGTTTTGCCTCTTCCTGAAGCATTTCAGTGGTTATTTGATTTTCACAGAAATACTCAGCACTCAAAACCCTACTATTGGAAAATGACAATGCAGTGGCATGGTCTGAGGGATTGCTTATTTTTCCTGACATATTTCTACACTCACGTTCTCCAGAAATATTCTCAGTGTAATCTTCCATTAATCTTGCTTCAGCAGTCTCAGTTTCATTTTCACAAACAGAGGCATCTCCTGCAGGCATTTCCTCGAGGGGAATTATTTTAAGATTGTTTTTCAGACCTGAGATTTCAACAGGAACTCCCAGTTTAAAAAGACTATTGTTTTCCTGTTCTGTGTTCTGCAATGAATAAGAATCAATCAATTAAAAATCAGGGGGAAGAATACATATCACCAAAAACAAGGTAAGTTTTAAAAGTTTTCTTAAACTAGTAAAGCTCCTACTCTTACACGAAATAAACAGATAGCATCCCTCCCTACTTCAGAGTTTCCTTTCTTACAGAAAGGAATGACACTTCTTTATACACACATCTTTAGCCAAAAGATATTGAGGGAGAAATTTCAGATAAATTTGCTGAAAGTCTATGTGCAAAGATACCACAAACTTCTGTGTTTTGGAAAAACAGGTGTCTACATGACAAAGAGAACTACTACTAGCACTGCTAAGGGGACAAAGATTAGGGCTTGAGTATAGATTCTTTTTCTTCTTCCTCCAAAAAGTAATATTGCTTCTGTGGCGCACACTTTTAAGTAGATTTTATTGGAAAATTTAAATTTGGGTGACCACAAATCAAAGGGTTTACATAAAACTCATTTGCATGACAGTAATTACTTACATTTTCAATATCGGTGCACAGCAGTGAATGAGAACTTAAATCAAGGACCTGTAGTTGGAGTCTTGCTGCTTCCAGCTCCAAAGACAGATTCTTAGTTTGTTTTCTTTCTGCTGCCAGTTTGCACTCCATCTCCATAGTCACATTATTCAGCTTCTGCTGCCATTCTTCCTTTTCAGATAGATTTTGCTGTTTGAGATGATCTATTTCTTTCCTCTCAGAAAGTATAACTTCTTTCAGCTCTTGTATTTCCTCATTTTTCATATTCTCTTGAACATGAAACTGATCTTCAAGCAGCTTGATGGCCTTCTCATATGTCTGACAGAGCATCTGCAGTTCTTCAACTCTACTTTCAAGGTTAGATTTTCTTGGAGTAATACTCCTGAGCTCTCTAACAGAGTCCAAATTGTGACCAGTATGACAATTTTCAACCAAAATTTCTGTTGCATCCTCTGAAATTATTTCTACAGAACTGTCTGGCTGATTCATTTCCTCTGGCCATTTGCATGTATCACCATTACGAGAGTCAATCACCTCACTTACTTCTATCAAACAGGGATTTTCACAAAGATCTGAGGAAGTATCCGTGGCCTTAGTGACATCTAATTTAGACAGCATGTCACCTTGGCTGGAAGACAGTGACATTCTCACAGAATCTACATGAGTACTGTTCAGACTTGTTGACAATGAAGAATTTTCTGCCTTCAGTATTTCAATGCAAGATTGTAGCTCACAAATCTTTGAGCTCATACTGCAGTGCTGTTCATATAATTTTAGGTGTTCATTCTGGAAAGTCAAAAGCCTCTCTCTCACTTCAGTAAAGTCTATCTTAACTTCTTTGCTGGACAATTTTAAATCTTCATAGTCAGAAGTACTGCATTCTTTAAGTCTGAAGAACATTTCCTTATTATCAGAACACATTCTTACGTCACTGTTATCACTTTGATCCATAAGTTCATCAGGAAGAACAGCTTTCTCAGCTTTCAAATTGCTATCCACATTCATTATATTATCTTTCTCCTCTTTATTAATACCTGTGGTACCATTGGTTTTTGCATCTTTGAATCCAGAGGCTAACACAGTGTTCTCACTCTGCAACCTCTCACACATTTTCTCGAGCTCACTCAGCTGGTCTATTGTTACCTGCAAAGAAGATGCCAGCAACACCAATGAGGGACTTTCATCTATTCGTCTTTTGCCACAATCCTGGGAAATGTCACCATAATTACACTCCAATGAGTGGCCATCTTCATCTAATACTGTAAGTGAAGAACCTGCAGCTTTCAGTTCTTTAACAGACAGTAGTTCTTGCTGCAGTCTCTCTTTCTCCCTCACGCTTTTCTCAAGTTCTGCGTCCATGCCTTTCAAAGCAGTCTCCAGTCGCATCACTTCTAACCTGCAGTTCTCTAGAGAGAGCTCGCTATCCTCAAAATCCATTTGAAGAAGCTCAAGTTTAACCCGGTATTTATTCAGCTCAATGTCCTTTTCTTCCATGGACTTTCTTAACTGTTCTGAGCAGAGTCTCTGTTCGCAATTATCATCACATATTTGAGGTTCATTTTCTGTTGGTAGTTCCTTCCCCAATTGCTCCTTTTCTTGAAATACAAGGCCACATTTCTCTTGCACTCCATTTTGTGTTGTGCTGACATTTAACCCTTCCTGACTTAAACAGTCAAGCTCTATAGAAGGCACATGCTGGATGTTGGAAAATTCTGACTGCAGTTGCTGAAGTTCTTGAACCAAACTCTTTTTTATTTCTTCTGATGCTATTAGTTTATGCAAAATATCTTTATTCTCACTAAGTACCTGTTTCTCTTGTTCTAATTTTGCTTTTTTTTCGTCAAATTCAATTGTCTGCTCTCTCAGAATGCTCATAATTTTTCCATTTTCTTCTTCTACTGATTTATACTTAGCCTGCAAAACTTCAAGCTCTGTTTTTATTTCTTCAGTTCTTGATTGAATACGCTGTCTTTCCTCCTCATGTTTTCCAGACATTTCAGAAATTATTTTTTCTCTTTCCCTTAAACTATCATAAATATTTTTATTTGCCTCCAGTAAAGTTACTTGTTCTTGCTTTAAAGCACTGCTTAAATCCCTAAGGGTTGCATTTTCTTCAGTAAGTTCACCAATTTTTTTACTGTATGAGCAAATCATTGAAGACATGTCCTTCTTCTCTGAATCCCATGTTTCAGACATGAGTTTCAATTGTCTTAGAGACTCCTCAAGCAATTTATTATTGATCTTTAAATCCTGAAGCTCAGCTTGTCGGTTTTCTAATCTTTCATTCAGAGTTTGCAGTTGCATATCCTTTTCCTCAAGAATAGTTGAAGTTCTTTCAACTAATTCCTGCTGTGCTGAAATATCCACTTGCAAGTTACTGATGTGCTGCTCAGTTTCTGCCACGAAGCTTTTGTGCTTCTGCTCTACTGCAAATAATCTTTGTTCTGTTTCACTCTTTATTTCCAGTAATTCTTCATATTTCTGCTGCTGATTTGAATTCAGCTGCTTTTGAGCTGCTAAAGAACTCTCAAGAAAAGAGATCTGCTCTTGCAAATTGGCCAGATCCTTAGTTTTTCGCCGTTCTAGGACAGCTCTTGCACATCCATGATCCTCAGTGTTGGAGTTAGTTGCTGCAAGTTGCATATTATCTAAAGGAGTCTTATCTTGGCTGCTTTGCAAATTAACTTCTCTATCTTCAGTCACTTCTGAAGTATCTTTATTTTTTATAAGACAACAGATTTTTTCATATTCACCAAGCAGGTCATGATAGCATTGCTCCCTTTGCAGGCCTTGACTTGCTGCCAACTGTAATTTTTCTTCTACTTCAGCAACTTTGTTGGTGAGCTGCAATATTTTACAGGACATATTTTCTATCTCTTTGCAGTACTTTTTATCAGAACATTCTGCTTTCTGCTTAAGTTCATCAAAGGCTTTTTTTTGTTCTTCTAATTCTGCACTTTTACATTCCAGCATATCTTTAAGTTCTCCAATCTCTGTGGATTTCCTGTCACTTTCAGTTTGCATCATTCGAAGTTTCTCACTGTGCTCATGGTTTTTGCTTTGATGACTTTGAAGAGAACTCTCCAAGTCATTAATATGAGCCAGCATACCTTCCTTTTCAGACTTAAGTTTATAAATAAGATGATCAGTTTCATTTTTCCATTGAGAAAAAACAGTAGCCTCTTTTTGCAATTCTTCACATTCTCTCTGCTTTAACCCAAGGAGTCTCTGCAAAGCTTCTGACTGTCCCTCCATCTTACTTATTTTACAGTCTTGCTCTTTAATATGATTATCTTTTTCACTGAGGAGCACTCGGGTAGATTCTTGTTGCTTTTCCATGTCAGCTAAAGTTATTTTCAGGTTCTCCAGTGAAAGTGAGCTCTCTTGCCTTTTAAATTTCTCTTCCAGTAATTTCAGCTCCACTTCCTGAACAGCATTCTTATCTGTATAAGAAAATATCATCAAATCTTTGCCAGTCAATACTGGCAAGTCTATTGATAACTTTCTAGATAAGGTGTTACTATTTACTTTTACTATTTTCAATTTTCATTCTACTGCAAAGCATTACCCTCAAGTTACATCACTGGATGAAGGATGTTTATACCACTTTAGGCTATCAGGCACTACATACAGTCAGCTTTTTACAGAGGAATTGCAAAAGAGAAGTTTTCTATTTTAATTAGATTCTATGAAAGCAAATTTGCTGTTAAGTTCAGTACACTTTGACTATTTTCAGAACAGTGTACCTTCAGGAACTCTACATATTCCTAGACAAAAACCTCCTTTTCATTGACAACAAAAACTCAATGTTGTTAAAACACACTAATCATGTCCCCCAGCAGAAACTTACAGCAATACAGGAAACACACAGAAAGAGTTCTGTAAATTTAAAATCATGACTCACTTTTCATTTCTTCTGCAAAATTCTGGCTTTGCATTAGAGATTGCTTGATCATATTTAGTTCTTCTTCAAGCTGGCGTAACTCTTGTGATTTCTTTTCAAGTTGACAGTTGAGAAGATTTTTCTCCTGTTTCACTTCCTAAACCAAAACCAAATAAGACCATATTTCATGTAAATTGATAAGGAGATCAAAGGACACAGTTCATTTAAATCAAAGTAAATATATTCCATTAGATCCTGTTAAGACTTTGGGCAGCCTAGGTTCCTAAGCACTGCTTGGAAACATAAGCTGAACTTTTTATTCTTAACAAAGTGAGAGCATCTGAGACATGCTGCAAGTTGATGCAGTCAGTGTGCTCCTTGTTAGCACAGAACAAACAGCTCCACATGACCTCACAGACAGACAGGACAGGACAGATTCTACAAAATCTGGGCTGATGAAATCAGGCTACTTTTCCAAAGCAGCTTGGTAAACAAATCCCTGCAATGGCATCAAAATTAACATGAAATGTGTAGATCAGATGTCACCTCAGGAAAGATGTCTCAGTAGAAACAAGTTCTCTTTCCACTGAACATCATCAACAGGGCAACACTGGTCAAATTTTATTTAGAAGTGCTCACACTTTCAGACAGTTGCTTTGCAGTTAACAGCATTTTCTTTCAAATAAATTGTTTTAAAAAAACCTCAAACAAGCAAAGAAAATACTCCATCACCACTAGCAAAAAAAAAAACCCCGCTATGTAACTACATTGCACCCACAAAATCAAACAAAAGTGCTTTTAATGAAACTCATCCTTGTTCTCCAAACTCCTGTGCTCTGGACAACAGATGGCATGGAACTGGCATGGCCTGAATGGTAACAGACTGCCAATTATTCATCCATTTACTACTAGCAGATGGGCATTGATTCACAACAGCCAAGCTCAAGAAATGGAAAAGTCTGAATGAAAAAAATTAAAAACTTGCTGGCATGGCAGGGTTGTTTTTGCAACAACATAAATAAATCACCCTCAGAACATGATTAAAATTGTCACTGACACTAACAGTTGCCTTCCCTTCTACTCACAGTCTTCCCTACCCAGAGTTTTAAAAAGATCCAATCACGTATAAATTTCAATGAATAAGTTTTCTAGCAAACATAATAAATTTTCAAAGAAGTCCAAGCATCTAAGCCCATTGCATTCAAAGCTGCATGCACAGATGCAATACAAGCACATGAATTAAACTAGCCTGTTCATTAGAAAACTTAGGGTGATGTAAGGAA
Source organism: Lanius collurio (assembly GCA_020086605.1). Lineage (NCBI taxonomy): Eukaryota > Metazoa > Chordata > Aves > Passeriformes > Laniidae > Lanius > Lanius collurio. The sequence continues at coordinate 39,315,997 of JACBWW010000002.1, read as the reverse complement.
AGAAAAACAAACAAGTTTAAGGAATTACAATGGCTGAAACATCCATATATTTTGATTTGGTGCAAACATTCCCAATATTCACAGAATCATATATCAGGTTAGAAGTGGCTTTAAAGGTCATCTAGTTCCAGCCTCCCTGCCATGGGCACCAATACTCCTTGCTAGACTAGGTGTAGAATTTTCTCCTACTATCTGATCTAAACCTACCCTCCGTTTGAACCCATTCCACCTTGTACTGTCACTCCAGGCCCTTGTAAAGAGCTTCTCCCCATCATTCTTGCAGGCTCCCTTCAGTTACTGAAAGGCCACAGTTAGGGCACCCCAAAGCCTTCTCTTCTCCAGGCTGAACAAACCCAATTCTCTCAGCCTTTCCTCTTAGGAAAAGTGCTCCATCCCTCTGATCATCTCTGATTGGTGGCCTCCTCTGAGGCTCTCTGAGAGAGAGCCAGTCAGCTGGGCCAAAACCATGCAAAGTGCTATTCTAACAATAGTCACATTCCAATAGCTGGGAATGTTCTCAGACATTGCAATGCACCAGCAAGAATGTACTTAAATTTTCACAATATACTAAACACATACAAATGTTGGTGATAATCTGAACAAAACCCACTATTTTCCTTTAGATTTTTTTCCGAGAATTTTGAAGGTAATTTTTTACACCAGGTTATTTTACAACTGCTGATGACAGCTGGCAACAAGCAAAATGAGAGTGTTTAACAAAACCAAACTGTGACATGGATTACATAGGTATCCCGCTGTTTTTTTCTATCAGCTCCTGATTCTCCAAACGAAGGAAAAAATTTGTATTGAGAGGTCTCTAGTGGCAAAACTGTAACAATTTCAAGTGTAGCTGCTCTGGTTGCCAAACAATGTAACTGAGAACCCAGAAGAGACTTTAAAGTTAAAAGCTGCATTCATTTTTTTTTGAAGAGGATATAGTATCTGTACAAAATCACTGAGTCTGACAGTACAAATCAAAGCACCAGTCAATGATTCTAAAATTTACTTTCAAAATCAAACAAGCATTTTACTATTATTCTATTTTTACTCTAGAACCAAAAGCAAGAATCTCTTGAAATACAATCTATTAAAAAAAAAAAGTCCAACATGAACTAGAATCATATCAGCAGCATTGTAGCAATGAATCCTAACCACACAGCCAGTTCCAGAAACTGCACTAATTTCCTTGATGTTAGGGAAGGACTCATTTTGTGTTACAACTACAATGAGTTATTAAGATAGCCCACAAAAGTGTTTAAGGATTGCTTATGGGGAAAAACACAATTGTGAGCAAATGCTCTACAGTATAAAGTGTTTACAAATTGCTGATTTCTGATATTAATTCTGCCAAATACTCCTCAGCATTGCTCACCTCAAAGTTTCTTGTCAGATCAGCTTCCTTAGCCTGGGCTGCTGTTAAAGCCTGCTCTGCTCTGCACAGCTTCTGGGTGAGATCACTGGTGTCATGCTCCAGGCGTTGTTTCACTGCCATTACCTGGAAAACCAATGTTGTAATCACAGACATATACAACTTCTTTGTTTAAACTCCTATTCTTGAACTCAACATTCTATTACAAAATGAAACTACAGTATTTTATCCCACCATGGTTTGCTTTACTGTTGTCTAGAGAAAAGCTGCTTATTGCCTTTCTACTCCCTTGCCTCTGACTAAAAAGATGGAATGTCTGTAAGATATATCATTTCTAGACTGTTTGAAATCAGATTAATTCATCCAACTTGCAGCTACATCAGCATAATAATATCTGTAGGATACAAATGAGATTGGAATAAATTGGCTTTTTGCTGAACTATGTGAATCAGAAAGTCAGGATCATAACGGCACTCACTGCACTGTTGACATCAATTTTATAAAAAAACGAACAGGTTTTAACTCTTTCAAAATAGTCCTAAAATGCTCCAGATTAAAAAGGAAGGAAATGCCACTACTGGGTCAAAAAAAAGTCCATTCTGAGGCCATTAAGCAATAAATTACCTTTCTTTGAGAAAGAAGTGAAAGGCGCTTTTGGTCCTATCAATTAAATCAATTTTCCAGTAAGCATATACAAAAGAATAGGCATATAATAAAGAAGCCTCCAGTAAAAACATTTGACTGGATGTGGTACCATGGCTATATTTCTAAAATAAAACAAGCCTGCAGGAAAGCTGTTGGCAGTTTTAGAAGTGATGTTTCAGCTCAGGTTACCTACAAATGGGGTTCCTCAATACAACTTTCAAGAACTTGTGGCCCTTCTTAGAAATTCAGTCAACTCTGCTGCTTGAGAGATGCTCTCAAGGGTTTTTTGAGGCTTTTAAATATTCCTCTTTTCTGGCCACCCACTTGAGAGGCTTGTGCTGCTTTCTAACTTAAAGTTGAGAGTCTGTGATAACTAACGTGTTTTAATAGCTGCTGCCAAAGCTGGGGAAGACCTCCTTCCTACAAGGAGGATACACAGACCCTGACATTCATCTGATTTTGTTCAGGGAGCTAAACTGATAGCAAACACTTGGCCTTTTATACACATATGCTAATTTACATGCAAGACACTCTTTGCTTTTTTATCTGCTCTAGCAGGTCTCTCCAGGATCCCATGAGGAGTGCATGGCCAGGGTATATAAAAATGGGACTGGTTTTCCAAAGGGCAACAACCTGTTGGTCAGCAGCTCTATCATCACACTATACCTCTGCACTGGTTTTACATAAAGTGTCTTGTGATCATAGCCTTAGCTGCTCCTAACTCAGATTTATTTTACCTGCACTGTCTGCATTTACATCTCCTTCCTCGTGAGAAGTGGACTAGCCACAAACTTAAAAGCCTATAATTCACATTTAAATACCTATTATTGCAGTAAGAAATAGTAAATACAAAACATCTAATACAGACTATAAAAACATTAATACAAGATGCCATATTAGTAATTTTTTTGCTTTATGTATAATTAAATGAAGGTAATACTGCTGAGACAACTAAATACCATTCTAGTAGTGGACTTTAATGCTAAAAGAGAAGCCTACTTTGTCAAATTCTGCCTGCAGAACATTGAAGTCATTTTTGGCTTGCTGTAGCTCCTGATTCAGTTTGCTTCTTATCTGGTTGCACTGCTGATCCAGCGATTGCAAGGAACGCTGCTGACAAGAGAGTTCCTAGAAAACAGCGGCAGAGAAGCAAAGAAATAAACACATGACTACAACAAGTGTCTATTTTGGTTACTGTAGAAATAACAACTGATTTTTATCAGCAGGTGCTGCCTCCTCAGAGACACTTGTCTTGCACAGTAAACAACAGTTTTAACCCATCTTTGATTTATAAGGCAAATGCCACATGGGCAAGAATAATGTTAACCCAATATATGTCATCTGCTTAAGAACTCAATTACTGCAACATTCCTGTCACAGAAAGAGAAAAAAAATTAATCTAAAACATGTGAAAGTAATAGTGTTAAATATTTTCATATTAAAAGTAAGTTTCATACAAGAACTACATTATAGTACAAGTGGACAAGTTCATCTCTGCTATTACTTACTTACCATAAGGTTGATTTTTTTCTACAATATTGCACAAATTTTGTTGCAAGAACATATAATACAGAGCTTTTAAATTGGACTTTACAGACTATTAAAAATAAATTAACATTAAACAAACTTTCTAAGAACCTGTAACAGCTCACAGATCCTAAACATTGTAGAAAAAAAAGAGTTCTTCTCAAGTAATGGCCTTGCTGAACAACTTAGAGTGGCAGAATATGGACTTCCATATTAATGTTATGAAAGCCTTTTTAGCTAACTAAAAAAAAGAAAAACCAGGACAGAAGGCTTATGGACCTTCAATCCATCTTTTGATTAATACAATGATGCTACAGCTGTTCAGATATAAAGATCAGTTTTTCCAATTTACCATTTCCAGACAAGGTTCAGTATCAATTTGAGATCCTGAAGTACCATCTAGACTAACAGACTTTGTAAAATCACTTTTTCACTCAAGAGTGCTGGTAACAGCACAGTTTATTGCCTACCCCAGAAGAACTCCTCTACCCATTAATTATCTGTCTGGGCATACCTTAAGGAAATGGTTTCATATTAAAAATTTGACACAAGAAGCAGTCTTCCTCAGAGTCCTTATTCAATCCCTAAAGCAAACTCAAAATACCCATCTGAAATGGCACTATCACTTCCAAATCTATGTCTTGGAGTTCCTAACACATTATTAAGCTTAAAAAGAAAAACATAAAGAATTTAGCCCTAATCCAAACCAGTATTAATGCTGTTAATACTAAATATAACTTCATTTCAGAAATGTTCCTGGGGTAGAGTTACAACACTTTTTCTCTCTGCAAGAGCTGGCATGAAGGAAATGAAAGATACTTATGCTAATTGACTATATTAACATCCTCTGAGCATGAACCAAAATTAGAATAATAGAGATATAATCCTAAAGAAATTGTTTTCTTCCATGTGAAATGCATGAGAAATTATTCAGATTCCACAGAAATAACTGAGCTGGTTACTAAGTTTGAGCTCACATATACATAATTCTATGAAAAATGGAGTCTAGTTTCTCATGAATTTGCATTTCATTCCATCTCTCAAATGTGTCCTCTACTGTCGAGTGAATACCAACAGAATCCTGCACCTCTCCAACAGCCTCTTACCTCTACTGCGATGTTTGTTTTCCATTTTTTCAATTACCTTTGCAACTTTTACCTCTCTGTCAAATGTGATTGCAATTAGCAGAAAAGCAGACACACAAAATAAGACAAGTGATTTCATCTCCCCAGCAAGTCAAAGTTAAAAAGGTTCTACTTGTCTTACCTGCTGGTATTCTTTTTCCTTTGCCTTTATTTTCTGTTCTAAAGACTGGCGAGCACTCTCAGCATTTTGTCTTTGGCAGTTCAGCTCTTCTGACAATCGCTTCACCTTTTGCTCCAACATTTGGACCTGTAATAATTTAGTTATCAATCACAAGTGTTAAAGGTGCAAGTGATGTTTCATTTAAATGTATAAGCAATTGTACAAAAAAAAACACTGCTTTCAGCTACTACAATTGTTCTAGCATTCATATAACCAAAGTAACTTTAGCTGGTACCATATAAATTCTTAGCAATCCAAAGTACAAAACTCATTTTTCCTTATGTTTAGTGAGAAAATATGTGTGTATATATAGAAAGAGCATATATACTTTTGTATGTATGTATTAGGTGTGTATGAATGTATACACACAATAATAAAAACATCTTTAGATAATATATAAGACACTATACCTTTATATATGTTTAGATAATATAAGAAAATCAGTGTCTTCAACAGTCTGCAGAAGTACGCTACATCTGGCACTAAGAATACATTTTCTTTTCAGTACCTTTTCAGTTGCTACCAACTAAAGAATGACTGCAAACTGCTAAGCAACTACATGTTTAGACTGAAAATATATGGATTTTCTACTGAAGTTCATAGTGATTCAGTACATTGATTTGGATAGAAAAAGAAGAAGCTATCTTAGTTTACTACAACAGAGTATCTTTTACAATTTAAACTTTAATTTAAAAAATTGTCAGGCTATGTTCTTGGTTCACCTCCATGTTAACTTGTTATTTAACTCCATTGATTATGTCAATATTGTGTCACCCAAGAGAGAGAACAAAAAAATTCCCTCAAAAAAAAGGCAATTTTTATTCCAGACCAAATCTGTTAATGCAAAATGTGTACTTTTTTCCCCCCAGAGAGTAAGATAAACGGCAAAGGCTGAATGAGACACTCTTTTATCAGCAACAAAAGCTGTTTATTGAGTTAATGAACAGAAGTAAGAAAATAAGCAGGTGACTGTATTGGGATGTCAGGTTATTAGGCAGGGATCATGAACTCCTGTAAGATCACATGGAAACTTGATTGCATAAAGGCTGCAGATTTCACAAGGAGTGAAAATACTTGATAACACAGAGGTGCTGTGGTTGAATAGCACCAGTGACAGAGAAGTTTACAAGAGGGAGTGCCAGGATTAAATCCAGGCTACAAGGCAAGAACTAAAATCCAAAATCACAATGCAGTTCAGCTTTCAAAGTGCAGGGTGGGCAGGCAGAGAACCAATTCCAGTGTGAGAACGAAGAAACAGAACAGAAAGGAGTCACCTTCAGATGGCAGGACCAAAGGAACCTTCAGGGCAAGATGCACTGCTCCTTAAGGATGGGCTGCACCTCAGTTCCAATGGCAGCAAGTCCCACTCCTCCTTGTCCTTCCCCAAGCATGTCTCTAGATACACAGCCTTGCCCCTCCCCTTGGACTGCTTTGAATCCCCTTTGATTCCTTATTAAAAGAATTCCACTCTTGTAAACTCACAGAAAATGAACAAGGGAATATTAAATACATAATACCCTAATCTTTCAGGAAGTTGAATCAAGTCGTTTGTGGAATGAAATAAAATAAAATAGAGCCCTTTTCAGAGAAATTAAGCTGTCAGATTGGGTCAGCTGTCTTCCCACAAACTCACCATGATGACTGTGCCTTTACAAAGTCAAGGGACTATGACAGGAGTTTGATTTTCCCTTAACCAGCCAAGACTTCCCCTAAACTAGCTCCTCACAGAATTACCAATAGGCAAATGTTGCTGTCTCTCTGAGAAGGCAGAGTGGTCAAGGCTTATATGCAAACATGCAAAGGTTTATTTTTTAAGGACCAGTACAGGAGTTGTCAGAAACAGCAGCTTACCAATATATTTAAGTAGTATGCAGAAACTTGCTGACAAACATAGATAACTATTTTACACAGAGAAAATACACATCTTTTTCCCTATCCTGTAGATGGATCAAACTAGTAGGGTAAAAACGTTAAAAGATAGACAAAAACATGAAGATTCAAGAAATTATGACATCTGTGCACTAATTTCAATTTTGTCAAGTGTTGCGAAAAAGGACTTAATGAAGGTAAAGCAACTTGATTAATCAAGGAAAAGAGTTACTCATTACTTTCTGCTGTTTGAATTATTTTAAGCACTCTCCTCTTCTTTGCATGATTATGAGCAAAAATCAGAACCATTTCAGATTTTTATAGGTATTTACATACACTGTAAATTCTTGATTAAGCAAATAGTACTATTCTACTGATTTTTACTATTAATTTAAACTCCTTAGGAGAAGGTTGTGAAAGTCCATTTAGAAACTGCATATATTCTTAATCTTGCATTGCTTTTTTACCTAGACTTTATTTAAAACAAGCAATTTACAATGCAAGGACTATGGCCCCACAACATCCTATAGTATAAGCAAGAGATTCTGATTTTCAGCCAAAGATGCATGACAGTCTTCTCCAGGTCAGAACTTGCCACCAGATGTCATTGTTGCTCTATGCAACTTGATCAGTAAATATTTTTCAGTATTTGAGTCAATCTTACCTGAGTATGAAAATTATCTCTTCAGGGGGTATAAAAATCTTCCAGAAAACGGGCAACTACGTACATATATTAGTGTTTTTACACATAATACATATCAAACTAGCATATCCTTCTCAAAACTTGATCCTCAGTAAACTCCCAAGAAACTTAGTCTGAGAACCTTGGTTCTTACTAAAATGGCTGAAAACTGACACACAGGAAGTCTGGCAATGCATTGTAAGGAAAGTCAGAAGATGTGTGAGGCAATGTTTTACCTGTGTGGTAGCTTGATCGAACTGTGTACTCGTTTGAGTCAGTTTATCTCTGGTTTTGTTTAGAATTTTATCCTTCTCTATTAACTGCAACTTCAATCTGTCCAGCTCCAGTTCAGTCTCTTGATATTTATTCATATGGGACCTCTTCATTTTTTCTTGAGCTTGCAGTTGCTGTTCTAGGTCTTTAATAATGGAATTTAGTTCTGAATTTAAAAAACAGTAAAGATTAAGAATACTTTCTGCTTTCAAAGGTACCTCTTCCACCATACTTCCAAGTATTTAATATGTTTGATAACAACTCAATTTCCTGACACAGGCAGAAATCCTGTAAAATTTTCAGCAAGTTAAGTTTTATCTGTCCTCTATTATGACATGAACGACTAAAACTGTCAAGACTGAAAGATAGTTGACTCTAAATCAGTAATTTCCTATCTCATGAGAAAGAACATAGAAATACGAGAGCTCAGGAACAAGTGCTGCAAAGGCAATTTGTTCCTCTGCTCATTTATTTTTGTTTGGTTTTGTTAATGTTTTTAAACATGCCACTTGAAATATCTATTATATTTTTTTTTCTTTTTAGAAGTATATCCACTACAAGCATTTGCCTGGGGCAACTGTGTTTCCAAGAGACTTTTCAACTATTTGGGATCTCTACCCAATTGATATTTTAATGTTTATCCTGTCTCAAAACTGCATACATATAAAACCAAACCAAGTAATATTCTCACAGTACGCATCAGTAAGAGTTTATCTTCCAAAAACCACAACACAATTCACAGTAGAAAACATAAGTCAGCTACATAGGGCATTATCCAGAATTACTATTATCTGGTTTTGGTTTTTGGTCTTTTTTTTTTTTTGACAAAAGAAGTCCTGTCTTCCTGATTCTGAATTTGTATGGCTTCCAAGTTGAAAAAGCCACAAAATTGAAGCTGTATGGGAGGTATTTGAATTAATAGTTTTGAGAGTATGGGGACTTGTAAAACAGTGGAAAAGCTGTCCAAAGAGTAGAAATAGCAATCTCAAGTGAATGTTCAACAAATCCACAACAAAGCAACTATTCCCTCTCTTACAGCTATCAGGTATCAGGAATGAGTATTTCTTCACGTCAGTATATGCAATACAGGACCATATATTGGGTTTTGATTGCACTTTTTGCAGCATACTTCATCTTGTGCTTCCAGTAGCATCCATTATGGACCAACTCAGTTCATTAAGTATGTTCAGTCATCAAATTTTTAATATTGCTCAGCCAAAAATATCAGTAGTATAGTAAAATAAGGAAACAATATAATTGAATTTAACAGTGAGATGCAATGAAATCCTGAGGAGTTTTTTTAGCTGCTTTAAGAAGATTGTTCCATGAGAAATGAGATTAATAGAGAAGGGCATTTTTTCTATTAGATTATGTCCCCTACTCATCCCAAAAATACAAATTGTTCCCTTTTAATTCTCACAGTCCTTGAGTAAAAGATACCACAGCTTGTAGGTAATCTCTATGTACTTGCTGATCACTGAATATGCACCAGCAGCCAACAGGGCCAGCTGCCAAAGGCAAGAACAAGTATCTCTCTTTTCCTTGCTAAAGCACTCATTTCAATACCTTGCTTCTATCTGCACACCAGATTTCATGAAACCATACAGGAGACTGCCTCTGGATCTTAAAAAAAAGCATCAGATACCTTGGTTCTGTGCTCTTAGCTGGATCATGAGGGAAGAATTACAGTTCTCAGCAAAGCTGTTGTCAAACTCGCTCTTCTCTGATATAATACTTGAATTTGCTTCTTTATCCCATGGCAAAGAGGATGCTGCAGAACTTCCCCTTGCAGGTGTTTCTTGGTTTCTAGCTGGTGTCTTTTCCTGTTGCCATGAAAACACAGACGAGGAAGCCTGATGCCGAGCAATCTCTCTGTGACTCAAAGAGCTTGGAGGATGAGGATGGTTTATTTTCTATGTCCAAAAAAAGAAAATGTACCTTTACATAGTTCCTTACCCAACACATAACAAAATAACTAATTTAATATTGAGTAGCTAATAGCTCACCATCATTTCACATTGTTATAATGTCACAGCACCCCTGAGTGCCAAGTATTAATACATGTCATCATTTTTTATGCTATGTAAATTAAATAACTTTAGCCCAAGTATCCAAGCATAGTTAATACTTATAAATATAAACCATGCTGTCAAAAAAAGTACTTTGATCTGCATATCTTCATAAGTAACATAAATAAATTCTTGTCTTTTTCAAAAGAGATCCCATCATTTAACTCACACATTTTCAAAATGGAAGCCTACATTTTTGCAGGCAAGTGATGACAAGTAAATTGCAAAGAAAAAATAAAAATTGAAGTCTAGACTAACATATCTGATATTTGACCAACATTTAGTTCTACTGCAGAAGCACGGGTAAATTTAACAGATTTAATTATTTAAACTTATAAACACAGTACCCTAAAATTGCTATAATAAAATCTGCCAGGCACAAGCTTTCAATATTTGCCCATAGGAAAATTAAACAGAGACAAAATAGTAGATTTTTTTCCTCCTTAAGTGAAAAAGCCCCAAACAAACAAAACCTCAAACAGTAAAGCCCCTGTTGTATTTTTAACTGGATTTTGAAATGCAGCTCATTTGAGTTATTTTTTTGTCTTAAACTAAATCCCTAAACCATGTCATACCTAGTGTGACTTCCCAGTCAAACTAGAGAGTATGCTTTTATCTAGGAATAGCTGTGCCAAGACAAGAAATCTGTATTGTATTGTCCAGAATGCTATGTCCAATCCTGTAAAGTAACTTGTTAACAGACAAAGAGCAAAGAAACCTAACCATGCATGCAATAAACATTTTTCTTATATGCCATTTCCTTTATATGCCATTTAAGTTTACAGTTTCTGAGACAGAAGTTTGAATCCAGAACCAGCCATAACGACTCCCAAATGCTTCCTGGAATCATAGTTTTGGAGTCTGAATCACGTATTCCTTTTTCAAAATATGTTTTCCTGATGCATTACTTCACCATTTTTTTAAGCTGAATTTTACTTACCATCCTAATTATTGCAATTATTTAGTAGTAGAAGATACTGTGTGGTCTTCAACCATATTACTCTTTTTCAGAGCACTAATTAATATGCTGAATAACACAGGTGCCCTTACCAAGCCTTTTCAGGCTCCTCTGTTGACCATTCCCCAGTAAAAACTGACCATTTATTGCCACTGCACTCAATCTTTTCCTTTAAATTTGCAAGAACTCCCCTTATAAATTTTTTTCCTTTCATCAGTGTTTTGTGGCTATGCAACAACATTGCACTGAGTCACACTCACCTTACACATTCTCTGATTTATTAAAAAAAAAAAAAACCCAAACCAAAAGCTCTGAAAATATATGAGGCATGATTTGCCTTTATCAACAAATGGACCTTTTCTCCATACACCTACACATGCTTCAATAAACATATTGTGTTATGTTTCTAACAATTTGCCCAGGACAAAAAGTTGGCCTGACTAAACTCTATTTCCAAGAATCAGCACTGTGTTTTTTTCTAATGTCATCATCCTTGTCCCCTTTCAGTGTCAAGAGAAGAATGAGGCAACATTGCACATCACAGTGATTCAACAGTCCCACACTGCAGTGCCCTAACAATTAATGTACAAATATTCTCTGTATCCAGTGAATTTTTTATTACTATTCATTTTATCAATCCAATTTAAGACTACTTCTGACTTTTCAATTTGAGGCTGTGCCACAGATTCAACCTCAATGAAAAAAGGTCTGATATAGAAAAGTTTTTAAACCTTTACATAGTAAGTACTAAATAAAAAATTATTTTACCTTTTCTGCAATGGCTTTTTCTTTGAGGGCTTTCACATCTTATTCATCTTGCTCTCAGAGATTAGCTAATACTGTTCCTCCTTCTTATATGTTTGAAAGATTTATGGGATTTTATTTTCTAGGTGTGAATTATTTCTCACAATCTTTTTCAAGGCTATTTTATTATCCTACTGTATTTAACTTGGCATAACTGACACTGTTTTATCTTGTCCTTGCTTGCAGGAGACTTACAGTTTCTGAAGGATGTGTTCTCATTTTTAACGTTCTTCTTTCCTTTGCTATTCAAAGAGGCTGGCTTTTCTAAATTCTCTGAGACTACTTCTGAATGGCAGTACACACAGATACATTCTCTCTCCTTTTGAAATTATATTTTATGTGATGGAGAATATATTTCACTAGTTTTACACTTCATTTTCCAAGTTCACTGGGTGGTTACTTTCTTAGATATCACACAAAACACTCCTAAGATACACTTACCTTTAGCTGGATGGTTCTCAGCTGTAATTCTAGCTCTTTATTTTCTTGTACTTTTTTCTTGTATTTTTCTTCTAGTTCTTCAAACTTAGCATCTACAAAGACATGATGAATACTTCTTCATAATCTACCTTAGTCCAAACAGTTTTTCACCCAATCCAGCCAGGTTTTTTTGACCCTTATGGGTCCCTTCCAACTTGAAAGGATTCAATGATCTTAATGAATTTAAGACTCCAGCTTTCAAAGGAAAGTATCTCTCCAGGAATACAAATTTAAATAAAGTTATTTAAATAGTTTTAATCTTATCCCTATTTCAGGAGTTCCATGCTTAGTGGAATACTTGACATTGCCACTAACTGCACCCTTTCCAGACATGCATAAAGAAAGTAAAAGGAACAAGAGTGTAAGAGATTATCTCAGATTTCCCACTGGAGTAAGACTGAGATGCCAAACTCATAGAACATTTGCTCACAGCAGTGAAAGAGGTAAATAACATGTATAATATTGAACACATCAAAGTCTTTCAGCATAAAGAGCATAAGGGTGTCTGGCTACAAAACAGTTCTCCACTTAAGGAAACTTCCTTTCACTTTTCTAGTTCATTCAAGTATTTAAATCTATTTGATGTCACTAATTTGAAGATAGAAGTGATGTTTTGAAATGGATACAGAATATTAATTGTGTAGATTATTATGCACAGTAACAGTCTAAACAAGAAATAATTTTCCAAAGATGTAACACATTTAACTGTTGACTGCATTTTAGTTAAAGTACCTACGGTACATGGAGAAAGAAATTTGATCCCCACTACATGAAGGGAAGAGCTGACACCAGGAACAGGCATTCAAGATATTGCTGCAGTCTATTAAAGGATATTTTATCACTATTCCATGTCCATCAACGTAGCATTGAAAAGATGCAATATTTGTGATGTGTTCAATCTGCACTAATAATTTTTAAAATTGAAACCTGGGGTGCTACAAATCAGACATTCTTATAATAACCTGTATGAGAGGGACTGAGCAACTCGGTACAATTATAATGTTTAAGATACTCCACCTTCCAAGCAAACTGACAGTTGGCTATCTGTGCTGAAGGAAGAAAAGAACCATTTACCATTATAACTTTGAACTGGTGTTAAAGGAATGGTAAAACTTTTCTGTGGTGTGCCACTGTACGATACATCTCCTGCAGTCAATGTTTGCTGACTTCTCTCAAGCTCACATTTGCATCTGTTTAAGAAAGAAGCAGCAGCATAAATAATGGAAACTAAAAGGTTAATTATCTATTTTTAAGAGCATAACATACACTAATAATTTATATGATTCTAAGGACAATTTAAAGATCAGGTCAAGATACATCCACTGAAAATTTTTAGGTGATGTAACACAAAAATATAAATGACATTTTATTTAGAGTTTCAACACAGTTAATCAACTTCATAGGAGTCAGAGCTAAAAAACAAAACCAAACCCCAAGTAGAAAAGATCTGTTAGAACTGCTTGAGGTCTCATTGTACAAAACTGTAGTTCAGCTAAACATACCTAAATCACTGTAAGCACTAAGAACATCAAACTCTTACTCTTCAGTGAGCATCTTTATGGCAGGAAACATGATTTTTAGTTATGTTCTGATACTTCACACTTTCAGAAAAGTGTGCATACATCACGAAAATGCAAAAGAATACTCTCCACATTTTTCATGCGTTCCATTTACATCACTACCCAAAACACCACAGCAGGCAATCCATTCAAGTGACTTTTGTGAGCTTGAAGAGTCACAGGGGCATCCAGTAAACCATATACCTTGGGCAGAGGCTACACAGTAACTTTCATCCTGCTCAGTGAGCACAGTGAGTTGATGATAATTCCAGGCTGTAGCCCACTGCATCAGTGACTCCACACCTGCTTATTTTCCCCCTCTTTTACAGCACAATGCCAAGTACTCCTCTCCCAGTGGACTGTTAGTTGGGATGAAGTGGCAAATGACCACGTACCAAACAAAATGCAGACAAATATAAAATCAAAAACAATTGCCAAGAACAAGGTACATGCAGTACCTTGTATTATATTACATATATATCTATTATATGTTTTGTAGAGAACAGTTATGTACAATAATGTAATGAGAAGGGGGAACTTGGTAAACTAGATTTAATTTTGGGCATAGATAAATGGAACACATATCCTCAGCTCACAACCTCTTTGTCCCAACATTTGACAGCAGATACAGAGAACACTAGTGTGATTCTATCACCCCTGCTGAATGTCACTAGATTCTTCACTGATGAATCTCAGCAACTCATTCCACAAAGTTAGTGTTTCTACATGCCATAAATGATGCTGTTGAATTATTTCTCACAGCAGTCAGATACCTCAACTCTCTTTAGCTTTCACAAAAATGATGGGGCAAAGGGGAAAAAAAACAGAAAGAACAACACAACTTCCTCTTTATTTACTTCTATCAGGACATAAATGAGACATGGCATTCAAAAGTTAAAGGAAGCAAACATAGTGCAGGCTGTGAAAATAAAAACAAATACACCAAGCCCTAAAGAACCGTGGTACCCTAGACTCACCCCTCTCTGTGACAGTCATTTGCATTACTAGTACTAGCACAACAAGTTATTGCATAGACAGAACACTCAGCCTTATGAGCACACAGTTTCAGAAATTCTTTTATTCAAGAATAAAGGGCACCTCTTCTATGAGACCAAGTTTAACAGGTTGAGAGCCCTTCATTCTGGGCAACTGTTCCACTTGTGTAGCACCCTCAGAAGAAGAAGGGAAGATGTGCCTTCATTGCAGAAGATTCTTTTGTTGTATGATTTGCACTCCACTCCTACAGACTGCACACAGACACTGTTTCAGTAGTGTTTATAAGCTGAGGTGCTATGAACTAGGCCCACTCTACCAGAGCAACTGGATTCTGTGTCTCAGTCACAGTACCACTGCTTTTGGCAGCTTCCTCCTTGACTCCAGTAGAAGTTCCTGCCTCCTTCTTTCAGAGCTCAAAGTTTATTGGTAGATGTCATCTTACAGAGTGAATTGTTCATGTACTTTGCTGGCCATGCCAAGTTCTTTGCAGGTTACTTTTGCCAAGTGCCTCTGTTGTGTTAGCTTTTTGTTTGTTTAAACAAACAAACAAAATTAAAAAAAAAAAAGTCACAGAATGGATGGCTCCCATTTCCCATGACACTGCAGAATGCCCTTAAATAAACAGGAACTACAGGCACTAACTGCTTCAAGTGGCACCAAGGCTAATGTAGAAGTTTGTATATGCACATGTGTATGTAAAAACTAGCCAATGTTTTGAGACTTCAGTCAAATTCTGGAAGAAATATGACATGAAACTAAAAGACCAGAAAAACATATTAAATGAGCAAAAAAGACAAAATAACCATGGTAAATATGTTAAGAGACATACAGCAAGTCCTCACCTTTTCAGTTCTTGTTCTAGCCTTTCAATGTCCTTCTTGCTGGAATTCAGCTGACCTGACTGAATGTTGACCTGAGATTCTTTTACTTGAAGATCATGTGAAATTTTCTGCTTTGCTTTCTCAAGATTATCACACAATTCCATCAGGTTCTGGTTTTCTCTTTTTAGTATTGCAGACTCATTTTTTTCATTTTCAACCTAGTTGGAATAGAGAGATATCTTTGAAAATATCAACTCCTCTCTATACTTTGGAGCATTTATTATTATTTTAGTAACACAAAGTTTACATGCTGTTATTTTCTTCCTAACACTTCAAAATCCTGACAGCTCCAAAAACTTTAGATGTACACATTGTTTAAATATTCTTGGGTGTGAATAAAACCCACATTTCCTGAAATTCAACTCAGTGACATTGACAATTTCTATTTATTGACGAGATACAAGCTCTTCAAAAAATTGATCAATCCCTAAATACTAATAATCAACATTAGTCCATATTCTTCATTAATCATCTCACTTCCCTTTCCAGCCTATCTTTAGCAGCCAGAAGACCTTGGCTCACTCTACACAGTGCACAAACTTTATCAAGGGTCACAACTTTGAAGATAGAGTCTGGCAGGAAAGATGTCCTCCTTCTCCCTGAAGAAAAATCCAAGGGGCATCACCTTTGGCACATTGTTCTTCTTTTGGCTGAAAAATAGTATTACCTGCTGCTTCTCAGAGTTTTAAAGCATCCCTTATTTTTGTTTGGGGAGCACAGCCATTTCTTGGGATGGACAAAACAATTTCCAGGAAACTTGTGGGAAGAAACTCAAAAAAAACTACTAGGCTTAAGATTTTCTAGAAAGCTGTAGCAATATAAGGGGACTGACAGGAAACATTTGTAAATTGTCTCTGAGCTGTAGTTAGATACTACAAAACAAAATTGAACCAAATGGGTCTCTGCTAGTCTGAAGCATGGGAAGACCCTGACCAAGAGGGTCTCTGGTCCCCTGGTTAGAGGGCTGATGGGGTAGTTTCATGAAGTGTAAAATTATAGCCATAAAAATGAAAAGGAACACCAAATCCTAAACACTCAGTCTCCGCAAGGAAAAAAAAAAAAACAAGAAATTACATAAACTACGCAAAAGATTATGGGTATCTGTAGGCAAGGTGAAATAGGAAGAGGCTGCCAACTGTGCAGAGTATATAAAACAGGCCCAGTCGTTATCAAGGATTTTAACAGGTATAACAATAAAACGTTTATTTTTCTAATCATAAAGAGCTGTAGAAAAACCTCAAAGTACAACACAAATACCTAGAAATGGACAATCATGCCAAACATATAGGAAGTAGGAATTACATTAACAACCAAAAAGAACTAAACAGAGGGAAGAATATGATGAGTATGCAGTAAGATGAAGATAAGCAGTTTATAATTCTGTGCTACCTTTCCTTTCAGTCAGGGGGGGAAGAAACAAAATACTAAACCATCACCAAAAACCACAACAACCACCAGATAGTAAACTGTTATAACAGTGTTTGGCATGGACAATGGCATTTTGGGTTACCTTCTGTTTCTGTTTCTGCAAAGCTGCCTCCAAAGTCTCTAGCTGGTACTGCCTTTGCTGACGCTCCTTTTTGAGCTTATCCACTTGACTTTCCAGCTCGTGGATCTTCTGCAGGACTCTGGGGGAGAGGCCCTCTTTCCATTCCTCCAGAGCCCAGCTCATACTGGCCAGATTCTTGTTTCACACCAAATGGATAGTATATTGCCTGAAACACAAAGACAGCTACAATGAGACCTTCCAAGAGGTGAAGTAAGCGTCCTGTTTAAATAAATTGCATTTTTAAGCTTAGCAGCGATTATAATACAGCATTCCACCACCATACGGGCTTCTTGATCTAAAACCCAGCAGCAACTTAAATTTTAACACACTTCTATGCAGTTAAGACCAGATCATAAAACCTCACTCTAATCAAACTCCTCACAGCAACAGTTTATACACTTAGAGTTGCCTTTGACAGCTCTACCTCAGGTGGTGTCTCCTTGCGAAAACACTCGGCTGCGGTCGAGGTATCAGCGACGCCTCTTTATTTACTTTTCAAAGCAACGCGGCTGAGCTCGGGACGTTTCAAAATAAACAAAACAAGCAACCAGCGACAGGCAAAGAGAGCCCTTACGAGACAGGGGATCTACCTGGCAGCGCCAGCCCCGCGCCCGACCGCTCACTCACTGTTAAGTGCCATCCGGCGACCGCGGGTGCCCCGGCGCCCTCAGCCCCTCACGGCCGCAGCCGCTCCCGCCGCAACTCGAACCCGGCGCCACCGCCCCGCGGCCGTTTGCGCCCGGCCCCGCCCCGCCGCGCTGATTGGCCCGGCCGCCACGCCGCTCGCCACGCGGCCCCGCCGCCAATGGGAACGCAGCGCGGCACGGCCCGCCCTCCTGAGTGGCTGGTTCGGAAGCGTTCAAACGCCATTGGAGGCGGCGGCGCAGGCGCCCGGCGGCCCCGAGGCCGCTGCCCACAGCAGGGCGGGGCGATCCCGGGGCGGTGCCCGCAGTTGGGCGGGGGCAGCGGCGGGGCGGGAAGGGGATGAGGCTGGAGAAAGGGATGGGGGTGATAGCAGCAGTTGTGGGGTGCAACGGCAGCGTCAGGTCTTTATCCAAAGCCACTT